>CM071609.1:12980825-13580825 GCA_036365135.1 Miichthys miiuy | reverse complement strand
GAAGCTGCAGCGGTTGGATGAGGTTGTTTCTCCGCAGTAAGATTGATCTTGAAGATAATGGAAACTGACAGATAATTGCATGCTGGCTCATCTGAACATATCAGTGGTAAATCAGAGAAAAGACTGGAAGTGAATCCTGTTTCACGATAAAGATGTCTTTATAAAGAAAGTGCTCCAGCTAAATAGACAAAAAAAACTTCATGAACTTTTAATAAGCAGTAAATCTAAAGACAATGTTCACATTTAAAAAGATCTAAACACTGCACTATTTGCCAAACCTCATTGTCGTTACTGTCAGTAAGTGAAATTTGCCAACCTGTATGTTTATCTGTCTTATCTAGTGAACATATCAAACTACTCTCTGTCCTGCTTCCTATATAACCTGCTGCTTTTGTATCATGGCAGAGAGAGCAATGTGAGTAATCCTGTGTGGGTGGAAACCACTCAGAAACTGATGTACATTAGTAGCAGCCTGGATTGTTGCTACTTAAGTTCCTCTGTGATTTACATGCAGAATGAGACTCCGACGCTGGAGTCTAATCCGAGAGGTAAACATTTCGTTTGTATGTAGCATTGGCTCTACCTTGTCTGATAAACGTCACACAGGACCAACTGCGAACACACACTATTGGATCGGGGCCTGGTCCTGGCTAATCTCTGATGAGCCAAAAGGCCCCCTCCCCAACTAATAGGTGGGAAATAGACATTCAGATTCAAACAGGGAGGCATTGCCATGGTGATGGGATGAGGGGGGGGGGCAGCTCTTTGGGGAACTGGGATAAACCTGCAGGCTTGGCAGTAATCAGTGGTGAAACCTGTAGACAAAAACTAAGCCAAGCCTAATGGGGCCATCAGTTTGAATGACCATGCATTAACATGATGATGGTGCATACTCAGTAAACAAAATCCAGACTGATGTCAGTATGTTCGACTGAGGCATACACTGCAGAGTGTCCAGTCAACTAAATGCTGTCAGTGGATCCTTTAATAGCTGTGATTTGTTGAGTGGATGCTAACCAAAACATTTAGGTGCTTGATGGTGAAGATGCTTGTGCTTGAGAAGACCACAGTATGCTTCATTAGTCTGAAGAGATCTCTGGCTCAAATAGAAAGCCAATGGTGGATCACTTGAATCCCTATCTCTGTGTCTGAGTGGATCCCTGCATGTAGAGAGAGGACTAGAGAGGACGGGAGGAGATGGGAGGAGGGGTGCAGAGGGCAGGTCTGGTCGGGGACCAGATGTCCTCCCAGTGGGGGAGGAAAGATGAGGTGAGGATGGAAGGAAGGAGGGAAGTATAGAAAGAGGGTCTCTCAGCAGTTGCCATGCTATGCCTGTTGTATACATAATGTTCACATTGTTGAACATGCTAATAAATCTCGGCACAAAATGTAGATGATGTGAGCAGTGTGGTATATTTTATGTACCGTTTCCATCATGTGTGTCACAATACAAAGCTCCCTGTGCTGGTTTGAGCATTTAAACTACATCACTCAGATGAATTAGAGAAGGACAAGGCTTCACCTTTATACAAACAACAGTCACTCACTGAAATCACACCGGCACCTGCTTTTCATCAACATAATATCACTTTGCTAGTTTGAATTGTAAATGCACTCTCCGCTAGTTCCTCCTCCTCATCGAAGCTTACACAAGTGATTAGACTGCAGAGGTAAATGCATAAGTGGCCTTGTTCTCTCACCCACGCAGACACCTGTATCTCTCTCTCTCTCTCTCTGTAAGCCTCCAATGTTCAGTATTATTATAATTATTCAATATACATCTGAATTCAACATTTGCCTAATTATTGCCTGTACACATCTTACATGTTATAACACAAGAAAGTTTACTTTTGCATCAAAACATCTTTGGATATGTGAAGAAATTAACTGTTTTAACAGCTTTTTTAAAAAATATTTTTGCACTTATCAACTATAGCACTTAAAGGCAAATCCTCTCCCTATCTATCAACCTACATCCCCTGCCCTTTGGCTGAGGCATGTAGAGTCAGCCGGACATGCACACCTACATACCAAACAGCTGTTTAGCATATAGGTTTATAACTACAATCCCACAGGATGAAGCACATACCTAATTACTTTATCGCTCAATCACCTTGTCAATGCCTCCATGTTCAAATGAAGTGCCTCACTAACTAAAGGCTGTATTTGCTGGAACAGCCACTTTGCCGCATCCCTCTCATCTGCATAGAAACCGGCTGACCAATCTAAACAGACGCGGACGGCACAGCTCTAAAAAAAAAGGAAGAGAGTGAAAACCGGGTAGCAGGTTAATTAATCCGACGAGCACACAAAGGCAAGAATATTACTTCAAACCCCAGACAATTTGGATGCAGACAGCTGTAGTATATCGCATACGCCACAGACACAGTGACAGACACAGCCAGTGTGGAAATGTCATATTTTATTGCATGGGCTGTGAGTGAAAATGACCTGTGTTACTGCAATAATGTGTCAGTATGTCATTTAATAGACAGACAACTGTATTACAATACAACAACTGCGTTGGGTGCAGTGGTCTCTGCAACACATAACGCAGAATTAATACATGAGGCGCTGCTAGTGATGGCTACTAGTGTGTGTAAGGACTGAATGTTTCACACGGTATCTGTAATGCTCCCTTCAGAGTCCGTGGACTGACACAGCTTCTGTTGCACCACAGCAGCATACCAAGGCTTTGCATTTTTCAGACTGACATTAAAATTGATTTCTGTTTTATCTCAGTGGTCCACTTCACTGAAGTCAACTGGCTTTACTCGCTGCAGATAACTTTATTTCCGTCCTTGTCTCTTGACTTGTTTCAGAGAGCTTAAAAGCCTTGAGTAAGATGTCCATCATCAGAAGGTGTGAGCTGATGTCTCCCTATCCTACCCACTCAGGTGGTAATGGTGTTTACAGAGGTCAGACAAAGACTGAAGGCAGCCACAGTAACACAAACACACACAAACCCATCCTCGATCCACCCCTATATAACCCTATATATAAAATTCAGATTTGAGGTAGAAGTTGTTGTTCTACGTAATTCAACAATAGCATGTGACAACAATTTGTTCGTATAGGCAGGGTTTTTTGAATGTAAAAAGAGTGGTGACAGGACTCTATATGACTCATGTATCAGTTGATTAGATTTGTTTTCACACCAGATTCAGTGATTTGTCTTCAATTTAAATCTTATAGAAATAAGAAGTATTAAAGTCAAGCAATCTTTCATACTTGGAAAAATAAGTTATTCCAGTAATAAAGTAACCGACTATTTGATACATCTAAAAGTATTATTAACCATTTCAGTAAAAAAAAAAAATTACCTATTCTCAAGAGCATTTTTTATTTAATTTGTGTAAATATATTGCTAGAATGCTATAGTATTACAACTATAATGTCACTTCAGTATTATTTTATCTAATATAAATGAATAACAACACTACATGTAGATGAAAATCTATCATCATCCATCTCAGGTCAGTGAGTGCCGAGACGAAGACTGGAGGTGTAAAATGGCTGGTATGGCCATGCATCTGTCCCTGGGCTCACTGTGCGTCAGTCTGTGCATAGAAAGACCCCACATAGGCTGTCTGTATCTGATAATAATCACTTCAAATAAAATTATACGGTACAGTTGTCTTCTTTTCACTTGTCCACTATGAGAACTCTTTAATTTTTGTCCACTTTAATTAGGTTGCCTGAAAATGTTTTTCGTTGCACAAAGATGGACAAGATGGACCGATCCAAATGTCTGCTATGGCGCTTAGAATAATAATATCCAGAGCATGTCTTCAAAATAAAACCAAGGCAGTAGGCTTCTGTTGAGTCTGAGATGTAGGTTACAGAGGCTGAAGAGAACAGGGTCTTTGTCTATAATTCATAGAGCTAAATGGAACGGAGCAGCCTGTCCTGTCACTACATGTCTGCTCTAAAGCTCTTAATGTGGAGCCAGCAAAGCAAAGAAGTGGGGTGTGAAAATAAAATACCTCCTCAGGTACTGTACACCAGCCAACAAAGACCATGTGTGCACACAAAGGTCTCTTTAGAGCAACATAAACCAGACAGAATATCCTGTTAGATGAAGCAAGTAGACAACCATCCCTATTTTTAACTGTGCTAAATATCAATAACTGCATCTTGGCATACTACAATTACCATTATGTATGTGTATATATTTTCTTTCTTCATCAAAACTCATCAAAGACAAGGAAAGGAAGCAAAGCAAAGGAAATGTGAGAAAAATATTTGCAGTTTTACAACAGAGCATAATTGGTGCCTGTGAAATTTGCTTTGTGTTCAGATAGATTGCTGCAATTAATAAAAATCAAAAAAATAATCCAAAGGAGGTTGATTCCTTTCCTTTGATGAAATTATCAAAGCAATTAACAATAAACACAATTTTCCCCTTTTTCCATAAACACCCCCTGAGTTATATGATGAACAAGCAAAAAAATAAAAAATAAAAATGTAATTAAAATCACTGGTTTGTTTTGCAAAGAAAATGCTAAAAAAACAACAACAACAACAACAAAAAAAAACACACACACACACAAAGAAGCTGAAGACAATAATTATGTATAGAATATTCCGAAATATTTATACTATGAATTGTTGAAATACAGAACAAAATTGTTTTCTTCATTGTCCCATTATGAAAAACATTTAATTATTTAATAAACTGTTCAATTTGTTTATTTTTTAACTCAGCAAACAGCAACAATAAACCCTGCTCCCTATGGCTCTTAACACCCGCAGTCAATTTCCCCTCCATAAACAAAAGGACATCCCTTATCTTTCCCGTTTATTGCTCTCAGGAGTGGGCTGTACAGAAACTGAAAAAAACAATATTCAGACCCAACAAATAATTTAAAATGTATCATAGTTAATAGAGACTCTTATTTTCCATTTTAAAAAGATCTATGTGTAAGAGTTTCGCCCATTTCTATAATTCATATATTCACAAGGCGCTTATTTCCAATACAAGATAAATGTCACTTCACCTCATACTGAAGATACTGTTTCCTCCACTCTGGAGTGATGTGGGACGAAAGATGCTCCGCGAATTTCATTTTGCCGGAACAAGGGTCCCCTCAAACCTCCGTTAAATCCGTGAGAGATCGGCTGTCCCCTTCCCAGTCGACGCGACTTTTGTTATTTCAGTGAACTTGCTGGCTCAACATGCGGTGCGTCAGCCCGGCGCACTCCGCTCCTCTTCACTCCTTCACTTCTGGCTCGTCCCCGTCAGCGCACACCGAGCAGATCCCGTCCCACATACTATTTCACTGAGGGAGGGACGGCAATGGCAGCGGCCTCGCTTTTTAACAGGTGGTCGGACGGCAATTTTTTTTAACGGAGCCGGTGAGAGTGGCTCAGTGACTTTGCTCCGTCCCTCCCTGGGCAGGTCTGGGGACATTGCAGTCCGCCATCGTATTGAGCCACAGCGACGTGGTTGCGTCAGAAGAGTGCGCGTTGTTGGGACCTCCTGTGAAAACTAGTTGGCAGTGCGGTCAGGGAACCCCTCACCTCCTACACGGACAATTTAGACCCTGGTTGAAGTGTAAGAGGGTTGTTGTTGCTACTGGTGTGTCTGCAATAAAAGAGGAGATAAAGTTCAACTTTATTCTAGAGATACGTGATCTGATCTCAAGTTTTAAATCCTGTGTTTTGTATCCAGCCAGATCGCATGATTTCAAACCTACTCCTTAACATCTGTTCCCATGTCTGTGTCTCTCTTCTGCAACTATCTCTGATTCAACAGGACTCCTACTTATTTCTACATTGTATCTGAAAGTGGGACAGCCTATTTCAGATAGGCTACTTGGATGCTTAGTTCAAAACAGATATCTTTGTTTGTGCTCTGGAAAAGCAGAGAGTTTAAGAGTCATTGGGATATTTTAAAAGGATCTCATTATATTCTCCAATGTGGCCTAGATTTATGACACATGCAATGCAAGTTAATGACGGTGAAACTACAAACTAAACAAGCTGGACAAGTTATTTTGTGTGTTTGTGTAAATAAAGATATGAACTGAAGTATGAGTTCATTCAGTTTGGGACAACCACAGTTGACGCCGATGGTCGACATGTTATCATTATGCCAATAGCAACATCTGCTGGACAAACTGTGTCTGTGTCTGAGCTGCTGCAGTTGCTTCACGACAGCTGTCAACTAAATCTTTCACATATGTGAGGGAACATGTGCTAATGTTGTGTTCGTTGCAGTAGAAAAAGGGCAATCGACCTGAAGTCTGAAAATTTGACTAAAACGAGTAATTTAAACGAGTAGTTGGTCGTAAAACCGCATTTAAAGTTCAAATTACATTTTTTTTTACCTGCGTTAACAGGCTGCTAACGTAACAGGATCCTAACGATAGCGTTTGTAAGCTGGCATGCAAAGAGCACGTCGTACACTTTAAATACAGAAAATCGACCATTTATCATCGTTATATGATTAAAATGCGAATTGGTAATATTTGAAGAGATTTTTAATAACCCATTATGGTCAATTCAAAGAATCCGTTAGCCTGCTGCAAGCTACTTAGTTAGCTATTGATGCTAATGTTAAATTTAACTTTACCGTTAAACTTTGGTCAGTTAACCGACCGTTGGTCACTTTAACCAAACGGTTACCATGCATACGTTAAACAACACTGGCGCAGCTAAATATTTTCTTTTCATATACTTATAGTTATAAGGACATTAATAGCTAAATTAACTGACAAATTCATATATACTGTTTTTAATTGTTTGTTTCGTTGGTTGTGATTTTCTTACCGTGAAAGTCATACGAGAAGACAACCGGAACCTGTCTTGCTAGCGGTGAGTGTCGCCGGTGCTTTTAGTTGACAGGACCAGAGACGGACCAACGGTAGAAATAAATCCGACTGTCACGGATTCTTCACGATAACGGATTAAAAAATAAAAATCTCCGCTGAGACTCTGAACAGATACAAATATTTATATATCAGCCAGCTACTCTCGTCTTTGACGTTTCTTCGGGCGGATCTACGCCGCACGTCCTTTCTGACGGTACGATAAAGTTATAAACAATAATAACAATGGCTTCTGGGTCGCCGTCGTCCTCTCCGGACACTGCGACGGGCTCAGGTACAGACCCAGCCCGGCCCGACACAGGAGAGCCCCTCGGTGGAGCAGGCTCAGACTCAGACTCGGACCTGGGCTTGGGTAAATTTGATTGCAGTGCCATGGAAATGGGGGACCGGCTGGAGGGAGACGAGCTGGAGCGGGAGTTTGAGTCTGCAGCCGACCGCGTACGAGATCTGGTTCAGACGGCCAGTAGGGACCAGCTGCTGTACCTGTATGCCCGCTATAAACAGGTGAGTGTAGGATTAAATGCCGGTTGCGTAGGCCTAAATTAACCCCTCGAATACTAGCAACATATGGCTTTAGATAAGAGCCACATACTGACAGCCCACAACATCACTGTGTCATCACTGATTTTTGACAGATGAGGTAGGCCCAGATACTTCTACAGTATGTTGTCATCCATGTGATTAAGTCTGTGTAGCAGTGGATCATCTGAATAATCCGGATTTGGTTTGTTTTCAGGCCAAAGTGGGGAAGTGCAATACACCAAAGCCTGGCTTCTTTGACTTTGAAGGACAGAGAAAATGGTATGTAGCCCAAAATTGGATGCCAGTTTTCAATGGATGGTTTGTTTATGTTCAAGTTCGTGTGTTCAAAATGTTACAGGCATGCATGGATGAATTTGTCATCTTGGATTGCAGTCTAAATGGCACTGTGGGTGTGTGTGAGAGAGATATACATATTGCACATGTGTTAATGTGCACCCGCATGCTTAAAAAGTGAGGAGCGTTTGCTACTGTTAAAATAAATCCACATGTCTAAAAATCTGAAACAAAATCCATTCATAATAATAGTCATTATGAAACAGCAACACGTTCTTAAAGTCTGTCTTCAGTTTGAATGAAAGCTCATATTAAAATGTTTTGACTTGTCTAATCCTGTTATTTTGATGCTCTTTTTCCACCCTGAAAGACTTTACAAAACACAACACGTGATTAAAACACACAACTGCAGATAATAAATGTGATGACATTTATGATATCATTGCAGGCAAGCCTGGAAGCAGCTTGGAGACATGGACGCAGAGCAGGCAATGCAGGAGTACATTTCCTGTGTCAATGTGTTAGACCCTGAAGGCTGCACGAAGGTAATGAGAACCATTTGTGAGAAGTCTGATAATTTAATAATTTTAATAATTCATTTCAACACTAATCTTGAATGTTAAATACTGCATGTAGTCAGCTATACAATACATCTTCATCACCAGAATATAGTGGAGATAAGTCAAAATAAATCAAAGCAATAAACATACATGGACAAAAATGGACAATTGTTTTATCCTGCTTAAAGGTTAATAATGGTCAGTGCAGTTTGACATTTGTGATGATGCTGAACTGACTGTCAAATTTGCACATAATATTGTCAGAATATTGTCTGAAAGCTCCTACTACTGTTCTGTAAATGATACCTCCTTATCGGATAACAACATTTAGCTTAATGGCGAATCCTGTCCACCTGACACTTCATCTTTACTACAGCTGGCTTTTTGAGGTATTTCAAATACACATAAGTATTCTACTCAGCTCTGCTGCTCACAGTAAGATGGAATGACAAATGTGGAAACAGCCAATGTCATTGCAGCCCTTCTAAGATGCAGTGCCATTTATTTGCCAGTAGAGGTCAGTGTCACCGTATCATTTTGTCCCAGGCCCTTCAGCCACTCTTTATTCTGGACATGTAGCATGAAAAATACATGAGAAGATTATGTTGTCTTCCTCAATAGCTGACATTTTGGGATATGAATAATGCAAAAAAAACTGTCATAGTTTTGCTGTTGAGATGTGCCTGTGTGTACCTTGAGACTGTTTACATCTCTACACCCTCCTGTGTCATGTCCTCCTTCGACTGCGTCAGGAGAGTTGTGTTGCCATGGACAGGTTGTCCTTTGGGGCAGCAGGAGAAGCATTCAGTTACAACAACAACTTTGTACTGTCTGCTTAGCTGGGAAGAATATTATTATTGGAAAACTTAAGAGCAAATTTGTCATGCAGTAGCTCAGTCCAGCAGGATTTGGCTTGGGAAATGAAGGGTTACCATACTTTAAGCCTAGCACAGGCCAAGTAGGTGCCAACAAGCAAGGCACCAAACCGTAAACTGCTCGGGGTGCCATCCTATGTAGTAGTTCCTTCGCTCGGACATCTCTCTATAAATTAGCGCATGTCTATAGGTCCTGTTTTTGCACATGTGTGTTTCGGGTTTGTGAACATGTTGTCCACATGTGTCGTCCACAAACATCTGAACCCAGTGTGTGGAAGCCTTCTGCAAGTGTAGTGTACTCGCTAAACAGGGGGATGGATTCACAGTCACATAATGCTCTACAAGCACAACCCTAGAGAAATGGAAGTGGGTTGTTTTTTGGAATTGAAAAGCCAAAGACTAAATTTATGGTGACTCAAAGGCCTGTCACATGTCCTGGGTAACCTACTGTACTGTCTTGCAGTCTGGTTTCCCTCACCACTTCATTACTGCACTTGTTCCTCCTTCCTTTTGTTCTCTGTCTCCATGTTACATGCCCTTTCCTCTATTGTTTCCCCCACTCTCTTTTCTTCTTTAACCCCTTCAGTCTTCTATTACCCCCATCCCTCCCTTTTCTTTCCTCTCCTTTCATATTTATGTCTCTTTAATTGCGTCACTGTCAACCACATGTCCAATCCTGACACCTTCTTTTCTCTTCGGCCATGCAGCGGAGCAATACTCGCTGACTCTGCCCCACAGCTGCACAATGCCAAGAGAGAGGCAGGCAGACAGGCTAGCAAACGCACAAATGCCCCCCTGAAAAGAAGATGATTGTATTAGTGTTAACAAAGCGCCATAGCATGGCAGTCGCTATTCTTTTGGAAGCACAGTCAAATAGTGTAAGTAGGAGTGCATAGACAGAGAAGCAGGGGGGAGAATAATAGCCAGAATTTGACCTCTGTTCCTGTTTCAATTGTTGAGCAGACACTGGCTTTATATTACATTATACTGCAGAGGAGCAGGGCCAGTGCATCAGCGAATATTCTGAGTTTCTGAAGTGAATTAGGCTGTCCCCAAAAGTGCACGCACAGTTGTTTTGCTTCGCTTGTCATGTTCTCTCCCACTCTCGCTATTTTATGAAATCAGATTTGTGTGGGTTCCTTTGTGAGCTGAGGTTGGTTGGTGAAGAATAGACAGGGTAATAAAGTCTTGGCCGAACTGAATGTAATATGGAATTCCATGAAAAACACAGAAGATTAACAAGGGCCACAAATTAAGGCGCTATATAATTTATATTGGTCTTGTGCATATTGTGGGACATTTATTACCTATGAGGTCATGTCCAAAGCCCCAGAGACTTGTTTCAAAATTACGCATTTTGAACTTTCTATCTCTATCACACATTAGCTTGTTGGAAAGCTATACGTATGACCATTCATGGTGAATAGATGAACCCGACTTGTTTTGACCTGAGCGCACAAAACAATAAGGTCAGCGCCTCTGTCCATGTGGGATAGAAACACAAGCTGCAGAACTAAGCCAAGCTACACTAGGCTGGTGTTTGACACTAGCTATCGTTGAACAAGAAGTACATTCAATAACAGTGACTGACATCTGTGTTGTGTCATATCATATCTTTGTTTTAACTGTGTATATTTTCTTTCATTTTTGCAGGAAAGACGAGGAGCAGAAAGAAGAACAGGCTTTGGAGGAGCAGCAGTCAGCTCTTTGTACCAGGAGGAGACGATCAGGTATTTACATCAGAAGTAACACAAACACACACACACACATGCAAACACATACAAGCATACATCAGAACGGTAGAGTTTCACAGACACACATTGTGTGATATGGACTCCAAACACATCTCACACACTCTTTATTTGCCTTAGATTTCTCAGCTTGGAGGACAAAGCGTCTAAAAGCATTTCCCAGTTCTTGAGGGTGCTGGAACAGACTCAGCTTTATTCCTCCAGTTGTGAATCACCACTTATTCAATGCTGAGGTCAACTCGATTTTGAGTCTGGCATTGTTAACCACTGATTTTGATGCTGTATTTGATTATATTCAACAGACCGTAACTGCAGTTAGGACCCGGAGACATCATACAGTTCTGATTTATGTTAATGAAATATATTCTCCATTTACTTCTGCCTGGCAGACTTACTCAAGCTTAAAAACCTCATCTTCATTTCAATGAAAAAAGAGCTCTTTTGGAGATGAAAATGAGATGTGTGAATCCTGCAGGTTTTCTTCCTAAATGGCTGTCTGTGATTAGTATGCACGGTCTTGGGAGGAGGCGGCCAGAGTCTCCCCTTTTTAATTACGTTACGATTCAGGGGGTACTTTAGGGGGAGGGTGATGAAGATATGCCGGGTACAGCGGAGGGAGTCAAGTACAGCAGGTTTCCCAGAATTATGCTCCGCTTGGTTATATGCAATAGCAACGACGCACTGAGGGAAACCGGCAAGGAGGAAGTCATTAACATAGCACGTACACACACTTATGCACATGTGTGCACACATAAACATACACTTGCCGCTATACGTTGACGTGATTGCATCTGAATCCATGCATAACCTGCCGGAACTGTCACACTCACTGCTCTGCTGCATTTCAATTTCCTCTTTTTCTCTCTCTCTCTCTCTCTCTCTCTCTCTCTCTCTCTCTCACACACACACACACACACACACACACACACACACACACACAGAACCTCTCCATATTAAACAGCTAAGCACCTGTTAACCAGACAGAGAGTTAATTGCATTGCTCACAGCTCATCTCTGTCTGTTTTTGTGTGTGTGTGTGTGTGTGTGTGTGTGTGTGTGTGTGTGTGTGTGTGTGTGTGTGTGTGTGTGTGTGTGTGTGTGCGCACGCATCTATCGACAAAAGCAGGATTGATTAGCAATATCCCTGGGCTACTGAGCTGATCAGTGTGTGATTGAAGAGGCTTTGAATGCTACATTTGTAATTCTCTCACCCACCTTGAAAAAGGATTCTGATAAACACTGGAGGCTTTGTTGTTCGGACGCTTTGCTGGAAGCCGCTGCCGAGTTATTTGAGTTCTCATTGTGGATCGTACTTTCATGGAGCTCAGCCATGTTGGGAGCGTCGACCAAGGCCCTATAGGGGATGTGATGACAGATTGTGTTGGTGTGTGTGTGTGTGTGTGTGTGTGTGTGTGTATGTGTATGATGGATGGTGTGGTTGTGGTGTTGATCAGTGTGAAGCTCAGGCCAGGTAGATGAGTGTTCTCCACCACTGTGGCCAGTTTAGCCTGATGGATGAAGGACATATCTGCCAGTACACCAAACTGGACACACACATGTGAGCACATAATGCTCTGACACACACACACAACCCTGGCTACCCCAGCTGTTGTGATGACAGAGTAGCCTGTGACCTTCCCAGCATGCATTGCGGTGCTGTTGATGTCACGTTGTTTATAGGACCCACATTAATCATTTGTTTGTTTACAGGCTGTGTGTGTGCGTTAGTGTCTGTGTGGGAGGATTCATGTGTGTGGACGATATACAGGTGTTGGATGTGTGTGTACATCCATGTGAGCTTATTTAGAAACTGTGCACATTATATAACTTTACACTTTACTTAGACATGCTTTATATATGTGAGCATGTGTCATGCACACGTTAGGACAGTCCTGTCGGACCATCGACGAAAGACTGATGAGCTGGCCTATTGATTAGTTGCCGGGGAGACGGATGGTGGCCACACATCAGGGACACTTGGGGTCACCATGGCCATCAGACAAGGAAGTGGGTGTGGCCCAGTGTGGAGACTCATGAATAAACATAGCACTGGTAATCAGGAGTATGTAAATGAATTTGCTCATACATAACCTAGCAGTGATAAAAGTGTAATGAGTTATTCATAATTCATCACAGGCTGATGAGGAGGTGGCAGGAAGTGGGAGGGAAGGAACTAGAGAATTGAGAGAGAGGCATGTAGATGAAAAGCTGAAGAAAAGAAAGCACAGAGGTTCATTAAAGAAACAAAACTTTGTTTGTGTCGATTTCGAAACTGTATTCTCACAATAAAATGTGTTGACTGTGAGTCTGAATAGTTTATCTCCACTGATGGTCGCTTTAAGTTGGAGTTGATCCAGCTGTGCCTGGAGACAGGGCTGATGTTGGAGGGCAGTGGATAGCAGTGTGTCCGAGGAACTATGCAAGGTTTCTCTGATTCAGCTGTATATGAAACACAAGCATAGTTTGTTTAAACAGATACACACAGCCTGACGAGAACACATGCACTACAGACGGTTTGTTTGTGATGTTGCCAACCGTTTGTTTGTTCCTCTTTGTGGTTTAACTTTCTTTTATACAGTATATACAGCCATCTTCTCTTTAAGGTCGAAGACAGGATGAAAAAGGCTTTTGGAAATCCTTTGGAAGACAACATTAGTCCAGAAGTGCCTCTAGTTTTTGACTTGGTGCGAAAAAGGAGGTTTCCTCCTTTAGCAGTTAGTTATCTATTAGTTATTTACTCAATTAATCAATAAATATGCATGTATGACTGTCTTATTATTATTATTGTTGTTATTATTGTTGTTATTATTATTATTATCCAAATTGTTGCCAATAGACTGATTAATCGATTAATGATTGATTGATTTATCATTCATTGACTGATTAATCATTGCTCTAAACCAGATCCTGACACATCTTGACTTGTGATTAATTTAGTTGACTTTTCCCCTAAAGATTATGTTATTTATTTCATTTAATTTATTATTTCCTAAACATGTATTATATTTTCTAATATCAGTGATTACAGGTTGTCTTTAATTCAGGCAAAATACTGTTGAAAACCTTGAAGTTCATCAACCTTTTTGATTTCATAGCCAGTCTCGAACCCCTAACTATGACAGTGTTAAAGCCACATACTCTACAGAAAGCTAAACATCCTCAGTTTTAATGGCGGCGACCGGCCTCTGTGTCTCCTGTGTGACTGGAGTCAGGTGTGTCCTGTGGGACCTGTAAAGCCCAGTGCAGCAGAGCAAGCAGACATCAGAGACAGGAATCTGGAAATTTGGCCTTGGGGATGACTGGCTTACTGCACAGGAGTGGTAAAGCGGCGGGTATGCTGGGTTCCTGTCAGACAATAGAGCACTAAATTCAATTAATCTGAATGGCCAGCATTGGTAAGAGGAGGGAAGGCGTAAAGCTCTAAATGAGATTTCGCCCCATTCTCTCCCCTTCACCACCACCAGCAGCACTGAACCCTGCCTCCCCCCAGCACTCACTCCTGTCCCCAATGCCAGGAGGTGATTAGAGACACAGAGATATAATCAGAGGTGGGATGGTGCTTGTGTGTTGTATGCCAGTGTCCCGAGGGATGTGGCACGTGTGGCTGCTGTTTGAGTATCAGACAGACAGAGTAGTTATGTGTTTGATGACTAAGTACCCCAGTAACATGGTATTTGCTTTCCTGGATGTGCACACACTGAAATTACAGAGAAACATATTTTCTCACTTATCTCTAGTGGTATTTTGGATAGTTGTTTTGGTGTTATTTGACCATATTTTAGGATTTCTGTTGCAAAATAGTACAACAACGATAAGTGTGACTTTATTTTTGATGCTAACAACAATGAAAATTTATATTTAAAAAAAAAACTGGACAGCAGCTTCTCTTTCAAAAAACGGTGTCCCCATTACTCTGGATCAAGTCAAACACACAGTCACAGATGATGAATGATGTGGATTATTCAGAGAAACCAGGTCACTGAATGTGTAAAGAAATGTTGCTGTAAAAAATACATATTTAAAACAGTATCTATTCATCTCTATGGTGTTGGTGCAGACGCTCCCGAAATCTCAGACATTTCGAAAATTGGACAAGTAAAACCAAAGAAAGCAAAGTCATTTCATTCTTTTACTACAAATGATGGTCCAATAAAAAAAAATTAAGTTGACCGACTCTTCACCTTTCTCTCTCTCTCTCTCTGTCTGTCTTTATTTCTGTATCACTCTCAGGGAAGAGGATAAGAACATCTTTGACTACTGCAGAGAAAATAACATCGACCACATCAGCAGTGCCATCAGCTCCCAGAAGGTGGATGTCAATACTAAAGACGAAGAGGTAACTACAAAACGCAGCGCCTAGAAATACGTCAAGTGAAACTGTACTGATGGCATCAGGAGGCAGAGAGAGTCAACAGTTTATCTATCCAGAGGATCCATGTTCAGCCCCCATGTCAGGAGGGATTCACCCCTCTGAAGGGTCTTTTAGGAAGCCTGTACCAGCGGCAGGGTCGTTGTCATGTGCTCTGACCTCTTATGCAGGAGGGCAGGTGAAAATGATCAGTGGAGTATCACGGAAAATACAGGTCACGGGCGGGGGGGGGGATGGTTCACATAGCTCTTTTCGCAATCGTTACATAATGATCTCAATGATCAGAAGCCACAAACACATGGGAACCACTCCTCCAGCTCCAGATGTATAAATTGTGTGAATGGCTATTACCATTTCGAGTTTTTTTCCTGGATTGACCCCGAAATCCATTCATCTGCCCTCGATTCATTATCAGTCAGGCCAAATGGCTCGCTCCCTTCCTCTCTTTTATCACAGCCGCTCTTCAGATAAGCAGGCAGTCGGCCGGTGAGTTCCCAGCCAAAGGCCAGATGGTTGAGGAACCTCGGCAGAGAAAGCTTTGTCTGCCCACTGCCATTGTTGTCGTTTGATCACCTGCAGCGCAGTTTGTTCAACAGCAGAGGGCAGTGGTGAAGTTTCACATCAGCAAGAAACCTGAGGTGATGTGCAACCCAGAGAGAGGCTCTGTCCCTGTACTCCCTCTGTGTGTGACCAAATACACACCTGTGTTAGGTTTTTAAATATGTGTGGAGGATTTTCAGAACATGTTAAGTTCAGTAATTCATCCTGTCATTCAAGCAAGTTCCACATTTTCTCTTGGCTGTTTTTGTGAACTTATTCTTTCAGATAATGAATAAACAACAGAAATGTAGCATCATAATCATAGTCAAGTAACAATTGTAGCAACAATGTAATTCAAGTCATAATCAATCAAACATAGTTTAGATATAAATACATACAGTATGTTCTTTATGATTACTTTAATCACTGTGGTTCTTCTAAAACTATCAAATTTCTTGCATTTCCAATCTGATTATAATTACACTTTTTATATGAATGTGACTTTTTATAACAGGAACAATTACTCCTAACTCAAAGTATTTGACCCTGAAGTAGTTCATAAAATATTAATAAAATTGCCTGACAAATGTCTCAGTTGCTGGAGCTGAGTCTACTATGTCATTAATTAAAGGACTTCCAATTTGGCGCTTTGGCGGCACATAAACTGAAGTGTCCAACATGTGTTGGTTAAGACATGGAGAGGCAACTGTGACCAGGATTCTTGAGTAAATATCCAAGAGATGACATCCATATAAAAAACACTCAAGACTCACCTTGTGTATGCTTATATTCAAGATTTGGATACACTTACATTTTATTTTGTTTCACGTTGTTTTAACTACAAGTAACAATTCTTTTCATTACTGATTCATCTGTCTATCATTTTCTCAATTAATCAATTAGTGGTCTAGAAAAATGTTGATCACTGTTTCCCAAAGTTCAGTGTCTTAGAGGACTAAAGAAAAATATATATAGATAGCCGAGAAGCTGAAGTCAGAAATTTTGGATATTATTTCTTAAAAAATTGCTCAAATTAATTTATTGATTATAAAAATAGTTGATAACTAATCAGTTAATCGACTAATTGTTGCAGCTCCTGCTTGCCTACACTTTTGCTTCGTGCTGACTCAAACACGTAAAACCACAAGTGTACAGGGAAGGGAAGGATAGAGGAGTGAGAGGAGGGGGAAAAAGAAGACTCTACATACATTTTGCACATTTCAATGTCCTTTACCACTGCTAGTAACTTATAATCTTTTCTAAGTAGCACTGGGCATGAATTTGTCCTCCTCTTATCATTTACCCACCCTGTGTAGACAGTGTTTTACATTTATTATTTGTGGTTTACCTCTATGGATTTGACTATTTCAGCCCTGATCAGTAGAGAACCTACTTAATGTCCTTTCCTTTAAACATCAGTGTTGGCCCAAACTCTGGCTGCTCTCAGCTTTGAATGCTGCACTTATTCTATTTGACACATTCAGTGTTTTATTAATCACTGTTGCCTCAAAAGCCCATTAAATTCTTATGTATGTGCAGCAGCAAAAACCTGTTGGGTCTTCAGTGAAAATGTGGCCACCAGTCAGCAGCAGCACACCTGAAAGAGAGAGTGAGGGAGAGAGAAAGAAAGGGAGAGAGAGACCAACTTATTGGTATTCTGGCCTGGCTCATAAGTATCCATTTTAACATGCAGCCGTGGTGATCAATATGATTTAAGCAAAAGAATTGGACTCAGAGAGTTTGCTTTACCTAATTGGCCTCACTGAAAAATGAGCTTGCGTGGTTTTATTAGAACAAGGATCTTAGACCTAAGGAGAGGAGTGTGTGTGTGTGTGTGTGTGTGTGTGTGTGTGTGTGTGTGTGTGTGTGAGCGAGAGAGAGAGAGAGAGATAGAGAGAGAGAGTAGGGGGCTGCTGATCAGGGGGCTCCTCTTGTTTTGTGCACAGTGTCCCATCAATCAAGCAGACTCTGTGCAGGTTACACACACACACACACACACACACACACACAGAAAGAGAGCAGGCTACATATCTCACCACTCTGTCCACAGGTCAGGCTCTGAGTTTTGAATAGTCGTGCATAATTTATTTTGTCTGAAAGCAACAAGACAGATTGAAGTTAACTTTGAGGAGTGTGAGGTAGAGAAGGAAGAGAACGTTCAGGAAGATGTTTCACACTGTTTGAGGAAATGAAACTGATTTAAAGTGCTGTTAAATGTTTAAGTCATCTGATGTGTTTGTGTCTGCAGGGTCGGGCTCTCCTGCACTGGGCCTGTGACAGAGGACACAAGGAGCTGGTGTCGGTACTACTGCAGCACAAAGCAGACATCAACAGTCAGGTGAGCTTCTTTTAGTCTCTTTTCTTTCTTTGACATAGTTGTCCATCTAAGACAGATTTTCTTCCGGTGTTTGCTGATGAAAACCTTTTTTTCAGCCAGATATTCAGTTTGTGCCTAAAACTAAAATAGTTGTTGATTGGTGCGATTAATCAGAAACCAAATGAGCACCTCTTGTCTGAAATTGCATGATGACTCTCAAGTTACTGTCATTAGAGAACCAAAGTCCTGTCCTAACTTCAGGCTGTTTTATACTCTACTTTCTGTTTTATTTTTTCATTTTCCACTTCTCATTTTAAGATACAACAACAGTTGTTTTGTTAGCATTCAACAACAACAGCTCCCATGGGTTTTTGACCTACGTTATAAGGACCAGAAACACCAATATTATGTTTCAGCTTTTCAAAACGATCGATGAAAGAAACCCTCAATGGGAAAATACATTGTGGAACAGCGACTTGCCCAGAACTGGAGCAGCACTTCAGATCTCTATTACGTTATTATATTCCACCTCTATAATCACATAAATTACTAAACTTGGAGTCACAGACAGTTTTTTTAGGTGCTGGAAGAACATAAACATTTGTGCAGTGCAAAGTTTGTTCTATAACACTCATTCATTCAATACAAATGATCCCTTCAAAGATGCATTTTCCTTCACGAGGACTGTTTTAGAAATCAGTATGTAAACCCAAGGCAAGTAGTGACATCTCCAGCATCCCCACTGCCCTTTTCTTTTCTCTCTCCATCCTCTCCATCCCCTCCAGAAGGTCACCTTTAATTCACTTTGTGCCACAGACAAATCCCCCAGTGCTTTAGCAGACAGAGTTAGCTGGTAGCTAGCCTAGTGTTTAGCCTCCCCGAGGTTTAGGAGCATCCAGGAGGCTTTAGCTTTGGCGGTAAGCTGGCTCAGCTGCACATCGGAGAAATTACTCCTCTCCCCTGCCCAGCGGCACGACACAGTGCAGTTTAACGTGCTGCACACTGAGGTTTTAACTGTAAGGCCGAATCAATTGGAAGTAATCAGGCAAATTGTTTTATGTTGCACAACCCACATAATCAGGACATTTCACAAATGACTTTCTCTTTTGTGGTCATGTGTGGACCCCTTTTGTTTGGAATGCTTGCGGGAGGGTGGATTTGTGGCGAATGGTTCATAAAAGACTTAACAGTGGGATAACTACGAAACACTTCGCTAATGATTTAGAGGCATATCAAGATAATGACAGAAGAGGAGGATTGATGTATGGATGGAGGCTTTTGTCCTCTTTGTAAGATGTATTGTATTTACAGTCATGTATCTATCATTAAAAATATAAATTGATATCCCCATGTGCCGTGCCAAGATTTTTCATCAGTCAAAGAAGGACACATAAATCTTTGACCAGGTACTAATAATGGATGGCTGAACTTGAGTAGACTTTTAATTCATCTCCTTCCCACTTTTGTCTGATTTTACTGCTTTTCATATGAAAACTTGTAGAAGGAACTAATCCAATCTTTTTACCCTGAATCATTTGTAATGGAGCAAGCAGCAAGACCTTTCAGAGAAAGACATTTCAGGTGTATTTTAATTATTTCAAATCATCTTCTGCTTTAAAAATGTGCCTTTCTGAGCAAATACGTGTATGAAAAGGAAGGAAAACCTAAACTGATGTTTTAGAACGAGCATTCGTGCATTCAGGCCATCAGGATCTTGTCACCTGCCCTGCTCTCAGGTGTCTCTGTGGGCCGTGGAGATGACTGAATATTAAAGACACTGGACCTCTGCAGCGGAGTTACTGGGAGCAGATTTATGAGGTGGCAAAGAGGTGGCTGAGAGAAAAATATAGTCAGCTAAATCATACCACTCTGTCGCAACGCCAAATTATCTCACTATGTAAAGCTTAGAGAACGATATGCTTCTCATTAGAACCTGCTCGAACATCCTTTTGTTTTGCCTTTTTTCTTGAGGTTAAGACAACGAGGCATGAAATTAAATTAAAAAGGAAAGTTGTAGTTATACTAGACGAAGATAAAAATTTGATGGACGCCTTCATGCTTCTGTCCTTTTTGCCCATGTCACATGAAACAAACAGCATGGGACATTGTGTGTGTGTGTGTTTGTCCATGAGAGGAATAGAGGAATGTTTGGGTTGTTTGCAGGCTATTAGAGCGACCAGTAATCTCTCTTGACCTCTACCAACTGCCGAGCAACCAGTAAATAAAGATCAAACATGATTTATGCTTAATTTGTTGATTAAAAAGGAGGGGACTTCAGAGTTAAAACAAAAAGTATTATTATTTGCTTGGCAGAGGAGGAAAATCGTTTGAAATTAATCAACTGATTGTTTTAGTGAATTGTTCCCAAACCCTGGTAACCTGCATTAAGGACTCGTTTGATAGTTAATCCTGGATCAAGGCAGGGAGGGACTACAATATGTAGCTGTGTGTGTGTTTGAATACACAGATCACAGCTCTGCCACCTGCCAATTGTAGATCAAACCCATGTGTTGGTACTGTACATTAACCAACCCCCTCCCACCTTCCCACCCATCCTCACCGTGTCACCGCTCCCTCGGCTAATACACCCAGAGAAAGTGGGGCAGACGGCACCAACTGTGGGAAAGACGACAGTAAAACCTCACTTAATGTAATAATGGAAATTAAGGCTTAAGAACTGGACTTATATTCTGTGTGCTAGAATGTATTTATGAGGCATTCCATCATATTACGACAGCTGTGATCACACAGTACGTATTCGTCACTAATTAGGGTTTAGTTGCCTTTTGTCCAGCGAGGAGAAGTATAATTGTTTTAAAGACATTACAAATAAAGCAGACTTTTATCAGTTATGACCAAAAATGTTGCTGGCACCAAAAGCTGCCATTAATGCTGGGGTAGATTCCTGGTTTAGTTTACTTCTTCTACGATTAGATAGAATTACAATAATAATTTTGCTGTTGCTGCTCAAGTAGGAACTCCTGAATATAATCAACTTAGCTAATTTTATACTGTATTTCATTAAACAAAGTTTGCCTGCAGCTGCTTTGTGTTAAGACAAAATAAAAGATGGATGCACCAGACAGAGACAGATGATAAGCAGCTTCATGATACAGGTTATTATCCAGAATCACCCATCAAAAACCAGAAAATCATATCTGTACACCTGCAAGAAGATGCGTCATTCACCACAAAAAAACCTAAATAAAGTCACTGTTTTACGGTGAGTTTTGTGCCGGAATATTTTATGCCAAAACCAGAAATAGTGGTGAATTGTTATTAAACCTTTTGGATTTCATACGGATTAAACAAACAAGATACGATGTTTCAATTTAATGAGCTTCAGAGGTGTTGGTTGGCAGATTTTGTTATATTTGGACGGGCCAGGCTAACCATTTCTCCCTGTTTCCAGTCTTTGTGATAGTGGAAGTGGTACCGATCTTCTCACCTAATTCTCTGCAAGAAAGCAATTATTTAACAAAACGTTGGATTGTTACTTTGAGAAAAGTTAAATCACTGAAAATGAAAATGGCTCATTCGGGGAATCTCTAAAATATATTAAGTGATAATGTTTCCTTTTGTCTGACTAAAAGTTGAGCAGTGTTGTCCTTTCATTGGGTCTAGACGAGAGTTTGTGTGGTCATTCTCTGTCCAGACGGCGTAATCCTACACCTACAACTAATCCTCATCCCACACACACACACACACACACACACACACACACACACACACACACACACACACACACACACACACACACAACTTCTGGTTTCTAGCAGGAAATCCCAAACCTTCCTCTAACTCTAACCCAAGTTAGTCATGGAAATATTTATTAGATTTCTAGAAAGAACATGCCCGTTCATGGGAACTGGAGTTGAAAAGGCAGGGCTTTGGTTCGGAGGTGCTGCAGACTACAACAAAGGTGAGGAATGGTCCAGAGTAGATTTATACAATGTCTGTCTCTGGGTGATTACTGAGAGGGTAAAGGACAGAGATGGGATTAGGCTAACAAAGCGGAGGGACAGGTGAGATGCAGGTTAACACAACACAAACACAATGACAGGAAGGAGACATTGTTAAGGTTTAGTAAGAGGAGGTGATTGGAGACAGCTCAGGTTATAAGGACATGGTCTCACATGTTTTTACTTGACTCATGCCTGATTTCTTTTTTGTTTTTTTGTTTTTTTGTTGCCTTTCCGTCTGCCTCTCTCTTTCCCCTCTCCTCATCACTCTCCCAACCTCCCACCGCCCCCTCTCTGTGCTCCAGTCCCCTTCACTCCATCCCTCCCTCGCCTCCGCCTCTACTTTGTATTAAAACAACATGATCCATGAGGCGGGGAGGGCGACTCGCAGCACCGCTAATTCTAATTAATCCAGCGTGGTAGCACGGCCACGGCAGGCCCCAAGCGCTCCCAGTCTATCAGATAGAAATTCATAACTTAATTGAGGTCAGAGCCTCGAGCCGGCAGAACAAAAGTCTCCAGCCAGGACCAGCTAGATCAATAGTAATAAATATCTGACTGGGCGGCCTACAATTGGTGGCTAGAGAGTATACAACAAGTCTCATACACGTAGTGTGCATGCAGAACCTGCAGGGATATCTGGGGAGTGTGTGGCTGTGTATGTTAGTCTGGCATATCTTATTGAATATATATCTTCTTACGTTTCTTAAATGTAGTTTAATTATTTGAGTCTGGTTGTAGAAAATCTTATAAAGTATTCTTTACTCAACTGCTTGTGTGTAGCTCAGATGTCTGTATGGCTGATTTGTAATGGCAAAGTCTCTCTTAAGGTATGGATCCATTGATTTGATATTGATGTGAGTGGTGTGGGTGGACTCACGCCGTTGGTTTGTCTATATATAATGGAGTAAAACAGTGTTACCTCAACTTCACTGATAAATGCTGACATGTCAGTGAAGAACCTGTGAAATTTGTATGATATAAACGGATATTTCCACCGATTTTATTCACACTTTTACATTAGCTGATTCAGTATCCATTGTTACCTGCTGGTGCAGGCTGATATATCCTCTGATATTGATATTGATAGGCTGCTAGCCTCTGATACGTCAGTATTAGCGGCAATGTCTTAAATGAAACATTCCTGTGTAATGCCAAAAATATGTTACATAGTTTGTTCACCAGAGAGTAAAGTATCCCATGCAGCACAGATCTTGGTCACAATTCTTTAATACCCAAATTTAAAGTTTATTTTATGTATTTATGTTTATTTGATATGAATAATCAATTGTTTCATAGACTGGATGTCACATTAAGGGCAAATCCACACTAAAAGCTGTGGTTGCTATATCAGTTTGTGCTACAACTGTATTTTATTTAATTTTGATTATTGATTAATCTATTTATTGTTTTTTTAAGTAACTGATTAATCTTTCAGTCTATAAAACATCAGAAAAGAGTGAACAGTGCCTAAGGACACAGGTTTAAGAGACAATATTGCATATCTTCAGTCTTGACTTTAAATGTTTTAAACGTATTATTTAAAAAAAGAGAATACACAGATAAATAAATAAATAAAACTTAAGTTTGAGCAGCTGGAATCAGAGAATATTTGGATTTTCTGCTCATAAATGACATGAACAGTTACTCTAATATGCAACTTTTTGCAAATTAATTTTCCATCAGTAGTCTGATTGATTCATTGACTTAATGGTTAGAATAAAATAGATATATAATAGAATCCCTGAACAGATGTACACAAGTTAGTACTGCTGTTGAAGAAAACTGCTGTACCTTGTTATAATAATCCGGTGTTGTTATGAAATAGTGCAAATGTACTACATGTTAAACAAACAGAAAAAATATATATAAAATGTCAGACTGCTGTATAAATATAGACGACTGTAATTACCAAATAGCACAAGGCTGCCCTTTTTTCTCAGAGGAGAAATTGTTTCGGGCAGCTTCCGAAACAAAATCTTCTTGATTTGTGTCCAGCTCACAAATCAAGAAGCATGTCAGAGAAAATATTTCATTTCAGTCAAACTGAACAAAATTGTAAGCATTGGCATACTTGTATGCACATTTTTCATGAAAAAAAAAAACGTAGTAAACCTGTATCGATATTTATTACGTCTCAAACTGAAGTCGCAACATTCAGCAAAAATCCAATATTGCAACATTTTCTGTGGACGTTGTGCAGCTGTGCTGTGGGCATTTTAAAAGCCTGCTCTTGTAGCAAACAAAGAACACTGAACCCTCTCATCTGTGTCCTCTACTGTGGTGTCAACTACTTGTGTGATCAAAGTGGTAAACACACGCACACACGCACACACGCACACCGTGGTGGTTGATTGAAATTCTATGTTGGAGGCATTATTACACGTTTGTATCCCTCCCCTTTCCCAGCACTGCCTCCTATAACTAATGGCTCAGTCAGGCCAGTCATAACAAATATCCAGCCAGATTTGTCATAATTGTGTGTGTGCATGCGTGTTTATGTGTGTGTGTCTGAGTGTGTGTTTGTAATTGTGCAACCTATCCCCCAGAATATATAGGGTCTTTAAGAAAGAGAAGGCAGCTAGGTGGGAAAGTAAAAATAAAAACGGAGAATAAAATAGGATGGAGGGAGAAATGGAGCAGGTAGACAGAGATATGATATGACATATCGTTAACCTGCTCCATATGACATATATATATATATATATATATATATATATATATATATATATATATATAATGATAATGATTTTATTAAGATTTTTTAGTGTTTATACCACGGCATGTGTCACTCTCACCTCTTTGGGTGCATTCGGTCAGATTTATTTGAGGTATTTAATTTAAAAAAATAGACATTCCAGTCTTGGTATTAGTATTTTCTTTATCCACAGTTTGTCAACAGATTTACCAGAAAGTATATTAGTATCACAATATACACTCACCGTCCTCTTCATTAGTTGCACCTGTACAATCTAATGTGATCCAATACATCAGCTCTGCCATGAATTCTACTTTTACAAAGCTTATAATAACATTAATGAGATCAAAGTGGGCAGTGGCGATGTTGTACTGGAGTGCATTAAGTTGAAAGGTTTTCCTAATATTATGGTTGCCTCATGTATGTAAATGGGCTGACCAAAATATTCAAAGCACCTCTCACTGACCTGCTCCTCTGATGCAAACCCCTTGACTCCACCACACAGGACCAAGCACTGAACCTGGGGTGACAAAGCCTTCTCCATAGCTGCCCCTTCCTCCTCCCTCCGGGACTCTCTCCTCAAATATATCTGTGACTGCACTGACCTACCCACCTTCAAATCCCTGACAAAACAAACCTTTTTCAAACAGCTTTTAATGTTTAACATACGTCTTTTTAGTGCATTGTTTTGATATTTTGATGATTTTACACTGTAAAATGTCTCTGAGTACTTAGAAAAGCACTCTCAAATAAAATGTATGATTATTATTATTAAACTACAACCAATTGTAAACATAAAGTTAAGTTTATACCCCTCTGACAGTGTCAATCAAAACTTACCATTATTATCTTTGTTAAAGTGCTGCTAGTCGCTCTGTACCATGATTGTCAGAAGCATCAGCTAAATGACTAAATGTAAATGTCTAAATGTAAAGGCAGAATTTATAGCAGGGCTGCTCTTTTGGGTCAGATTGAACTGTACAAATGTGTCTAATGAAGAGGCCAGTGAGTGTATATTGATCTCTATATCAAGTTACATATAACCCTAGACTAACAGAGAAAAAGCAAGAAGGCACATTTAATGCAGGATGAATGTGTACATGCATTTTTATGGTACCTGTTCAAGGTGTCAGTGTGCGCCTTCACTGAGACACTCCCACAGCTTAGTGCACACATTAACACAGATATTTGGGAAAGCCATTCCTGGCCTCCTCTTTATAATAAGTCCAATGACAGCACAAGTGTAAATTATTGGTCCTGCATTTGCAAATGTGTGTGTTTTGTGTCTGCCTGCCTATGTATGCATCTGTTTAAGTAGAGGAGGGCGACGTTTCCTTTAGCATTTTATGATGTTTTTTTTTAAACTCTTGTTAAATGGATAGAGGAGAATCTGTCAGACGGGTCTTTTAAAACTTTACCATTTTCAGGCAAAGAGGAATCAGGACACACCTCAGTAAAGTATAATACACACACATAAAAGGCACCATAACTACCACACACACTTGACATTTTATAAGTCACACTGTAAGGTGCTCTTATAGGATTCAGATTTAGTACTTGCTGCACATTAGCTCGACTCGATGAAATGCAAGCTGTTGCCGTGCTGTGTTAAAAGAGCCTATCGGACATAGATACAGTTATGAATCTATAATATGAGCACTCAGAAAAGAGCCAGTGACTTGACAGTAATAGAGCAGACTAAAGAGCCATTCCAGCAGGTAACAGTCCTCTTTGCCATCATCAGCTGTTGTTTCTTTCTTATTGGCCACTCACTGGGCCTTGCCTACACTCAACTATTTGATTTCCATCGTTCTTAACCATCCACATAAATTGTCAGGAGCATTAAAGCTGTCCTCGACCATTTCAGACAGAGGAGGGAGAGTGAGAGAGTGAGAGCTGGATTCAGACAGCGAGGGGAGGGGACGGGGGTGAGGAGAGAGAATAAACAAAGTAAGTGTTTTGCCTTCCATCAGTCTCCTGCAGTACTCAGCTTTATGAGTCCCTCACTCCAAATGCCTCAGCCGCAGCCCCTGCTGCCTGGCCATTGATTTTCATATTATACTCTTTTATGTATTTATTTATTTCATATATTTCTTTTTAAACATCATCGATGAGCCACAGGAGGACGAAGCGGGGGGCCTCTGGCGATGTTAATTCTCAGTCTCAACCTTATCCTCCTCTCTGATGGCTTTAATGGAGGCTAAGGTGTCCCATGGGAACAAGCAAGCTTGGCAACATGGGGAGGGGAGGGATGTGCAGAGAAGAGGAAGATGTGCACGAGGAGAGCAGGTGATTTAGAGAAAAGGAGAGGCTTCTTTTGTCTGGTGTTTGTGTTTCAGGGTGGACGACCTGTGCTGAAGTCAGGTGTATCACACTTTTGGCCTCTTGACACATTAAATATCTATAATCCCTGGCATCCTCCAAGACCCCCTATCAGCCCTGTGATTCATTCAGGGTTTCCACCTTCCAAACTGTGTGAGCTTGATGATGGTAGCTATGGGTGTGAGGGGGCACCTGAAGGACACTCCCAGCCGGTGTGAAGGGCAGTGAGTTTTGGCGTCAGGCTAATTTGACCGTAGGTGGCAGTGCTCACACACTGAGTGGCAAGGTTACCTTTCCCTGCTCAGAGAGGAGACCCAGATTCAATTAGGGTTGGCCCCGGTCTGCAGATCCTTTTAACACAGGAGGGGCCAGCACACAACCATACACAGCAAACACAGGGCTAACACATGTGCTAAGTACACACTTACACTGCATGTAGATTTATTACAAAGCTCACCAAAACATGTGTTTTAGTTTAATCTCCTACCTTCAAGATTTCTTCTGGTTTCATTAAACATTTCACTTTACTTTTGTCAAAATTATCATCTCAGTCATCACAGTGCAGGTTTCAGTTGACTTCCTTGTTGGAGCATATAATGAGGTTCGACAGTCGACTGCTGTGTGGTGGCAGATTTGCAAATAGGTTGGATTTTTTTTTGTTTTTGTTTTTTTGCTGTCTTTAAAATCTTTTAATTTCTTTTAAATGTTTAAATGTAACAAGCTGCTCATGTATGTGACAAAGATATAACTTAAACAGAAATAAAGCAGACTGAATGATGGATGGTTGATGATGGTTTCATATCTGTCTACATGAAGTGGGTTTCAAGTTGCTGCAAGTTGATTGTTTCACCATTCTGAAAACCAACAACTACATGCAACAAAACAAAACCTCATTCATAGTGCTGCATAATTTGGAAAATAGTAAACAGAGAAGTATGCAGGATTTGGATGTTCTTTCAAAAAAAAGTGCATGATCATCAGTATGGTGCTTTGAGTTGGTTCTGTCTGGTCCATGATGTTGGTGCCACAGTAGCTGTTCTGGTTACCGGTGAAGGAGATTCTCCTGTCCTCCATCTTACTCGGATCTGTGTTCAGCTTTCTGATTAATGGCACCTGCTCATCATAATGCTATCTGCTGGAATCTGCATACCAATGATCCCAGTCGCCTATCGATTCACCCCTCATCTTCCCCCCACACACACACACCCAAGAGACTGATCCTAAAGACTGACACACACACACACACACCACACGCACTCTCCCTCCCTCCCTCCCCCGACCACTGTCATTATAAAAGTCAGCAGCTGCTGCATGCATTGATCATAAATCATAATTGCTTGTCCATTTTTCCCCACTTGTTTAATGTTGCTGTCAGGGACAGTAGGGGGGAGAAAAGGGGGGAGGCGGGCAAAGGAAGAGAGGAAGATAAGACCAGAGAAAGTTTATTCAGACACAGAAACATTAGATAGAGAAAGAGCTGAGGGAGAATAGAAAGAAAGAGAAAGAAATAGATCTAGCAAAGTTTAAGTTCAAACAAAAACATGCGTATGGGAGAACAAAGAGAAGTCCTCACGCTCACTTCAGTGTAGTCCACAGCTAGCGGTCATTAGATGAACTGCAGCTCAAGACATCTCTGCATTAGCTCGTTTATTCAGCTATAGTGTTTGACCCTTTAACCCTTTGTGGTTTAAATCTTTGAAGACAGTCCACTGTCTCCAATTATAAGAAACTCTGAAAGTGTTGCACTGCTCACTCCGGAAAATTAAAGCCCTCCTCTTATTTTGTGACGTAGCCAAGAAGACTGCCAATCACCTTGGCTAAGGTCTGGTTTGTTTACAGTAATTACACTAATGTCTCAAAATGACGGTTGTAATGATTTATCGATGTTAAATTCCAGCACCTTTTAAGGAGTATTTTTTATTTGCGGACAAAACATTTGTTATTGAAAGACCGTGATGAAGCCTTAATGTTTTTTGTGCGTCTCAAAATGACACTTAAATTATTGTTAACAGTGAGAATGACACAGTTCTTATTAATAGATATGAGAAAGGTGTCAAACAAAACAAACATGACGACACGTAGAACATGTTTCATTCATTCATATAGAGAAGAATATAGAGGCTTCAATTAGCAGCAATAAATCAAACAGTGTTAAGGAAAGAAAGTGTACAGTGGCCTTCAGATCACCAACCTTAAGGACTGTGCTTAACCTCCACTCACAGTCTCTTCCCTGACTCAGACACAGACAAACAAAATGAAACACAGACAGACTGAAACCTAGTTTCAAGCGGAGATGGACTCGAGGGACCTCTGTGTCCTATTTGTATCCCCTGACTGAGTTATGTTTCCGCCTCTGATATGCCCTTGATCCCTCCACTTAATGCTGGTGTAAACAGCTTGAGTTGAATGTTTGGAGTATTCTTATCCCGTCGGCTGAAGTCTGTGAAGGCGGACTGAAGTTAAATCACTTTCCAGAAGTGAACACAAGTCTGTGACAGTCCCTTTGTGTTTTCTCTGCAGATAAACAGAGTCACCGTGTTTTATTTGATCCTGCTTGGCCTCGGTGTGACTCGAAGTTGCATGGTCACTCTTGGACTCTTTTAGGATAATCTGAAAGAAAAAGACACAAATGTGTCTCTTTTTTCTCTTTCTTTGGACCAATTTTAGAATAGTTACAGCCTTACCTTTGATCTGTAAAGACTAATGAAGTAAGACTGTGCGCTCATATCTTCCCACATCCTTGATTTGCTGTCTTTCTCTTTCATCCATCTTGCTTCACATCGTTTGTGTGGTAGAAATGATAGATCGGTGCGACTTAAATTCAGCAAAACTGCAATTGTACTAATAGATCAATCCCTATCCATGCTGCTCCTAAACATATTGCTCCACCCCATTAGGGTGATACACTACACAGTGCTGGATCTCTGCTGCTGCTGCTGCTGCTGCTACTGCTGGTATTGTGCAAGCAGCTGCTTTATTGAGCACTCTGCTGACATCCAGCACAGCATTTCTGCACCGCAAGGGGAAACTTTGGATGACATGTAAAAGCGGGGGTTCGGTGCGACATGCCTCCGTAATGGGATGGGAACAGGGGTGCACCAGAGATGAGGGGAGGGGTTGTGGGTGGGGGCGGAGGGGGAGGAGGTTGGATGCTACAGTAGCTAACTGCAGGTATATTGGGGGGAGAGTGGTGGGTGGGGAGGGAGTGTCTCTTCCAGGCTGCTTCCAAAGCAAATGGAAGACAATCCAATTTCCTGTGATTCCATCAAGCCTCCGTCCTGGATTCAGGGGCATTAGGGAACGCTGAGAGGACAGGCCGCTGACCCCTCACATGAACATGCAAGAAGCTTGTACGCTGCGCACATACACTGGCACACTCGACAAACATGCACACGCAACATCCTGTATATCTTTATTTTCTGTTGGCTTTCAGTCTCACTGCACGTTAGTCAGTTCTGTACTGAATATTACGCCTTCGCTTGTGAATTAACAACCACTCATTCTTACTTTTGTGTGTGTGTGTGTGTGTGTGTGTTTGTTAAGCAACAAACTGCAGATTAGTGCTCGCTGCAGATTAGGGCTTAAACCTCTTACACTTTAATTATAACTGTATGTATTTATGTGCATCAAGGTCTTTCGCTTGGCCCCGGCTGTAAGCATCTGTCACTGTCCCATTGTGCCGAGTCTTTGTTTGTGTGTGTGTGGGTCTTAAAATAAAGAGAAAATTAGTTGAGTTTTTTTCCTTCGTGGCTTTTATGAATATGGCAGAGCATCCTCCTTTTGTTTTCACAGAAAAAGCTTGGATTGTTCAATTGTATCGCACAGCTCTGCCCAGAGCGGGTGAGAATCAACATCATTGTGAGAGACAGACACAATGTCTGCAATACATCACAGGTTGCGATTTGACTCGCAGACAGACAGCATTGTTGTCTTGGGTTAACTATGGCACGCTTTCCACGCTGGTGGCGATTTGCATCTGTGCTCTGTGATCCACCCAGAGGGAATAGAAAGCTCTAATCCAATCAGCAGGTCCCTGAAGTGCTGCCCCAGAGAGAGAGAGAGAGAGAGAGAGAGAGAGAGAGAGAGAGAGAGAGAGAGAGAGAGAGAGAGAGAGAGAGAGAGAGAGAGAGAGAGAGAGAGAGAGAGAGAGAGAGAGAGAGAGAGAGAGAGAGAGAGAGAGAGAGAGAGAGAGAGAGAGAGAGAGAGAGAGAGAGAGAGAGAGAGAGAGAGAGAGAAACAATAGGATCACTCTGCACTGGGCCTAGCCAGAGAGGAAAGAGAAGTAAAAGGAAAGGAGGGATTGAAGAGGATTGAGATTGAAGAGGAGACTCAATGGAAAAGGGAAAAGAGAAAGGTAGATGTGGTAATGAAAAAGGGAAAAAAAGGGGTGACGATGGGCGACGTAATGAAAGAAAAGAAATTAGGGTGTTGTTTGGAGGAAAGAGGAGGTAGTATTAGAAGAGAGTTGAGGAAGGACATGGAGGTAACCATTAAAACAGGAAAGTGCAGGAGAGGATCTGCTGTTAGAAAGATTAATGAATAATTTCACTATAACAGTTTGAGTAATTTAGAAGTATTTCCACTGCAGTCTACAGCATAGAGGGAAATGTCACTGTGCCTGCTGGTTTTTAATCTCTGAGAGTTTGAAACCTTTGTTCTTGGCTCAACCAATGCTCTTGTTCTGGAGACTGGAGGCAACAGTTTGACCATTTATCATCATTATGAGGTGCAAAGGCAGGCTGGAACAGTGATTAAGAGCTGAATCTCCAGTTGATGATGCCTGTCATATATTGTGTCTTATTATACCCCCCCCCCACACACACACACACACACACACACACATACACACACTTCACCATCTCCGTCCCCAATCCACAGCTTTAAGAGTTATATCTCAACCATTGACCCCTTGACCTCAAGTATCATTTTTACTGTTCAAAAGACAGACACCCACATATCCGCTTGCGCACACACTCACACACATGTGCACGCAGACCACCACTGATTTTCTGGTCACCCTCTCTGACACTCTCCATTGTCCCTGAGCTGTGTCAGGGTCAAACAGCCTCCATGGTTAATTTATTGAAAAGATAAGGCTGCAAATGTTCAATTTTTATTGTTAACAACTGATGAAAACTCCAAAATCAACATTTTCTATACTAGCACATTTAAAGACTGATTTAAACTTAACTTTAACTGTCACTAGAGGACTAAATAGTGGATCAGTCTCCAACTGAAAATAGTCCTAGTAACTGCACTGCAACCTTTCTGTTGAGTAAAGTTTGCTCAAAACTATAGTGCCCAGCTGTTTTAGAAAAAAATAATAACAATAATTGGATATGGTTCATAACTGGAAGAAGCAGGGCTGGACAAGTTTATTGATATTATGAGTTTGGCACCTACATATCTGGCAGTGGACGTGATGTTAGTGGACAGTAAAATCTCAAAATGAAGAAGTTTGTTTGAAAAAATTAAACTATATATTTGAGAGATGTTTTTAAAGATGTATGTATTCATTAGGAACAAATGGGTTGACCTTGAGTTGAGCTAAGATGGACAGATGCTGCACTCATGTCAGATTGTTCAGATCACTGTTGTGAGCAGCTGAATGGGAAAAGCTTCAGTCTTCGGGCTGTTCTTCCAAGTCTGAGATATCTAGAGATATTTCTAATAACTATGATATCTCACACTTGGTGCAAAGAACTACAAATGTAATGGCTGACTCTCCCATCTAGTTTCAGTACTGATCACAACATGGGTGTAGTTTTTGGCCTAACACTGATCTGATGTTGCGGTTTAGATACATAATACTGGAGGCACCTCCTCTGTAATGTTTGTTCAATAGGTGGCTGGTTCAGGTTGATCAGAGCTGGAAGTCACCTGCAAGTTGAAAGATTTGATTTGCAGGTCACATGTTTCTCAAATCAATATCTCATCTTCCCATAATCCCTCTTTGGTACAATGAAAACATGGCACTCTTTGTCCACCAACAGCAACAAGAAGAAGAAGGAGGTAATTGGTATTCTAGTAGCTGAAAGTTTTCCTCTAAACTCTCGGGAACATTAAGCAAAGTAGCTTGCAATTTTTCTCACACCCAGACGATATTATTCCTGATATTATTCTTCAAACTTGCACTCTGTGGGGTATTTTATTCACCCCTGGTCACAGGTCTGTTGATGTAAAGACTTGTTTTTGTGTTACAGGATAATGAAGGACAGACAGCACTACATTATGGTAAGAAGGCTTCTCTTATTAATCTCTATAGTCCAAAATGTTGTATCGTTTTTTCTGCTCTAAAGCTTTCTGTAAGTGGTGTGTGTCTATTTTTCAAATGGTGAATATTTCATTGTGGTAAGAAAGTCTTTTATCGTACACTGACATCATTATGTTGTCTGTGTGCGCACTCTCTCTCTTTATATACAGCAGCTTGTTTTCTGTACACACCCGCTCTTTGCCCACATTTGTCTCAAATTTGTCATCTTTCCCTCCTCTCCTCACCCTCTCTCTCCTCCATTCCTCATCTTTATTTTCTACAGTTGCGGCTCACCCAGTTTCTCTCATTCCTCTCTGTTGTATTATATGTGTGTGTGTGTGTGTCCTTTGGTATGTATGTATGTGTGGATGCCTGTCTGGTTTTGTTCTGCGTGTGTGTGTAATAATCGCCAGGCCTCCCAGAGGAAATCAGCACTGGTCCTTAGACTCCCCTGACCCTCTCATGCCCCAACACACATGTCCCTGAGGGGCGGTTCCCCTGTCCTCTGAGCCACTCTGTGTTGGTGTGTGTGTGTGTGTGGCTGGACCATCTGTTGGTGGCGTTGGAGTGGGCATGTTGCATCACCCACCCGAGATCTACACACACAAACACACACACACACACACTCAGCAGAGGAAGCCCCGAGGATGAGGCATAAAAAGATGACTAATAAACATAAGCGATGAACTCCAAGAGACAAATAGCAGAGAATGAAAATTCATTCCCACCTCTCTTTGCACAGGGCCACACTGGCTGGCAAGTGATTAATTGAGGGTTTACTGCTCACCATAAATTGTTCTCCTCCTCTACTGCTCCCCTGAGGGCCAGCCACTTTTTACAGCTCAAGGCCCAGGCGAGACACCCTCCACGCGTACACACCCACACGCACCGCTTGGCTAAATAAAATACTGTTTAGAGCAACAAGAGGAGGACTGCAAGCGTGGCTGGAAAAATAAGCCAAGCTTTGTTAGTCTGATTTGGCTACAAGATAAGTGGTTTCTTATAGTGTTTGGCACTTGCACACACCTCATACTATTCATAGACACAACTCGAGCGTGCACACACACACTTGCGTACACACCCGCGTGCATTCCGATGTATCATCATCTCTCATGTGCACACACTCCTGGCAGCCCAGCCTGCCAGCCACCTCCTGGGCTGGAGGTTAAAAGGCATGGCTGTCAATCACAGTGGCTGCTGACATCAGCGATCATGGCGCAGCACAGAGTCCGCTCTTTAAAAGGAGTGAGCGATTGACACCGTCAGAGAAGAGCACTCAGAACAAGAGAGGAAGAGAGGGGAGATGATGAGGGGGTGAGGTGCCAGAGGGATGAGAGGTGCAGTGGGAAAGCAGAGATCTGCTAACTGGGTTAAGAAAGTGCAAGCCCCCCCTCCACCTGCTTCCTCCCCCTCTATACACAAAGAGAGGAGACCCTTTTAGTGGGGCACAAATTGCCAATGGGGCAGAAATGAAGTGTTTGAGAGAACCACAGGTCCAGGCCAGTGTCAGTGCTGTGCCTGGAGATGGGCTTTTCATTAACTGCTGCACTGTACACACTTTATTAAACTACAGTACGTAGAAGAGCCTGGTACACACCATCTTAACAGTCTGAAATAAGCTGCAAGTATGACATCTGTCCAGTAAATAAATGATAAATGCAAGTGCTAACTCTTGCTTAGCAACATGCTCACAATGACAAAATTTTACAGTGTTGATGTTCGGCAGGTCTAATATTACCGCTAAGCACAGCTGCAGCTGATGGGAATGTTATTAGTTTTTCAGGAATCTGGTCATCAACCAACCAAAGTACTGGACACTTTGAAACTTTGATTTGATGGTGGAGCTAGATGCACGGTCAAAGAAACAATGTCTGTATCAAATTTTGTAGCAATCCGTTGAATAGATATAGAGACATTTCAGTCAAAACCACAAATGTGAACCAATAATAGTATAAAGAATGGACGGTGTATGCATGACGTCACCCGTAGGATTTAGAGGAACTGTTTTGAACCTCAAAATCTGTGGCTCTGGCTTCCGCCATGTTGGTAGTCCTGCCTCTTCCACCTACCGGTAACTTTAAGCCTTAATATAATTTGAACAGTTGAGTTAAAAAAAAAAACATTCAGACTCAGTATAATGAACGGGGAAATTAGCTATAGACACCAAAACTGTTTTTTTGTACCAGGCTGTAAACATGTTTATTTCTGCTGTGATTTTAACATTAACTCATAGCCAGCCTCATGTGGTCGTTTGAGGAACTGCAGTTTTTGGCCATTGGCTTCACTTCACAAACACAGAGGTTGCTACTTGATGTGAGTCAGGGAATCACCAAAGTCAACCATGAACATCTGACCAAATTTGTTGCCAGTCCGTGTAGTAGATGTTGAGATATTGTGAAAACTTTGATTTTGCTTTTCGCTCTTGTGGAAGAAAAGTCATTGTGATTCATCCTCTGTGGACCATGAATGTCTGTGCAGTGTCTTCTGTAGCTGACAGCTCTGCACTAAAAAGATAAATGCTCTGCAGAAAGTTTGCCTAAATGTTTGCTTGACCTTCTTTTATTTCTCTTTTTTAACTCCAATTTTTCCTCTCTTCCTTTCATAGCATCGGCATGCGAGTTTGCCGACATCGTGGAGCTCCTGCTGAACGCCGGAGCTGACCCATCCATCAAAGACATGGAGGGCTCTCTCCCTGAGGAGGTCACTGAATCCAGTGCCATCTCCTCTCTTCTGCGTCAATACACTGCACCGAAAGGCTAGATCACAACCACCTACTACCACCACCCGGTCCCTTCCCCTGTCCTTGTCTCACTCTGTTCATCCTCAGCAGGATTGCAAAGGTTTTATTTGGCTTTATTTTCAAATACTTGAGGTGAGTTTGATTTCGTTGGCTTAGCTCTATGAAACTACTGGGTGTAAACATTGGCCCTTCCATTTGATAAGACATGAAATGAAGCACACCGCATGTATTTCCATTGATATAAATTGTATTTTGACTTATGCCCAGTCAGGTTGGGTGATAGGATGATTACAGTGAGATGAAAACCTGTCAACTGGTTGAGTTTTTGCTGAGGTAGCTGTACTTTAAATATCTCCCCTGAGCAGGACTGCTTATTGGCAATACTGGAATGACTGGATTTGTGCATCAGTGTGATGAAATATCTGGATTTGTAGGTATTTAAGTCACTGGATACAGACATTCCTGACCACTTATTTTATCTCTAAATGATATAAGATCTCTGAAAAGTCATATCACAGTATATATATCGTTAGCCTGAATGACATACCCATTTGGAAGATTTTATACATATCACCCATTCCTACTGCTCAGGTCTGACAACCAGCCAGGCCTTTTAGTCTGGGTCAGCCCTCTGACCATTTATTCATGATTCAGTTGTGTTACGTTCAAGGAATGCTTTAATCATTTGTCATTTATCGCATTAAAGTATTCAACAAATATGTTCCCTCTGACTTGTTCTCTGTTCATTAGATAACTTACAACAGTGTGTCTAAAATGTTTTACGCAGTGTACCATCTCACAATATATTGGTACTCCAAGTACCACCTGTGTAACAGATGTTAAAATACAGCAGGCCGACCCAGTTCACCTACGGACAGTTCATGCAGGAAGACGGGTTACTCCTAACACTATAGGAAGTTTTTTTATTATTGACTGTTGTTGAATCCTGAACAGAACAAGATCAAGAACCAGAGCTACTTCTAAATTAATTTATTTAATTAAAAAAACTATATGTCAGAGATTCTTCTGCGTACCACCTAAGGGAGGTCATGTACCACCAGTGGTAGTTGTACCACAGTTTGAGAACCATTGACTTAAAACATCAGATGACCGTGTACTTAGATACTGTTGCAGTGATAGGCCTTGTACTTCCTAAACACACATCTAATTTTAGTGATAACCACAGTGAACTTAAACCATACATTATCCATACACATTAAACTAACTGAGTCAAGCAAATACAGTTTGGACACTTTATAATAAGCTTTATCAGAAAAAACGGGAACATTACACAAAGCGTTTCCCCACAAAGCAGGCAAGAAAAAAAGTCACATTGCACGCTTTGCTTTTAATCCATATGTTTAATCCGCAGTCCACTCTACTGGTCCATCTTCACACAGCATATGGACAACATACTGTGTACACAACACTATACAACCTGCCTGTGTAGTATTATGTCATATAGGAGAGATCTCCAAAAATAGCTTACACATGGTCAAAGTCCAAATCTGCTTTACTCGTCCTCAAGCCTCTCCGATCAGCACATTTTCTCCGCCTCATCTCTCACACACACTCCACCAGATGAGAATACACTAAATTTATATCCGGGATCTTAAGTACAGCTTCATGAAGACACAAATGCACATTTTGTACACGACAAAGCCTAATCCTTTACTCTCTAACACACTCCCTTGCTCCACGCCTCCCCCCCGATGTTTTACTTAAATCTGCTTTGACACAAGGCGTTAGATAACCATCTCGACTTGTCTGGTTGGAGGCTGTCAGTCACTCGCAGATATATGACAGCAGGAGATGGTCTACCCGGCATTGGTAGTCATCACCAGGGACACTGCTTCAAATTCAATTTTTGTTTTGACAGCTGTTGTACAGTTCCTGTAGTGAAATTGAGATGCAAGTAAGCTGTACTACACATGAGGTGAATTAAAATCTGTCCACATAATGTCTATATCTGCATCCATGTCCTGTCCCTCGCTCCTTCACATCACATGGGAGAAAAAGGGCCTGGAGTTTTTTCCAAAAGTATCATCAGTCACTTTTGTAGACTCCAGCCACAGTCTTCCTCAATGACATTTTCTTCGTCTCCCCTCATGAATTTTGAGGAGGAACCCCTACATGAGTCGAGAGGAAACCTTTTGAGTATTCAACCTGAGTCTGAGACATGATGCGCTACAATCCCACAAAGAGACGACCAGTGACCATCTTATTGTTATGAATTCCATCCACATCCAGCCATTAGGCTGTTGGTGTATCTCTAAAGCCTGTTTGGGGCCCGGTGTTGTCTCCTCGTTGCTTCCTAAACCCCGTTATGTTGGCTTGAGGTAAGAGAGGGTGACGGCAGTCGTGCTTCCCCCCCGGCTCGTCTGCGAGACTCTGACACTAAGCCCATTATGCTTCCATTATGGGGCTTCAATTTTCCTCTGAGCTTTTCACTTTTGACACTGCAGCTCCCTCCTTCTCCAAACCGCAGACTCACGTACCCCCCCATCCACCCAGGCCCATTATTGTTAAGCCGTTCTGAATATTTATGCATTTTTCAGAGGTGAAAAGTAATAAAATACGTTTACTCAAGTAGTAAACTTAAGTACAGTTTTGAGGTACCGGTACTTTGCTTGAGTGCTTCTATTTTGTGCAACTTTATACTTTTACTGCTCTATATGTTTGGAGGAAATTCAGTGGAGCTTTTTATTCCCCAATAATTCTTTATGGTGTCCCCAAGGTGCGAAACGCAGCAACATTTCAAGAAACAAATAAGTGTAAATATGCCACAGTTCACACAACATAGTAACAAAACTAAATACAGTGTGATATCACCAGAAAATGCGCGTGAAACGTTGACATCATCAAATAGAGACACTAAATTCAGGTCAGCAGAAACCAACGTGTTCATACTTAATTGTCGTTATTAATGTCCGTGTAAAGGCAATTCTGAGATTTCTTTCAAAATACATTCAATATGTTAGTATTGATGCTGCAAGATAGAGATTAATTCATCTCGTTCAGTGTTTCAAAGTTAGTCATGTCATTTTCTGAACTCATCTGACACGTTTCAGTCTGCTTGACTGCTCCCATGAGTGGGCGTGACTTCAGCACATTCAGAGGACACGCCCCCACAGTCCTGGAGCTGAGAACACTGCTCATTTTTACCTGATTTTGACACCTAATTTCATAAACTTGTCGACATTTTTAATCATTCAAATTTGGCTGGGTGGATAATAACACTTTCTTCTTTGGTCTGACAAACTCAGAACACATATTTATTCTGACTTTACACTAAACATACATGCAGGCAGACGATCCATGTCCAGGTGTATGAATAACTAGGTTTCATGTAAACAGTAAGTATCCAATATTAAAAACAGAATAACTTGAATACTAATGTCCCTGTAAACATCTAGACAGCAGAGTGAGAGTATTTTGTCCCGGATTTGATAACCATGTCGTTGGTGATGCATTTGTGGACTCTCCTCCATCCTTACCCCTCTCATCACTCCCCCTTTTCATCTTTCTATCACCATCCTTCTGCACACTGGCTCTCTCTCTCTCTCTCTCTTCTTTTCCCTCTCCACTCCTTTCTCTCTCCTGTAAAAGCAATACCATGTCGCTGCTTTGGCCAGCTCTTAATGCAACCCTTTACCCCACCACCACCACCACCCACCATCTCTCCCCCTCATCTTCTCTTTACACTGCAGCACCCCCCACACCCACCCTGAGCAGCATGGCTGGGAACCCAATAGTAAGCAGAAATCCCTCTCCGCTGCTGAAACACTAATATGAGAGGCTCATTCACTGGTGTCCAGGAGTGTGTGTGTGTGTGTGTGTGTGTGTGTGTGTGTGTGTGTGTGTGTGTGTGTGTGTGTGTGTGTGTGTGTGTGTGTGTGTCTCAGCTCTAAAGCTTTATGTGTAGTTTATGGTGATGAACAAGCGTTTCTTCTATCCACCAACACCAAAGACCAACAAACAGTAAGAGGTCTGATTTGCACTGGAGGCCTTCAATACAGCAAACATATTATCATCACTACAGTATTTGTCATGGTTCACTCGGGGTCATGAACCCTCCTCCTTTGCGTTACCTGTCATCTATCTGATATGTGCAGCAGGATAATTATTGAGTGAAAAAGGCCCAGTTTCAGATTAAAACAGCATTGAGCTTCCAACCTTGAGGGTGTCATTGAAAGGCCTCTGTTTGACTCCAGTCCCTGTTTAAGACTCACTCAGTCATCCTGCGGATCATTGTTCACCGCCGGCTGGATGGAGTCGTTTGGGGAGAAAAATGTCCTGTCTTGATGCTGCAAGATTGACTTTCAGGCCAAAACAAATCCTATCTATTTTGCATGTTAATTTATTCCCTTTTGCTTCAGACGAAAAAAAAAAACTGTTTCCTTCAGGAAGTTTGTAATAAAAGCCTTGCGATCAATGATAATGGCATTTGTGCTCGTGTTTGTCATCTTCGCAAAAGCAACAGTGGTGGAGTTCCCACAGATTTATTTGTATACTAGTGCTGTAAGTGGCGTGTAAATTATCCTAACTGTCTGTGTGGCTTTTTATCTTTGTAAGGCAGTACTATTAGAGCCTATCCATTATTGCCCATAGCCCGGCCAATCAATGCTTAAATAAAAATCAGCTCAATTTGTGGCGTTTTATGCAAACGTGCAAACTCCTACCAGGCTGACTCTTTGCTTTTTGTTTTTATAATGTAACAGGAATAGCTAAAACACAAAGGAATCGATAACACTTAAGTTTGGGTTAGGTTGGCCTGCTCTCAGACAAGTGCTGCACGTTGCTGCATACAAATGAGTTTCATACAGATGTACACTGTGGTGTAATTTCATTATAATTCTGTGCATAGTTAGCCAACACCGTAGTTACAGGGAATAAATCCACTGTAACCTGAGAGGTTTTAGCAATGCAGCAACTGCAACTAAGAACAATTGTAAAGGCTGAGCACACACATGGTTAGGGCCATAGCTGAGGTCATGTCCTGCATGTGGTTTCTGGTGTTTTATCCCTTTTATTAGACAGACAACAGTAGAAAGATGGCAGAAAACTAATGGAAATAAAGACGCACAGCTGGACATGAACCAGTAACATTGTGTTTCATGGTCAGCCTCTTAACTCCTGTGCCACTAGTTCACCATTGGACAGTTTTTTTAAGGCTGATTCAGATATTTTTAGCCTTGCTAGCAGTGTGACTTTGGGACAATATTGGCCTTTTGGTTGGCCGGTCGGTCCAGATTAAAACATCTCAACTTCTTGATGGACTGCCATGAAATCTGGTACAGATATTCAGGATCAGTTGTAATAATTTTGGTTGATCCTTGGAACTTTTCATCTAGCACCACCATCAAAATATGAATGTGTCATACTTTACAATAATTTGGTTTATGATCAAAAATCTGCAAAAACTGTTCACATTCCCATCCACCTCATCGGTGCTTTGTGTTGAATAGCAAATGTAAAGCATGCTAACATGCTAAACTAAGATGGCGAACATGGTAAACTATTCCAGCATGCTAACAGTGTTAGCATGCTGGAATAGCAACTCAAAAGCAACTCAAAGCAGCACTGTGTCTAAGTAGGTAAGGCTAGCTGCTAGCATGATTTTAAAATAAAAAACAAAAACAAATGTTAAAATAAAAGTATTTAGTATTCCTCCACCAGAATTATAAAAATGGGAGCAGAGGAGGTGTTGAATCACCTTTTAGATGATGGAGATAAAAATTACATCTCTGTGTGCTGGTCAGAGAACTGCCCTTGGGGTGTGTGGTAATGGCCCTCAGTGGTTAAAAATCCTGGCTGCAGCCCTGCAGATAGTCTGCTTCCCAGCTTGACATATTGACATACAAGCTAACTGCCTGCATATGGGCCATATTCCCTCTTTGCCTGACCACAAAGCATATTTCACAAAGCACTCTACAATTAGTTAACAGCACAGGGATTAAGGATAGATTTGACGATGCAGCGCTGCAATCTGCCGCTGTGTCTCTTTAGCACTGAGAGGATCAGTAAATATAGCCAGGCATCTGTTTCTCCACTTGTTTTATTTTTCTCTTTGGTTCTTTCTTCTCTCTCTTCATGTATCTTTCTTGTCACCCGCCGCCCCGAGAGCGAGAGAGGAAAGCAGCATCAATCACTGTTAACTGACTGACCACTGTCCGTTGGTGGTACTAAATGGATCTCCACAATTGAATAGAGGCCTAAGTGTGTGGTAAATGCTCTCAATGGGTAAATGAATTTGCGGGTTAACTCGCTCTAAGAGTGTTTAGATAAGGCAAAATAATAAAAACACCTACAGCAGATATTTTTCTTTTGATCTATCGAAAACAAAGCTCAGCTGAAAATCTTAACTCTCGCATTCATCACCGCAGGCTCAGTCTATTAAAGAGAAATGCACTCGTGGGTTAACCCAAAGACAATTCAGCTTTATTTTCCTCATATAGATTTGACTGTACACAGTTCATACCATTACACAGAAGGCATAAATGAATAAATTCAGTGCTCTCTTTTACATCTTTTTCAAAGACACATGGCAATAATAAATAGCGCTCATGAAACAAGACGATCAACACGTTTTTCAAACTGTACAAAATTTACAACAATTAAGATGCAAACTTCTGAGGCAACACAGACTTAACAAAACTGTCATGGTAAAGTGTTTGTGGGTGATTTTCAGATTACAGCCCGCAAATTACACTGTAAATATTTTGTACATATGAGGTACCAATGAAACTCTTACTGTGCACGTACAAGGACAAACACAGGGAAGGGGGCAACAAATTAGCATTTTGGGGGGACATAAAAATCTATTACACTGTAAGTAAATGACCTGATACATTAAATAATTACAGGGTAACAACAGACTGCCTGTATGACATTGTACAACAGCTTGATCATGAAAAACTAACAATAATGGACACTATACTTCATGTTTTAAACCTTTTTATGTTGTTATTTCCCGAATATAAGTCCCTCTTAAACACATCTTCTACGGTACTGACATATTAACCCCCGTATAGTTACACAGTAAGTATTTCATTAATACCGTGTATTTACTAGATAATTATGCTGCAATCTGCGGGCTGAAATCTAAAGTCTCACTTCTTTAAATGGTGTCACTTTCTGTTTGTTGATTTGCTTTCTGGCTCTTAAATCGGATGCTCTAGTAAAAAACAGAGAGGACTTCTTTTCGTCATATGACAAAACAAGAACAGGAGTAAGGATTTAAGCTAACTCACTCCCCACAGATCAAAATATCCACTGGTTCTGACATGCTCGACAAGTCAAATCAAACTATTAGTTGCTCTTATAGTTCAAAGAAACAGAATCAGACGTCAGAGTTGTCATGGTGGGGCTCTAAGATGTAGCTGATGTGGCCTGAACTGTAAGAAAAAGCTACAGTCGTTTATCAGCTCTGGCAGAGGGAGGGGATGCTCTGTGGTAATCCCTCTGACATGGCAGGAGGAGAACAGACTGACAACACATCTGGGGGGTCAATAAGTAGGTTGATAGCAGGCAAAGCCAGAACTCTCTGCTGGACTGAGTAGATTACCAAGAGAATCCTGGATCAGACTGAGGAAGCAGAAGAGCCAACACAAAGAGTTTTCCTGCTAATACTTGTTGGTGTTTTCAATGTCAAATGAATCTTTTTTTTATTATTATTATTCATGTAACCATTTAATATCTGCAAAGGAATCTGCATGTCTTATAAATCGGATATCTCCTCTTCTTACATCTGTGCATTCAAAAAATAAATTAATAATTTAGATGTGTGATATATTACTAGAATTGTTCGAGCTGAATTTTTCTTAAACCCTAATCTTCTCGACTGTCCTCCAAACACCTGGAAACAGATAATTTAACACTGACGGATGTCTGCTCTCAGACAGCGTTTACACAGACAAGAACAAGTCAAGCACCTATAAATATAGAAGAGAGACCTGCTGTGTAGCAAACAGTGTTCGCCCCTCACTCAAACAGAGGAGACATCAGTTGGACTACTGGACAGACGGACGGACGGACAGACAGACCAAACAGGCCATCTACTTCCTAATAACTTGTAAGCTTCAGCAATACATTAAAAAACATCAGCATGGTTTCAAAATTCACACTTGTGCCACTGTTCTTGTAAATTTCTCTCCCAATGAAACACTGTGTTTTTGCCTTGTGCATATGTCTCTCCTCTTTTTCTCTCTTCCTCTCATTTCCTGCATTCCTGTCCATATGTGTAGAAAAAGAAGAGGAGAGTAAAGTGCATCGCCAATGTAAAGGCTATGATATGGCCAGACAGCAGTCCTACTCATTATCAATCAAGAAGCATGCAGGTGCCTCCTGGGTCTCATAGGGACTTTGATCTAGATTGTATCCCTATTGTTGTAGCTGTTAGACAGGGATGGTTTATTTTGGAGGGGGGATGAGACAATATCACCTCCCCTGTGAGCAAAATCCACCGACTTATTGGAAATCCAGTCTCATTCTCAGAGTGAAAGAACAAAATAAAGTCAGGTGATAACAAAAATTGTATGGTACAGTGTTGAGATTGAACATTCAGTGGTGTGGAGGTGTTCTTCACTGCTTTTATCCGGACTGCGCGTCTCTAACCTGGTTGTTACCTCACCGTTGAGGGACCGAGAGTCACACTTCTTCCCTTCCTTCTCATCTTCACCCAAAGTCACAAAACGTACCAGGAGGGCGATAGAAATGTAAAAAGCCTTGTGAGTCTGTTTCTGTCGTATCCCCGCAGCGATCTTCATGTTCGAGACTCAAAACTGGGAATGGTCCATCTCGTCCAGCCATGAGGCGGGGCTGGTGGGGAAGTCGGGGTATCCTGTACTGCTGCCCGTGGAGAGGTCTGAGGTGGGGCCCCCTGCCATGGCTCTCAGGGCCTGTCCCACGCCGCCTGGCCCACCCTGCACCACCAGACTGTCCATATTGAAGCCCAGGTTGTTGAGGAGAGGAGTGTGGCCAGGCAGAGAGGTGATGGAGGAGGGCGACTGAGGGAGGCCGTAGGGGCTTCCTGCTCGGATGTCGTGGTAGGGCTGTCCCGCCGCGTCCACGGAGAAGCCGCCGTTCAGCACCGCGCTGTTCGTCACATCGCCGACACTCCCGTAAATCCCGTTGGTATGGCCGAGATCTGACAGGACCTGGTCATCTGCGGAAGAGGTACCACCACTTAGCATGAGGGGTGTAAAAACTTTGACAACAGTGCTATCAAGTGCAAGAACATTATATAGTTGTTATATTTCAATACAGTTAAGTGCTTTTATGGGTGAGATTTATCGTGGCAACATTATGTGGGTTTCATGAAGGTACAGTAAGTGGACCACTGTAGTTTTGTTGGTGAGAAATGATGTTCTTCTCTAACAAAGGAGGTCTGTATGTGTGCAATTACTGCAGCACAAAATATTTGTTTCCATCTCAATCTCTCCCCCGGGCGGTTTCAACAACAACAAAGCTCCAGAGCGCTTTCTTTCTAATTGACTAAAAGCCTCACATGCTTTATAGAGTTTCTGTCACCATGTTTTCATTTCTCATAAAAATGGCCTTCTTTTAAAAAAAGTGGCTTGAAGACTTTTATGACGACCCAAAACGGAGGTTTGCAAACATTAAATAACATATGGATGTCTAAAATGTCGTTTGCATCCCACTAAGGAGCCTCTCTCTTTTCCGATAAGCTCCATCATGGCGACAAACTGAGGCAGGAGGATGCGTCAGCGGGCGCGGGGAGGTGTGAGGGGAATGTGAAATGAGAACGCCGTTTTGGTGACACCGTTCAGTGAACAACGCAAGAAAACAAATGAAATGCCACAAAGACGCATTCAACGGCTGCTGCACTCAGAACCATGTCATTTAGCAGCTTGTAAGGTCCCTTAATCCCATTAGTACAACAGTGTGACTGACAATTCCCTTTCAGGAATCTCTCTCTCTCTTAAGCAATAAAAGATATGTGCTCCACACAATACGTACCTCTGAAGCTCAGCTCGCTGTCGCTGAGTCCTGCGTCGTCGGCCGAGCTTTCCTTCTCCACTTTAGCTCCTCCTCGGTTGCGTTTGACACTTTTATAAAACTGAGTCCAGCGATGTCGACCTGCGTCTTTCTTCAGACGCTTTTCTTTTGCTCGCCTGTTTTGGAACCACACCTGACAGAGAAAATAATAATAATCATTCACTGACAACAAGAATTCATATTGTAATTACACAAAACAAAGAAATACTACTCCAACTAATAATAATAGTAATCATCATAAATATTTTCTTTTTTGTTTAATCTGACTTATTGAGTGTTTTCATGATGTTTAAAATCTTCAGATCATCTTGTTTGAGCCAAAGTATTCAGCATTTTTACAAAAAAAGCTTTAAATTTCTGACAATAGGAATAAACGGTACACTAGAGGATCATAATAAACTAGAAAAACAACACTGATCAAAATGGTGTTGCAGAAAAATTCACAATTAAATATTAAATCAGCAGAAAAAGTAAGAAAATCACAGTAAGAATTATTAAAGCAACAAACAATTAAAGTCCTCACACAAAATAAACACATAAATATGTTTGAAGAGGTGTTTGTGTTGTCTTTGTGTCGACTTTAAATAAGATACAATCTTCTTGGCTCTTCAGGAAGGTTGTTCCAAAGTCTGATCATTTGTTTAATTTTTGAAAATAATTTTAAAGATGCTTAAATCAGGATGATACAGAGTGATGTCGTCTTTTTGCTGTGAGAAAATCGAGCTGGAAAATGAACACCTGAATGGTAAAAGACAAAACTACTCTACCTGCACTACTCTCATGTCCAGCCCTGTCTCCGAAGACAGCTGCTCTCTGACGTGGCGTGCCGGCTTCGGCGAGTTTTTGTAGGCACTTTTGAGGGTCTCTAGCTGCTTGGCCGTGATGGTGGTCCTCGGTCGCTTGGTCCCCGCCTCTGAATCATCTGGAAACATCATTACAAGTGTGAGTGACTTCTTCTTCTTCTTCTTCTTCTTCTTACATCTGTCACGTTTCTTTAACAGGCAGTGCCCCTCGGCCTTTGCCTGGTGTACACGTGTGTTAAATGAAGTGAATGGTCATGTATGGAAGTGTATTATTGTCCTTGTGCATCTGTCCCACTTCCACAGCAGAGGACATAAATCTAACCCAGCAGAGTTATTGGGGGCCACACCATATAAGAGCATTGCTTCACTTTACATAATCAATCAGAGATGCATGGAAATCTCAGAAGAGAGGGAGGGAGATAGACAGCATCCACACCCAGATGACAAACAACATAGATCCACAGTCACTACTTATTTGGCTGCATTACACAGTGGACACAGCCTGATCACATCCTCCACTGTGAGTCTGGTGTAGTCACTGAACCACACAGTCTGGCTGTATGGATAAAAAGAGTCTTTTAAAGTAAAGTTTAAACCTGTATTTTTATTTAAATTAATAAGATTTAGGCTGATTATCAGCCACTGCTTTATATTTTTAGATGTGTGCAGACGTACCGTTTTGTTTTGCTGTCTCATAATCCACCTTGCACACCAGCCTCCCGTCCTCCATGAGGTAAAACTCGTCCCCGGTGGCCAGTTGTCGGCTGCACATGATGCAGGCAAAGCAGTGCAGGTGATACACAAAGTCCTGCGCCTTCCGCACAACCTGCGTCGGAGGGATCCCCTGTTGGCATGATGCACATTTTGTTCCAAAACGCCTGCAGGGAAACATAAAGGAAGAGAGCTGCCATTAGAGAAAATTGATGCAAAACACCCGCAGGGTAGACTGACAACCTTCTCCTATTTATACCCACTTTACAGGCTGATGGAGATGAGACCAAGCCAGATTAAAATTTCACATGCTAGACAGCTATTTCTTCAACTGCAGCCAAGAATGATGACACAGTGTCTGTATTAATAGAAGCTCCAGCTGTTGTAGAGGGAAAAATCAGCGCTGGGATGCATTTCTGTTAACGATAGACCTGTCTGCAAGCTGATGGATGGAGAGGATCAATGCACTGTGTGGTGTGTGTGTGTGTGTGCACACATCAGTGTGTGTGTGTGTGTGTGTGTGTGCGTGTTTGCATGTTTATGTGTTTGCAGATGAAGTACTGAGAGCTGAAGAGGAGGAGGTGAAAGAAGAGGAAGAAAGAGGAAGAGGAAGAGGAGGAAAAGGAGGAGGAGTGTTCGCAGTAAACGCACCCTGAGGAGAACCAATAAAACACTGACTCAGAAGAGGCTTTAAATCACACAACCTACCCACAGAAATAAAAAAAAGCAAGGTGAAGCCTCCAAATCACTACTGGGAAGCACTGGATCCGTGTGTACACATGTGTGTTTATGTATGTGTGTGTTCTCCAGTCACACGTGTCCCTCAGCCACAGTTTGAACATGCAAACGTGCCCCTGTGTTTGTCCCCAGGGTGGGCTAACACAGTTAACTCTCTGTGAGACTCCAGCGAGCTCTTTAGGTCCCATTCAAGCTTTGAGCATTAAAACCTTTCAAACATGATTTAGTAAAAAGCCACGATCTGCTGATCCTGTTTTGGATAAAAGTCAAACTCAATTTTCTTTTGTAATGCCTCAGAAATCCAATCGTTTGAAAGAAAGACAGAAAAGATAGAGATATTTGAGCATTTGTTTTTGAATTTTACTTACAATGCCAGCAGAACAAAACAGCCTGTAAAAATATGAATAAGTATAACATACTGAGTTATAGGTGTTTAATGCAAAAACACAAAAAGAATAATTAATTTAACCCAAACAAAATCAGTATTCACCAAGATATCATCGATGTTAGCTCTTTATGGAGGTTTGGGTTCAGAAATAAAAGAGACCTTCCTGTTAATATTACTTACGTTATTTGTTTTATTATAATACAACATGAATTTATAAAAAAAAAAATCTAAATCTGGCTGGCAAAAATCCTAAAAAACAAAATACAAAGTAGAAATAATGGGTTTATGCTAACATAATAATAGTAGCAATATTAGCTCTTTTTGTGGATGTTTTGGTTCAGAAATGAAAGAAAGTTGCTAAAAACCTTTCCTGTATTAAAAAAAAATAATAATAACATTATATCTGATATTATAATTTCCAAAAGAATGAAGAACAAGAAGATATAAAGGAGAAATAATGAGTTAATGCTAACACGTTTTTAGCAACGTTGAAACAGTTAAGCTAACAGTTTGAGCTAATGTTGCTAACGGTTTTTGGTGTTAGCAGTTAGCAAACTGACATAAATCAATATAAAATATAAAATTTAGGTTGTTTTGTAAATAGGTAATATAGCCGAATTATTTAAAGACATATTTCCATCAGTATCTGTCATTTTCATCTCATAACACCACGATTAGAGGTGAATTTAATAAAAATATTACTTTTTTTAAAATGGACGTCGCTTGTTGGGATTTTGTCGAGCACAGATCAGAAAACTGTAAAGATTTATAAACATATAATTAATATATAATATCACAGCCGAGACAAAAGAAAGCAGAAAAAAGGCCCACTGACTTGAAGAAGTCCTCCTTGCAGTAGACGCTTCCTGCCCGGGAGAAACATTTGTCCGCCAGCGGAGTCTGGCAGTCGGCGCACTTGAGGCACTTGGAGTGCCAGTGTCTGTCCAGCACCTTCAGGATGAACTTGTCCAGGATGTGCTGACTACAGCCGGCACACTGAGGGATCTCTGCGGGGGGAAACAACAGCAGGAGGCGGTCACACACAAGCCAGGACGGAGGAAGGTTTCAGGTAAGCGTTCATATTAAAATAAGGACAGTTTGATGAGTTTAAAATGAACTTTGCGCATAAAAACTGGTGTGTTTTTTTTTTTCTCCTCCTTGTGTCAGATAAGACAGGATGGCTGCACATTTTCAAATATTATATTTATATTATGAATAGTATTATATTAAAATAATTTTCTTAATGTAGAAATGTTTGCATCAGTCCAGTCCTTCAGTTGTTTGAACAAATGTCTTATATTTTAGTTTATTTTTATTTTTGACCCACTTTTTGTTTCGATGTTTTTTTTTTTTTTTTTAGTATTTTAAATTACAGAAGTAATTAGATTTTATCGTCTTTTTGTTAAACAATGTAAAAAATGCAAAAATAAACAACAACAACAAAAATAATATTATATTTAAACAAATAAACTGTCATCAGGCTATTTTTGCTTTGTGTCCGTCCCTGTCCAAGGTGCTGACCTGGGAGCTGTTTCCAGCAGTGCAGAGGTAACCTAACCTGTTTTGCTTTTTGACAATCACACTGATGTTTCTGAAGCTCGATCTTCTATTTAGATGCATTTTTAGATGCTGTGGTGGCGTCAAAGTCCATCAGAGTGAAGACGAGGTAACATTTCTTTTATTTCTGTGGTTATAAAACATAAAGCTGGGAAGCTGCAACATGCAGAAACAGAGATCAGACTGAATTTAACCTTCCGATTCTTTAATATTACCCGATGATCTACAACAATAAACTGCAGATTACAAAACAAAAAAGTGAAATTAAAGTTATAAATCAAAGAGAAACAAAATGCATTTTTCCTCTCAGAGCTGCATCTTTAATAAACAAAGTCAATAAATTAGTCTGTTTGTATATCGCTAACATGACATATTTACAGGACTGAAGTCTCTTTCATAATTAAATGTATAATTTCTATCATATATAACAGAGACATAGCGCGTGATTGATGTGAAAAAGGCCTCGTCCTCTCATCTAAACACCAAACAACACTGACGATTACTTTTGCATTTAATCTTCCTCATTTATCCTGTAAATTATAAGCAGAGCTATTTTACTACATTTTCTTTGGCGGCTTCTCTTTAGTCAAACATCCACATGATATCCGATAATGAAAAATCAATATGAAGGAGACAGAGAGCAAACACCAGCATAAAGACACACACACACACGAGCTGCGGCAGCTCTCAGCCGTGAAATCATCTCACAATAAACCGACTAAAGCTCAAGATGCTCTTTGATTTCTCTCATCACAGCCAGAAAACACAAAGATCTGGAGGTCCGCGCAGCCTGCACACACACATGTGGACGCACATTTTTATATCTTTTTAAAAAAAGCATGTGCAAACCTTAAAAAATTAGCTAATATATAATAATTTAGTTTGATATATTTATTGTTTTTTGCATTGCATTCACTTTAATTTAAGGCAGCGGTGACTAAAATGTTATTAGCTGAGTGGAAATAGATTTTGGAAGCGAAAGCAACATTCCTGCACAGACGCAGACACGAGTATATGTGAATATGTGAGTACTGAGATGTTAGAAGAAATTATTTAAAAGGGAGTCCACCTGAATCTTTATATTTGTGATTTATATAGGGGATGATAAATTATTTTAAATATCTGGAGGGAGGTGGTGGCTGGATGAAGCTGAGCGAAGAGAGGTGGTGCTGAAAGGAAAGCAGCAGGATCTTGGCAACGACAGAGCGTGCACCGTCCAGCTTCAGTGTGTGTGTGTGTGTGTGTGTGTGTGTGTGTATGAGAGAGGGAGACTGTGTGTGTGTGTGTTTGTGTGTGTGTGTGTGTGTGTGTGAGAGAGAGAGAGAGAGAGAGAGAGAGAGAGAGAGAGAGAGTAAACCTCGTGTTTTCAGGATGGCTCCATATCTTGGTATCTGTTGCTTTCACTCTTCACTACATTCAGTCTCATCACCTCTCGTCCTTTCACACAGGAAGTGAAACACATTTTTCCTTTAACACTTTTCTTTTTTTTTTTTTTTAATAGAAGATGAAGAAGTGCAGTCTGGCAGCCTCTCAAAGCTTCAATAGTGGAATGATTTGTGGTAATTAAACGTGAAGTAAACACTTTATATCCCAGACTAATAGTCTGCAGGTTAAGATTTGGAGGTGTAATTGCCCTGAGTCAGCAGAGCACTCTGTCCATGATATAAAACACTGTTGAATAAATTCTCTGCTGCTTTTATTCCTGGAATAATCCAGGTTTAAATCCAGGACTGCAGGGGGGGGGGAGGAGGAGGAGGAGGAGGGGGAGGCTGAGTGGCAGGATCTTTATCCAATCTTTTAATCTGCCTCGATTTATAAAAATTAAAGAGCATAAGCCGACCACATATAGTCTCTTTTTTCTTCAGTCTGGGTTAAATACTGAAAAGCTGAAAAGGCTGCGAGGGACTCACACAGTCATCCTGATTCACCTGTACTTCAGTTTGCAGTTTACACTAAATAAACCTGATATTATTTTGTGTTCTGGTTATGTGGAAGCGAAATATTTAGAGCTGCAGGACGGAACAAAACATTTAATATCAGTGTTTGTCTAGTATTTCCTTTTGGAGGCAGATCCTCTTAATATTATTTTTTTTATTAACTCTCCTATAAATAATTAGGTCAGAGCTAAGATGTGTCCCATTGCACTTCTGTCTTGAGTGCACTATCAGATTATAAAGGGAGGGCCTGGCACAGATTAACACGCCGGGACGAACAGATGTAATGAACAGAGGTAATTCTCGCCTCTGATGCTGGAAGCTGTAATAAAGATGCTGTAAAAAAAAATATATGTATCTATATATATAACTGCGATGAATATTTTTGCTCTCATCTCACAATAAATTAACGAGCCTTAAAAAAAAACAGCTTTAAATTATTAAACATTAAAATCACAAACTGACCTCGAGGCCTTGCTGCAGAGATGAAAAACTGAAGTGTGTCAGGCGTTTATTTAACCCAGTACTGAGTGTCAGTCAAAGTCAGTGTGTATTTATCTGATGGGTGATGACAACTGCGTCTGATCTCTTGACCATGAGGCTCGTTTACAAATTAACAGCTGCCGGAGAAGACTCACTGTAAGACCAAACAACCTGACGGAAAGTTTGAGGCCAAACTGGAAAATGAAAAGCTTTAAATATCAGAAATTATCATTATTATTCTCCATGTTTTTTTTTTTTTATTCTCATCCTTGCACCGTGCAAGTGTTGCAGCCTATTGCAGAATACAAGCCTGCGAGGCTGCAAAGATTAATTGGACATGCGGGTTGCTCGCTGCAATCATCAGGATTATTTAAGGCGTCTTTATGCTCGTTGAAATATAAGCAGCATGACACATCATTGCCCTGTACGTGACAATCTAAGACTCGTCTCCTGTCCTCATCCTCGGCCGTGTTGCTGTCCCTAAACCTCTCTCTCCCTACAGTGAAACCCTGCAGCACAGGTTGCTCTCGCCAGCCTCGTTTCCACATTGATAATCGACAGAGAGAGAAAAAATGTCTTACGTTGCAGTGGCACTCCGAGAATCTCCGGCAAACTCTTTACAGGACTCTCTGTTGGTAGGACCGCCGCACTTTGCATCATCGTGATCCAAACCGGGGGACAAACGCACGCACATACACCCGCAACACGGTGGGCGCACTCCCTCCGTCCTGTCTTGTGGAGAAAAACAAAAGTATGATGGTGCTGATGTTGAGGCCTCTTTCTCTCCTCTCTGTCCTCTCCGCAGCTCCCCGTGAAGCCTCTATCCCCTGTTACTTCTCTATTCCCCGGGATGTTGATGATGATGTCCGTGCCGTGCCGTACCGAGCTGTTTTGGAGTGAATCAGACAGGCTGCTCTGTCCATTCAGCGCTGCAGGGGCGGCGGGGCCTGACGTCACTACGGCAGAGGCTCACCGGGGGCCAATAGGAGCGCAGGAAGAGGAGGCCCCCGAGGGCGGAAAGCATCCTCCATAGGTGTAACAAGCGAGGAGGAGAAAGCAGAGGAGGAGAGGAGGAGAAGCGTCTAACATGGTATATGAAAATGTCTCCGGAGAGGCGGGACCTTGTTCCTGTGGAGACCATAAATAGCTCACTGCAGTGGCACCCCAGAGGGGCCCCGGGCCAGCAGGGCTCCTCCTGGAGAAGAGAAGGAGGAGGGTCACATCCAGGCAGCCAGGGAAATGAGAAACATTTTATTTTAGGGGTTAACAATTTATAAAGAAAGGATGAGAGGTATCCTTGCAGACAGTATGAGTGTGTGGGCACTTGTATCTTTAAACAAAAAACACCAGATCATTTTATTAATTTGGACAAAATGCAAAAATTGAAGTTTTATAGATCAGGTTCAAAGGCTGAGGAAGGCACGTGGTTGTAAATATAAAAGGTGCATGTATAGGCAAGCTGTCAAGATGAAATAAAACCAATAATATGTCCAAAAAGTGTTAATTCACATGTTTTTCTCTTAAATCAGATGTTTAAATATCTTTTTTAAGGGCTGTCACTAACAGCTATGTGCAGCCACACCACAGGAGTGACATGATTGGACGCATGTCTGAATCAAATCCACACAACAGCTTCACCTGTATGAGCTGTAAAGGCCTTTTACTCTTTCCTCTGGCAGGTTTGTGGCAGCTGTGTGCAGCTGGATCTCTCTTCAGTGACAGGTAGGATTAGGAGTCTGGGCGCAGTCCCCTCCTGACACTGTTCATTTCAAACCCCATCGTCTGAGACTTGCTTCTCCCGGATAAGATATTCCCCCCGGAGGACTGCTAGTTCAAGCTAGATGAACTCAATCTTCGCTTCCAATTTACTTCAAGCGTGGAAAGAAAAGCACACAGCGGTGCTTGCTTTACCCGGCGGTCCGCCTCCAAACCAACAGCAGGTTGTTTCCATCAACAGTGAGTCCGTCTGCAGCTCACCACACACTCCACATCTGCACACACACACACATCTGGATTTTATCTTGAACAACAAAGCATTTTTGTGTTATTAAAATTCACCCTAATATAATAAAAATTTTCAGGACATTCAATGTAATAATTGATTTGATATTCTGATGTTTGAAATGATTTAGTGTTCGTGAAATCTAAGGTAAAAAAAATCTTGTTTGTCGTTGTAAACATTTCCACAAATAAAACAGTGTATTTTAATTATGAATGAACAATAAGCAGCATGCAGGAAGCGTGTGTGCAAATTACAAAAATTCTGCTTTTTGTTGGAAATTTTCCGCTTTAGGAAAATAAATCTTTCCAATTGAAAACCTAACAAACCAACATTTTCTCTGCTGATTTATCCGTAGAGCCTTTTTCCAGCTACAGAGTGTTTATTCTATTGTCGCACACTGTTTATATACTGTAGGGAGCTACAATCCCATAAGCCGCTCGCCTGTGTGCGTAATGTTTCAAATGTAATTTAGTAAAATGAAAACGCACATCAAGCTGATTAAAAAAAGGAGGGCTGAGATATTACAGGAATTTTATCCAACCGATTCACAAAGCTGCTGCCAGGCCAGGTGTCTGTCCCTCCATCCATCCATCCATCCATCCATCCATGGTGCGTCCACGTGTGGCAAAGGGAATCATCTGGTCTTACTTTATTTTCATTATACACTTTTCCCCCCTCAAGATTCATTCAATTTATTCAACTATTCAATTACTCTGATTGTTGGTATCGAGACCCTTTAGCTGCCCTGGAAAACAATGCAGATAAAAATGCTCTTAACCTGTCAGCAAAGGGCAACACAATTAGAATAATTGACGGACGTTAAAATGCAGAAAGGGAAAAGATGTGAGCGCGCACACATCTGGTTTAGTGGGACACTAAATGATTTTTTTTATTATTATTGTTAAATGAGATGACAAAAAGAAAAAAATGACCAAATGATCTGCGAAACAATCCACATCTGGATTTATTTGACGTTTTTTTTTTTTTTAAATAAATATTCTTACTGCACAGGATGGCAGCAAATATTCAAATGATATATTCAAATGATATGGTATAAAATATCCACGTTTCGGCCAAATGTTCTCACAAATAAATTAAATTTAACTTAACACCATATCACGTTTTTATCCTGAAAACAAGGCGCTCAAAGCCACCAGAAGGAGAAAACAACGATCAAATGATTACAATAATGCGCTTTCTGTGAGAAATGACTGATCTTTGTCTACACGAAGGTGTTTCTGCAGAGGAAGCAGCAATAATTCAAGCAGAGGGCGACTCCTTTGCCACCGCCGTTGACCCAGTCACCTCTAATTAGATCTAATATTTCAGTGGACGAGTTCATTGACGTTTGCGATTCACAGATCCATCTTACAGAGCAGTCAGAAATACAGAACACACATCCATCTAAGCAGGATGAGCAGGCTTATATGGAGCATAATACAGGTGTGTGTCAGCCTGTACTGTCATATATAACTCACTGCAGCAGGCCTGCTTTATCATGAGCCAAAACATCAAACATTTAATGGGTTTAATTTATTATTTGGATGTGTTTAAATACAAAGAATATGCATACATCCTTTGAGACATTATTTGCAATTTTATCCCAATTACATATCAAATAAGAACAAGGGCAAATGCAGCAGTACAGGAGTGATAGTGTGTGCAAATGATCACCTATAATTCACAGTTATATTACAGTTATATCTCAGTGACTTCACCTCAGGGAAGATGCATATTTTAGACAACTTCAGATGCAACATAAACACATAACATCACAGTACAGACCTACCTAAGCACCCCAGCTCGTCTCCTCTTCCTCCTGCTCCTCCTCCTCTTCTTCTTCTTCTCCTCCATGCCGCTGAGCTTTTTCTTCTCCTTCTTCAGCAGGATGAGCAGAACAGCTCGCAGAGAAACAGCTGCAGTCAGTCCACACTTTATCCTGCATCCACTGACAAAACAACATTAGGTAGCAATGGCACCGTGTCCCTAACCATTTAGTCCGAAAGCAGGAGAGGAACAGAGAGAGGGAGAGAGGCAGAAAGCGAGGGGCAAACCACAGGAGAGAGCACGGAGGAGAAAATTAAATTGCACTTGGGGGGCAAATTCTATTAGGGAATAGTTATTGTCTCCTGACAGCTCCTGTCCATTTGGGTAATTAGTAGAAGAGATTGGTTGAACAAACGGAATCTATTCCCGTCAGAAATGATATTTTCCAATTCCCCTGATTGAACCTGACCCTGTCGTGCTAAGACGAGGCGCTAATAGGCTCATTTGACTCAAATAACTAGTGCAACAGTGCAGCCAAACCTGCCTGATGAAAGACTTGATTGAGATTTTTTTTAAATAATCTGATAAACTTGTTTTATTCTTTTCAAAACACACAGGATGCACTTCACAAACATCACAGTGTAGAAATGTATTATTAAATTAGATATAAAGAAACAAGACATTTATTTATAGAAAACATTAATCATTAAATAGCGTGTCTGCATTCATAAATGATGAACCTTTTATAAAATCAAGACATGCACTGAAAGGGTGGAGGAGGTGTTTTTGGAGGAATCTCTCTCTCTATCAGCAAAGACATAATTCAGGTATATTATCCAATTTCAGGGTCATGTGATTCATTGGCACCTGCCCAAGGTGTTGCCCTGTCTGCAGGCTCCCCCAGTGCATGATGGGATAGACTCCAGACCCTCATGACCTTCATAAGATAAGACGGGGAAGCAAATGAATGAATGAAATCCTGCATGAAAAGTTTTGACAGTGACTCAGTGCTTTGCGAGGAGACGTCAGTTCAAATGTCACATTGGTCTGAAGCAATAATCTCTGAACGTGCACCATAGACTACACCACAAAAAGAGAATATAGTTGAATTGAGTTTAGATGAGCAAAAATATGCATAAAATGTTCAAGTTTCCAACTTTCTTTGAGCTTGATTTGAGCTTGGCCTTCAAGTTGAGGTTCTGACAGAAACATTCATCTTTAGACTGTGTTGCTAATTCAGTTTGCATTACAATTCTCAGAGTACTGACAGAGTAAAGCACAACACACAGTACATCTCAATTAATTAATAAACTTGCTTGTCATTATCATTTGTCTATGTCTGTTGCTATCAAATCAAATACAACCTAGCTGTTGTTAAAAATGTGCACTTACAGGCTATATTTTGCTACCTTTAAATGAGGATTAATATCTGATGGCACGAAGCCTCTTTTATTACAAACAAAGTAAGCAAAGATCTACTGAAACCTTTGATATTTTCCAATGAAGGTGAGGAGTGAATCTTCCCACTTCAATGACAGGAGCAGTGTCAGCTGAGTGAATTAAAACAATGTGACTGACAAGTGTTGGATCTTCTCCAACTTCATTACCTACACTTCCTGTAAGCTATATGCTACCTCTGGAGGAGGAGGAGGAGGAGGGGGTGAGACCAGAACATAAAAGATCAGAACAGAACAGAGGAAGTAAAGGTCAGATCTGTGTTGAAATTAAAATAGTCCAGCTGAGCACATTATCAAGGCCTAAACACAGTTGATAGAAGGAAGTTATTGATTCCCGGGCTTCCCCTCTCTCCTGTCCACACTTCTTCTGCACTCTCTGCTGTGCACAGATGAACTGCAAGGACTTTAAATTTGCTAAAATCAAAGACGCAGGAACAATAAAGCAACATGCACACGTTACACAACTAGACAAACTGTGATTGTGCAGGATCAGACAGGAACAAACAGTTTCTTTTGGTTGATAACATGTCAGCGCAGTGAACTAACAGTCTCCTCCTGTCCTCCTTTGTACAAGCATCATCCCAACGCACTGATGGTAAGAGGAGATGTTTGGGAGATCAGCAGATGAGTGTCCACATGAAAGGGGGAGGGACCGCGGCAGTAAAATGAGATGGATCTGACCCTACTTGACTCCTTCTTTTAAAAGGCTGAATGTTTAAAACCGAAAGGGGATCTGGCTTAGTTTAGATGTGATATATACCAATACCATATATTAACCTCTTTTTCATAATTTATTCACCCGTCCCCTCCCCTCCCCCTCCCTCGTTCTCCCTCTGTCCACAGCAGGAAGCTTTATAGTATTATTAAAGTCAGAAAGAGAGATGACAGAAAAATGCATCAAGCCCCTCCTGCATTTTAATATCAATACTGGAGGGGTAATAAACATCGAAGCAGAGAGCATACAGGAGAGGAGCGACTATAAAATCCTACATTGTCTAATTTATGGAAGACAACAACAGGGCAGCAAGGTGAGGTTTTTACCCTTCAGTCTGTGCTTTCATAACACAACAATGTCTCAGTGCACATTTGTTTTGCAGCAAATAAGCACAAAGTGTTTGGAAGAAAGTAATCGAGCCTTTTGGAGTGAACGGCTCATATTGTACCTGGAGGAGAGATGATAAAGTTGACCATTTTCGGTCAACATCCATCTGCAGACGGAATTTACCCAGCTGTCAGTTTAACTGTAGATGTTTACATTTTTTTTTCACTTTAAAGACTTCCTGTCTTGAGCTTCAAAGTTTGTTCTTGACCTTGAAACAGCAGTTGATAAAAGCACGATAAAAGCACTAACTTTAAAACTGCAATCTGCAACTCTCAACTTTGTAGACAAGAGTGGCACATTAAAGGGACAATCTGAATAAAGAGTGGAGAAACCCGACTAATGCAGATGCTTTCATAACTTTCTTTGCAGCAGTGATGACAGAAGCATTAATTTTTTTACAAAAGTTAAAGTACAGTGTACAAATACTCTGTTACAAGTAAAAGCTACATTCAAATTCAAAACTTTTCTTGAGGAAAATGAACAAACATGTTTGAAAAACATAAAATGCAGAGTCATGACCCATTTCATAATTATTAGATTATAATAATATGTGATACAGTAATGTACACATCACTTTAATATTGAAGCTGGTAAAAGTGGAGCTGCTTTATACAGCTTAATCTGTAATATTTATTTGTGGATTATATTTTGTACTAATAATCTGCATATAGTGCAGTTCAAAGTGCTATATCTGCCTCTGAATTGTAGTGGAGTTTAAGTATAAAGTGGATACTGAAGTAAAGTACAAGCACATCAGAATTACCTCAAAAGTACTTGAATATATGCACTTAGTACAGTTACTTTCCATGAATACTTTGCAGTACAGATGCACAAATATTTTCATATGTTGTGTTTTCACATGTTTGTTTGTTATATGTCAGTTTTTACGTAAAAACTTTAAAGGCTAACTGCTGCTTTCAATCTTTATTGGAAGTGTGTTTAGCTCGCTGTGTAGCTGTACACCTACACACAGAAAAGGGGCACTCACTGAGACGTAATGTCAAAGTCTGCCTGTTAAATGAATAACTTCTTAAATACTCTTCTGTTGTCGTATGTTTCATTTGATATGTAATGATGAGCTTCAAATTATTAACTTGACAAAACTGATTTAGCATCTGAATTCAAATAAAGAGCACAAGCAGCTCTGAATGTGCCTTGATTTAGACCTGAATCCACTGTCCTCAGTGTGAACTGCTCACCTCAGTCTTGGCAAAGTTGCAGACAGATATTATACTGCTGCCAACTTCCTCATTAACCATCATTAGTCTGAACTAACGCTTGCAGCTCACTGAGGCTCAGGGCACCTGATAAAAGGCTTCTGTAGAGTAAGCAGCACGAAGCATCGCTGACTCCAATCCTATAACAAACACAGGTAAACATTTAAACAGATTAACAGATCAGATATGTGGGGGGAAAGTACTTAAAACAAAAGACATGATGTAATTAAAAATTAATACAAAACTCCAGTCTTTGATTCAAATTCAGCCGTAGCAAAGGTGAACAAAAAAAAGCACATTACATGACAGCTATAACAAAAGTTAGTGAACGCACAAAAAAGTTTGAGAAGGACGTAATTCGTCCTTTAGTTTGTCACTTCCCCAAGTTAAAAAAACACCCTGATATTAAAATTTGTTAGGTGATATATTGGATAATGTTTGAAAAAGGAATAAATAACATGCAGAAGCTTTCCTGTGACAAGCTGTGCTTTTCTCAATCCATTCTGGCAATCATAATGTGTCATTGAGGGTCTAATTCAAAGTATCTGAGAGTTTGATTAAGTCACAGAACCACAGCTGCTCAGCCTTGATGCTCCTCTGCTTTAATGTAGGGCTATTAATCAACCTATTGTGTGTGTGTGTGTGTTGTTGAGGAATCGACTGCCTTAACTCAACTAATTCACCATCAAAACCTGTCATACTGGTGATGGTGGAAACGTGGTTTGGATAAAGAGGTAGAGTGAGGATTTGGGTGAGATCTGTGTGTGTGTGTGTGAGTGAGGCAGGTTGGGGGAATTCACGCCAACGTTCCAGGAAACACAAAGCTCAAGATCAAGCATCGGCTGTCCTTCAGATGGGCTTGTTTTAATCTGGATGACATCAAACCCTCGTCCTCCATCCATCTATTTATCTCACACACACACACACACACAATGCTGCTGCCTCTTTCATCCACCTCACCCAACCATCTCAACCATGTTACCCTCCCTCAAGGTCTGCTGCTTCTTCCCGCTTCCCTGTGTGTGAGGGAAGAAGCCCCACAAAAGCCGATTGCGTTTTAATAAAGTTTATTATCTGCAGGGAGCTAATCCTCAAGGGTAATCTCTCCCCTCGAGTCCTAAAGGAAAGCTGGATTACACACTTGCTATAATCCCAATGAAATTGTTAGGATTTAGCTTGCGCTGCACAGCAGATGGCAACAGGCTTTTTCCTTCAACCTTGGGATGTTTTAACCCGCCCATTTCTACATGTAACACCCTGGGGTCCTCTTTGCCTCCTGTCCTGGCAGTCTTGGTCAAAAAAAACAACAAAAAACACACAAACACAGAAACTTGTGATGAATAACATCCGGGAGGCTCCATTAACAATACACAGATGGTTCACCTCTGCTCTGTAAAAAGGTGTGACTGATGGGCCTTTAATCAGACCAACCTCAACAAATGAAAGGTTTCAGTGACAGATGAGTCCTTATCAAAAATAATTTTATTGATTCAGACAGAAGCAAAGAAGCAAACAGAAAAAACACAGTGTTTTTGAGATGACCAGCCAAAGCTTTACATCGGGGACACAAGCCAAAAACAAATCCTGCTTATTCTAAAACCTTGTCCAGTGTGAACATATGCGTCGCTCCACAACACTTCAAAAACACCCAGAGTGGCTGTTATGTGGACTCAGCAGTGTGATGTAATATTCAAAAGACGTGACATAATGCTCAGTGTATTGTACAGTAAGCCACCTCGAAGGTGGTGAAGAACAAAAGGCGGATCTCTGGTGGTGAAAGTTAGTGTGGACCAGTCACAGTATTCAACAATATGATGCAACCACAGAGCGTTTAGGGACTGGGACTGCTTTTATTTAACCATCTGATTATTAAATTAAATATAGAAATGTAAAAATTGATAAACACAACAATTCCAAATCCCCAAAATTTGGAGGGAAAACAGTACATCTGTAAAGATTTTTTTTAAATCACTATTTGAGAATTTAGTTCAAATTGATTTTTTTATCTGTAAATATCTAAAAAAAATTATGAATGAATTATTTGGGTCACAGGGACGTACTGTTTCGAGGTGAATCGCCGTACAGTGAGATACAAACGACAACAATAAAGCAACAAAAATCACTTTGTAAAAACGTAATCCTTTGTAAGTGGACAAACAGAATCAAAAGCACAAACTGATCATTGTTAGTACAAACACCAAACTCATGGAAACATACAGCTATATGCACAGATTTTCCACAGCGCAGGTGCTGCCTAAAAAGCTCTGGAGGCCACATTAAGTCTGAATTTGAATAATTACCCAATTATCAAAAGATCTGGAAGATAATCTAATTTTCCCTTCTCCTCCTTCTCCAGTTGGACATAACACATCTACGACATTCAGGGTGAAACACACTGTTGCCTACTTTGGTTGCTGGTAATGGTTAAGTGGACCACATAAGATGGCACTAATCTTGACACATCCCCTTACACTAACCCAACTTTAGCCTACTTGGACCTAATGGAAGTTAATCATTGCTGACTCAAATTTGGACACACTTTGGTTCAGGGCAGGGATACTTTAGCTCGCCTTAGCCTGAGGCGGTTTTTGAAGAAAAGGTACATGGCCACAAGACACATGGAGGACAGGCAGTAAAGAATGACACACAGGCTGATGTCCACTTTGGAGAATCCGATGCTCAGCACAGACATCCAGCGTCCCCTGTGGCTCAACTCAGTCTCCTCGACATAGTACTGACCTATCAGTTCTCGCTTCTGCAGCCGCTTTCTCTGCCTCCCCACATCCAGGTCAAAGTCTGCTTCTACAGGCTGCAGGCCCACCATGCCGAGCCCTGCATCCAGCTCCATGCCAAGCCCGAACACAGGCCCGGGTTCCTGCTCCACCTTCCTCTGCAGGGTGCGTTGTTTGACCCGGCTGGAGGCAGCCAGTCGCAGTGCCTTGGCCTTGTAATGCTGGTTGACAAATGAGTCGAGATCCACGATGTCTTCCTGTGGCTCTCGCATCCTCATCCCTACAATGCTCGGCCTGTTGTGGGCCCGCTGCCGGCCTTGACCCAACTCCATCTCAGGTTTGGCCCAGGGGGTCGGCTCAGATGTCTTACCCCCCATCTCATCTGCTGCCGGTGCTCCTTCTCCACCTTCCTCCTCTTCATCTGCCATTGTCTCATCTTGAGTCCCCTCATCCTCCTCCTCTTCCTCCTCTTCTTGCACAGTGGGTTGTGACGGGAGAAGATGTGTCACGGAGTCCAAGGCCTCCCTGGCTCTCCTCTCTCCATGTTTCTGAGCCGCTATAGCTTCCCTTTGTTTAGCCAGGACCTGACTTTCATCTTCAAGGTAGTCTGACAGGGCGAGGAAAAGAAAGACGTACATAAGTACATCATTTCTAAAGAATCAGATAATTCACTCAGCATCCTCGTTTTATCTGAACCGATTAACATTACTTCAGCTCAGAAAGATTTTCACTCATTACAGCAAAAACAGAAAAACTACAGTCCATAATTAATGCCTTATATTTAGAGAAGATTTATAAAATAAATTCTCAATTTGATCAAATCTGGCAAACCCAAAACAGGCACGAGATTAAAGACAATCTATAATTTTACACATCAGTCAAAGATATACAAGGAAGTAAGCTGGGTTAGGGTGACAGAGTGGGATTATCTGGGCTCCGTGTTACCTTGCTCCTGACTTTTTTGTTGGCATTACTCTTCTTATGTTTTTCACTTGCTGAGACATCACATCGTTTGCCATTATGATTATGTTAGACTGAGAAACAACTGAATCACTGTTATCTGTATGTGAAGCAAGCTGCTTAATAAAAGATATGTTAAAATATGTAGAAATACAGATAGGTTTCATGCTTTTTGAGCTTCAGGCTGTTAACATGGGAAGGTAGAGAGAAGAAATCCATTTCTGTAGTTTGCTTAAGATCCTTGAATTTAATGAGACATGAGCTCTTTAGAAAATGTACCCGTGAGGATCCTGTTGGATGAGTAGTAGGACATGAGGAAGGGGAGAACCTGCTCCTTGTTCCACTTGTGGTCCCCGTTATCTCTCACTGTATGGCAGGCTGAGCACATTTCTGGTGAAGGCCACTGGATCTTTGGGAAGTTGGGGTCTTCACTCAAAGCACCTACAGAGATAAACACAGATGTAGGTTTACTCTATTGTAACACTGAGTGGTGATCACTGTAGTACTGGAAAGAAGATTAAGCTCAGAGCAGTATGGGGCGGGAAAGAGTTGTGACCATAAAAGGATGCTGGGTGGTTGAAAAGTAAACATCACATATTGTGATAACCACAGAATTAAACACACTGGCATGTATATATTAGCTCATGCCTTTTTTCTATAAATAAATAAATGTTTTTTATTTAATGCTATTAAACAAACAGTATTGTTACTTCATTATTTCCATTTATGACATCTATTTCACTACACTGAGGAAAACAATGCACTTTTACGCCACTATATTTATTTGACAGATATAGATACTAAGTCACTTTGCAGAATATTAAACAAATGATTAACTCAGATAACATGATGCACTGCGATACATTAAACTGCCCAAATGCACTGTATACTGGGCGAGTCCACAGAGTACCATGAGGACTCGCAACAACATTAAAATGCTGATTCCAGATAATATTTTTATAATAGTCTTAGAAATTGAGTACTTTTACTTGTTATACACTGGCTGCTTACTTAAACAATAACATATAAATATAAATAAATTAACAAAGATAAAACAAATACAAAAGTAAGTAACAGCTTGGCAATAAAAGTAAACCCTGGCACATTGTACTAAGTAAGAAGATAGTTATGGTTGATCAGTTTTTAAAATATGTAATCACAGGTTGCCACCTGACAAAAAATTTCTCTGCCAAAGCCACTTATTGTGAACTTTATTTTCTCAAGAAAAAAACATCACGTCCCCCAGCAAGGAGGATGCTAATGGAGGGCCAGATGACTTCCACAACAATAATATCCTCCAATGTGGCAGGAGGGAAGAGAAAGCAACGATGTCTGCTTCCTCCCCACGCAGGTTTGGGATCTCAACAGTTACGCTGAAGATGGCAACGTAGAGACATAGGTGAAGATCTATTTCAAGAATGTCAGATCATGTTTTAAAAACTATGCCCCAGAAAGTTTGTAATTTAGAGCAAATATAAAACATGTGGCTTAAGTCAGCAGGGGCATGGCTACACCAGTCACAACTGCTAGACACATTAGGGTTCGGAGAAGTGGATGCTATGGCGGACCTTGAACTGTATGAGGTTGAGTCTGAGTAGAGGAAGTTACTGTGTCTATTACCTTGTCCCAGAGGTCATCAGAAAATGTAGCAATTTAGCCTTCAATTCTTTCGCCCAAGCGGCTGCTGATACTCTTTTTAAGCACATTTGAATTAAACATACTTTTTTCTTTCATTACTGCAGCTTCGTCAAAGTCTTTCACCTGACTTAAAGCACCTCACCTAACTTATTGTAGATGATATACAAGGTCAGAAAATGTTGCATGGATCCAGATTCATTGCCACACACAAGAATCAGACAACATAAAGCGCCCAGTCAGCTACTTCATCCATTGTTGTTTCTTTTATTCTCCTTGTTGGTGCATTGACTTGAGGATGTAAAGTGCTTTGAGGACTGGACGCAATCTGTGTTGAACCCATTTGATCTTGTCACAGTGCTCGTAAAAACTAAGTGCCTATGCATATGTGTATGTATATGTTTAAGTGTGTATATGTAAATCATTTGTCTGTGTTTGTGTGCATGTAATCTAGGGATTGATATTTGTGTGTGTGTGTGTGTGTGTGTGTGTGTGTGTGTGTGTGTGTGTGTGTGTGTGTGTGAGTGTATGACAGGGTCTAACAATGATCAATGGGCTTCTGGGATGTCCCAGTGGGAGGGGTGGTGAGATAATAGATGTGGCCAAAGTGGACAGCTTCCCCACATGCACACACACACACACACACAAATCCCTGTTTTCAGGCAGCAGACCTTGGTACTCGGGAGCACCTGTCTCGTCCTTTCACACCCCTTTGAAAGCTGAGTCCAATCGCTAAATTGAACATGAGAGCAACAGAAACCTCAGAGGGGAGCTGCCCTTCTAATGAATTAGAAAATTTCTCCTTTAACATGTTTTCTTTTATGTAGCCGCTGCCCACTAACACCCCTCGTCACTCACATGTAACACCGTATTCATGCAAACAGACCGGCAGAGGAATGGGCATACATACACACACACAAAAATATACAACACACTGCACACACAGGGCAGCATCTAGTAATAAATTGCTTGTTGTCACCAACAGGCCATTGTGTGCGTGTGTGTGTGTGTGTGTGTGTGTGTGTGTGTGTGTGTGTGTGTGTGTGTGTGTGCGCATATGTGTGTGTGTAAAGAGGGAAAAAAAGGCAGAGCTGCAGCAGGTCTGTCACTTTACAGCACTGTCAATTTACATCCTCCACCTCCATCCCTGCTCCCTCCTTCTTCTCTCCACCGCTCAAGATTAATCTCAGTCATATGCATGTGTGTATGTACTCTGCATACAGTACTTTACATAAAGGATACATCAATTTTACTGTGTCCTGGATGGGCTGCAGCCTGTGTGTGGGTGGATGGGTGGGGGCTTTATACATTTCAGCAGGTAAGAGTACACACACACACACACACACACACACACACACACACACACACACGCCTCAGATCTCTTCCCTTATTCTAATCAGCTTGCCACGTTTGTGGCCAGGGTGACTTTCGCCATACCAGGCATATTGAGATTGCCACAATGGCCTGTCACGGAGATGTCATCACCGCCACGCATACATATTCATCAGGTATAAATATGTATTGTTCAGCATGTCAAACTAGCTTCCTCAGCACTAATTCTGTAAGTGAGGAACACCTACGCTGCATGGCATACCGTGCCATCATGGCTGCTGGGGAGTCTGGATGATGTCGGACATTTTATGCTAAACCAGGAAACACCGCGGCTGGGTATCAGACCTTCTTTGCTTTTATTGATGCTGACTCACAAAGAACTGTCGAGTATAAATAAGTAGAAAAACTGCCAATGAATATTTAGTTTACTACTTTTACTACGTTTACTAGAGTACATTAAATCCTAGACGATTACAAAAATTCAGGGTTGGCAAAATGAAAGACTCATTTTCACACAATAAAAACCTCATCATATAATCATTGACAAAAATCACACATCCAAAAGTAAATATGACATAAATTTACCTTCTCTTTAAAACTGTGGTGGTTAGTTATTATTTTAATGTGCTCATCTAACCCTCTAAAAAATGTTTGTCATAGCACAACAGAACAGATAGCCATTTAGTTACTGAACATGACATTGAGATACTCACAGGCTCTGCTATAAATATTACGTACCACACAGAGTTATAGTTTTACAGCTTTGTCCTTTAAGGGGAACCATCCGAGCTGTTTGACTTCATGTTTGCCAACATGCACCACTGTGTTCAAGCCCCAACCAACGGCAACAAACTTGTTCTGAGAGATCTGTGGTTTGTCTCGACTCTTCGATCAGCTCCTCGTTTAAGTCATTATTTAGTCACATGTCTTTTATGGTTGTTTGTGTTGAGATGGTGACTGTGGCAGAGAGAAGGACCCTGGACAAACTGCTGTCCATACTGGACAACGCCCACCACCCTCTGCACAACACCTTCAACAGGCAGAGGAGTGTGTTCAGTGGCAGACTGCTGTCTCAATGCTGCTACACCAACAGACTCAATAACTCTTTCGTCCCCCTGGCCATCAGACTGTACAAGAGCTCTCAGTGATGGCAGGAGGCACAATAGACAATGGACAAATCTATCTATCTATCTATCTATCTATCTATCTATCTATCTATCTATCTATCTATCTATCTATCTATCTATCTATCTATCTATCTATCTATCTATCTATCTATCTATCTATCTATCTATCTATCTATCATTTGAGAACTTCTTTTATTAAATGAAAAAAAGGGGCTTTGTAGAAAAAGGTTTATATTTCTCAGTACGGTTTGTCTCATACAATATTGTTAATAAGGATACTGGTTAAAATGTTTATGTCATACAAACAAACAGAAGGCATGCTACATGTCGGACAGCAAAAGTGACACTACTGCTGGTACGAGAGTTAGAAATCCTAACAACTGACGTGAGGCCTTACCAACCAAATTAAATATTACTAAATAAAGAATAAAAGTTAATGTTTTGAAAATTAAAAAAAAAATGTATTTCTTATTTTGTTTTTTCTTCAAGAATACCATTATCACAAAAATACTCTGCGATATCATAATATTTTAAGGCAATGTACTAACAACTCAGGTACTGTAATTGAAAAAAAGCACAAACTCTGTGAACACACAGTCCTGCACAGTCGGGCTGCTGCAGCAGCTGTTTTGTCTGTAGAAATGTGAATCAGTCTCAGCCTGTTGACAAGCAGCAACAGGACTGAGCTGCCACCGGTCTTAATTCTGCTGCTGTGAGGAGGCCGAGGGCCCTGGGGCCTCTTTGTTGCCAGCTAAATTAATTGTTCGGCCGCTTTACAAATAGCTGCTCTTTCATGCATGGCTGCTCCTGAAAGGAGGGGCGGGGCGGCCTGCTAAAGAGCTCCACTTTAGGCAAAGGGGAGAGGAGGGGTTGAGTGGATGGAGGGATGGAGTGTGCTCTCCTCAGGGAGACACCACCACTCATTGCTACAAACACAGCCAAACCCTCCACTCCTCCCTCTCTCTCCTTCTGATTCACCCGACTTATCCCCTATGGACCACGACTCACCCTCCACCATGACATGTGTGGCTGCCACACGCCACAACTTGACCCATGCTTGGAGAAGCTGTGTGTCTGTGTATAAGGGAGGGGGAGGGAGGGAGCGTGTGTGGCTTGTGTCATGGTGTTTGCCACCTGCTGTCACACAATACCTTGGGAACTGTGTGTGCGCAAAGAGGGCTGGTTCCTGGGGGACCCATCCTGTGAGGATGCTGTGCTATTACTTGTCAAGCGGATGATATGAGTCCCAGGGGACTGTGAGTGGAAAGAGGGGAAGACTGCCACAGGAACAGAGGAAGAGAGGGAAGACGGATGGATGAAGGCGGTGGGTTGAATAGTGTTTAAGTGTCTGGGGAGCAAACACATGAAGGCACGGGTGTCCTTCTGGCCCCTGCTGTTCAGGACACAAGCTGTCCGTGAGATAGGAGAGGGGGGCAGTCAACACAAACAAAAGATAGTGATTTAACAAAGTGGGCTGTTAATGACAGCCCTGTGCCTCATAAAATCATATGAACACAGACAAGGGAGGAGGGATGCTCAGGAACTGTTTAATACTCTCGAGACTGATGTGCACAAGTGTAATATGCTGATACAGCACAGCCAAAAAAAGAGAGAAAACTTTGTACATTTATATACAGATCAAAAAGACAGCAGGACTGAGGATCAGAGTTAAACTAAAAAAAGGTAAAGCAAAATTAAATATTCTCATTTCTGTGTATGACCTACTAAAAGTTAAAAATCGGGCATTAAAAACTTGTACTGAACTGATACTTTGGGGTACAGATCTATGAGGGAAAGGGCAAGAGCAGGATTTAAGGAAATAAATTTAAAGGAGACATGACGACTGGTGCGATGATAGTGGGGGGTCTGTGGGGTGCTGGAAAACTCAAGGTAAGGGTGCGAGAAGGATGGAAGATGGGGGGTCAGGAGAAAAAGGGTGCAGGAGAAGCAGATGATACTTGGGGGACTAAGACGGGCTGACAGCTGGTGTCTGATCTGAGGATCCATCCTTCCTCCTCCCCTCACCCTCTTAGTCGTATTACAAAGACTGACTTGAAAATCCCCCCCCCCAAATTGAGGAAGGTATTGCTTAAGATCCCGAGGTGTGTATGGGTGGACACGGAAAAGAGGAGTGTGGAAAGAGGAAAGGATATGATGGAAAAAGTGGGAGGTACAGGGATGGCTTAGCACACCAAGGTGTGTAACATGACCTAAATCCATTTCACATTAAACTACCTAAACTGTCCCCTACACTGTATTTCACAGGAAGTCTGCTGAATCGCTTCATGCTGTAAAAGGATTCAACAAAAACTTCAACTTCATATTATTAACCTCATTTGAATGCTTGTTTGTTGTGATTAAAGTCTTATTATATCTTCTCTTTCTAGGCCTTCAAAATAAAAGCACAAGTAGCCACATCCTCTTTGTAGCAGAAATTAACAGGGTTTGTGGGAAATGTTGTCTTCACTTTCATTACATTTTGTATTAAATGTCCTCTCTTTCCTCTTTGCATTTACATATGTTTGATAACTCATCATAAACTCTGGGGCACATATGTATAAATATATAAAATTAAATGTGATCTGGGGCTAACGCTGTCCATCAAATAAAACTGCTGAACATTAGTTGTGACATAGTAGGTAGCAGAGTGATATTATGGGTCAGGGGTGTGTGTTTGTAATTATACCCTACACACATTCCGGTAGTTTGTTCCTGCAAACTAACTTCGGATAATGATGCTGATTCCTACCTGCGATTCTGTTGTTGACGCGATTGTGTCTAGACCAAAGCCACAGGACTGCTGATGACGTCGAGTCCACCTCCACCATACTCTCCCTTGCCATGTTCTCAAAGTGTTCGGCACACGGCCTGCAGCCGAAGAAGCTGCGGACATAGTTTCTCATCGCGCTCAGCACCTCCTTGGGATCTGGGGGGGAATGACATGAGGTCAGTTAATGTCACACAATGTTTATAAATCTCACAGATCACCTCCTTTTGACAAGTTGAAATCAGTCATATGTAAAGTACAATCACCTGCCCTTGTAAAGCTGTTTGTCTCTACATTATAACGTACTGTTAACCAGTGCTGTACCCTGAAAGCTTGCTAATGGCAGTGTGGGTCCACAGCTTCCTGGATTCCCACGGTTATGTGGGCCAGGAGTCACCGAGAGCTGGGTTAACCCCATATTGAGATGAATAATCTATTGGGAATGGGATAACCCAATATGGAGATTAAATCCAGTTAACCCTCTGTGTGAATGGTGGCGAGGCTGTTGTCTCAGGACTTCAACAGTCCACAAACATATTTTCCTGGAGCTGTTTGCTTTTGTTCTCAGCTTAGCAGGACCTTCACATGAAACGTATTGATGGTGGGAGTGTGTGTTTATGAAAATAACAATGGGCTTGTGTTACGTGTGTGTTCACACTTTTAATAATGTATGCAGTGAAGTTTTATATTATGGTCAAGACTGTACAGTGTGTGAGTATGTGTATGCATCCACCCATTAAACCGGTGGTCTGTGGGGGGCCAGATGGACACCCCCTTTTGACCAGTCCATCTGCAGGTCACATGATGGTCTGTAAACCTCGGGATTAACCTCTGTATATATGTGTGTGTGTGTGTGTGTGTGTTTGTTGAAGGGAGATTAACATCCCTGCCAGGAGTGGAGCCTCTGGTCATCTGCCTGTTTTATTAACCACTCAGATTCCACTAATCTAACATAATCCCTTTTCACACAGTCACAATTAGGCTCCAATTTTAGCTGCAACAAAATGACAAAGACCTCAAAGACTTCTGGTCAAATGATGCTAAATTTCATCATGATATATCGCTATGTGTGTGTGTGTTTTTCTGTGTGTGTTCAGTCTTTTCTCCCTCATTCCCTCAGTTCACCCCCCGTCTTCATGAACTTTCAATGGCCCTTTTCATTCATAGCAATGCAAACTCAGTGTGTGTGTGTGTGTACCTGTGCCTCCAGTGCTCTTGGCCTGGACAGTAAGAACATGGAAGAGAGTCCACACCCCGCAAGGGAAGCGTCTCAGGTGGGGTTGTGAACCCTGACAGCCCACCCACCTCACTCCTTCAGGCAAAGCAGTGTCTGGAGACTGAGAGAGGAAGACAAACAGACAGACAAACACCAATTACAGACAAATGGAAAGAAAGGCTTAAAGGATAAACCTGGTGATATTCTCATTGTGAACAAGACCAAAACCAACCCTGTGTAACCAAAGCTTGACATACAGTAGCTTATTCCTCTGTGTTACAGGTCTCCGTTGCTAACCACATGTGGTGCTGACATGTTTCTTCATTGTGACAAGAATGAAAATTTGGTGTTAATTTTTTTTATTCAAATCTACACGGCCATGCTGCCATCAATAACTCTATTTTGCAAACAGTTTTTCCAAATGTGCCCTCACAGCTCCGTCAGATGAATTTAAGCAGCCCTTCATTAACATTTTTTTCGTACAATTGAAATGTCAGCATGAACACAATCACTGGCTGAGGCTAGACATTTGAAGCACTTGTCCATTACTTTTAGCTGTCTTTTTCAACAATTTAGCCATTATATCTAGCTAACTTATTGGCAACACTAACTCTTAACTGATTTTCACACAATCTCAAATTCAAACCAAGCGGTAACCTCTGTGGCTGTGAGGAACTGCAGTTTTTGGAACTTCATTTCAAACAATAACTTGAGGCTGGCTACAGATCATGTCAATCTCCATGAGCCCCCATATTAAAATGTCCAACTTCACAGCAGAATAATAAACAGTTAACAGCATGGTGCATGCATCCTGCATATGATGTCCATTCTTTATACTGTCAGTGATTCAAACATGTGATATTCAGGCATTTTCAGGGGTACCCCTGTACCATATGCAGATGAAAATAGTCTCCAACAAACTAATTATTCAATCCTGTACAGTACTGTTTGCTGAGAAACTACAATACTCAGTTTTAGGAAATTCTGCCTCTTTAAAAAATTTAAATATACTCATGATCCATCCAATACATCTTTAGTAGGACTGAGTGTACTTGGGTGTGTGTGCCACAGACAGAGTAGGGACGTTAGAAAGCATTGAGAGACAGGTTTTGCATTGATGATTTTGGTCTTTTTAATGGGATTTGTTGTAAAAAGAAAAATATAGGGTAATGCCAGCCTTATCCTTTAAATGAGACCAAATTCCAAAGACCCAAAAAAAGTCGTCTCCCCTGCATCCCAACCTGTTTAACTTAATGAAAGCTGTTCCACGTAGTTTTCTTGATCAATAGGAAGTCAATCTCAGGTTAATGGCTCAGCCCTCCGCTAATGAACAGAAGCTATGGAGATCTCTAACCACGAGTCACAGTTGAATCCAATAACATATTTTCTCTGACATAAAGTCGTTTCTCTCGCTACACTGCATTGCCATCTCTAGCGTGATTGACAGGGTTACTCACATGTCAATAGTAAAGATTTTGGTGTGCATATATGCATGTGTGTGTGTGTGAGTGTACAAAGTCCATTTCCTCTGAGGCGAAGTCTATTCATACCTTCCCATTGATTCATTGATCCATTGATTTGCCTGCTAAAAGCTAATGATGTAAGTAAGTGACTCTTTCAATTTGTGAGGGGCGGTATACTGGAGGCATGCAGGCTTCATTCCAAAGACAACAGCACATAGATCCTCAGCTGTATGTGCTGGCACCGAGACAAGGACAAAGCACATATTGAAATATCTGTATTTAAGAAATATCTTTTCATCTACTCATACGGTGTGTTTTTATGGAAATGTTCAAGATCACATTTTGACATTTCTTTGACAGAATAGGCCTCACTTTGGCACCTCTGAGGTGGTTTTGAATTGATTAAAGCAGCAAGACTGACAGGTGACCTTGGTATCTCAGAGGAACGACGAGGCTACTCCCAGACAGACGTCCTCACATCAGTCTGGTGCATTTTGTAATGCCCTGCCTTCTGTTCTCCCTGCTTATCTGGTTTCCCCTCCTTTCCTTTCCTTTCCTTTCCTTTTAGAAGCCTCCCTGCTCAGGCTCACAAAAGTCTGTTCTTTATCTCAATTTGCATTCATGTACTTCCTCAATGCAGTATGTAATGGACAGACCACTTCTGAATCCGATGAATACCAAATATGGAATACAGACAAAAAAAAGTTAACTAAGAACAATTCGGGTTTTGGCTTGACTGACAAGAAGGAACAAGAAGTCCCAAGTTCATCGCAATATTGATGCACAAGGTCAAAACCTTTTGGAGTTTGTCTATACACCTCTGTCTTTACTCACCTGTGCAGAGTTATCCAGTATCTTTCTGAGTGCCTCATAGGTAATCTCTCCACCAGTCTGGATCTGTAGCCAAGAGTTTACAGACCTCAAAAGGTTCATCACCACTGGACGGCCTGGAAAGTACTGCAGACATAAAACAACAGAGCACAATGCAAAAAGGGTTAACTTAAACAACATGCACAAAACTGTCGATTCAGAGAAAATGAAATGTAAGAAAGGCCGCAACTAACAATTAATTAGTATTTTAACTAATGTTTATTAAGCTTTTGTTCATATATACAATGAAAAACGAGAAACAACAAAGAAACAAAGTTCAAAATAGTCATGGCTGCAGGTATCTATAGTCAAAATGGTGGAATACAAATCTACCAGTTTCCAGTTTCTTGTTATTGCCTTCTTACTGTACTTGCCATTAGTAGTATCTTGACTATATGACTATCATTTCCATTGATACATTCAGTTACATTTCCAAGGTACCTAATTTTGCATTCATTTGGTATTTCATATGCCAGAATATATCTAATTGTGGCATTGACATTATCCCAAAAAGAGCACTGTTTAGGGCATTCCAAGAAAATATGTGCATGGTTGGCTTCTTTTCTCCCACATATCCACCAATATGGTTGTTGTGAGCTGCTTTGCTTACCCTTTATGTTAGATGTGATGAAGAAGCAGCTCAAAAATTTCCACCCAAGCCATTCTCCTGGGGCAATGTCATGTTAATAGATATGGTGGGGTGCCCTTACATTCTCTGAGGTTTTGGTGCAACCCAGATGATTGATTGATTGATTCTTGTCCCACTATACACTTGTGTTATTACACCAATCACTCCATTTGATATTTTTGAGCTCCATATTTCCTTTAGGAAATAATCCCTTGGCTGTAAGTATCTGAAAAAAATCCTGATTTTCTGGTCCATATGTTTGTCTCAGGTCCTGAAAAGTCATTACAGAGAAGAAATCTGTCTGACTGAGTAATCAGTTAATCAACTGTTAATTGTTTTAGCACCAAGTGCAAGTATAGCTGTTTTAGAAGGACCAAAGATCTGGTGCACTTTCAGTTATTTGTAAATGTCTTGTGATTGTTCTACTGATATAGTTTATAAAGTTATATATAAATATGTAAAAATATATTATTAGCTCTGATGTAAATTGTATGTTATAGTCAGCATATGGAAAGTTCAATGAACCACATAATAGCTGTTAAATATAGACTGTGCTAATTCCTTTATTTATAATAGCTTTATGACAGCGTTGTTTTCCATGTGCAAGCATGCCCTTTATCACGCACAATCCTTAGCCTGAAATGAACCATTCAAATAAACATTAACACTATTTTTGTCCAACAACTACACACAGTGTACCAAGCAGAAATCTAATAACTAGATTATCAGTTGCCATCTCATTCTCAATGTTGTGTACAAGGTGTAACATGCAGTACAAACGTTGTGGTTTGAGTGTTTTTCCTACTCAGCACCTTTAAAGAAACCCACAAAATGTGACAGCAGCCAAGCTTAAGTCTCTTCCTTCTTTAAGATCCATTTCCTAAGCCACTAACAAGCACTTAGCCACTGCTTTCTCCTGTTGTCTATTTACATCTTTTCAAACTACCATGGTAACGACCACAACTGAGAGGAAACACGATACTGTAGTTAGCAGTAGGTATGTGAAGAAAAAGAGGAAATCCAGCTGATGGGTGTCTGAGACCAGTGATGACAGAGTGAAGACAGACACAGACAAACGTGTCTTCACACATACAATACTGACAATAGAAACAGCTGATGTCTTGAGTGTTCAGACAGGAAAAGAGAGGAGTGCTTTCATAAATATCAGTTAAATGTGCTTCCTATTCTTACTGTAAGCCTCTCTGTGGAGCAGTTTGTGATAATGGTCCTGTTTCTCAGAAATAGACACAGCAAAGGGGATCAAGCTTTTTCCAAGACTTCAACAACAGGCAAATAGAGTACTTCCATGGTAACTTTTGTTTAGGCCTGCACGCAAAAATATTACAGTACAGATTGTTTTCACTATTGATTGATCTGTTGATTATTTGTTGGAATAACTGATTAATCATTTTGTCTATAAAATGTCCAGAGTCTTAGGTGACGTCTTCAAATGTCTTTTTTTGTCTGACCGACCGTCTAAAACCCAAAGATGTTCAGTTTACTATTACACATTGATAATTATCGTTAAGCAAAAATTGATTGATTGGTAAGTTATTGCAGATCTAGTTTATTTATTTTTAAAACAAATTTTTTGGCACTTGACATGACAGAATGAGGTATATTATCAATCAACAATGGGATGTGGAGTTCTCCCGGGTACTCTGGCTTCCTCCCACAGTTCATAGACATGCACTTAATAGGTTAATTGGTGACTCTAAATTGCCTGTAGGTGTGAAAGTGAGTGTGAATGGTTGCTTGTCTCTATGTGCCCTATGATAAACTGGTGACTTGTCCAGGGTGTACCCCGCGTCTCACTCTAAGTCACCTGGGATAGGCTCCAGCCCCCCGCTACCCTGATGAGGATACAAGAAATGGATTAATGGAAGGAAGTTAAAGTGCATGTTTCAAAGTTTATGTGGTGAACAAAACTAAGTTTTGAATGTCATTCAACATGTAGACCTTCTGTCTTTTTAATTTGGCCTCCACCATTTGTTGAACTAAACACACCTGCACACACTGGCAATCTTGGACACACACATGCCTTTTCAGTCCACGGTTGAGCTGTCTATTCATCATCCTCTAACAGGATCTATGTGTTTCACCCTGACCACTTAACCAGACCCCAGTGATTTGCTTAAACCTCCTCCAAGGCTTACAGAGTCCTGCTTTGTCCCGTGTGTGTGTCCCTCTGCATCAAAGCATGATTGAATTCATCTTGGCCTGCAGAAAACTGTGTCTCTGTGTTTAAACAGCTGAATCTCAACATATTGGTCTGTACTGGGCCACTGAAGATGAAACTGTTCTTGATGACCAATCTTTTGGCAGGACTGCTAAGATGGCAGCAGCCATCGCCACAACTTTTGAGCTTTAAAAGGGCTCTTCAGAAACCTACAGGTGATGTCACACATATGGCATCCATTCTTTACACTGTCACTGTTTGGGAGTCAATTGCAAGTACACTCATTAAAAATAATAAGAAAAGAGATGTGCACCACTGAACCATCTAATACTTATGACAGCAACAACATTACAAAATTACAAATCTGATAGAAAGAGAGAACAATTTTATTTTATTTTCTTACTGATCATTAATCATGAACTTTAATCGATATGAATAGTGAACACTTTCTATTTACTAGATCGCCCTCTACACACACGCACAACACTAAAGGTGGGATGTAAAGAGCAGACAAAGGGTGCTGCTCACTGCCGGGAAAGTGATATAATAGGTTTAAGTCTGGATCTGCGTCTGGATGCCCACCAGTCAGAAAAGCTCATTAAACAGCCATATGAATTCAACCAGCAGAGAAAAGGCAGGTGTTTCCCCACTAATGGGCTCAACTCAGCATCACCAAAGCAACACTATTCATGAGCCCTCTGGGTCCGGTGTTCGCCTAAAAACTAAAATGTTTACCATGTTCAAACAAGCACGTCTGTGTCATCTTGTTCTGCTTAATCACCATTTGTCTTATTTTACATTGATTTCTCTTTTTCTCAACCTCCCTGACAGACTCTATTGCCTTAATCAGTGATCAGACTCAATGTCAGTCAATATACCAAATATATTTTACTGAAATTAATTATTTCCCAAAAACAGTGACAGCCACCAAAGACAAGTCGAGTGACATCCTATACTGTGCTGATTTATTTTTAGGCATCAGTCAAACATCAGGCATTTAATAATATCGTTACCAAAAACAATATTTCCCGTTTTCTACATTTATTGATACTGACAGTACTGACAGCACCACCTCACCTCACCTCTTTCATGGATAATCACTCTTGAAATTTGCATCACAGTTACACAAGAGCAACAAATAAAACTCCAATAAAATTTGATATGTCAATGAGTACAGATATACAGCAAGACATGTGGGAGGAAATATGTACAGAAGGACATCAGGTTACTAATTCTAATACATGGTGGGAATTCAGGTGGAGGGTAATAACAAGACTCATTTGGACACAAGCAATAGTGTCCCACAGACTCAGATAAGTGCTGGAGAAGCTGCAGGACACAAATTGATAACCACACCCACATATTTTGGACATGCCCTGAACTGAAAACAAAATCATTTGAAAAGATCCCAATTCTAGGGCTAATATCAATTTACATTAATGGTAGAGGAAAAAATATCTTTTACAAATATTATTAAATGTATCAGAGTTAAATTGTTAAAGCCTGATCCCACAAAATACAACAAGTTGCTGAAACAGAAATAAAAACTAAGTTCAAAAATAAAAAATTAAAATGACAGACGTCATAATCATTTAATCAGTTATAAAATCAAATTAGATATTGGGGACATTGGGAGTAGTGACTAATAATCATCTGGAATGAATACATGTTTTGTTCAAACTCTACCTCTACATTTGTTCTCTCCATCTTGAGCAAACATGCACAAACACACATCCCCTCCTATAACCCTGTATCCCTCCTGCCCCCATCCCAGTTGGACCATGACAATCCCCTTCACCCTAGCAATATGTCATCCCTGATCCGATTAGTATCAGCAGCACTTGAGAAACCGCAAGCTCCTTGTGGTGATGGTCCCGAGAGGGAGGCATCTGTTGGCCGCAACAGAGCGGACGAGGCCAGGCCCCGGATAGAAGGCAGGGGTGAAGCCCCCTCAGTAATAATCTAACTTCAATCCACCCAAGGAAGCATGGGGTGGGGGGACACTGCCGACACGTGCCACAGAGTGGAAACCAGACAAAAAGCAGCCTCGTCTTTACACAAACAGATTTACTTGTTTTCTACCATCACTGAAACTACAACTGAAAATGAATCTGCGCAGAGCATTTTAGGTAATATAAGCGTATGTGAACATTGTGTCCCAAGTCCTGGGTGAAGCCTGTGTCTCTTTAGACAAAAGCCCCCCTCTTAATTCTTTGTTTTATTCCCCTGCCCCTCTGTCCTCTCTAGGCTGAAGGGCTTCTTTCAAGAAAAGCAGGATAGAGGTGTAATCCTTAAAAACCTTGCTGTAATGCTCTCATGCCTCCCAAGATCCACTTTTTTTAATCCTCATATACATGTAGAGGATTCATAAATCCGGCTTCAGCCTGACAAGACAGTAAATCTAGTAATATTATGACTGGGTACAAAAAAAAAGAAAAAAGAAAGAAATGAAACACACACACACAAAAACCCCAACCCCCATTTGGATGGATGAGGAGATGCAATGATGCAATGATGGGATGATTGTGGATAGAAAAGAAACAAACAATTCATGGACAGAACATATATTTACATGAAATTAATACATGAAGGAGAGAAACACAAATTTGTTCACACACAGATTTGTGTGTCCTCAAGATGGACAGAACAACGATTAATCAACTATGTTGATATATAAATAATTTTCAAGGAGAAGTGCCAAATATTTGATGGTTCCTGCTTCTGGATGTGAGTTTTTTTTGTCTTTCATCTCGTCCAACTAGACTAGACTCCAGGAAATGTGATGGGCATTTTTCACAAGATTCTGACGTTTTATAGGCAAAATGATTAATCAACTAATCAAGAAAATCGATAGTGAAAACAGTAATTAGTTGCGGGCCCTACACACATGCATAATGGAAAGCCCATGCCATACCAGCCGTGCAAATACACGCCCTCGTGTATGCAAATACACTTTCCGCTAATCATCCTGTTTGGAAAAATTAAAAAGTGCGTCATGATTGAGGAAATGTGTCACCAGTGTGAAGCGATGACACTCACACTGTGACCAGGACATCGTGAGTCACTTTCACTGTAATCTAATCACATGACTCACGCGGGGAGTTCAGGTGTCAGATTTTTTACATATTGCGTCAGTAATCAGCAAGACAGAACGGTTTGACAGTGAGACCATTCGCTGATGAATCAACAGTCATTTCAATATATATAAGATTATATATAAGACAACAGAGGAGGAAATTAAATCAAGAATTAAGATGTTTAGCATATGAACTTCATCATAGGAAACTTGAACTAACATAGTAGTAATGTGTGTTTGCTTTTTAATGTGCTGGGCTTTATACGCAATTCCTTCCACAAAACCCATGATCCCTAGTTTCACACTCTACTTGCTTGCTTTATGTTAATTGCTCCTAACAAGCCGACTGACTGAAAAGATTCGACCTCTTTGAAGTGAGATCACTCAGTCAAACAACAATAAGGTCTGTCAAAAGTCGGGGTCAGATGCAACAATGACGGCTTCCTCGGCTACACAAAGCCCTGTTGAGCGGCTGGTCCATTCTAGTAGGGGGACAGGCTAAAAATACCACTGGGACCTGCCGCTATTGACTAAACAAACTGGAGCTAATGGGAGGCCACAGTGCTCAGCGCACCCCCCAGCGCACACATACATACATACACATGCACTGATACACACTAGCTTGCTACAACGCCTCCCTAGAGAGTGAGATATAATCAGAGAGATTGGTGGCAGACTAGGGCAGTAAGACAGCCTGGTGCGTAGCCAATAGGGACAGGACTAGCAGGTCAGGCCTCATCATCACAACATGTTTGCCTGGCTGGCACACTTCAGAAGGGAAGGAAGAAAAGGAAAATTGAATGAGGGAGCATGTGATGAGTAACAGAAAAGCAGCTGAAAGTGGGAAGATTATATATTAAATGTAAATAAAAGCTGATTAATCAAACAAATAATACACTCAAATACAGGCTAAAAAGAAATGTGTATTGTTTAATATAAAAGATGTAAAAGAAATGGAACATTAGACATGAAAGAGGATGAAAGAGGCGGGATGGAGTTAAAAAAAAAGAAAATTTGGGGGTGTTTTGGTGAACCACAAGTATATGGTTGGGGTGTCCCAGTGAGATTTGCTAGTAATCAGGCTGTCTGTGTACCCTGTGGGTGGCCAGTGGTTGGCAGCCACGCTTCAATTCTCCTGGGAGCCAACACCAAGAGGGTCAACAATACCCGAGAGAGTATCTGTGCTTCCGTTCTTGTCAATGACATCCACTTCTGCTTTCAATAATGTGTGTAAGTGTGCAAGTGTGTGTGATGAAAAATAAAAGTGCATTTGACTAAACAATTGATTGGGTTAAATTTGCAAAAATAAGCTAATGGGTTCTAAAAGGAATAAAATGTGGTATGAAGAGGGACTTTTAAGATAAATGCTGCAAAACAACAGCTCCAATCTACAATGTGATCAAACATTCTGCTGTCTTACTCCCCATCTAGTGGTGGCCTGCTGTAACTACACATTTCTGTTGAGTGGATGCTCATTGTACTTTACGGCTCATCATTTTGTTTTCTGACCATTTTCCACTGAATGGCAAACAGATGTTTTCTTATTGGAAAACAGATTTTTTTTACACAGATTGTTTGTCCCAATGCATCTGAAACGTGTTTCCAGTAAACAATCCTCTGTCTCCTGATGACATGGATAGATAGCAAAATGTTTTTGATAACACAAAGAGTAAAATAGGGGTAGAAATTAATGAGCTGCTTATTATGCAACCGAGTGCAAATGTTATTTTTGAAATCAATGTGTGTACTCTATGTGTGTATCATGCTCTTTCTGGTATCTGTACCTTTGTCAGGACAGAGATGTACTTCTTGAGAGAAACCAGAGCACCTCCTCTGATGACAGTATGAGCAGCCAGTTCCACACGCAGAGAGTAGTGCAGTGTTGACTCCAGGTCTGCCATGTACACCCTGGACCTGGGCACACAATCACATGCAAACATCATGTCAACAAATTATGAATGAGCCCAGAAACGGAGTCTTGTGCAGCGTGTGTCCTTCATACTTGTTGAAGGGTCTCCAGGGCTCCTCTGTGCTGTTGGTGGGGTGGTCTATGTTGACCAACGGAGGCCTCCCTGACCGCACCACTCCTGGCAGCCTCTGGAGGGCGTAAGAGTAGAAAGTACGAGCCTCAATGTTGCTGAGGGAGAGAAGGACAGGTGAGATGGACCCTTAGGTCACTCATCACAAAAGTATGTGGACACCTCTCTGCACTTACTTTTATGTACCAATCGTCTGGGGCTGTTTTACATGGCTTGGGTTGGACCCATCTCAACGCTGCATATATTAGCATGTATCATATATTAACATGATACACAAAGAGAGGTCCATAAAGAAATGTTTTTCTGAGTTTGGTGTGAAAGGATTAGACCTCAACCCAATCAAACATCTTTGGGATGAACTGAAACACCAACTGCAAGTCTCACCCAACATCAGTGTTGGAGCTCGCTCGCGCTCTTGTGGCTGAATGAGGAGCCAATCTATGAAGCTACGTTCCAAAATCTTGTATCAAGCCTTCATAGAAAATCGGAGGTTGTTAAAATAAAATATTAAAGCACACCGTTTGGAAATGAGATGTTTAACAAATCAGAGGCAGGTGTGACGCTGTCCATGCACTTTTGGTCTAGTTTGTACAGCCGTGAGTCAAGGGCATGACTCTAATCCTGCAAGGAACCTCAAATAAACGCACTGTGTTTTTTTTTACTTCAACCTTTTGTTTCAGCAGTCCACCGCCATAAAAAAAATGTTTTATGACCTGTATTTTTTGTGGCCATATATTTTACACACTTACGGGAACGCATTTCAAATACTGAGCAGATGGTGCCAGAGTGCTGTGGAACTGAGAGAGCGAGAGAGAGATTGCTGATCATTTAGCCATGGGATAACCCTACAACTGGAACTATAGCCATTAATGTGCTCGCTCTCTCTTTCTTTCTCTCTTTTTCTCTCTCTCTCACCTCCTCTAGCCCTCACATCCTCCCTTCATTTGCTTTCTCCCCTTGTCACAGACAGAGACAGAGAGAGAGAGAGAGAGAGAGAGAGAGAGAGAGAGAGAGAGAGAGAGAGAGAGAGAGAGAGAGAGAGAGAGAGAGAGAGAGAGAGAGAGAGCATCATAAAACTGGAACAGGATGGTAATAAGCAGGATGGATACTTTGGGCCCACGCTCACTCACACCAGCCTGGGACTCAATTACACCTGCGTGTCTGGTGGGAGTATACAGATGTGGAGGGAGAGCCATTCATCCAGTGATCCCGAGGGCCGATGGGCAGGCAGGCATCAGGGGTGGGCTGGGAGGGAATGCATTCACCTGGGACCAACAACCATTACATGCATGACGGATGTGAGACGCCCCTGCACGCTCTCGCTCTCTCTCTTTCTCTCTCTTACACTCACTCACACACACACACACACACAGACACACACTGTGCTCTCCCAGGATCAATCAGACATTCAGTGATGATGGGAGGCCATCTGTCGCCGTGTGCGGCTGGGGCTTGTTTGGCAGGTGAAGCCAGAAAAGCAATGGCATTGTTTTCATGCAAGAAATTAAAAAACCTCCCCTCTGTACAGTGATGGAGATGAGGGGGGTTGGAAGGGGAGAGATGGAGGGTGAATAAATAAATCAGCAATAAATCATTTCCTTTTTGCATTTGTCAACTAAAAAGACTCCTCTTTGCATGCCAAGTTATTGAAACAGCCAAACAAAGAGGCAGAAACAGCAGATGAATTTGCAGGGTGAGGAATGATCAGCGCCGCTTTATGATAGTGAATAATGGGAGCGATTTTGATGCTCTGATCCCATTAAGAGGCCAGATGTTTAAAAGTATTCTCATGAATAGGGTTCAGATAATGAGCACACGATGAAGGTTTTTCAGAGGCAAGCAAAGTTGTCGTGTATGAAACAATAGGAACCAAAGGGAAATAAACTTGATGTTTGTGTGTTTTAGATCAAGCTAAATAAAAATTACTGTAAAAAGTTTGTGAGGTTATCGAGATACATACAAAATGAGCTTCATGGCTTCCAACCACATCCACCCAGTCAATATAAATTAAAACAGTTTAACATCTCTCTGGCTCACCGGTGCATCCTGCATGTCCATCTATTCTAAATGTTCCTCATAATGATGGAGAAATATTTTTGCTTCAAAGTACATCAGGTGTTGTCCTTTCTTAAGGTTAATAATAATATTGAAAATCTAGCAGCTGATGCCTTGTGTGGAATTTGCAAATGCAGCCTGTTGTACTTTGTTGACTTAAGACAATAAACTATTGTATGCCAGCTGGTGCTCACAGACCAAATGGATGGAAAAACACATGCAGAACAGTAACAACACTGTTTTTTCCACTTTGTGCCAACGTACTGTTCTGTGCAGCACAAATTAACAATCAGCAATTCTGGGCGTAAGTGAAGTTGAGTGCATTGTCACATCCTGTAGGAGGTGGTGCGTACTGTTACTGTTTAGCCATCAGTTCTGTTACAGTTTGGCTCAACAACGATCCGGCCTCGTCTTTTTGTGTGTTTACAAAGTAGGTTTGTCAGTCTCAAATCTCAAAGGGCCTTCTCAAACTGGATAGTGTGCAAAGAAAGTGGATAATAAAACCTTAAGACAGGGAGTCTGCACCAGCTCTCATTAGAAATTCAATGTCTTGACATTTACAAATATCAGCCTAATCCTTTGCTTCACTGTCCTTAAACTGCATCACAGAACATTCAAACAAATATGAGGGCCAGAAAGATATCACGTGTCATCAGAAAAAAAAAATGCCACTTGTATCAACTATTACAGTTGAAGCCTGAAATGTAAACACACTATATCCTTCAGCAGAATAACACCTCCCTGACTGTGTATGTGTTAGCTCTCACGAACCTGTATCACAAATCTATATTCACCATTAGGGATAAAAAAAAAGCCAAAACATCTATAATTAAAATGTTGAAATGTTGTTGTTGTCATTGTCTATTTGAAAAGAAAACTGAATCTTAAATTTGGCATATTAATTACATACATATGTTCACGATAACACTCTAATTTTAAAGTTATGTTGTGGCAGTTATATTATTATTATTATTATTATTTTTATTTTTATTTTTATTTTTATTATTATTATTATTATTATTATTATTATTATTATTATTATACTCACACTTTCAGTCTAGTGAAGTTGCCTTTAGGATAGTACAGGTAGCAGGATGGAAACTCTGTCACTCCCAGTTTGGTAACCAGATCTTCCTCAGTGCTCAGGACTCTTCGCACTGTAACATTCTCAAACTGTAACAGGTCCAGGGTTACCTGAAGAACACAGTACACAAACACAGTGTTAAAAAAATTGTCATGTTATATTTCAACATATTAACTTAGTGTATGTCATCCATGTATGTGACGTCCAATCATTTCAATACCATGTGGATAAAGGATTGATTTTCAATCACACTTTACAACATTATTATTTTGATTTTCATTTTCTGTTTCAAGTTGTAAAGTCAGCCATAGTAGTGCTTTGATGGTACACAGATGGAGAGAAACTCAAAAGCTATTCAGATTCATAATATGTCTCTTCTGCTACCCAAAAAAGAAATACTAGAAATAATATTCTAGACAAAGAGGAAACAAACAGCTCAAGCTGCTGGAAACATGTTACCTCTCTGCCGATGTAGGATGAGGCTTTCTCGAAGATGAGAGCCAGGTGTTGAACATTGTTGGTTTCAAAGAAGCTGTCGATCTCTGCTTGGCTGGAGAGAGAGGAGCAGAAGAAAACACCTAAGACTGGAAGACTGGAAACATCACCGATAAATCTTAAATGGATCAGCTATTGATCTAGTAGAAATCAAATGGAAGAATTGAACAGGTGGAGAACATATTTTATCTTTTAAAAAAGGGATATTATAAAATTAAATTGTGAAGGATTTATTTTAATTAGATGCTTTCCTGATTTTTAAATTGCCTGGGATCACCTTTCCACAACGCTAATTTTTAGCCTATTTTTTATTCAGTTTTCAACAACAACAACAGCGCAGCATATACATTTTCTTCTTTCTCGTTCCAGTTGTAGGCAACATTTGTACACATTATAGTTGAGTCATAGGCAAATAAGAAACAAAAACATCACAGCACAAGTCTATTTTTGGTCTACACCCACAATCATAAACTCTTGCTCTTTTCGTTAAGAAACAAAACAGCTGCAATTATGAATTTCTGTTGTATGAAGTATGATGGCTCAAACCCATTTATTATTCTTTTATTTATTTATTAGTCTTTATAAAAAAAGAAAAGGGAGAAGAAGAAACCTCATGATTCTCTGGTGTGTTCCCTTTAATGCTGGAAAGAAAAATAAACTTCCTGCTTCATTTTCCTGCATCAACATTGTAATCAACTCTACAGTGCCTGTATTTGAATACATGAAAAGCAGTGTCCAGGAAGAGCAGGATGGACTGAAGAAGACTCTTCCTAGTGGGGCCATGTTGGTCCATCAGACTCTAATAAAGAGTGCCTCAAGTTTTCTTCACGTATTTCTGACAAGCTTACAACCTTAGAGTGATTGTGTAAACTGAGCAATCTGATTAATATGACTAATGAATAACAGTAGAGATGAGATCAGATGAAATGTTGCAACATGGTGGATGGTTTTCTACAGCAACTGAAACACAAGGTTGCAACAACTGATAGCAAATCAGCAGAACAGACAGATCAATAAATGAACATCCAACAACAACCTTTGCAATTTGCCACTTTTGATCACTTAAAACAACCCAACAATTTAAATTCTGCAGTAAAATGGGTGTGTGTGCTTACCTGGTGGGCTCCAGTGGGGGGCAGGCAGGGGGCCAGGGCTCTTTATGGTTTTCCAGTTTGTCTATGATCCTGTGACGGAGCCCCTGAACATCACGAGGGAAAGCTGAAAGGTCAGAGAGCATCAAGAGTACATTATACACCTCTGTTACTTGAGCATGTAGACAAACAACTCCTAAGGTAACTGCAATATCACACAAGCCTGCCCAAGATGACATCACTATGATCAGTATGCATATTTTTACACTGATATGATGCTTGTTGAAACTGCAAAGTCTCTAAGATCATTTATATTTGTTTGGTCTGAATTGCTTCTGTGTGTGTGTAGCGGTACCTTTATAAGTCTCCCCTTTAGAATCAGCCTTGGAATAAGCATGGAAGAACTGTAAAGTGAAAGAGAAAAGGTTCGGGTTAGGAAGGAAGTAAAGAGAAAGAGAGAAGTGAGATCAGATGAGACAGCTCTCACACACTCATGAGAGAAGTAAAGCGATGTTGTGTAATGTTTGGTGGGAGGGGGCAGCTTTCCCCTCTGCCCGCCTTGACCCCTAAATCCTTCCTGGTTGAAATGAGTCGCAGATGTTAAAGCTCAATTGTGTGTTCAGACAGAAGGAGCTCTTTGTTTCATTGGCTTTAGCCTGATGACAGAGACGAGAGACAAGGAATGAGAGCACAATCTTAAACACACACTACTGCTGACCAATCAGATATGCTGCAAATACAAATGCAGATGTTTGAAGCTTGAGCTTTTTTGCAGTGTTACTGCTGAGCAGGCGAAAGTGAACTCTACTGGGAAAAAGACATCTGAAGTCTCGAACACAATCTGTCACATTCATTCTCACCCGGGCTTCAAAAATGACATATTAGAGAGCTGCTCTTACACCCAAAATTATACTGAGTGCTAACACTACTGCTGAGACATTGTAAAAAGTCCCATGTTGACTGAATAATAACATTTTCAGAGTGGATTCTTTAGCTTTTGATTTAACTTAATGAGAAACTGCCTCCAGAAAGGTTATTTTTGTTCATACAATTGACATGTCACATTAAAAAAAAAAAGCACAAACTATTACTAAACTAAAATGAAACTTCAGCTTCAGAAATATATTTAAAAAAAAAACATCCAAACAGTTCATAACAAAAACAAACAAACATGAGATGATACACAAAGCCTGGTCAGATTATTGACTACGTTTGTAAAGTACCCAAAAATAATATTTTTCCCCAGACACATGCTAATGCACATTCTACCCTCCATGCTAATTAAGGTCAAACATACAGTATCAGTCTAATCACATCGATCCCTGATCATCAGCGGCCATGCAGAAAAAAGGAAGAACGCAGTGTGCGGGTCTGTGTGTAAACACTTTATATACTTTATAATACCTTTAACGTGGGATACCCTGTGATGCTGAATGCAGAGCAGAGCTTGATGTTCTGCTGTGCGGCACAGTCTATAGCTGCCAGGTCCATGGCTGGCTTCCACTCTGGAGAACAGAGGCCAAACAGAGGAAGAGAAAGAGCCACTGTAAATATTTAGTGTAGCATACTGTCTACTGCACACTGTACAGTTTACCAGCACCAGTCCTGTGTTGTCCTTATGGCATGTGTGTGTGCATTTCAGTATATCAATACAGAAGAAGGCTGTGTGCCAATATTGTCAGGAAGGGAAAAATAAAGACATCTGAAAGTTGATGCCATCCTAATTCTTCTTGAATTTCCTTTAAATATCAGCTCAACTCCAAACACTCTTGATAGCAGCTGCCACTGTTGACCGTGTGTGAGTGAAACACAGGACTGAAATACCCCATGACTGTGTCAGGCCTCCTGCCACCATCACAAACTTTGCCCTTGACTGATCACTCTAATTATATTTATTCTCATGTCTGTGTGATATTTCTTTTGGCTCATGAGGCTACAGAAACAGATGGATGTGATGGAGAGCCACAGTAGTGAGCAGAATAAAACCATTCATTAGATCACATGCTCTAATTAACAGATAGAAACAGCAGTTTGGTGTTACAGGGTGATGTAACATTAGCAGACAAATTAATTATAGACTATTAGTCCTAAAATGCTGATTAAAATGTGAATAAACAAGCTCAAACAATGCAGATTAAATTCTAAATGATGAAGTGGCATTGTAAAGAGCTGCTGCTGCTGCTGCTACGTGACTCGCAACAGGTTCGTACCAACCTTTTATGTCTCTTGCCAGGTTTTTGTACACCGGTGAAAAGGCGACACAGTGTCCGCACCACGAAGCATAAAACTCGGCTACTATAGCAGCGGTGGAGTTGACCAAAACCGACTCCACATTTTCCGGATTTAACAAGATGATTTGATCAGAAGGGGAGTACAGTCCAGCCTCCGCGGCAGAAGGAAAAAGAAGACAGGAACATAACCAAATTGCAAACGTTGGTATCCTTTTGTGATATATTTGTATTTCTTCAGTAAACCGAGACGTGGCACGGCCGAAGCGCCGCGCCATCTTCCCCCCCAGTCCGAGCTACGGCCGTTAACCGACGGATGTGTGAACGAGAGCAGCGAAGTTTCCACCTCCGAGGCTCACAACTTCTCACAACTTTTTCTGCCCTTCTTTTTCCTGGCCAGCAGGCTTCATGGTTCCTCCCACTGTCGAACTCTGAGTGCCCGCACCACTCATGACAAAGTAACACACCTCCGCACAAACATTTGTTTTCCTCTTTCCGACATGAAACGATGATCATCGGGCCATTTAATGTGATCCGCGAGGGGACGACACCAAAGCACGTAGACACGGCTCTCATTCAGGAAATAACTGTTAATGAGTATTAATATCACCATTTAATATTTATCTGAGCGTAAACGTTCGTTACCGACTTTGACCATCAGTTTGACTGACAAATAAACGTTTATTATTCAAGGTCTTACTTACTGTCTTTTTTAATGGGGGGGTTTTCTAACAGTCTTCCTCAACGGACGTAGTTACAATATCTCCATGGCAACTGAGGAAGTCCGCAGGAAGGCCATGAGATGAGTTTATAAGCTGCTAAATGGAGCTTACGTAAAGTTTAAACATTATTAAAGGTCCAGTGTGTAATATTTATAAATATATATTAGCATGGATGGAATATAATATTCATTACTCTGTTTACATTAGTGTATAATCATCTGAAATTGTTCTGAAATGAATGGTCCTCTTCCACAGAGCCCCCCATGTTAAATCCTCATTTTTCTACAGTAGCCCAGAGCAGACAAACCACACACTGATCTAGATATGGCCTTTTGCTTTTTACGTGAATTTCGAGTTTTTCCTACATGCTTGGAAGGAGAGGATGAGGTGTGGGGGAGTATTTATTTGGTTCCAATCTGCAACTTCACTGCTAGGTCACACTAAATCCTACACACTGGACCTTTAAAATCCCAAACCCTTTATTTTTTTCCACATAAATTATAGGTATATTCTACAGAGCCCCTAATGTCCCAAAAGGTAATATTTTGTTTATCTTGTGCACACAAGTTATTGTCATGTATTGTATAACTAAAATAAAGATGTCGAAATTCACACTTCTTGTACTTCTTGCACAATAGAGCACACAGTGTGTCTTTTCACTGACATGTTGTTCAGGTTGGTCAAATGTCAATTACATTAAGTGGAGAAGCCAAACACAGTTTAGTTGCATTACAGTAATGAATGCTGGAGCATTTTGGTTGCTCGGTGCAATGTTGTGTGCAATGTGTCTTTCATGTTGGGTTCCTGCTGTGACCTGGCTTTGTTCAAGACTAAAATAAATAATAACTTTGCAATAATTGCTCGTTCAGTTAAGCAAAAAGTTTGATAGAGTTCAAGAATTTGAAAGAATGGAGACAAAAAAGGTCAGAAAAAGATTTTGTTTAAAGGCTTAAGATTTGGTTTTTGACAACTGTCAAGAAGTACAGTACATCCAATTATTTAAAGCGTGGTGGCCTGCACTTCAATAGTTTTTTAGTTCTCATTAACAAAACTAACTGTCAATAAGTGAGGCTTGGCTAAGCATTCCTGTGAAATCAGAGTACTGTGATATTCACACTGATATAAATAAAGATGATGACTTGTTAATGAAAAACCAATAAACCTTTTTAACAGTAGCCATTTTGACATAAAATTGTAGGGTCAAGTGTTTCCAATGATAAAAATTAAAACTTTCTTTTGAACCAACATGCACACAAACACACAGCAGCACCCTGACTCTGTTTGACCTGAATGTAACAGGACCTTAATCAGTATCACTGGTAACACCTGTGTTTACCTACTATTATATGTCAAAATGGCTGCTGTGAAAAAGGTCTGTTGTCTCTTAACTGATCGTTCTGCCAAAATATAAAGTGATCTTCTAACACATTTTAGTGTTAATTTTCTGTCCTTACGCAGTCCATGTCTTTGTGTTAAAACGTCTGTCATAGTATTTCTAAAATCTTGGTTTAGATGAAATTTAATAACAATTAAAAAAAGGCAAAACAAAAGTCCAAATTTCCCCACCACAACCCCATTTGATTTTTTTTTTAAATGAGAAAACATTGTGTATTTAAAAAACTTCACATAATTCAACAGATGTATTCATCTGTTCACTAAATGTAATCTCCACGCATCACTTTTTAGTAGTTCTTTGTTTAAGAAGTCACATTTTAAAACAGTTTATACAAATAAATATTAAATACCAACCATTAAAATCCAAATATGTAAAATAAGTGTATATTTCAGAAATGTAGATAGAGTGGTATCCTCAATGGCTGCTATAGCGTTGGAGTCAATCAGTCTAGGAGTAATAAGCTTCAATCATCCTGTACTTTGAAAGTGTAATCTCCAGTTTTGTTGTTCAAACATTTGGATACATTAAGTATAGGGCCTTTAATGTGACCTGACACATTGTTAGACTCTCTCACAACCACATCCATAGACATAATCTTAGATTTGCAGTTCTAAAGGGAACCATCAAACAAATCTTAACGTCTGCCTTTGATAGCAAACCTAAATGTTAGGATGAGATTCCCGTCAGTGTTGCAACAACACTGAAGAAACTACTACATACTCTAAACTAACACATTTCAAGTCAGTCTTCCTTTATAAACAATGAAAGCTTTATTTACAATTCCAAAGTTCATTTAGTTAACAAATATATACTATGCACATATTTGCAAAGTAAACAGTGTTTATTTTACAACAATTACGTTAAACAGTGGGTCAGATTGGATAGATAGTATATTTACACCCATAAAAGAATTGTACAAGTCCTCAAGTGCACTTGGTGTGCACTCACAGCACATTATTATAAATATTCATAAACATTTCAAAAAGCTGGACAGAGAAATCTAGCCTGACGGGGGTTAATTTGAGAACAACATTTTTTTGTGCTAACCTTTTAAATTCAGTTATTCAGATCTATTCCACCTCACACAAACAGCTTCAAGCTTCTTCGAGGTTTTATTTAATCTACAGACTACACCAGAAGTCTAAGCTGTTTGGTCCATGCATATAAAGCAATGCAAAAGACCAAGTACTGCATAGTTACAGAGGGGAGCTTAACTTCCTCCCACATACAATCAATTCAAGAGGACAATCCTAGAGGGTTTGCAATAAAGCCTTGCAGAAAGTGTTTCTAAAGTTACTAATCATGTCACCGTTACAGTTACATATGCCTACAGACCAGACATACAAGTTAGACAGCATGGAGAGGTTGGTGTCAAATGTTTTTGTCCTTTTTTTTTCTTCTTTTTAACATTATTTACAGTTTGAACACACACCTTAGCAACTCTTAAAACATTGGTAAACATCGGTAGAAAAAAACCAAAACAAAAAAACTAAGTACTCAGTTTAAGGTCACTTTAGCTCCAGTCAGTGAAGATCAACAAGCTCTGTCACACATGCCACAATACGTTTGTACACAGTCTGTTGGATCAAAGCAGCGCTGACAGTGAGGACCAAAGTAAGCCCTTGGATACAGTCCTACATGCTCAGCCTCATCAGCTCTATGACTCACACTGTGCAGGCTGTGGGCCGGAACCACTGTGTGTGTGTGTGTGTGTGTGTGTGTCCACAAACTAGTTCCTGATATAGTTTACCAATAAAATGACTTAGCTGTGTCAATATGCACAGATGCAGGGATTACATGGACAAGAAGCAGGTGACATTTTAGAATGACTTAGCGTGTTAGATTACAAACATTTCCTCAGGGTGAGGCACAGGAAAATGAGAAGGTTTAAAAAAAAAAAAAAACTCTCAACTATGCTTCGATTCAGAAAGATTGATAAGGCAGAAACTGAAGTACTGGCAAACGGGTTAGAAGGAAGAGCAGTCATTTAAGGATCAATTACAAAATGGTAGTTTACAGCAGTTGAAAGAGACATTCGAAGAAAATAGGTCCAAAGAATGTTGAGACATCAACAGAGTTTGTTAGAAATCCACAACTCAACTCAAAGAGGCACTTGAACTGAATGCTTTGTTGTCTAACTACATCGCCGAGCTACATTCTGGTGGCTGGTTTGAACTTGCTGATTGCTGTAAAGCCAAATGTCTCACAGCAGCAAGTGGAGCATATAACCATGCTGCTACATGAGTAAATGTTTTTTTTTTTTTGGACTGGGGCAAATGTTCAGTTAGCAACCTTTACCAGGGCAACTGATAAAGAGACAAAACAACCCCAGGTGTTTCCACAGGTCATAGAAAGTAAACAGACTGTAGGGTAAGTAAGGCTCGAATCAAGCATTTCAGTACTGTCCTATGATGTGATTCTAAAAATATCAAGTCACTACTGCCAGTCCTTTGTGTCCCACTTGCATGCTATATATTCAGTCTGTGATTTCAGTATGGAGTGTGTTTAAACTTCAAAAATGACTTTTTTAAATGGATTGATACTAGAATTAGTGGACATGTTTGTCCCCCAATGCTAACACACACACACACACACACACACACACACACACACACACACACACACACACACACACACACACACACACACACACACACACACACACACACACACACACACACACACACACACGTCTAAAAAAAAAAGTGAAAAACAATGTTGAACGGGGTGCAAAACCTTCAGTTACAGCACAGAAACAGTAATAAACTGCAGACCTTGTTTTAGCTCTTTGTACGAGATGATTTCAAACTGTTAATATCAGTACACAGTGTATGCTTCGTACGGAAGTGGGACACAGTGATTGTGTTGATCAACCGGACTGTTGTGGCCACAATAAAAGTCATACAGAACAGTTTCAATTAATTATTAACGCTACAATGTTTAAATATTAATGTCTTTTTCTCGTTTTAATAGCATTCGTTAAACCTCCTACATAATATATTGCCCATTTTCACATTCACATTTGTTTGTGCTTTTTACAGTTTCATTAGATGTTAAAATCTGTTCTCTATATGTCGACAAGATCGTTTAAAATTCAAAATGCTCCCTACTCCTCGAATCAAACATTTTCATACAATAAATAATAGAATTATGGAAGCAAAATGTTTCATACAATATCTGATCTCACTAACATACAGTGCAGTCTGACAACATTTGATCAGTGACAGATTTCATGAGTTGTAGCTGTTCTCCAGCACACTGGATTTGAAACTCAACAATGATTATAAGGTGATCGGGCTGACACTCAGATTTAAGGGTGTTTGAGGGTGTTCATTTCCAAATTGGGTGAACAGTGTTGGATTTTCTTTCCAAAGATAGCCTCAGATGACAACGCAGCAGGACAATGATGCTAAACATACAGCCTGTGGGGTCAAGGACTTCAACAATACATTTAATTTAATCATAATCACCCATAATCACCCTTAGAATAAAAGTTTAACCATTGTCATGGTTTCATTTCAATGTACTGGATTACAAAGCCAACACAATAATGTGTCACTGTCAAATCATTTATGGACTACGCTGTATATTATTTTTCTTTTCTATTACAATTTTGAATCCGTATATATTTACTTTAAGATTCAATACAAAATATAACAACCTACTTTTGCTCCAGGTGGATCTTATATTACAGTCCGATATGGAACAATCAATTTAGCAGCATCAATGGACTTGAATGCAAACAAATGGCACAGTCCATTCTATCAAAACATCTACTCATTCTCCAACTGGAATTTACAAAAAGGACCACTCCAGGAGCAGAGAACAAAGACTAGACGGTGTTAAGGTTTAAGAAGGCTGGATTGCTCAAGAGGTGTTTTGTGTGTAGAACAAATTATAGAACTACTATAGTTAGCTGACACAGATTCAGCAAATGAACGTCACAGAAATAAGTAGGAGTTGTTCAGCAGAGAGGTAATGCTGGGAACAAAGGCATCTGAGGGTTGCTGTTGGCACATCAGCTGGTGGAAGACTGAGCGGTGGTAGGTTGGCTGCAGTTCACTGGGGTGAGGAAAGACTAGGATTGAGCTAGAGGTTGTCGTTTAAAAATCTGAGCAGGAAAGCTGTCAGGAGAGGGCGTCTCTTTTGGCCCTCTTGTCGTAGATTTGCGTCAGCACATTCGCAGTGTCCTTTAACAAAGCATCGAAAATGCTGTCTGCCAGCTGCATCTTTACAAACAGCTCGTCCTCGTCATAGTTGACCCACTGGGCCTCCTCCTCATGGAGTTCCTGAACCTGAGAAACAAACAGGGTCAACTACTGTAGCACATAATGCAGTAAGTTCAGTGGAAAAATGTCATGACTAAAGGTTAAATGTCAACAACACACTGTTTTACATGTGTGGAACTATATGGGGGGATAGAAAGAACTATACTGCTAACAGGTTTTTTATCCAGATTAAGTTCTGCTTTAAAGGATTAAATTCTAAATTTAAACATGTCAAACCTTTAAGGTTTTATATATAAAACTGTCGTTGCCATCCAGAAGAAAAAAACCCCAAATTGGTTCTGATACTATCCAAAACAAAAATCCAAATCAGGCCACACAGAACTTTTAAATTTAAGAGAAGTATAAATGCAAGTGCTTGAACATGTGATTTAGGTAGTCTGTCCTGGTGACAGAAAAATGTAATCCCTGATATGAATCTGCTGCCCTTTAAAATGTACAAAGCCCCCCCCCCCACCACAAACATATAACTTTAGCACCTACCAGTATGTGATCGACTCTGTCACGCTTCTTTCTGCCAAATTTGAGCATCTTCTGCCAGTCAGTCTTTTGGCTCTGATCTTTTGTCAGACCGTACAGTTTCAGTACTTCTGCTGCAATGAATTCCTGGAACACAAAAAACAAAACAAAATATAACATCTCATCACATGTGGCAAGGAACTCCATAAAAACTAGATGATAATCAAGGAGAATTAAAAAAATCTAAAGTTTGTTTATACTTCCAGACATTTTGGATGATAAGAAAAAAACCTAGTTCCCTTTAAAGTAAGTAAATGTTGTAGAAATGTAATAGTTAGGGTGATCAGGTACTTATGGGTCTCTTTCTGTTGGTGGTGATTGTCCTGCAGTACTGTACCTGGACTTTGGTGATGTCTCCAGGTGTCTTCACTCTATGGAAGGAGGAAGACTTGACTCGGCGTGGTTTCACCCACTGAGGCTGATCAGCGTTGGGGTCCTCAGCATAGATCTCCTGAAGCATCTCCCATGTCAGGTCATACACAGCCTATGAAATGAAAAGAATAATGAGATACTTAAAGCTTAAAGCTGCAGTGGGTGGGTCTCTCGGGTGGAAGAATCCCATGTTAGGTGAACATAATTGAGTGGGATAACATGTAAGAAATATTTACTACCCAACACTTCAAGTGTTTCCATTCAAAGCATCTCACCAATTAAGACAATGTCTGGAGGAGTCTGAAGTCAAAGGCAACTGAAATAGCTGTGTAGCCTTGAAAGCGTTAAGATGCTAAACCGAAAGGAATGTGCTGAATAATGGGAACTCGTCTGGCATTCAACCTCAGTGAACTCCCTTAGAGTAAGTGCTGTCTGTAACACTGCACTTGCCAGCCCAGCTGCTGTGGGCGGGACAGCTGTGTGCTGCGTGATTGGTAGAGGGATGAAAAGTAAGTCAAGGATGATCTTCCCTTCCTTCTCTTCAATTTTACAGATTGATGTTTTACAAAACAAAATACAAAACATGTATTTAAATTTTCACTGGGCTGCATGTTCGTTATATAGACACCTTTATGGATGTTTTGAAAAGTTGTCCTTTTCACCTGTTTGTAGCTACGGATGCAGGCCTCCTGGTCCTGGCTGCTGGCCTCTATACCCAGATACATTTCTGAAGGTTTGGGGTTTGGCAGATGTGCAAGGGTCAGTGCTCCCTCCTTCCCCAGGCCACAGCTCTCCCAGATCTCCTGAGTGGCAGCATGGACCATCTTCTCCACCTCCGTCGCTGAGTGGGGCACAACCATGGCAGGCTGCTCAGGAAGTTTGGGAGGAAGGGGGAGAGGTAGCTCAGGTCTAGGTGGAGTCTTCACCTGCTGTTCCCCACCTGGTGATGAGACCAGCCCCCCCAGGGCTGCTCCAGCTGATGAGCTAGACCTCCCCAGTCCTCCTACTCCCAGCCTTGCCTCTTCCTCTTCCTCTCTCTGTTTCTGTTTGAGTCTTTGCTGTTCTCTACGTGAGCTGAGGCCAAAGTCCTCATCAAACCAGTCCTGATCGTCACCTAGCTCATCGAGCAGTTCACGGCTCAGTTCCAGCTCTGCTAGTCGCTTGGCAAGCTCTTCTTGACCACTGGCCCCCAACACTGGACTCTCCTGTTGGGGGAAAAAAAAAAACAGGAAAAAGTTGATTTAATTTCCTACTTTCAGGTTTAGATTAGAACCTTCCATGAATATAAATATCTAACTTCACCGTGACAGAACAAGTTCCATTATAAATCATGGTTTCGATCTGGTCTTAAAGAGTATTTCTTTCTTTCTGATGTGTCAGACAGAAAACAGTTTCCAGCAAAGATCACCAAATTCAATATAGTCTGTCAACATAAAGTTGGACTTTGGCTGAACAGATACCAAAAACAAGAGCTCCCCAGGTCAAATCGACAAATACTGTTTATCAGTAACTTCATGATGTCATTACTGGGGTTTCCAGACATTGAACATTCCACAGTTCAATCATATCAATCAATATCTATTTTTTTTTGCTCACTGATAGTGACAGTTCCATTCATATATCTTTTATTACAGAATACAAATGGAGACATAATAATGTTATGAGGTTTTACCAAAGAGTCATAAATATACACTCACCGGTCGGTTACACAGCTCTGGAGAAGACAGCTCCTCTTTTTCTGCAGGTAAGAAGAACGGCAGTCCATCCTTTTGTTCTGCTGAAGAGAACCATTCTTCTTCTTCAACATTTTCCCCAAACAGGTCTCCATTCATCTGGTTGGCAGCTTCTATCTTCTGCTCTTTAGCCTTTTTAATTTCAGCAAACTGCTTCACGGTGTCCTTAACAAAATTTTTGAGGAGCTTGTCTGCATATGTGTCCAGTAGACCTTTCTGTTCTCTCCCATCATCCCTGATATCTGTGGAAAGATCTGCAGGAGTAAATTGGTGTTGAGAGTCTACGTCTTCTCTGTTATCAAGGGTAGTAATCTCCTTCTGACTCTGCTTCCCAAGGCCAATCTTTTCAATGTCAGAGATGAGGAGGGTGGTTGGTCCATCCTCAAACTCCAAAATGATGTCCCTAGTGTTGCCGTTAGAAATGGGATGATTAGATTCTTTGTAATGCTGTGAACTGAGGTGGGTTCCAGAGTTATGATCGGACTCATCTGTAACCTTTTTATCTCCAGATCCAGAGACCTCAAGAGATGTTTGTTCGTTTTTACTGTTCAGATTTCCGACTTTCTGGGATTCATCTTCATCTGTTTTATGTTTATCCCCACCTTTATCTGCCAGATCATCAAAGAATGAGTCCTCATCCTCTGTGGTGTCTGTGTAGATCTCAAACTTGTCTGGCAGGTGTGTGATCTTGTCTGGAGGTGCAAATATACCGTGGCTCTCATCACACTCAAAGTATACCACTCCGTCATAAGTGCCATTGTTGCTCCCCTCTGACTTGTCTAACTCCACACCAGCCCAGAAGCCATTAGCAAAGCTGGTTGGGCCTTTGAATCTCAAGGTGCCGGGCTGAACACCACCAACAAGAACACGATCTCCAATGATAAAACCTGACATTTCATCTATGACAGGAGAGAGAGGGGTCTGCAAAGGAGAGACGGGTGTAGAGTGGTTGGAACTAACAATGTCCTTGTTGTCGTCATGTTTGGAGTCTTGAGTTTGGTTATGAAGATCTAGCAGTATTTCAGATTGGTAGCTACCCCCACTAATACCCGAATGGTAACTCAGTTCTTCAATTATTTCTTCCTCTACCTCCTCATCCTGGCTGTCATACGGTGTGGCTCTGCTGGGGGAGTCCTTTGTCAAACCCTTGATCTCCACAGGGGAATCTGAGATGCGAGAGCCAGGCTTGGAACTATGATGCTCCTCCCTGGGTGAAGAATACACTGATGACTCAAAGTCATCATGATAGCTATCTACTATGGGAGAGGAGGCCTCCACATCCTTTATGGTTGCCTCCTTCTTTGAAGAGAGGGCAACTGAGTCATGCGAGACAGAGGTAAGGGTAGATTTTACAGCTTCCTCAGCTTCAGATGTTTCACTCGTCTTTTGATCTTTTTCTTGTTCCCGGCTAACAGATGGAGAATATCGATGTTCTTCACTCATGGAAGGCAGCTTCTCCTGGGAGTCAAGTCGGTCTTCCTTTTCTAGCTTGAGAAGATGTTCTGAATGTTGGTCCTCAATTCTGGAGCCTACTTCCACCTCCAGCTCTTCCTGAATGTCAGATCTTTGATAAGACTCGATGTGCTCATCCCCAGACTCACTTATCTGTGCCTGAGCTTCCTTAGATGAAGGTCTAAGAAGACCCTCTGTGGACAGGCGGCTCCTCTGTTCTGAGGTTGGACACTCTGGGCTGCCGTGCACTGGGGTTGGAGTGACTGTTGGTGGGTCTTCATCAGACAGTTCTTCAGGCACTGAGGTGGATCTACTACGATCAGGTTGAGGAAGGGCATCTATCATAATAGGAAAGGGTCACATTATTATTAGAATATCCAATTCCAGTCATCCAAATGAAATACTGTACATCAAGTATATATTTGTAATGATGACTCACTGTGATCTAATGAGGCATCAATTTGCGTCCTTCCAGAGTCAGAGATTTTGCTGCTTTCAGACCTGAAAAAGAGGAATTTGCTTTGAATTGAACACCAATCTGTACTAACCTATTTCACAGTATAAGATGTGTTGGCACCAGAGTGTCATGTTTACAGCTGTTCTGGTACCTGGGAGCAGGTGATTTGATACTGGACTGCTCTGCGATTGATGTGGAATCTATGATCTGGGACTTTGTATCAGGCGTAGAGTCTGGCTCCTTGTTCAGTTCTGCCTTTGTTTTCTCAATAAAGTTGTCATAGCTCTGAAAGGAAAACGAGAGAACGATATTTAAGGTCTGAAAAAAATCTGCTTACACAGTACACTGATAAATGCACAAATACAATCATGTACATTTACCTCCAGCTGCTTCAATAGACTGGCCTCCTGTGCCTTCAGGCGCTCCTTGTGCCTTTTCTTCTGCTCTTTCTTCAGTTGGTAGGCCATAAACTTTCTTTTTCTGAGTTCTTCCTTCAGGGCCTTGATACGGCTCTCTATGTCACTCTGGTCTGAAATGGGTTCTGAAGGAAATTTAGATGATAAATCACAGTTAGAATGTGAAACCAGTGCCAGACATCTGATTAGCAAAGAATAATCCAACTTTGTGCATACTCGAACCCAATCCTTTAGAGATTAGTGTACATTTTCTTTACCAAGAATGTGTTATTTTTGTGCATGTTCCTTCAGCTAGTACACAATGAACAAACAACAGTACAATGATTAAAGGTTTAAACAGTGGCCTGAAAAAGAATATTCAGCTACAATACTAGGCCAGTAAAACTGTCTTTGCTTGTGCGATAACTAAGTGCAATGCAAAGTGTTCTCTCCTCCTATCACACAGCTAAGCAGGTTAGGTATCAGGAAGTGCTTGCATAATGTATTCCTGGCAGCATCACATTATGTCTGACTACACAGTGCCAGCAATATAGCTGCATTATGTCCACTCTCTCTGCTTTCCCTCTTCTATCTTCTCTAAGAACTATCAGGAACTATTAAACACTCCAAAAATGTTAACGATTCAGTGTATGCGTGTTGAGTCTTTGGGTAACTCACCAGTCTGCGTGGCCACGGGGGAGTCATTTGGTTGAGTACGGGCCTGGTTGGCGGTCCGGGAGGAGGAGCGAAGCTGCATCTTGGTTTTGCTGCTACCATCTGAAGGAGAGACAGTGGGGCTGTGGCTGCCTTTGAATGGAGACTGGAGAGACTAAACAGGAGTAGGAGGAGGAGGGGAAGATAAAGGAATATTACTTTAGGATATAACAGTCACACGGACTAATAGAGGCATACTTGGATTCATATTTTACATGTACAGTAAACTAACAAATGCATATCTATCTACTTACATGTCCCTCAAACAATATGAAGCTACAAATAATGTTTACATCATCCATAGAGATCTCCTTTGGATGAATTTGACAGAAATGTGTTCACAATAGCAAACTACACTCTCTCAGACATGCGAGGACAGTCCTAGAGTAACTATATTTGTGCTCAAAATCAACTCAGCTACCATCAAAGAGATGAGACTAAACATTTAAATACAGCAAGGAAAGAAAAACACATTGGTGCATACTTGTCTGCTCGGTGACTGAGAAGCTGAAGTGAAGTCCTGGGTGTAATTCGCCGGGCTGCTCTGGACAGAGGTCAAAGGTGTTTCGGGGATCGATGCAGGTTGTACTGAAGCTGGGTTTCCTAGTTGCCGGGACCCCATTTCCTCAGTGTGTATACTGGACTCAGGTGTCACAGAGTCGCCCTCACTCGCATACTCTGAAAATACATAAAAACAGATAAACATGATGTCATCTTTATTTGTACAGATTGATTTTTAACCTTATTGCCAAACAATAACATATGGCCTATGTTTTACTTTGCTTTTTATTTTAAACCTGAAAACAAACAAAAAAACAGCTAGGATCCTGTTGTTTCACCTTTCTCGCTGTCAGTTCTGGGCTCTGAGCTTTGATGGTGACTTGGGCTGGGACTCATGTCAGAGATCTCCTTTTTCTGACTCTCTGCCATGTCATTGTCCCGAGGTGTTTGCCTGTCCCATGCAGCCAGGGCCTCCTTTTCCATCCTACGGACCTCTGCCTCCTCTTGGTCCAGCCGCTGTTTCCACTGCAGCAGCTCCTCGGCATGATGACGCCTCTGCATAAGCTGCTGCTCCCGCTTTGTGAGGAACCTGGAGAAAGGGGATGGTACGAATAAAGAATGAAGAGAGAAGAGGATGGAGAGACGAGGAAGGAGCGGAAGAAGAAATTGAAGAGGGAGATTGTAGATGGTAGGTGAGCAAATGGGAAAATGAGGAAAGAGGCAGATGGGTGGTGAGGATTAAAGGATTGAGGTAAGGTATGAGAGAGAGAAGTAGAACAAAGACATTAAGCATCAGGAGTGTTAAACATGACATTGCAGAAGTAAGCACACCCAAATCACCTGGACATAACAGTTATCACTTCAAACTCACCTCAAACCGCTATCCAACACTCAGAGAAGAAAACACACACATACACACCCAATACATGCTTTACTTATTTCATTCCCTGGAATAATCATCCAAATAAAGAAGTGTACAAGAACCCTTCAAATAAACAAACATAAAGTGATGACATGTCAGTTGGGAGAAGAGAGGAGCAGGAAAACAACGGTGAAGATGTCAGATTCATGCAGACCCAGGGGTTGAACATTGATTGGGTGCAGTCACACACACCTCAACCGCCTGTACTCCACTGAACAATGAGGTCAACGAGACTTAAATGCAAAGGTTTTGTTGTCTTGCAAAACCAGCAGTATTTGTAATTCTAAAACTTCCACTGGGTCTCTTGTACATATATCTCTGCAGATGTAGATGTCAGGTATAGCTGTTGTGTAATGTGGTCTCCCACAGCTATGGGTGCCATTACAGTGCAGTATTATTTAGCCTTGATCTAATTTAGAGGCCTTTCTCTTGACCTAATGTATACTGATGACAGACCAGATACTGAAGAACCAGACTGGAAGGGGGGGAGGGGGTGGGGTTCTTTTAGTGCCTTCCCAAACTCTATTATAGCCAATGGCCATCTGTACTTATTATCCCATCCTATGCAACAGTTACCTAATAAAGAGGGCAAGTTAAGATTTACGGAGCTCATTAAAGAGATAGACCACTCTATCTCTGGTCTGTTCTCTGCAAAAGTCCTTTACTTCCATGTCACAGTGTGGTTAAATATCAAAACATTTAGTATCAATGATTGGGCTGGAGCTGACCAGTCAGCAGCCACAATATGAAGGACACTGAGGAGAGATGTACTCAATCAATCATTCCAAGAGACAAGAAAGAAAGAAAGAAAGAAAGAAAGAAGGTAAGAGTCACAAATTAAACACCACAGAAATCCCAGCACTGAGTCTGAGATTCCCATTCAACAAGGAAGGCTTTGTTTTTAAAATAAATATAACCTTTAACCTTCACAAAACTGAATTTATCAAATCTCTATTCTAAAATGGTTTAAAAATTGTTCCACAAGTAGTGTCCTGTAGTGCACATGCTAGTGGCAATACATTCACTAGCCTGACTGACGACACAAACAACGTTTGCATGAATATTAAATAGTAATCAAAGTGAAGTTGTTAAAAGGTTAGCTTATTTCAGCAGCTTTCCTTGGGCACTCCTCAAGCTTTCACTCAAACACCTCCCTGCACAAAGCCATCCTAGAAATAAATAAATAAATAAATAAAAGGAAATGAACCCCACACAAACCAACAAATCCAATCACTCATCATTCACCATCCCACCCTACAAGGTCCCAGTGCCAGTGGATGAACACAAGCATGTTCCATGGGGTGGGGTGAGGCAGGGCAGGGCTAGGTGGAGGTGCTGGGGGAAGAGATATAGAGCACTGTACAGTACCTGACCAACTGGTTGTAGATAAAGAGCTGGAATTTAGGGTGGAGGTTGGGAAGACAGACACTGAGGGAGGCCCAGTGGTGGGCCGTGAACACAGAGAAGAAGTAGTGGACAGGAGAACAGTGTCTATAACACACAAGCACGCAACAAAGTCAAGAGTCACACAAACATGGGTACGGAAACAAACAACACACACACACATATAATGTAGGGAGGGGGGGGGGCACATTTAAAAACATAGAGGGAAATGACAAGTAGAGAGAAAGGGAGAGAGAAGAGCGGTATGAGCAAATGTGGGTTTATTGCACCCAAGATGTCAGCCTGTCAGGTATCTGTTAGAAAATGGTTACTTTTAAAAATATTTTGGACGAACATGAACATTTAAACTAGCGTGTGGGGTTGATCGGGGGTATGATTGCTGGCAAACCTGCTTACGGAGGAGGTTAAATGATTCATCAGTAACCCTAATTCAAATTACAATGTGAGGTAACAGTTACAGTCTTAGATAAAGTGAAAACAATCTTGTTAGTGTGTTAGGTCGAGATGTAGAGAATACTTTTGCTTTGGCTATGATCAACAGCAGGACAGTGGTAAGGGAGAATGACAGAGGAAAGGAAAGAGACGGTCTATAATTAATTAGAAAGGATGGCAAGCAAGCCAATGAAAGCATGACCAGACAAATATTTAAACAGTTTTTGTCAGATCCTCTTCAGAATTCTATTGTGGAGTGATCTAAATGTATTATGGTGATTTTGAACCTTATAATTTATTAACATCAATAGGAACACAAACAAAATTGTGTTGCTAGTACAAATTTAAACATATCTGGACCCAGAAATGGTTGAAATGCTACCATGGAAGATTGGCTTGTGATTTAGAAATTATAAATCCTAAAACCCTGAACAATTAACCCGCTTGTTGGAGCAACCCTGTCATGAGGGGCTCTACAATCACCTGACTAAAGCTGCAAGCCAAGTCTAAAACTTTGGAGGACCTACAGAAACTCCAGGCACATGCAGTTACTTGTCAACACAAGAGGAAGTGGCTGTAATAAAAAAAAATATGGAATGCACAACTTCTGTCTGTCTTATCTGGAAAATAATTATACCTCTGTAGGTATAGCTGCTGTATAGATTACATAGTGTTTCAATTATTTAAGTCAGTTCTCTTAGTGTAACAGTGAACTGTTAGAGGTTGTACAAATGTGAAGTTGTTTTTTTTTATAGTAGTGTATGGATTCTTGTCTAGTCTACAGAGAGAACAACATGGAGCATGCTTATCTTCACATCCACACATTCACACATCCACAGCATTATAGACAGCAAAGGAAAGATGACAAGCACCGGTTAGTTTTAATTAGGTTAAAGACCCCATGTATAAAATCTGAAAATTTCTGAATTTTGAGAATGAATGTAAAAAAAGACACTGTAGCAAACAACACAATACACTACTTACATACTTATGTACTAGTAAGTGTAGAGCTACTCCCTTGTAAGTGTAAAATGTGCAGCTGTGTTATACAGTGCATATTAAGTGTTGAATGTCTGTGAACAGGGGCCAAGCCAAAAAAATCCAACTGATTTTAGAAAATATCATCAGCAAACCTCGAGGGAAAAGGAAAAGGTAACAGAACACACCTGCAGTACGCACTGTTAAAAACACTGATGAGGGAGCATGACTTCTGATGATTCAGATGTTCAATTGTTAGTAAGCAGAGTGAAACCAATTAACATATAAAAGAAAAGTTAGATAAAAGTATTTTTACTTCTCATCCATGTGAGAGCGCATCTTCTTGAGCTTCTGCATGATGCTGCTAGTCTCACTTCCAGAGATGGAGAGCGAGGGAGAGGGGCTGCGGACATCCTCAGCATGTCTCATGTTGGGGGAGGCTGCCTCAGACACAGGGGTTTCTGACACAGGAGTCTCCTGGATGATGAATGAATGGACATGCAGACAAGCCAAGCATCAGTAAAGCCAATAAAAAAAAGCCTAAGATGAACATTGCAGCAATTCTTTCTCAACGTCATTAAGATTCTACTTCTGTAGAACAAACAGTACTGAAATATATCTGTTCCTCTGTATAGGCTGGGAAGGTGATCAGTGACCGTTGCACTACTTACAGGTGGCGCTTCACCGCCAGCACACTTGAGACGCTCCTTCAATCTAAGTGTAGAGTTTCTCATCCGCTCAATCTCTTCCTGCTGCTTCAGCAACAGCTGCCTTTCCTTCCTGGCTGCTTTGTTGGCCTCTTGAAGTCGCCTGATCTCAGCCTGGAAACGGAGTATAGCAGGAAAATTGGTTATTTAGTAACGGTTAAGATCACAGCATATCCCAAAGCTCAATTGTCACTTAATGTCATTATGTTTTCGCCAATATGTACCTGCTCCTGCTGTAGTTTTAGCAGAAGGCCTCTCTGCTTTTTCCTGATAGGTGGCATTTTGTCATCCTCTCCCTTGTCCCTCAGCCTCTTTTTCTGGTGCTCTAGCCAGGCCAGCTCAGTTTTGGTCTTCTCTTTGAGAGCTTTCTGGCGAAGATGCAGCAAAGAGCTCTGGTGCTGCAGTCTTACCTCCTCGTCCTTCATGTACTGACGCACCATGTCCATGGTGAACTGTGAGAAGCTGTCTTGTCCACCAGAAAAGGCCATGTTTGCATCCTGAGACTTCAGGAGAACAAAGGTGAAGAAAGAAGTAAGGTGACAAGTACTGGTGCATCAGAGGACAAAAGATGGACGTAAACCTCCTGATCAATCAAATCAATGTCAGCGGTCACAGCCACCTACAACCACTTCAACCACTGACTCATAAAGATATGCATCGGCAAATGTTTATATGACTAAATTGCCCTCTCACCTTTAAGATATTGTGTGCCCCTGAAATCAATGTTGTGTTGTGATTTGTTCCATCATCCTCCGATTCCTCATGGTGGCGGGGCTTCTTCTCCTTAGTTCCGCGTCGGTGCGCTTCAGATGGCAGCAGAGAGCGGAAGGAGCGTTCCTCTATCTCATCCTCCGTCATTGACTCATCAAACTTGAGAGAGTACTCTGTTGCTACTGATGTGCTGTCTCCTGGAGGGCCAAAAATAAGATTTTTGGGTGCAATTTTTTTGTGTGCTATTTTTAGGTGCCATTATGTGGGTAGACTGTGTACACAGTTTTGGTGCTAGTATAAATCAAATGATGGCAAGAGGTGGATTGTGTATTGATACCTTTCTCATCTACTACAGAGGGGATGCTGTCACTGCAGAGGGACTCATTGGCTGCTGTGAGAACTTCCTCCTCTATGGAGCTGCTGCCTGCTTCCCTCTCCGCCCTCTCTTCAGCTCCCCCCTTTCTCCTTTTCTCCTCTACAGCATCTTTTTTCGTCCGTCCTCTGTGGTCCGAGGAGACATGCGATAGACTATGGTGGCTGCTTGAATCTGCTCCACTGAGGACAGGGACAAAAAACAGATTCTCTTTAGATTCCTCTTCACCAGATATAATGGAAAATATTGAATCTAGTGCTACATGAGAGGCCTAGTACCTGTGGTTCGGTCTTCTGAAGGACAGAGAGTCAGAGTGACTAAGGCTGTTCAGAGAAGACAGGGGTTCCTCTGGCCTGGCCCTTCTGCTCGACACCTCACTCTGGAAGCTGTAAGAGAAGATGCAGGAGAGACTTTAACATTCAGAACAATAAAATGGTAAATGCTGATACACTACCACTAACAAGTCAAAGCACTATAATCTCTGAATTTTAAGCCATAATATCAACTCACAACACAAGTGGAGTTTAGAGATGTTGAGATCTATTCATAATGTAAGACAGAAGGCAGATGTTTTAAGATTACCTGTCAGAGTCAATTTTGTCCTGTTGCTGCTTTGAATAGGAGCTCTGCTGTTCATCCCGCTCGTCCAACATGGAGGAATCAGTGGCAACATGGGGGACAACCAAAGCTCCTGCTATCTGCGACCTTGCCAATTCTGTCATCTGACAGGCAAGAACACAACACAGATCAAATGTAAGATTTGATGAGACTTACACTGGATATTATGCTTTCCTCCTCTGCATTTATTGTTATGTCTTTACTGAAACTCAACAGTCAATCAGCTTTTGTTATAAAATGAAGACACAAGCTGTTTTCCAGGCACAGCGGAAGGCTGTGATTACTAACCTCCTTGATGTGTCGGGCAGTGTCGGCTGTGTACCGCGCTGCCTCAGCCTGTTGACTCATCATCTTTGTAGTTGCTTCCTGGAGTCCCTCCAAAGTCTCTTTTTGAGCTCCTGCCAAGCTTTCCTGCATTTCTATTTGAGCCTGGATCAAGTATGGACATCACACACACAGAAAAATAAAAGCTAAGATATGAGATATATATATTGATGGTGATCTGATAAACTGTGTGTGTCATAGTAGTACCCTGGCCACTCTCTGCCTGTTTTCCTCCATCTGTAGCTGCGTCTCCAGGGCTTCCCTTTCAGCCTTGATCTTCAGCTCGTAGAGGTCACGCTCATGGCGCTGCTGCTTGGCCTGCAGGGTCAAAGTTCAGGGAGCAGGTCAATACAGTGCATCAATACAGACATTAGTGAGGTAGTAAGTCACTGACATTTATGGAGGCCAAAAAAGCTCTTAAAGTATTTATTATGTAGATGTTATGCAGCATCAATAATTAATTTAAGTTCTGGATAAATGCAATTATTGGGAAATACTCAACAATGTATAACTCATATTAGTATGATACATTATGTCAAGTGCAGATGTTGTAACTTATACAAATTTATACATAAAAGCAAAGAATAATGTATGTGTATGTGTCATCAAAACATTAAGCTGTCATTAATTTCACTTTCATTTAATAATAATATAACTTCTGATATGTAACATCTGACTAAACACGACTAAATACAGCAGAACTAACTTCTTGGTTAGTTCTACATATTTTTGGTTAGTCTCAGCTTCTTCACCTTGAGCATCTGGGCTAATGACGTGCTCTCCTGCTGAGCCATGGCCACACCCATCAGCCTCTCCACGTCCCCCAGTTGTCGGACTGACTCCTCAATGGACTCCAGGTACTGGAGCTCTGCCGCCATGCGCTGCTGCAAGACAGCAGGTGAATACTGTAGTTCACCTGGGAGAAGAACAGAGAAAGGTTAATAAACCGGGATGTTGGTGATGTTTCACAAACGATTCACAAATAAAAGGTAAGGTGTACAAAATCAAAGGGTTAGATATCTGCAACTTTGTCACATATTTGCCGTCTTCATCTTTGCAGTTGTAACATCTGTTGTTTTGTTTTTTTATAACATCTGTTGGTTATTAATAAGTATTATTTACCTGTCGTCTTGGTCTCTGCTCTACCACTACGAGCTGTGGTGCCTGTGTTTGGGTTATTTGCTCCTAGAGTGCCACTTCTCACCGGCTCACTGGGAGAGTCTGCACCAGGAGGAGAACCTGGGTCTGGCGAGCCAAAAGGAGAAGCCTGTTTGGGCCTGGCTGCTGAAGACTTCTTACTGTCAGGTCCCAAACTAGAAATACATTCAGAAAAAGAACAAGAAAGTAGTTAATAAAAGATCAAATGCTACTGTGAAACCAGAAAACACCTCCTCTAAAATGTTTGTGGCACTGAGGTTGATGGGCTCAGTAGGGTTAGGGACTTTAACATTTTTTTAAACAAAATAGTAAAGACATTTAGTATAACACATTGCTTTAATTGTTTTCTAAACATTTAAATCACACACAGGTATGTTACAAGTTTGGCAGAGTGGGTTAACCATTTTGAAAAGAGGAGCAGGTTAACCAAATGATAAAGAAAGAGGGGGCCCCTGGTCCTGCAAAACCGAAAACTGACTGAGGCAGCAAAACCCCGCTGTGAGAGGCCCAGACTATGAATGGCTATATTGTGCTGCTCAGATATGATCAGAGGCCAAGGGCAATGTCTGAAGAGATCAGGATACACACTGCTTTCCTATTACGGTTAGTAGACAGTCGCACCGTTTTACTCCAAAGATAACTATCACACCCAATTAAAATATCATTATAACAAATAGAACACCATGATGTTAATACTAAACCAGTTAGCTGCCATTTGAACAGACATAGATATGAACATAGTGTGCCAGAACTCATTGAGAACTCTCCATAAAGAAACCATATTTAAGACTGTTTCTGTCACAAGTCGCCTCCAAAGTAAAATAAGAACAACCTGCTTTGTAAATGGCGCTAAGGAGGACACAGTCCTGTCTGAATACTTTGCCTTTAATTGTGTACGACATAGAGGCTCCACAGAATGGCAGGAATCTTCAACCTGAGCTTCAGAGAACCATTAGAGGGCTCAAATATCACTCCTGGGCACTGAGATTAAAAGCAAAAGAACTCTTCTTTCCTCTGGCAGGAGGCCCAAGCTGTGGTGAAGCTGGCTGACCCGACCAACCACCCTGCAGGCCCCCCAAACAAAACAACCAGTGTATTCTGTCTAGAGTCGAACTGCAGCCTCCACTGGTTGCTGGGCACTACACAGCTGCTTAAACTCTGAGGCCTTCAGCAGAACAGCGAGCCACAAGACTGTTTAGACTGGCAGCCTCAAATAGAGCTTTCTAAGAGTAGTTTAGTAATTAGTCATGCCCAGATAAATTAACCTTTGGGTAATTACAGTATATACCAAGTGGAGGTTTCTGAGTGGCTGGAACAGAAATGACTGAGATGACCCAGTGCTGAAAAGAGCCCATTCATCCCTGAGTGCACGCAGATTTTTAAATTCCATTTTAGTTTAGTTTGGAAACACTTAGGGGGGGAAACACTGTGGCTTCACAGGCTAATTTCAACTTTACTTTAAATGGATTAATCTGTATTCAGTGAAAACAAAAGTTTAATTTAGAAATTAAATAAGCACCAGGAAAAAAAGAAATATAATCATTCTGTGACCCTAAAAGAAACATCTATAAACTACCATATCCAGGACAGAACAGAAAATATCCTAATGTAACCCAATCGCACCCCAAAGCAGTATTGCACTGAAAGTTACTCAAAACCAGGAAGGAAGGAAATACCAGAGACAAGTGGATGCATGGTAATTTAAACTTGTGGGAACACAATTCACCATTCATTCATCGCTGATACCACTGCACAGTCTCTTCAGTTTGATATCAAACAACTAAACCAAAAGTAACAAACAACCCTTTCAATGTGGTCTGCAGAAGTTCATTACCTTTGATGAGATGTTTCTCCTAAAGTTTCATGATGGTGGACACTCTTGGCCTGGCTGTGGGCAGAGCTTTTGTCTGAACCCCTCTTCCTGGAGTCAGATGATAATGCCTCTGAGGGAGGTGAGCAGGAGCTCCTCTGCTCTTCCACCAGAGTGGCATCACTCTGGTCTGACGCTGTGCCTACAGAGGAATGGAGCAGTTATATTGTGCAACAGAGAGGTTTGTAACAGCAAAAACAGAGAGACCTTGTTAATAAAAAACATGTTTTGAAATTTCAGTCATAACAGGAATCATGCAAAAATATTAATTCTCACCTCTTTTTTTACTGGAGTGTTTGGAGAAGGGTGAGGAGCCGGATGGTGAGCCGGAAGAAAGATGTGGTGAGTGAATGGATGCATGAATGGATGAATGGTGGGGACTGATGCCTCCTATACTTTTCTCATAAGGAGACCTCCTCATCAGCTCCTCAAAATGACTGTTCACACTGACAGAGAGGGGATAAAGGGATATGATCAAACTCAGGATCACTTTTAAATAAAATTCTGAATCAAAAACAATCAAAATGTTTAGGTCTAACAAACATGGGATAAAAAAAGAGTCCTCATTCAAAAAAGCCTGCAAGGAAAAAAATCTATGAACTCAAGAATACAGAGAGGGATTGCTGTCTGTAAGAGCTGCATGAGCTTTCCATTTGTGTGACATGAATGCCATCCAGTGGTCACTTTGAAAACTCATGTCTGTTTCCATTTCTCTTACCTGCGTGAATTGGAGCTTCTCTGTAACTGTCCACTGGCTCCGCTGCTATGTGATGACACAAAATCATCTTCATAGACTGCTGTGTCTACAGGGCCATTTCCAGAGTGTAAAGAATGGGCAGGGGGAGAGTTTCTCTCACTCACTATGGGACAAAGTAGAGACAGAATAGAGGAGGAATATTTATGATTTTGCCTGAGACTGACGGTCAGTGTTTTTGCTGTGTGGCCACAAATACTGACATTGAAAGAAAAAATGTGAACTAAGTGAACTAACCTTTACCATAGCCATGAAGGTTCTTCGTGAAAATGTTGATAACACTTAGAGGGCTTCCTTTATTAAGCTCCTCCCAGGCTGCTTTGCTGCCGTCATGCTGCACAAAGGGTGAGCTGAGGGCCGAGCACCTTGCTGCCTCCCTCTGGAACTCTGACAAACGCTGGTAATCTCTTCTTTGACCTGCACAGTAGTCCACCGCCTCCAGACGGTCAGCTGGTCTAGGTGTACGATTGCTGGAGGGTTGAGGAGGGCTTGCCTCATCCTCAGAAAAACTCCCCTCACTCAGAAGAGGACCCTCACTGATGGAGCCAGCACTTGAGTCATGGAGATCTGTCCGATTCTTATCCTCTGTAAATCCATGTCCTCTCCTTTGTGACGTTTTATCAATTCTCTCTACCTTTTCCAAGCCATTGACTAGCTTTCTCCTTTCAGGTGTATAACTGTTCTGTCCCCTGAGAGCGTGCAGATTACCTGCTCCTGGAAGAGCTGTGCCATTGAATGAACTATGACCTGTGCTAGTCAAAATCCTCTGGATCCTCAATGCAGCGTCATTATTTTCTGTTGCAGCTGTTCCTGCCCAGCATCCAGCATCAAGATGAGCTTGAGAGGGCCTTGGAGCCAAAATAGTATCCATGTCTATTGAAGTTGCTGTACCATAGTTGATCCCCTCCCCAGCAAGCTTACGTGCCTCACTCTCTATGCGGTTGGAGAGGGATGCAGCTGTGGCCTTGAGGGCCTCAATGCGGGACATCTTGGACCGTGACCTGTTGGAAGGTCCTGTAGCTGGTCGCTGTGCGTGCTGGATGTCACTAGCTGCCACCGCAGTCTCCAGCCTTAGAAGCTGAGAGAGGAGATGGTCATTTGAGGGGACTAGCGCATTGCTGCTGGGACCGGTCATAGGTCGGACAGCTGGGCTCAGATGGTCAGGCTGAAGCAAAGAGGAAACGCCGACATCCAAATCATTCCTGTAATAGGGAGAGCAACAAAGAATGGAGAAGTTAAAAGGAGAGATAAAACTAAACACATGTAAGGCCATCACGGCCATTCATAATTATTATTTATTATTAAGTTATTTAACTGAGTGGTAAAGAGCATGTTGAACAGGACAGAGCATACACTGGAACTGGATGGAAAACTCTAAATCTAAATACTAAATCTAAATACTCAATATACACAGAAACAGATGATTAGAATCTGTTTCACAAGTAAAATCATTACACACACACACACACACACACACACACACACACACACACACACACACACACACACACACACACACACATCTTTATTTCTAGTCACTTAACTGAGATGTTCTTTTGTGCGGCTAAAATAGGATCACTGGCTATAAAAGAGCATTTTCCTTTAATCCTGTACTAAAATGCAGAGCAATAAAGCCCCTGAAGCACTTGCAAGGTTCATAAAAAACAGCTATCTGGGAACAAACAGTTTCTCTGTTTGGTATAGTCAGTTGAGACACCAAATTATATGTACTTTCCCAGAGCTGTTTGTTGTTTATCTGTGTCAGTAAATCTGAGTGCAGAAGGTTTATTATTCGGGAAGCTTATGTGTATATGTGTATATGTGCATGTACCTGGATAATGGAGGAGGTGGCTGATCATTTAAAGACCTGTCACTGCTCGAGGGGCTCTGCGGTGCCTCCAGTCTTTTGTTCTCTTTATCGGACTCTCCTGAGGGCTGGTACATCGGCCTCTGTGGCAGACAACATATTAAAACACATGTCAGAAAATCTGAATTTCATTCATTATTTTACTTAGTTACTTATTCTACACATGACAACTTTCCAATAAAAAAAGTGACCAATACCGTTTGACTAGAAGGAGCAGCTGGTTGCGTCTGTGTGGCCTCCTCGCCCAGCTGGGCCTCCTCCAGCAGCAGTTTGTTGTAGGTCTCCTGTAGTCGCCTTTGTACAGGGGCCACAGGGGCCTCATTGCTCAGGGCCACTGTTTTAACCACTTCTTTTTGCTTTCTATAGAGCTCCTGCAACCTTTGGTTTCTCCTCTCTGCCTCCTCTCTCAGTGCCCTCTTCTCTTCTGCATGACGCCTCTTTCTCTCCTCTTGTTGTCTGGAAATGTACTGGCGAACAGTATCTGCGTCATAGTGACGCTTTTTGTGCCCTGCATCAGCCATGTTGGCAGTCTCTGGACGGTGTGAAGTGGGGCTGGCACTACGGCAGCCTCTTGAGGAGCTACCTACAGTAGTTCCCCAAGCGGAGACAGGAGTTCTTGTTCGTGACCCTGACCCCCCTCTGCCTCTCCTACCATTGCTCCCACCCCGGGACCTTTGACGGGCCCTCTCCTCCCTCTCAGCTGCTTTGCATTCTAGCTGGAGGTCATCGAGTATTCCCTGGATATCTGCTGACAGCAGATCTGCGCTTACACCCACTGGGGCCTTGTCCTGACCTGCAGATGAAGGGGTAGATGTGGTTGTGGACTGGCTTTTGGATTGCCCCCGAAATCCTCTATGAGGCCTTTCTGTGCTGTTAGGACGAGACCTGGGTTTTGATTCTGAGCGCGGGTCTGAACTGGAACGATGACGGGAAGCTGGAGGACATTTAAAGAAAGGTAAAATGTTACAGTTTGTACCAACCAATCAGTGGAAACAAAACACACACATACACAAACATACTGCTCAATGGTTCCAATGCTAAACCAAGAGTGTAGAAGTAGAAGCTAATTTGTTGAAATATTAAATTTAAATCAGAGATATGAGTGTGTGACACATGTTAGTAGTAGGCTATAAAATCCTATAAAGTGTGTCTGTTTATCTATGATCAATATTTGTAATAAACAGGTTCATCACAGCTTGAAAAAGTTAGGATGCTCCAACTAGTAACAAAAAATAAAAGTCCAAAGCTAAAGCACTACATCTCGACAGCATATGCATACTAAATGAGACTTGGGTGGCAGGCTTGCCATGGAAACTCTACTCTGAGCCAAACTGAAAATGAGAAGATTAGATTTACAGTAGACAGTGTTTTTTCAGATTATGGCTGCAGTGAGCCTCACTGTATCTCCCTGCCTCACACTGCTATTCCCCGGGTGTATGCTGCCTGTACTGGGAGCAACCCCTGGAAACCAGGCCACGTTTAATTGTACACCCAACCAGAAGCGCCAGTCAATCTCTATTTCTTACGGTCAGTGGTGCCCAGTACAGATGCAGCTATCAAAGACAGAAGCTGTGTGTGAACAGCAGCAGCCAAACGCTCTTTATTTATTGATATTCTTTGGCAGGCTTAGTTGTCAAACTGTGCATCTCAGACATGTAAAATCTCTGTAACAAACTTATGATCATTTATTTTATAACATCATCCAGTTACATGAATAAACCCTGTCATAGGTAATAGCACCCAGAGGAGAAATGTATGTTTAATTTTAGAGGTGAAATTCAATAGCAACATGAGGAAACAAATAAAAGCAAAATGAACATACAAGATGTCTGAAAGACGGGAGGGGCTGGGTAGAAAGTCAAGAGTAAAACCTAATTCACACGTCCGTGATTAAGCAGAGGAAATATTTTTGACATCTCGCTGACACATTCTGAGTGGCTCTTTAAAGTCCAGTAGACTACTAATAATCATTTCTGTCCTGACACACTAATTAGTAGGTCAAGAGGTGCAAGATGACCATTGGAGAAATGGTTACAGCAGAGATGAGTGGATATTAGGTAGCTAACTTGGCTGTTGGTATCACGAAAAGGATCAACATAATACTACAAGACAGGGGTGTAGTTGCACGTATAGAAGGGTGCAAAGAGTTATCAGTAGGTCTCTTAAGTCCCACCTGTTCTGCTCACTCCATCAGCTGGCTGGGGCCTGTCCTCCCTTGGCAGCTTGGGAACCGGACCCAGTACCATCTTTACCAGCTTTTGGCCCTCTCGCCACGATGCAGGACTTATCACTGCTGAGAAACAGAACATAAACACTGTGTAATCTGCCTGTGAACGGCACTGCAATTCAATACGGTTTGACTGCACACATATGTGCAAACCGAACACAAATGTGCAAATGCTGACACAACCAACCCACATTGAGGCCCTGACTATGCGTGGGAAGTGATGTAACAAATTACCCGGTTTACAGTTTACCCAAATCTCCAACAAAGTATATATTCCTCCTTGCCCTTAGTAACGGTAGATAAATTTGTTTTCATTTCACACAGCTTTCCTCATCAATGCTGCTCTATTTTATGCCACCAGCCCAGTATGAGTAGAATTACATTTGTGGTGCTTTCACAAACGACACTGCCTCTTTACTTGGAATAATGTCTACAACACTTTTCACTGTGACTGTGTGTTCTACTGAAGAGAAATTCCTGGTAATAAAGCTGTACATCCACTAACCAAGCAGCTGTTTGTACTGGGTAGATGAGCCAACTGAACCTAGCCACAGATTTCAGAGGGCTATTTATAGTGCCGCGCTAGCACGAAACAGAAACCAGTCAGACTTGAGAGACACAAACACAAAAGTTGGAAGGAACGCAAGCAGACACCAGGCACAGAGTGAATGAAAGCTTTAGCAGAAGAGAGATATTTTACAGTAAGCTTTTAGGATTATCCAGATTTAATCTGTTTTGTCTTGTTCTGAGTATTTCAATGAGTCTTGTAAAAAGACTCAATCATTCATTGGGGTGATTGTGTCAAAGCATCATTATAGATCTAACAAGTGACTTTCCTTGTGTCCAGATGTACACAGACACAGAGATGAGGATGTGTGCCTTTGGAGGCATCTTTCTGAGTGAGCGAGGGAGAGTTTTTACAGCTGTCAGAGGTCTGCTGTTCTCAAGTTACCATATTATGTAGCAATAATTCTTCTATGTAGGTACATGTATGCTACTTGCTGGTTACAAACTGCGTGTCAAACATACTGGACGTTTCTTCTGGGATTAAAGGCTTAACATGGTCTCAGAAGCCAGCATTGTCTCTGGTTCATGTACAAGAACCCACACAGGAAAGAGCACATCAAATACTGTAGTCTGAACACTGTTTTCTGCAGTTTCTTTGATGCATTTATGTTTTTTAACTCATTTGGATTCAAATTAAAGTAAGAGTTCATATTTGGATTATTTTGTTTTGTTATGTTTAGCTTGCATGTAAACACTAAAAGACTAAGAGATGAAAACTGCCAAATCAGCAAGAGCATGTGTGCAGGATAAAAGAACAATAAAATGTATGCAGAAATACAGAAGGCCAAACACTATCACAGCAAAGCCTTCAAAGCACACAGATAGTCTAACATTTGAGGCTCTTAGTTTTGGGCCATGTGCACTGATCCTTGATAAAATCTTGTCAGACTGTTCCACATGCTTAGCTTTCCTACTGTCACTAATTAAAAATAGATCAGAGGATTGTTATACCTGGTTTTGCATTCAGGTCAGACGAAGAGGCAGCTCTGTGGACCTTTCTGACTGGTTTGGGAGGCCTTCTCTCTTTTGACCTGTCTGCCCTCTGTTCCCTCTGCTGATCCCTGGATCTGGTGCTCTCTGTACACAGAAGACACATTCAGGAATAAGCCACAAAGCAACATAACCCCACAAACTTTTCCTAATTAAATCAAAAGATATCAGTTGGCTGAAAAGTGAGCCCTGTGCCCGAGGTCAAAAATCACTTATGCAATACTTGGCATACTTAACTCACATTGTGGTATCGGTTTGTGCTTCTGATTGATAAATACAACACTGTGTTAAGAATTTAATTGAGCAGCCCTTCAACCAATCCAACTGTATCCTGTCTTCCTTGCAGATGGTCAGAATATCATGCATGCATATGTAATCATTAGCTTGCTAATGCAGTCTTTCAGACAGCTCTATACTTTATGCCATAGGGTCTTGGACCACTTGGACCAAAGCCCAGGAACACACAAGGACCTATGCATGTCAGAGATAACCAATCACTGTCATTTACCTCATGAAACAGAGTTCAGAATGGCAACTACAAGTCCAGGTCAAAAACATTAATGAAAAAAAACGGCGACATCCTGACCACAGCAGAAAATGCCACAAATAAGGAATGGCAGCAATAAAAAGGAAAATGTCTGAGTACTATGCTTACCAGCAAACTGTCTCGACAGGTCTCTGTATATTTCTCTGCTTAGGTTATGAAATTCTTCCTCCTTCCAAACTTTCCCATCAGGAGTCCGTATCTTTGTTTCAGTACTGTTGAAACCTGAGAGTGAAGTGATTGAAGATATGAGCTGTGGCATCCTTTTTCCTTCTATACGGGTAAAATCAGTATTCCACAAACATATCACATATTTTCATCTTGTTATTTAACGAAATGTCAAGCAAACAAACAAGAACGTTTAAGTTTGGGATGCATCCTACTTTAATGGTACCTCTGTATATAGGTGCAGGCGGTGCAGCTGCTACTTTCCGTATTTTGGCTGAGGGCATCTTGCTAGTACCAGCATTGTTACTCCCCACAGGTATGGGCTGCTCCAGATAACCCAGCAGCTTCTCTCTCTCTGCAGCCTCCTCCAGATGTTGTCTCTGCCTGCGAATACGCTCTTTGAGCTTCTCCAGCTTATCATCAGGTTGATGTCGTCTTAGGTTCTCCAACCGCTGGGAAGCTGAGCCAGGGCTGGTGGAGGGGGTGCTGTCTCCTCTGCGTATGGAGCCTGGCGTTTGAGCTAGACATGGGCTTGACTCGTGGCTGTCCATGCCAAGTTGTGCTTTGGGAGTGCTTTCCTCCTCAGCCCCCTCCCCTGCAGGGACTCGTACACCCGTGTGATGGTTTCCAGTAGTCCTCAGGGTGACCAAGGCTGGCTGGTCATTGAGGTAGCGGACCTCTGTGCTCTCCAGAGCCGAGGAGCGTGTGCTGTCCAGGTCCCTGTCCGTCTGCTTGTCCCTATTGTCTCTCTGGTAGACCAGCTGGCTGAGCAGAGGATCTGAGGGAGGTGAAGTGGATGGGTACGAAGACGCTGGCACAGACTGCAGACTGTAGGCCTCCAGCTGAGTGGAGGGATGTGGTGGAGGGGTGGCCTCTCTGGAGACAAACCAGATTACATAGGATCAGGAAGGGGATTTAACATGATTTACTCTTAATTTACCGCTCATTAAGTGTACAGAAGACCACATTTACAGGTGGCCAAATCATATAGAAGGAGGGAATGATATATTCACACAAGACATCACTCCAAAAATGAAAACTATAAAAAACAATTTATAACAATAATGAGTGATTTTATTTGTCCACTTGGGGGCAGCGGAAACAAGTTGTGAACAGTGACATATTGTCACGTCTTATGTTCATCTTGTGAACCTGTCAACAAACAGCTGCTTATTTACCCAACCATCAGTTACAAAACAACATTATCATTCATTTAGAGTCATGTTTCAGGTCACTGGTGAATGCAAATCCAATATTCATTTTCCTTTAGCTCTGCTTTTGGACTCTACCAGGTCCTGAGGGTAGCTGCTAAATGCTCCACAATATTCACCACGTAGTCGCCAACTGTGCTTTCTCACTAAACAACAGCTGCCGCCTGCTGCTGCTAAAACAACGCTAAAGTGAGAGTGTGACCTGAATAATAAAGTTGCTGGTCTGACAGCTTAAAATGAACTGAAACTCAATATAAAGCTCTGTAACACCAAGAGGAGCAGCAGATTCAGATAATAATTCTCTGTACGTTCATCACTGAGAGTAACTCCTTTACTGCTGTCACATTGTTTTCTCGTTATCATTTCATATGTTGTCAAGAAAAATAATAAATAAAGCTTTTATGGTAAAATACTGATATTTTTAGCAATAAAAACAATCACACAACTAATATTATGTACTGTAAATGATCAACATTTGTAATTCTGTTATACTGTGACAATACTAGAAACAAAATAAAACAAATAGGTTTGCAGTATCACCCCATACACTGGAGCCTTGAGGTACTGAAGTATCTGTGAGCTATTCAAAAGAGATGTCATGAACATATGATCTCTGAATGGAAGTCTTGAAGAGTAAGGAGCGCTGAAGACTGACTGTTGGTGAAAGAGCTCTCCTGGTGTATCAAGCCTTATGTCATTTAAATTAGTATTAATGACATTGTTTTTGTATGCATGTTGAATAAAAGCTGTAAACTTTCCAGTATAGTTTTAGTTTTGTATTTTTGTAAAAGATTTGGGAAAAAAAGAATATTATTGAAGTGATCTGGATATCCATTCCTGTGACAGAAAACCGTCCTATCCAAATATAGCAATGTATCTAGACAGAGGTGGCTAAGGATGCTTCAAGAATGCATTAAGTGCAGTAGTTATACCTGTAGGAGGCCAGCGGTTCCCTGAACTCCACGCTGTTGTTCCTGCGGACATTGCTGTCCTGGGTGGTATTTCTGAGCGGGCTGCGTGAGCTGCTCTTTTCTGGACTCTGCTGACTACGCCTCCTGTGCTTTGAAGACCCTCTATTGTTATCAGCTTGTTGTCCTTCTGTGATAGAGACAGCAATGTTGAAATAATTATAGTTTAAATTACAAGCGGCTTAGTGTAGAATATAACAATTCTAATGATATCTGCTAAATATATCTTTACATTTTGCAATAACTTACCCCTGCAGCGGACCGTCCTGGAGGTTTTCTTCTTGGGAGGGTCCATGACAGAGTCCATGAGAACCCCTGTCCCTGGAGCTGCCTCTAAACGGTTTTCTATATGCCGCAACTACAGAAGGAGAAGACACATCAGACTCCTTGGGTTATGTGAAGATTAGATAATTGAAGATGAAGATTCGATACTGCAGATTAGATTTTGATACTTTAAATCTAAAAACTGTTCCGGGTGTACTTACAGCAGCTTTTGACTGAGCCAAACTTTTCCATGCAGTTGTCAGCTCTGAAAAGGAGAATAAAATTCATTACAGCGGATGACACAGAAGCTCCTGCTATGTAAACACTCCTTATCGCACATTTAAATTATGAATTTCAGAATTCAAATCAGGTGATTGTGAAAACACTTTACCAACTCTGGAATAAAACACAACTACAGCTGAACTTCATCTTTTTGTTTTGTTTTTTAAAAACATACCTGTACCAGTATTGTGATCTGTGAGCTGCTGAGCAGAGCTTTTAACAGACACCTCAGTCCTCCTGCTGCTCCTCATCTCCACATTCACCTGCAGCCAAGATAAGACATATGCAAATGATAAAACCAATACTGAGCCAAGATAAGAGAGACATAAATGAGATCAACACAAAATGTCATTATAAGTATACACTCTTGTATCCTTACACTGTATATTATATACAGAATCTGAAGACAAAGGCAGCAACATGGCAGCAAGCTGGCAGCTAAAACCAAACATGTTAACAGAAACCAAAAGAAGGAATAACATACAGAAAGAAAATTCATCGAACACTTTCGCAACAAGAACGTGACTCAGGCAGAAATAAGTGCAAGAGGCAAAAGTCTGTGGCTACAGCTGCTAGTCGTGTCCAACGTGTGACCAGTTATTTCCTACTATAACATACGAAACTACCCTAACAGCTTGTTGAGAGAAGACTAATGTCACACTGCTATTTAAAACAGGTTTAACAACAACGCATTCCTCAAAGGCTGGAAGGCAAGTACAACTAAAGTTTGTCAGTCATGTGATGTTTACTTAAAACACCTGTACAGTATAGGTGGGTGCTGTGCTCTGATAAAGTCAGTGGCAGAGCTAAATTCACCAGTTTGTTTTTGATAAGGAAACCATCGCCCTGAAACAAGAGTGGCCACTTTGATAAGTGTATTGTACTATGGATTTAAAAGCAAGTCTAGCATACTCACTCATATTTACACCCCTTGAGTCATATGTGGTCATGCCATTTACTCATAGCAATCAAGTGACACAGCCCTGAGGAGACCACGTCGGGCTGAGAGAGCAAACAGGAATAAAACTAAGATGATCTCTGCTTACATAAAAAGAAGTTACATAACAGCCCCCTTTTAACATAAAGTCATACACTGATGACCTTGATTATGAGACAGTGTGGATTAAATAATGTTTACTAAACCAGACAACAGACAGGTCTGTGTTTTTCCTGTTTATCAGAATCTAAAACATGTGGTAGGAGAAGAAAAGCGGATAAAATGATGATACACCATAAAAACTGTATGTAACATTAATAATGTCATACAGGGAGCTAACACTTTCAGTTACACCTTGACTCTTGAAATAAGCTGACGTTAGCTCCTTTTGACAGAAAGTATGACTTGAAATGAAAAGTGCTGACACCAGCATGAGAGAAAACACATACAACACACTGACTAGTAGTTAGTAATTAACATTTATATGACAAACTTAGTACCAATGTCAGCTGATTCAGTCAAATTTAAACAGCAGGCTCCAATACTACAGGTACACAGGTCCTGTGAACACACATAACTCATGTATTTGGAGCTCATAGAGCTCGTTAACTATTTTAAATTTTAAAACTATATAGTGGTCGGATAAAAGGTGAACCTATCAGCAACCTATCAACACAAATAAATACAATGTCGGGGCAGTGGTTATGTGACAAAAACATAACTTCCTCGGAGGGAGTGTGGGTGATTTGTGAACTAAAATCCAAGATGGCGCGTGATCCCTTCTTCGCTTACGGACTGCAGCGTTGCTCGGCAACAGTCGCTCGGTGCTGCTCCCAACGGCTGAACGCTCACATTACAAAAACACTCATGCTAGGACGTAAAGACTGTTGCAATATAGCTTCCTACCACTATTGCCACCACTGTGCAAAGCGCTGCTTCAATAAGCACCCAGCCGTTAAGCCGAGGAAGATATAACGTGCCATCTTTGACTTTACATGGGTTGTATTGACTTTAACTTTAATCCCACTCACTGCATCGCAGTAAATCGTGTTTTGAGGAGTTTACATCCGTCTGACATCGCCCTTTTATCCCCGGATAGGTCGCTGCGAGGTTTACCTTCCATTCAGCGACTTCATAATTTGAATATTATTTTGTAAAGCCTGAAAAAAAAGGTTGCTTCAAACTGATAATACACCGGGAACTGTACAAGGGCTATTCAAAAGATAGCTGTCTTTTGTGTTTAACATAATAAACTATAACAATACTAAATGAAACCGCAGGTGATGGCCACGTAACTTCCTACTTCAAAGTGGAGAAATTAACTGTGTCGAGGTTTCGACTGAAACACCCCGTCCAGGAATTACTCGTCCAACACAAGCCATCATTAATCTACTTTCGGGTGTGAACTAACAATCAGGGTATTTCCGTTTTTAAAAACAAAATCCCTGTGAAACAACAGCAACTTTTAAAACAACCACATTTCTTTTTTTTCTAATACCCTCGTTGTACGCCAAAAAATGTGTCAGCAACTCATTATAACATCTAACTTTACGGACACTTAATTCACAATGTCTTCGGCCAGGCGATAGTCGGAACCGCCAACTCGAGCGACACAGAGAGAGTTAATGTTAACGCTAGCTGACAGGAAAGTCGTGAATTAACTTGGCTAAACACCTCTTTGAAGAGGCAGAACATATACCTTTAGGGAAACGATCCGACGTGTCTAGTTGTCCACATTCATGGTGACTTCGTCGCAATAAGAAAATCCCAAACTTCTCCAGACTTCTTCAGCTTCGTTCAGCTGTTAGCTAACGTTAGCCAGCTAACGTTAGCTAACAGTTGTGCCAACTAAGCTAGCAACTTTTTCTAGCGGCATGCACACATTGTTGTTGTTGTTGTTGTTGTTGTTAACAAAATAGGTACCAAAATATCCAGGTCGGCGGTGAGATTCCTAGAGAGAAATGTCGCTACCCGCCTCTGAGGTTGCCTTTCCCGGGTTACTATGTTGATGTTTCTCAGCGGTGAAACTGGGGTATCCAAGACGGGTAGGTAACTGAGAGACCGAAATATCGCGAGAGTTGGGCCACGTCAAACTCCGGGAAAGACCCACCCCCTGCGAGCTCGCGCACACATACACCCAATAACTGTAAATTATAAAGTATTTATTCTCACTGTTTAAATTTAACTTCTCTTATTTCTAAAATGTAAATACCACCACTTGTATTCAATGTACTCATACTGTGCACTCTGTGTATACTGTACTATCTATCTTATGTACATAATACAAGTGTAACCAGGCAAATTCCTTAGTAAAAATGATTCTGATTCTAATAATAATAATAATAATAATAATAATAATAATAATAATAATAATAATAATGAATTGTATACAATGACTTAAAGTTCAAGTACATATTGGTTGATATTGGACATGTATTGAATTGTTTTCTGTTTTTCTCTTGGTAACATTTTGATTGAGTTGACTTTTTGTGGTGGTAAACTGAGTCAAACAAGGGCAAATTACACTATGAATTAATACAATAAAATACAAATAAGAAAAACTAACTAACTATACAGGCTTATGAATAAATAAAACACCAAAGTGCAGAAAGTTTTAATGTAATACGTACAGTACATTTGTAAGTTTTACTGCTCTGCTTTGTCTGAATAATAGTAGAGTCAACACAGGTGTTTAAAATTATACTAATTAAGGTTCCGTTCCATTTATTGCAGCAGAGACTTTCCAGCGAGCCAACATGCACCCTGACTCTGTTTGACCTCAATGGACCTGAACCTTAATTTGTATCATAGGAAACACCTGTGTTTACCCTGCTATTTCGTGTCAAAATGGCTGCTGGGAAAAAGGTTTGCAAATACCGATGAGTTTATTTTAAAAAAAAGAAAGTAAAAAAAGGTAGAGCAGAGATTAATCGAAAATCGTCGTCAATCATCATCATCAGCCACATACACAAGGAGTCTACATAGATTGCTTCAGTACAATGTCTGTGCATTTACTGCCACCCAGCGGACTGAGTGTGTATCAAACACACAGAGACACAAGTACAGCCAATAAGCTGCTTCACCTTGAACACTCCACTCATTCAATAATAACAGTACTAATAACAACATTTCGTCGTGTTCTGCTTCTACTACAATTAACACTACTACTAATAAAGTATAGGAGTACATAAAGTATAATAAAAAAACAAAACACTATGAACACATCTTCTTTAATCTCAATATATTGCCTCATTTTTCTCTAACCATTTTCTCTCTCTTGGCCTGATTTGTGTTGTGTGTCGAGTTCGGATTTCTTTGTCCCTATGGCAACAAATGGAGTGCACATTGTAAAAATGGGCGAAATAGTTTGATGATAGGATGTGTGCTCACTGTTAACAGGTAAGTCATAAATATATAAAGTGCAGCAGTGCAGCCTGGAGCCAGAGCATCCAGGTTTCCAGGTTATGGCTGCTTTGTTTGACCATGCAGAAGGCAACATGTAGGTTACCTGTACTGTGCTGTTTATGAGCTTCACATTCACGGGGAACTAAACACATGGTTACATGAAACGTCATTAAGATGTCGAGTATGTCATACAACAGCAGCTTTGATTGTATTCTTGGGTCCTGTCAATAAAAGGTGTTGTAACTGGCAACTGCTCCAATTCCCCCGATCCTCCCTGGCCAATAACCTGGCACGGCTCTCCCTCCCTCTGTGTCTCTCTCTCCCCTCTCTCTCCTCTCTCTCTGTACTGGCAGGGGGGTAGTACGTCGGACGTGGTCGTTTCTGCTGCCACATTTTCATTTTCTGTGGAAAAGGTGAACGAAATGGAAACGAGTTCTCTCTTTTTAGGTAAGAAAACCCTCCGTAATGATATTTTTCTAACAGGTGTTTGTTAAAAACACACGACTGTGTTGAGCTTATCGACTATCCGACAACTAAAGCTCTTTTTTTTTGACAGAGGTTATGTTTGTGTGCCACCCAGAGGAACTGGGTGCAGAGATTTTTCGTAATGAGGAGTCTTCATTGATAACCCTCAATCAATGAAATAGTGCAGGGTTGTGGAGCTTTATGTGACTTGTAACATGACAGCTGGAAAACAAACATGTAAAACATGTTTCTTAATGCAATTCAACAGTAATTTATTTCTTTTTATTTTTTAAATGAGATGTGTCACTTTTAGCCTCCACTGTAGGAGACATTTTTCTAAATGTTTGGTCCTGACAGGACTTTGGCTTGTTGTATACTTAGTTAGCCTACAAAACATGACCAAATTAGCAATGTGCTAATACTGTGACAGAGAGTTAATCTCTGTTCACTTTGGCTTTTACCAGTGCAACAGGATGAGACAGATGAGTCATTACACTGAGACAAAAAGATTCAAATCTTCATATTCAGTGTTGCTTAGAGTGACAGAGCAGGTGTCAGTATAAGGACCACATGGAGGCACATTTCAATGAGGTTATGCTAATTGACAAGTGGGCCTTAGACCAGATAATGATTAAAAATTTCAAGTGTAGGAAAAGAAATCTCTCCGGTCCAATCTCAGAGGCAACGATCATTACCTCAAGGGGGGAGGAATTAATTAAAGACAGAGACTACATTTGCTTCAGTCAATAGAAAGGAAGTCGGTGTCTGACAAGTTGTTGATGAGGTTTTAGATACTCAATGATCATGATTTAGTTGTGTCATCCATCTGTCATCTTGTCACTGCCCTTGCATTTCTCTGACCTTGTACTTTATCAAATGTTCTGTGTTATTGCAAAATGAACCCACGTTGAGGCCTTTAGTGATGTATTTAAAGAAACTAATCCATCAGAGGGAGTTGAACAGTCCATTTTCTCAAGTCTTGGGAGTTTGACAATAAAGGAAGAGGCAGTTTGAATAATCAGTGTTTTTGTTATAGTGACAGCCTGCTGGAGGCAAATACCGTGTTGCCAGTTGACTTTATCACTTCAAATCTCTCTTTCCTGAAGTTGAGTCTTAAAAGTGCAGGCATGCAGTCTCTATACAATACCCATTTATTGTTTGGTGGTTTAACAGGTAGTGTGATCATCTCTATGCTAGAACTGATCAAATTATCTTCTTTTGAATGAGGGCAAATGTACTATTGCTTGGATCAATTCTGATTCTTTGGAGTGTCTTGTTAATTATTTCATCACATTAACGTTTGTCACTTACCACCTCCAATCTAGATTGGCTATATTTCCCTGTTATTGTCTTTTCTTGTCAAGTGCTCTGATTGTCCTGATTGAATAACATCGCTCTCCTTGGAAAGGGTGCAAATTGGTTTTCATGGTGTATAAATTAGTGCCTCTATTCAGCATAGAACTGAACCTGCCTGTACCTCTTGAACTGAAACAATCTGCATGTTCCTTACATATTTAAAATACTAAATAATGGTGATTCATTATTCGCAAAGACGATTAATCATATCTTTTGCAGCCTCAGGGGAGATACTAAATTCATCTTCAGTTGCCACATTCTGTCAGTCTTTCTGTTAAACTACTGACAAACACATAAACATAAAGAACGTACAAAATCTAATGCACTGAAAACAAACGAATCCTGAGCTGAGGGCCATCTGAAATGTCAAATGTGCCATCATTGGTTTAGTTGGAACCTTAGGAATCGACTGATAACAATGCACCTAAGGCAAAGGCAGACAATTGGAGGCAAAAAGATCTAATGAGACACACACTCTCCTATTTTTATCATGCTGTGGTATTGGGTCGAACGACTGGAAGTAACTGGGGCTCCCTGGTAGCTCACCTGGTAGAGCGTACGCCCATGTACAAAGGTTCAGTCCTTGTTGCTGTGGCCCACATTTTGATTCTGACTTGTGGCCCTTTGCTGCACATGATCCCCCTTCTCTCTCCCCACTCTCCTGTCATTCTTTAGCTGCCACTTTGAAACAAAGGTTTAACCCCCACCAAAATATCTTTAAAAAAAAGACTGGTGGTGACTGTAAACTAGCTTGTTCAGGTGTTGATATTTGATTGTTTGTTTGAGCATCTTAAAGAAGGCATATTCTACTGGAGATGACCAGATCTAAGTGAAACAGTATTAGCAAATGCATTTATTTCATGTACTGGTTTTTCTGGAACAAGTGAGCAAGTCTTGCTCTAAGGTTTAGTTCAATGCTACTTTGACAGAATAGATGGTTCTATGCTGCATTATACACTGTAGCCTAACTACATGCTACACTGACGTGGTTTGTTTACAGGTACACATTGCATGACAGTGATTAGTAGTGTAGTGGCCTCACATTGAGCTGTAATGAATACAACAGATACTTACAGTATTTCCACAGCTAGTTGTGCAACCACCAAGATTACCGGTGTGTATATATATAAACTAACACATTCGTTTAATCTCAAGACTCAGTGTTCATTAATTCAATTCATTAATATGTTTTTTATAGGTCGAGTCTATGTTTTAAATAAAGGGTTATTTTACCTCAGCTTTGTGGATAAATTTGCTAGATTTACTGGTCAGTGGACTTTTTTGTGTTCCCTGTGGAAAACTGAGTGCACAGCAAACAATCTGTGTATGTGCAAGACTAATATCTAATATCTTACTTGGATGGAATGCAATTATGTAATTGGGCAGACATTATGTACTAAAAGCCTTTTTTTTTTCACGACGTTACACTCTGACCATTCCTTTCCACAGAATTCAATTACTTCTTAAATTGAATCATTTGATATTCATATCAATATGTTATTCAATTCAGGCTGCACTGAGGTGAGACTGTCTGAACTGAAGAGCATGCATGCAACAAAAATCATCAAAATGTGTAGTGAAGCATGTTTTTACATCGAGCAGTTGGAAATCAGATCCTGCCTGTGATGCAATCCTAAAGTATCACATTTTTAGCTAACAACACTGGGTATACTTCGCTTTTGTATAATAACAAACTACTGCTTTTAAGTTACAGTGTCGACTGTAAAATTTGGTTAATCTCTAATGGTATAGGCAGCCATCTTGTTCACTGTTTTCAGTGACACCAAGTTGAAGTCAAACACCTTTTTTGACATCCTTGTTCGCTAAACATCTAAACATCATTGACTTTTTATGTTTTATGTTCACATATGAGACATCAGAGAGAGTGCACAGTACAGTTTCACATCTTTGTTCCCCTAAAGCATTGGATCATTTCTTGTTTAAAAAATAGTCCACTATATCAACACTGAATTCAAGACCTGAAAAACAAGCAAAAGCTAATGATTGATGACATTGGTTCTACTCTGCTTTCACCTCCATTTACACTTCTGTAATATCTTGTTTTATTCTATTGCATTATACAATTCTCAAATATGTTTATGTGTCAGCTTATAATGCCCAAAAGATCATTACAGCACTTGAAATGCATCATGTACCATCATATGATAGTTCCTTATCTTAAACCTCATGAGATTTCTTTACCTTCCAATAATTGGACCATAACAGTGTGGTGAGCCTATTAGCAGTGTTGATCGTTACTGATCTGTTGTGTCAGTGGTGTTATATAATGGTCTATCTTGGAAGGTCATCACAGCAGTAGGATCCATTTGAGAAGTGTTTTTTCATCGTCTGAAGGTTACATGTCATGATATACCTGGCTGAAGTTAAAGAACCCTGATAAATGCCCAAATAAATTACTAATGAAATATATATATATATTTTTTGGCTAAAGTGACTCTTTGTTGCTGACAAACTTTTAAATGTCATAAATACCTTGAATTATCAGAATTATATACTGTTTAATAATGTTCCTTATTCCATTGTTCATGGCACAATGCTTACATAATCATAATATAAAACCTGAATGAATAATCCCTGCAGGGAAATTAGGTTGTCATTGTTGCAATATAACATATAGTGGAAGGATACCGGAAAAAATCATGTAAAAAAAAAAAAAAATACTAAATCAGATTGATGCATGAAATGAATGGAAGTACATCACCACAAAGTGCAATGTATTAAGTAGAGACACAGTGTATGAATGAAAACTATGGAAGAGTATGTAGCAAGTGTGCAGGATGTGCAAAATAATAGCAAACAAACATGAAAAAGTGTATATGACATAAATACATACAGAACATATACACTGTATAATTATAAAATATAACACTCAAAAAATGAGAAGCAGACAAGAATCAAACTGAATTAACAGCACACATACAGGATGAGCAAAACATGCTAGTATTTACACTGACACATCTACACAAGGTGTTACATCTACAGAGAAAAAAATGTCTGTGTCGTTAACTACATTCATATTTTTTCCAGGAACAGAGGAGATTAGACTGTGTTGGGAAAGTGCAGTAAAACAGTTTTACTGCTTTAGTTATTGTCCTTGTAGCCTTTATCTGTATACGTTTTGGATATTAAGTCGAGTACATAATGAGAACATGTTTGATAGTAGATAATTCAAATACAGGGATTTACATTATGATATTTCATTGTTACCTTGACATTTTTTGCAATGCTAGGGGCATAGCCCTAGTGATGGCACTGTCAGACCTTTTATATCAATAGACGACACGGGTCGTCCTCTAGCGGCAATCTCACTGCTAGATGCCACTAAATCCTACATACTGGTTCTTTAAACCTGCTAAACACCAGCATGCTAGCCTAGTCATTGTGAGCACGTTAGCATTCAGTTTTAGCAGTTAGCTTAAAGCAACATTGTGCTTATATGTGCTCCTTCACTCGAGTTATGTTATGGTCTTGTTAACCTGGTCTGTATAAATGTCATCTGTATTCTCTTTGAATAGACGTTTACCTATCACACTCTATACATTTGCATATCTGTTGCTCCGGTTCGGTCACTGTAAAGCACCGCACTGTGTAATAGAAAGTTGTAAATTTCATATGTAGATGTTGGCAATGCCTTAATGCACTCTGTGTAATACAGAACAGTATTCACTGGCTGTATTTTTGAGAATCACTGCTCAAATTTAGATGAGCAAGAGAGTATTAGACTTCTCAGTGAGAGACACTTTAATATACTGTGTGTCACAAAGCTACTACAGTATTTATAACAGTCAGTGTTCCTTACTCGGGGATGAGCTGTCTATTCAGTTCAGTTGGTCTTTGTTCTTCTGTTTGCACAAGGCAAACAAAGCTGCAAGATAACCCACAGCATACAGTGTGACCAAAAAATGATTGAATACTAATAAGTTTGAGTCACTTGAGTCATATGTGTGTACAGAATATTGGTCTTTTCATTCAGTTACCACTGCAGTGGGAAGTCCTAAAGGTGTTTGTCTTACCAAGTCAAACTCTAAATGCATCACACAAATGTAGAAAAGTGAAAACCTTTTTTTGGTAACTGTTTTATTGTTTTATCGTCATATTATTTTATACTTTATGAAAAACTTAAGTAATAGGAAATATTGTTGGTAACTAGAAAAAAAGGACAGCAACTTGATCTTTTAAGCCATCATCAGGCATCAGATATTTGTGAATTAAGGTGAGTGAAATGATCAGGATCAGGATTAAATGTATTTCCTTGATTCCTCTTTTGGACTCTTTAAGCCATCCTCAGGATTTCTTAACATTGTGGTTGTATCTCCAGCATCTTACTGCAAACATGATGGTTATTTTCAGGTGGCTCAAATTTTACCCCTGATTTCCTTTCAAACACATCACCAATTAGAGTAGTTTCAGGGGACATAGCACTTCCTGACACATGTTTGGCCATTCACCGGGTTGACACCCAGGTTTGAGGGGAGGATGTGGTGAAATATGACGTGTAATCAGGCAGTTGTGTGGGATGTTGGGGGCAGCAGGTGTGAGAAGGTTCCTCGCCTGCCTGAGCCTCTCCTTCAGTCTTCATTAGCAACCTTGCAGACACCTGACGGAAAACAACTCAGCCTATCTAATATTGTGATTCAGATTTTGTTAGAGAGACTCACACTCTTTGGTTGGTTTTTATCTCGCCTCTGGAAAGGCACCACACAGCTTTGAAAGTCGCACATTAGATGTTTCAGATAATGGCAGCGTGAAAGCTCAGTGACTAAAGCTAATCAACAACCAGCCTCTTAAAAGCTAAGTAGGAAAATTATATCAGACCACAGTCAACTTTCCTGGTAGTATGGTTTTAATAATTGTGTTCAGCAACCACAGTGGAGTGCAGAGGAAGCAGCTGTGCCTTGATGTTTTCATCTGTGCATTGCCGTGTGGGTGTTTTTCAGAGCTCTGTGGTGAAGGTCTGTGGTACGCGTCTGGTTGTACTAATGGTTGTGATAATGGTCGATGCTTTATAAAGTTTCAGCCTTTATCTTTGTCTCATGACAGAATACAATACCTCATCCTCCTTCCTGGTCACAAAACATTGTTTTCATGACTTCAACTTTTTCCTGACAATAAAAGGAAAGGAACAGTTAAACGTTTTGGGTAATATTCTTATTCACCAGTGCCAGATGAGATACAACTTGTTAATCAGTGAGCCTTAGAGGCGCTGGTAGGTGGATTTTGTTACCTTTGGGCAGAGACGAAGAAGACAGACATGAGAGTAGTATCTTCTCAAACCGAGTATTATGCCAAAGTGTGCAATACACAAGCCAGTCCACCACTGCAGCGCCTATATGTGACAGTGTGACGTTTTCAACACATGCTCAACATCCAGTTACACTTTGAAAATAAAGCTTGCTGGTATGCAGTTTATCCATCCATCCATCCATCCCCCTCTTTATACTGCTGCTGGTACCATCATACACTGGCATGGTGTCTCGTATTGGATAAGCAAGTCTGTTACATGCTTCGGCATGAGACTGTGCTGCTAACTCTCGGCAAGAAAGCGGATAAATGTATTTTCTAAAATGACCACAACATAAATGAAGTGTATGTACACAAGTCAAGTGTTTCTGTAATTATTCTTTATATTGAACGCAAACAAAATACCAAATGATGAGATATATCCCACAAGGGACTGTTTCTTTCTTTTTCATTTCATTGTCTCAATCTCTCTAGCATATGGTAGACCATAAACAAGTGAGTTAAGTGCCTCAGTATTGAATACAGTGTAGGCTACATATGCTACGCAAACAGTACATAAACACACTCTGAATGCCCTTTACATAAATGCACCATCGATAAACCAAGTGCTCTCGCTGTTTCATGATAAGAACTGGAGTGACTTAAAGAGCAGGCTTGTGGCAATATAGAGTCACGGTTTAAGGTCATATATACAGTACATGTGTCCATTTTAGTAGCTTCCATCTTCTGGAAGAGGTCTATTTGTTGTTCAGCCCTTTACTAACCATGTTTTTGTGAAGAAATTGACTTATTCTACCTTACATATCTGGCAAATTGGTTTTGGTGTTTAAATATTTATACCATTTTATTTTTGTCAGTCAGGAATATGGTCATGGCACCTTTCTGAGTCAGTTCATTTGGTCTTTGTTGTATTTTGTTCATGTGGCTGGTGTTTTATTGGCAGTGTTATACTCAGATTTAACTGGCTGTACGCATATATCAGCTAATTGTGTTGGCATTCCTGCTCAGACAGTATGAAAACATAATTTGGAAAATGGATTCAGTAAGCACTGGATCAATTTAGGTTCCCCTGCCATTTCTCAGACAGTTACTCCTGCCAGGAACCACATAACGAACAATTGTATGGACAATATATTTATACTCATATATATATATAATGATATATATTCGCTGGCTTTCTCTGAATGAGTCTCACTCTATTCACATCACTTTGGAGCACTCAGTAAAGCTGGGGAGAGGAGGACAGGGGCAGAACCAGTGTTTTTCCAGGTGTTTTCTGTCACTGTTGGAAGCTCAGCTCATATTCATTAAGCATCTACAATTTAAAGCCACTTAACCTATGGTCCCATAGCTCCCTGGTTTCTAGAGCAACAGCATTATCATTATATACTATTAAGGTGTCAGAGGTAATGGGAATGGTCAATCAGAAACTATAGAGACATCATTGATTGTGTGCCTTTTTAAAAAAAAAAAAAAAAAGAGAAACTGTAAAAGTGTACTTCATGACTTGATTTCATGCAGCTTAGGTCATTCTAATCAGCAAGGTCCATAAGTAGGGTAATAAAAATACATTAAAAATGACTCTCAAAAAGGCTTTGAACCTGTTGTAATCACCACTGATTGTCTTATTGGATGTCTCTCCTGTTATAATTGAAATTAGTTCAGACAATAGAGAAAGCACTCAAGTATGATATTTGAGCTTAATTGAATCTCTGGAAATGTACGTGGCTTTTCCAAATGTTTCATAATAAGTCTAATGTTTGACTGCATTAGGAGGAAATCATAGATTTGCAAATGAAACAAAAAGTTTTTAGTTTTGTGGGGAAAATTAGTGTTTTGTGTTTGGTCCCTTAGTGCAGCACAACATTGTGTTTAAGGTTACCAGACAAATCTAATTCCAATATTCAGACTCATTCAAGCTTAGTTATTGTCTCCACCAACGTCTGGGGGGAAATTCTCATTATTTTTTAAGCAAATCAAGCATTAGTTATTTCAGCTTGTGCAAAAATGATTGAGGTGTTAGTGGAGACCTTCTTGAAATCAAGGAGGTGCAGCTTTCTTGCACAAGCGATACCATCAGCATCATAAACTCAAGAGGATCTCTAATCATTTGTAGTTCATTCATAGCAGTTTCTCCACTTATTGACAGCAGTCTAATTAATGGCTTTTAAGCTGTCTAATGGACTTTAGGCTGATGTTTAAGACAGTTGAATAGCTTTCATCTCATGTGCTTTATACAACTACACAACATCCCTTTTTTTTATACTGCTCAATATCTTCACTGCACAAGTTCTTTGCTGTTTCTCTCAAGGGGACCATAAAAGCAGAGATCTATCATCCGGCTAACTAAGATGGTGAGGACTGCATAAGGCTGCAGTAGGAGCAGCAACAATGTGAAGGCTTTTACAGCATGTCACACAAAATCAGATGTATTGTGTGCATATGTTGATTTGCACATACTTACTTAATTTTCCTACCAGATAAAAGACAAGATGGGCTGATACAATTACCCTTTCTCTTTTTCTCCCCTCTTCCTAATTGCACCATTAACTACAGCACTGGCAGTATTATATGATTATTTGTTTTGAGGGCTGTGTCTTGTGTTACAGCTTATCTAATTGGTTCTGATCCTCAGAGGTAATATTTTAAGCTGACTGAAGATAGCAAAAGCTATCACAGACTGCGCTCAAAGGGTTAGCTGAACAAATTCATACTTCGAGAGAAGCTGGATTTCTTAAGATTGAGGTAGACATAATCAAACAGCCAAGCACAAACTGTCTGCACCTGTAAGTGTAAGTGTAAGTGTAAGTATCCTGTCATGTCTGCATGAGAGGTGTAGCACAAAGCTACTAATTAATTCATTAAGTTAATTCCACAAAATTGTCTGGGTATTTAGCAGTATCCTGATTTACAGTATACTAGAAGAGAGTGGAAGTGTTAAAAATCACCTGCTGTTTGGTTGTTTTCTAATGGCATTTACAGCCTTACTGGGAATCTACATTAAAAGCAACACAGAAGCAGTGTGTTATTGCTAATGAAGCTTTTGGTTTGATCGTTACTGGGACAACTCTGTCCTCAGAACAGCTGTCCTGTCAGCAGCAGCTCCTGTAAGATCCACAGGAGTGAAAACGGCTTTATTTTTATTTATTGATTCATTGACTTTATTCTATAATGAAAGCTCAAAGCTCATAGCGACACTGGTGGTGTTGATCAGTCATTGCAAGTACTGTTAATAACTTCACAATGTATAAACAGCAGGATATTTATGTGATTGAAATAGCTGTCTGTAGAGATTATGCTTCACTAAGCTGAGTCGAAGTAAGATCTGTGCCGTTGTTTTGAGAGGAACTAAATAGTGGAAATGGAACAGGAGGTTTACACAGTGGGGAAATGAGAGACAGAATTGCAATGGTTCATTTTTGCATGATTTGTTTGTAGATTAGAGTTTGTGGGAGGAAGCCCAGATGAATGTGAAGTTGGTCTGAAGTGAAAAAATTGAAACTATTGATATTGATTGATTCTTTTGGGCAATTTGCATTTATCTTTGACAGGATCCCTAACTTCAGCTTGTCACTTTTTCTGTTTCTAGCCAAATAGTGTAATTATGTTTGTTTACATTTCCAGACTATATAACTTTGGTTGAAGTGAAGCTACACTGAATAAAAGCTTTCAGACAATGAACTCAGTTAAAGTTTGTACATTCATTTTATGTATATCTCATTTTTTCTTTCCATTTCCTCTCTACTTTTTCCTTCTTGCAGCACTATGCTGAGATCCTGGGCAGCCTTCCCACCATGCTGGAACTGGGCTCCTGTTCGGTCAGCTCTCAGTCTCTGACAGGGGATCACAATGCTTTGGGGCTACCGAGAGCCCCAGTAGGACATGAGTGTCCAGTGGTTAGTCTGGGCATGGGGACAATGTGTGGTAGCAGCACCCCCAGGCACCACATCCTTCCCTCGTCCTCAGCGGACTGTGAGAACTGGCAGAAGCATCGTGCAGGACTAGTCGGGGGGTCAAGCCTGTTCTCTGAGTCCCACTCTCTCTTGGAGCCCCAAAGTCACTCAACCAGCTATGACACCCTCTACCTCCCACACATGTCTGGCTCTGCTCCACCTCTACAACCAAACCGTCTTGGTCTCTCTCTTGATGTGGGCTCGACTTTTGAAGTTGGAGGGGGAATGCTGGGGGTGGATGGAGATTTGGCCGTCAGTCCAAATGTGATCAAGCGACGTCGCGGTGGCCTGATCGAGCAGAGGGACATCGTCAAAGCCCACCAGGCTCATAAGATTCAAAGCACACCACAAGCACGACGCAAGGAGTGGGAGTGAGTATGATGCTGATATAAATACAGAACCATGGCTCTCTCTTCATCCTACCTGCTAAATTATCCGGAGCTTTATCCTAAATAGCATCTACATCACCAAAGTTTTCTTCTGTGCTGTTTTTCTGAAATGCTCTAAGTATGAAGTTCAAATCTACTTACAGTGTTCACAGCATGCAAAACAGACTACAGCAACACAGCTGCATACAAAAATGTCCTTCCATTAAATATGAGAACAACATCTGGTGTTTATAAAAATAGTACCAAACAAACATTACGATTTTGTACATTTACACATCTTTTTAAATATCAGAGTTTATTTCTGTGTTGCACTTTTCAGGGTACAATTAGAAAAGAATATGCATGAATTACAAAAAGGTCTCACATTTTCTCATTAGTAATGTTGAAAGGAGTTACATGAATGGAAATGGTTAAACATTTTCAATGAATGGGTTTGTGTCTTACCAACATGTTTAGTTGGTATAATTGCAGGTTTATAGAAATAGTTTTTTTCATACTCATTGCCAAACTTAACATACAGACTGGAAATAGTTTAAACAAACGTCTGGCTCAGTCAAACAAAATCCACTTACTGATAACTGTAAACATCCCTGACATCTGAGCAAAAGATTAAGTTTAGAAATAATAACTTGCCATTTTACAGGCATTGCCATTGAAAGGCAGCCAGCAGTGATTTTAGGAGGTCAGGCACATAGCCCACCATAAACAGGAACTTTTATTTTTTACACTTACATATTAAACACATGAGATATAACATGTTAATTAGTGAGCTTTAGTAAGCTAAGATAACTGGCTGTATGGGAGTGTAGGATAAGGGCGTCATTGCTACAAGCCTCCAGTCCTTGTACAACCAAACAAAGTGTCCGTATTCTTGGCACAAAATCAAAGACGTTTCTCAGTGGGTGTCAGGTTTGGGAACCTCATAATTACATCTCTGCAAACCTAGAACTGCTGGAGGGACTATGTGGCTTATCTGGCCTGGGGATGCCCCAGGAGTAGCTGGAATGCATTGATGGGGAAAGGGACATCTGAAACGCTTTACTAAACCTGCTGCCACATGAGATTGTTATTAATCTTCTCAATATTTCCCAAAATGTAGAAACTATTCATTTAAATGTGGCTTTTCCTTTCAGTCATTGTCAGCATACTGTGTCTCTGTGCACGTGTATTCTCATTCACATGCTCATACCACACGCATGGGTGTATGTGAATGTTCCTTTGTGTATGTATTTACTGGTTTCCGGCCTCACAGTGCTGTGGAGTTTCTAGCTGATTATAGCGATGATACCCCCCTCTGTTTCCCTGCTGAAGCTGGGGCTTCACCTCTAGTGGTGTTGGCACCCTCTGTGCCCCCCGCCTCCGTCCTCACCACAGGTACAGGATGCCACCACAGCTAAAGAGACAGAGGGGAGAGTGACGGCAGAGAGAAAGTGGGAGCGTAGATGGGAGGTGGGGAGGAGATCGATGATGCACAATGAATGTAGTGGAAGAGATGATGTGTGTGTGTGTGTGTGTGTGTATAGACCAAGCGGCAACCTCCGTCGCTGGGAAATGAAGCCAATGCGGAAGTGCTAAAAAGTGTAATTCCTTGAGTGTCCACTTGAGACAGGCTGCAGAAATGAGTCAGTCTCCATAAGCGACCATATTAAACTGTCCAACTTTACAGCAGCAATAAACATTCACAGCCTGGTACAAAAATCGTTTTTGGTCTTCATTGCTAATTTCCCCATTCATAACTGTAATGAGGGTGAATTTTTATATAACTGTTCAACTGTTCAAATTACATTAAGGCTTAAAGTTACGCATTTGTAATTAACAGCATGGTTGCTTTAATTGACAGGTGGGTGCCATTAAAGATGGCTTATTTAGAGCACCCAGGTGTCATTCAGCCCACCTTAGGTCCACTGATGATCTGCGTCACATATTTTTGGCTTCAAAGCAGCACTCTGGAAACCATACATATGGGTGATGTCACTCATGCTCTGATCATTCTTTATACTGTCATTGTTATAGACAAAATGTGAATTAGAAATAAGGAGTAATTTGAGGTATGAAATCCTCCTTTTTTTTAAATTTGCATTTGATATTTAAGTCCATGTGACAGCAGTATTGATGTGGTTGAATACTGGATTGCCAGGCCTGTAGAGATGGTCGGTCATGGACCACATAACTACTCTCTGCCTTGCCTAATATAATTATTACAATACTACATGACAGATTTCCACTTCTGCTGCTGAGAGGACAATGACCACAGTGAGTCAGGATGTGTTACAACCATGAACATCCACCTCTCAGGGCCACTTATCAGCAACACACGGCCACCTGACAGGAGGATGAAAAATGAGATGTTACACCTGAGCCAAAGTGTGCACCTGCTTTTGTTTTTCAAAGGAAATTAGTCTGATTTCAGACCAAGCAAGAATAATATGTTATGAAAAAGGAAGTTTATGTGAGTTCTTGCCAGCTATCATCAGAGCGCAAGCTTGGTTCACTTTAGTCTGTAGCAAGATATCTCAACAACTGCTCGCTAGATTTCCATGACATGACAAAAATTCCCAAATTTAGCCATTGCATGACTCTCCCTATGGCATGCCCTGGTGTCAACAGGTCTATATTGTACACAGAGTAACTACTGGTTAGCTTTCCATGAAGACCTTTCCTCTTGCACATCCCTCACATTAAATTCACTTTCACACTGCATGCATCAACGTATACTTTGATGTCTGATTACTATAAACCTTTGCTAGGTGTATTACCCCTCTACAGAGTGGTCCTGTATGATGAGGCAGGATGTTTTGTATCGTGTGTGTGGTATGAAGCGGGCCTGTTTATGGAGGGTTTTGTGTGCGAGAAGGATTTTAGTCTTATTTATTTTTTTTTTATGTGTTTTCAGTCGGGATTTTCTAAAAGATTTACATCGCACACAGAGCTGCACTTGAAAAACGTGTTGAAACAGCAAATGCTGCTTTGGAAATGAAGCAATTAAAGAGTCTTACTGGTATCTTGTTCTGCTTTTAGTAGTGTTTGTGTTGGCAGATGTCTGTATGTGTGTACATACGTTTGTAGCATTTGACACATGGTGAACTGGATAAAGACCCTTCCGGATCTTTAAGATAAAGATTCTTCCGGAAGTGCTTGATGAAATAACAGTACTTATAGTTGGCGATAACATGGCCCTAATGACAGTAATCAGGCTGAATAAATCAGCTATTTCAAAAGCAGCAGAAGTCAGCGTGGATCACAAATAGCTACAACAACATGTTTTGGTCTCTATTTGACCTTGGTGCTGTGTGTGTTTTTTGTCCGTGTGGGTGTATATCCAATTCTGAGAGAAAGGGAGAATGCCATGCCCAAATGTCATGGTTTTTACGGTTGTGCCAATGCATCAACTGGAACACAATTGTAAACACATTTCACAAAAATTTGCCACTAGAAATAAAATCGAATTAGAATAAAGTTAAGTAGATTTTTTTCTTTTCTTCTGTACAGCATAAAACTGACCCACCTGTTTTTTGTTTTTTTTTTGTTTGTTTTGTTTTGTTTTTAATTCCTGCTGTTAATTATTCAGACCCAGAGACAGACTCACTGAAGAAGAGAAAGAAGCAGTCAAAGAAGAGCTCCTGGCTGCTAGTGGTTAATTTAAATGTTGTAAGCTCAAGGCAGGTTGAGTTGTTAAACTAATGGCAGCATATGCCAAATCCATGAGTCATTAAGCTGAACATGGAAGTTGTGTCACATTTATGAAAGAGTGGCTATCTAGCATAAGCACAAGACCAGTTTCCAAGTGGCAGCACTTTGAATGAGGCTCTGCCCCTGGATGATTTTTAATGCATTCTGGGCACAAAGAGCTATTTCGTGTACACTGGGAGTTGCTCTCATGCAGAGTCTTAAATTGCTTTGATTTTGATTTTCATTCCTCTTGGACTAATGTCACACTGACATTTGTGTGTTTGTCATCATCTGCTCTGAATAACCACTATATCTGAGAGTTCTTACATACTCCTCAGCTCTGCCGACACATATTTACAGTAAAGGACTGCTGGATGAATGAAACTGAAGTGTCTGAGTGCTGTGATGAGACAGTGGTGGTGTTCAAAAACACAACTTCTACACAAATACGAAGGTAACTTTGCTAACTTGTCATTGGACTTAGTTCTTGATGTGAGGTGAAACCAGCTACTGGACCATCATCACCAAATCATCCATCCATTTTCTGTAACTGCTTATCCTTATCAGGGTCGCTGGAGCCTATTCAAGCTGACATTGGGCGAGAGGCGGGGTACACCCTGTACATGTCACCAGTTCATCACAGGGCACATACACATAAACAACCATGTCGACTCGCATTCACACCTCGGGCAATTTAGAGTCACCAAGTGCAAGTCTTTGGACTGTGGGAGTACCCAGAGAGAACATGCAAACGCCACTCAGAAAGGCCCCAGCTGGGGTTCAAACCATCAGTGCAGGGAAAAAACATCTGAGTCTCACTAGTTAAAGCTGTATTTTGATTTTTAGAGAAAATATGATGCCAGTTATTCAGTTGAATCATTCCAATGTTCACAAACCAATACCTCACATCACAGAAATTTCACATTTTTTCATGACCTGACATATTGTCTGTGTGCTGTTGCAGTTCCTTGTCTGCAATGCTGACCACTGCACACTAAAGACTTACTAAAGGATGTCAAATCAACAATTCATGTAATACTTCACAGGTGATGTTTTCTGTAAATGCTACAGGCCTCAGTGGTAAAGATAAAAGATGAAGGCACCAGCCCATTTTCACTGCTGTTGCCACTGTGTGTGTGTTTGTGTGGGTGTATATCTTTGTGTGTGCATTGTGTTATCTGTGCAGGACTGTGCTGTGTTGGTTCTGTTCTCAGTAGGGCTGTTTACTTGGACACACTGTGTGTGATCTTTACTTCTTCTGATCACAACGTGATTGGAGCACACTGGCTGTGCCACCGTCCATCCATAAAGCGTCTGCCCAACCTCATTGCTCACAGCTGCAGTTGGAAAATTGCTTCTTTACAGTAGTGTTTGTGTATCCATTCCTTACACACCGAGCACAAGCGTCATTATTTATCCACCGCTGCAAAGAACAGAAAGACTATTTGGTCTTTGGTTCAGGTTTTCTTTTTCAGTTTATATCTGCATGAAACACTGCATGGAGCAAGGCCATAACAAAATGTTTTAGTTATGCTAGCGCCATAGCTCTGGAAATAACAAGTTAGTCCACCAGTCCAGACTGAAAAAGCTTAACAACTGTTTGGATTGGCATGAAATTGTATACAGAAATTCATGGCCTCCAGAGGATGAATCCTACAGACTTTAGTGATCCCCTACCTTTCTCTCCAGCGCCACCATATGGTTGACATTTTGTGGCTTTGAGTGAAATGTTTTGGCATTTATTTGATGGATTCCCATGAAATGTTTCATTTCAATTTTCTTTTAATTTAGCACCATCATCATTGATACATCCATTCATTTTCCTTAACCGCTTATCCTCATTAAGGCCGCAGGGGTCTGTAGACTGTCCCAGCTCACTTAGAGGTGGGGCACAGGGGCATATAGAGACATAGCACCATCATCAGATATTTGAATTTGTCCAATACTTTATGACCAAATACTTTGAAAACTAATGAGATTTCTGTGAGAGGAAAATCACCATTGTTAGCATGTTAACTAGCACTGTGTCAGCCTCAAAGAGCTGCTAGCTTGCTGTCACCTCTTGTTAGAAAGCTCCATTTATCGTTTAATGAAAACACTTGAGTGAAGGTAATTCTGTTACAAAGCTGGTAAGATACTTGCTGATTTTCAGCATGAACACTGATTTGGCTAAATGTCCATACAATGTTGAATATGCATTAATACTCTATGTATCCAGCCTCCAATTTGCAAATGTTCAAAGGCTCATTCAAACCATGTTGATAATCCTGAAAATACAAAACTTAAAACAGGGGGGGCTTTAAGGCTAGACTGGAAAACACAATCACATTGTGTCTTTTTCCTCTAGCAGAGATGTTATTATTTTCAAAATAACATTAAAAGAAAAAAATATCTTGGAGTATGAATTCAATCATGCAATGTGTTGCTTCCACATCTGTCGACCTATCTTTGATAAGATTTAAGTGTTTGCTTCACAGAGTGGAGAAGCAATAATCCAGTCAGGGAAACAGTGACACCACCTCTGGTTTCAATCTGTCTGCTTCTCTCAGTGTTTTATCAGCCCACAAAGCATTAGCTCTGAAAGAGCATCTCCACTCTGCTGCCCTCGGAGGACCTCACACATCGTGTTCACCCTCAACCTGTTGAGCCGCAGATATTCAAGAGGAAGGACAGGGATTTACAAAGTCTGCCACATAGTCAGCTGACAACTCTGCCGGCAGCTCATTTACACATTTTTTTTTATTCAGATTTGTCTGAGGGAGTGTGTGATTGATGTTTCAAACAGAGGCATAATTGGACAGCAAGGCATGTAATCTAAATGTCACCAGTATTTGCTCATTCATACCAATTTCACAAGATTTGCTTAAGGGGCTCGATTGCAGTCTTAGGTTATTCTTCATTGTTGTTTGAGCTACAGTTACTCAGTTAAACTCAATTTCAGGTCAATGGACGATTTCTGAAAAGGTCAACACAGGCGGCTTTGCTTCTTCCAACAATGTTTTACTACCGGAGCTTTGACACTTTATTAGGCCTGACCCTTTTTAATTTCATCAGTGTACAACTGGGAGAGAATCTGTCTCTCCCTGTATCGGTCTCCTTCTCCTTCATTATTGTCTCCTTGTCAGTGTCAGACAGACACCCAGCGCAGGGTAAATGTCAGAGCTGTTTGTCATAAGTGAATTATTAATGATGACACGCTGAAAAGCCATTTTCCGAGCCACAAAACCATGTGTCTGTCAAACAATATGCAGAATGGAGAATGCAGCTTTATTGAGAGAGAATAAGTGTCGAGGGAAAAGTGTCAGTGTTTGTTCGCTGACAATTTCTCTAATAATGTTTTCATTTAATTCAAGCTGGCATGTTTGTTTTAAGACTAGGATATATTTGTTTGTGCTGCGTTTAAGACCGAGATTAATCATTAATATAATTAAAATGTATCATTAAATGATAAAATGATATACTGCTGCATTCATTCTCACACTCACCCTCCCTATTTAGTGTCTTTCTTTACGCTATCTCTCTCTGTCTTCCTGTGTTTGGATGGGAAAATGTTGCAAACTGACACTGTTGATGGTCACAGAGATGGAGAGAGATCATGAGTTATCAAGATGTGAGAGCTGTCAGAAGATGATGGTGTCCAAGTTTGACTAAATGTTGCCCGGGGGTGTAAAATTCTGACAGTGCAGGGATGGGAAAGAGTTTAGGACTGCAGCAAAGAGAAGCAGGGGGAAGTGGTTTGAACTCATTTGACTGATTTTTTTTTTTTTTTGTGTGTGTGTGAGTGACCTCATGTTGCTCTCTCATTTGCAGCTTGTATAAAGGCCCTGAAATTAATATTTAATTGCCCTAATTACTGCATAGTCATTGTTCTCTTTGGTTTTGATGATTAAAGACACTCCAAAGATTGATGAAATTAGTGTTTTAAAAATTGCTTTTGTAATGCCTGCATATATTTCCCATATATGTCATCCCTCCCTCTCTCTCTCCTCATGTACAATCTGTCAATCTCTATTTTCTGTATCAAAAAAGGCAAAAACGGCAAAAAGGAATCTAACAAACAAAAGTAAGAGTTTACAGCCGTACTAGCTCCTCTCACTTAAGTCAGCGGTGCTTTAAGCAGTCCAACAATGACAATGCTAACATGCTTATGTTAACCATATTCACCATCTTAATTTAGCATATTAGCATGCTAACATTGCTACTAAACACATTGTACAGCAGTACATTGTACATTTCCACCCCCAACACCCTGCACCCTGACTCTGTTTGACTGAATGGAATGAAACCTTAACTAGTATCATTAGTAACACCTGTGTTTACCTACTATTTCATGTCAAAATAAATGGCTGCTGTGAAAAAGGTCTGTCGGACAAATTTTAATTTTGACCTGATGATGGAGCTGAAGGAAAAGTCAGAGTCTCATAAAAATGATTACATTTAATCTGGAGGAGGATTATTTTCATTATTTTCCCATACTGCCATTTTGTTTAGATCTCAACACCCTCTCATGGCCTACATTTTGACTCAACACATCTGCGTATCATCTGAATGCTCCCATTCCCTGTTGTTACCACCATGCATCTCTGGGCTCATGCCCTGCTTTACTGACACCAGCTACATCTCCTGGGGAGCTCTGTATGAAATATGGCCCCTAGTCTTCCCATTCAACACCACATGACGGCAGCATGCTGTTTCATTTACTATTGCACATTCACATTCACATTCACATGGGCATGGACTAAACACACGCAATGTGCAGCTGTGAGTCAGAGTACAAATGCATATGGTTAGCAGGCACTTTCATAGATCAACATTTATTATCTGTTTAATAATTAAAGGCTATAGATGTGCTGATACTCGCTTCCTACAAGCAATATCTTAAAATAATGTCTCGAGCTCTGTGCAGGAAGGAATTTTATATGTCATTTTACGTCTATATTTAAGTAAGTGAGTGCGCTCTAAGAAGTGTAGCTGTCTTAACTGTAATTCTGGACAATAAAACAGAAAGCTGCCTGAGGAGAGCGATACCCAAGTTACTCAGAATTATCTGAACACTTGATAAAGAAATCCATCATTTACGGACCTGGAAGCATCTTCCACCAGCCTTCTATCAAAAATGAATTCATATGAAAATTAATTCATATTAGAAATGTGTTTTAACCTGATTTACTTGTTTCTGGAGAGTTTTTTTTTTTATCAGCAACTGGTTTTCTGTTTCGGATTCAGCTACAAAAAGCAGCACTTTATGTTGACCTCCCACACTGCACTGTGATATGAAACCATTTAGCACAGGAAGCAATGTGACCTGTCAACCTGTTCCAGTAGTGTGTACACATGCACACAGAGCAAATAGAAAGCTCCCATGTAATGATGTTTGGTTAGAGAAGTGAGACCTTTAACACCTTCTTTTTAAAAATAAGAACAGAGTAGAAGCTAGCATGAGGAAGAAAGTGATTTGGGTCTTGAATGTTCTAGGTTGTAAAATGTCAAGCTATAAGTAAGAAATCCAATCTATCGTTGATTATCATCTATTCCAAATATATACACAAACAACAACATCGAAAACAAATTATTAAAATGTAATTGCTTCTTCTGCAGCCATGTTATGGCCTTTATGGCTGTATATCCACTGAAATGTGATAACAGTCCTACATGCTTATTTCTATCATGCCTGTGAGATGTATTCAGGCGGATTTAACCATTTTAAAACAAAGATTTAGTACCTCTGTGTGTGGGGGGGGTGTTTATGTGTTGTGCGCATACATACTGAAACTGGCCAAGCTGTCACATGCTTGTTTGGACATTAAAGTCCTGACACCCTGTAGAGGATGAATGTGTGCCCCGTCATAGACCTTGAATTCACTCCATTCGTTTATTCAAAGCTTCAGATTTAAATATCAAAGATGATTGTGCTGTGCTCTGAGAGTTCAATGCTGTTAGCTTATTGGGGCAAATAATACCTTTGTAGTGCAACAGGATTTCTTTCAGCCTCTGATGCTTTCAAGCCAAATGGGCTTCGTAGGGAGACTTAGCTATATCTAAATTGCCTTCTTTTGGCCCCTATTTTAAAATTACAATTCAGTAACCTGTTATGTAGTATGTGGTCAGCATCAAGATCCACACATTTGCTGTTGTATGCATGGGAAACGAGCCAGAGACACGTCTGAAGTGTGTGTGTGAGGTATTCATCACATCGATTTTCCTCCAAAACCAGAGGGAGCCCAATGTTGCAGCTGTGTGACTTATTTTTGCTCCGGGAGGGAGTAGGTCTGACAAATGGCGAGAAAGATGCTGGGTAAGCAAACTGAGCCACCATCAATATCCAACATAGGAACAAACGGCGATTTCAGCAGCATGTCTGTGACCCCTAGTGGAGCTGCTGAGAACTTCCTACTGTGCAGACAGGCCCATGGATGCATTCATGAGACAAATGGATGGTGTGTAGCTTGTGATAGGACTCGCTTGTTTATAATGTGATGTCATTTGAAATTGATGGGTAAATATGTTGAAAGAGGTGTCAAAGTCCAACTGGTGGGATTTACAAGAGAAGAAGGATAAGTAAACTAGATTTTCTTGAGAATCAGTCATGCAGAGGACCAACATATTTAATGTTTTATAGCTCTTTTTAGGTTTAATTTGGCACACTGGAGCCCCCTCTGCAGGCTGAAACATTAATAAAGAAAACAGTGACTGAGACTGCAAACACAAAGAGAACTGATGAATCATTCTTTCATCTCATTCATCTCAAGCCAAAGTTTGATTTCATAGTGTGTGTGTGAGTGTGTGAGTGTGTGAGTGTGTGAGTGTGTGAGTGTGTGCGTGTGTGCGCGTGTGTGCGTGTGTTAAATTATAATTGCTGAGCCCACCAGAGGGCATTGATAATCCACAGTCTTAGTGATTCACTGCAGCTTCAGACGAGCTTGTCTGCTCAGTATGTTTTCCCGCTCAGAGCAGCTGCCACTTAAAAAGCCAATGATGTGAGGGACTACTGTCATGTGGTGTAAGAAAGCAAGCATAACTGATCTGCAGCTGCTGGAACAGTCTTAGTAATATCCTTGGATTGGGTCTTTTGAGATTTTGAGATTTATTTCTAATATTGTTTAAAGTTTAGAGGCATAGTTCTAATGGCTCTATGCAAAGTCAGCTAGATATTCATTTGGGTCTTTGCTTGGATCAGAGATATGAAGAGGTCAGGATGGGAAATCTGGGAAAAATATAGCGCTTTAGAGCTTTGAACCTTTGACCTTCTTCTCTCCTTTTCCTGCATCACACACTGCTAAATACTTTTCCTGGTCTACCAACCTTTCAGCTTTCTGCAGGTCCTTGCACACCTCTGTTTTTAGATTTACAGCCGCCTGTTGACAATATTGATCTTTCAGGCTGCCAGTTTGATTATTAATACTCTTTTCATTCACTCTAATGTTGAGCCAGAGAGATATATGGACTAATGTATGGTTTAATTTAAAAAGTAAATGGCTGCAGCACCAAGCAGTTACTGAGAAATCCTTATTCCTATTTTTTTTTCTTCTTCCCTTTCACTGTATATTATGATGGATTTCCATCATCAGGATTTAATGGGTTTTTTTCTTTTGTTTTTGCACCATATTTTTGAAATGCTCATTAATTCTGTGTAATAGAAACAATTCCTGACTCAGTGCCTAAATGTGTTATTTTCACTGAGCAAGAAAACATTTTACAAGCTATTTGTTTAGCTCTTTTATATGAATCGAATTGTGACTTCAGAGCAACAATACTTGCAACGCCCAAGGTAGCTGAAAAAAAAGTAAAGAGCTCTCACATGGTTCACAACTGTCTAACGTTGTAGAAAAAAATACTAACCAGAAAGTTTCCCGTTATCTTCCTCAGTGATATCGCAGGAACATTTTAATTTCATCTCATCCTCTTATTTATTCTTTATTCTTATAAACATCAGACTTTTTAGAAAATATGTCTGCTTTTAAGGAGAATTAACACCTAAGGGTTCATACACATCGTGATGATCAGGTCATCCACACAAACACAGACACATGCCAAGCTAAAATAGATGTCCCATTAAATAATGTAGTACTTCTATTTGTCACTAGATGGAGATAATTGCTCAGCTATCATATTTCCAACCACTCTCCACTTTATTTAAGGAAAGGCTTGATGTGACAGCAATCTTAGTACACATATAAATTACTATTGGACTAATATATGAAGCTGACATTGGCCTTCATTCAATATTAGATCAAGAAATGCCGTCCACCTGCACTGTGATGGAGGCTCTTTGTTGGAGGATACATTTAAACTACCTGATATCCAATTTTCTTTGCACAATTGATTCTTCCATTACCTGTTTAATTATAGCTTTCATGAATTTATTATTCATTTAAACTTAATGTTTCCCAGACAGAATCTCCTGTATCATTAGTTTGATGTATGACTTAAAGAAACAGGTACTAAAAGATACAATCAACAATACTGAAAATCTTTTTTTTTTTACTAGAAAGAAAACATGACATAACAACTATGATGCTGTCAGAAGTTTGATAATCAGTAATGCGTAGTACATTTACTTACACAGTAGTAAAACAGGCTTATATATGTGCTTGTTTTCATCTAAAAATCAAACTCTGCAGTTGAATTTAGGCATAGAAATTAAATGTAATTTCAATTAGATATGAGAATATACTTGTAATTTAAAAACAACAACAACATTATAGAAGTGTAAATGCTGCTTCAGAGGTTTTTCCACCCAACAGTTATTGTTTAGGCATCACTATGCTCATTTTAACATGGGCAGTGTGTTGCCAAAGACTGCACTGCAGTGTTTTTTTTGTCTGCTGCTCAACTTCTCTGAGCTTCAAAGTCTGTATATGCGTTTTCTGAACAAATTTCAAAATCAGAGAGAAAAGTCAGTGTGAGGATAATCCTCAGTTCACCACAGCAGATTTGGAAAGAAGAGGAAAACACAGCTGTCGCACACCCGAAAACACTCCTCTCTATTGTCCTAGATCAAGTTACTTAACTTAATTGAGCATCTCAGACAGCTGTATAAATGTCAGTGTTTATGTTTGTTTTGTTATCTGGTTGATGATTTTAGCGTGCCTTTCTACTAACCAACTGTTGCTTTGGTCACTAAACTTGCTATGTCAGAAAACCAGGTTAACAACATGCTTGGGGACCAGGTCGTTTGTCTGCAGACAGTGACCATAATTCAGGTGCCCGCGGGGAACGATGATTTATATAGGTTGTTCTATGAAATCTGGGGTTACGACGACAGATTCACAGGGCTGAGAATAGGGGGCATGTCAGTTCAGTTGCTAGGAAACAAGTAGGAGGAAGACAACAGTGGAAAGCAGAAATCTGGGTTGGGTAGAGAGAGAGAGAGAGAGAGAGAGAAAGAGGGTAAGACAGCTGGAGAGATAGAGGAGGGTGAGAGAGAGTAAGACAGAGAGAGAGACAGGCAGAGAAATCGTGCCACAGGGTAAATGTGTTTCATCATATTTCCTTCAGGCGCCGATCAAGGCCAGGGAAGAAAGCAACAGTGCTGCTATTTCCATGATGTGTTATTAGAGTGAGAGTTGACTATTGATTCGGCCCAACCCAGTTGTAATTATTCCTGTTTCTATGATCAAAAACACTTTCCCAATGTAAAGCCCAGAAATTCAAATGGTGGTTCTCGTACAGCTCATCAATAACACACACCCAGACGCATGCAAAACCACACACACAGACTCACGCACACACAAATGTCCTCTCATGTTCCAACCATTACCATCTCAATGAAGCTAAATATAGTCCAATCCCCCCATGGCCCCTTCATCTCACCACATCAATAGGTCTGGCTTTGTCGTCTGTCTGTCCTCCTGTGTTTGCCTGGAGCTTTTCTGTGTCATGTTGAATTCTGGGGTCCGGCCGATGGCACACTGACCCAGCACAGTGGTTATTTTTGGGGAACTTAGTGGGTTCAATATGTGTTTTTGGAGATCTGAGCATCACCTCATATACAAGCCGACACATACTGACACCATGTTAAATAGATGTTGTTATAGGTGAATAATATCAAAAATAAAAGCGTGTTTTAGTTCATAACTATGAATCTAATATGAATATCATCAACCCGATGCAGTTGTTGAAGCAAACCTCCAACTGTGCTCCAAACTCATTTCCACTGAAAATGGTTTTCAAAATATTCAATTTTTTAGATTTGCCAACATGATTATGTTTTCACTCATATTAATTACTTTGTCAGCTGTGCGGACAGACTGTGGGAACAGATTGTTTTTATGCTGATGCAGTTCTACATGTTCCACCAGTCCATAATTATTGTGTGTTAATTATTGTGCCGTATCTATGAAGTGATGTGCAAAAACAGACTTGATTTCAGTCCAAGCAAGCTGGCATCTGTGCAAATTCAAGAAACAAATGAAATTTTATTTAAAATTGAATGATGTCTTTGGGTGTAAAAGCAAAGTGGACAACAGTCCCCTTTTCATTTACTGTGTATTTTGTGACACACACTGACCTGTAAGTGCAGTCCGATCTAAGGGTTGTCTTGGGTCTCCTGTAATTAGTAAGATCCACCCCTCCCATATGCATATATTTTATGGAACAACATGCAAATAACAGGAGGAAATATAAAACATGTGTGTTAAAATCTCTGCTTGTAAACAGTTGGAGCAAATTTACACAGGTATGAGGGATGGTTGAGGTGGGAAAGATAAAAATGTAATCAACTGGTAGAGAGAGGGGGCTAAAACACCAAACAAAGAGCAGACGGGGATTTACGGCTCTGTGGTAATTTATCCTCAACTTGAAGGTGAATATGATGTTCACTGAACTGCTGCATTACTATGGTGATAGTCTTAGGACATATAATAGCTCAAAAACTAAATGTCAGCTTGAAATTTAATATTAAAAACAGCCAACTGTCTTTGTTCGGTAATTGGTTTGATGAAGATGGATTATAACTTAGTTTTCTTCCCCACCACAACCTTTCTTGTCAATACACCTGCTGGATTACTGCACCTTGCAAACTTGAAACTAGTAAATCCTGCAGAATGTGCAGTCATCCTGTCTGTTTATTTGCTCAGTCCTTCTTAAATGCATGACATATTAAGGAGAGGGATATACACGACTGATTACACACAAGGGTGTCCCTTAGATAATAGTCCAAGTGAGCTTCCAGGCTCTTGCCTGAAACGAAACATCCTCTGTGTTAAGGTTGTCCTGTTATGTTGACTGCGGATCATAAATTACTGCAAAACAGGATAAATCTTAAAAAACTTGCTCTGTCTTTGTGACTGAAAACTTGGATAACACATTTGGTTCCTTGTTTTTGTGATAGTTTGGAGCAGTTGTGGAAGGTTTTACTCTTTGAAAACATAAAACTAAGAGCATTTTTAAATTCCCAGCCATGTGATGTGATAATTGCCTGTTTGACATTATCTTTAATATGTGTGTGTGTGTGTGTGTGTTGCTGCTTGACATTTTTATGCTGTATAATAAACTGCAGAGTATAAAGAGTTTGTGCTTGTTGGATAACATGACATTGATGGCTAAATGTTTTAAACTGTTGTTGCAGCAAAACTGGGTAAGACCACTTTGTTGTTCATATTGCAGGCATTATGTGTAGAAGCTCATCGCTTCATGGACGTCTCGTTGCTATAGAAACTAATCTGATAATGACAGGCATAAAACAATTTTATGTTCGGTTAGCATGGTAAGAGTTTAAAAAAAAAAAAAGCTATGCACAGTTTACATCAAGCCAATAAATAAGATTGTTGTGATCAATCGAAGCCTTAATGCTTCTGGAATGAGAACTATACAACATACTATACCCAGCATCCTTTGGTGCAAGGATTCTTATTTGTATAGTGCTCAGACCTCCTAAATAAAGAAAATGTAGACTGAAATTGAGAATTTTAAAAGATAGAAGATACACTCAGTGGAATAAAAACTTGATGTTATGATGGTACAGCCTGTTTGTGTGTTTTGATCTGATCTTTTATACCTGTACACTTAAAGCCCCTCCCACGACAGTCAACAAGTAGGTTCACCACACTGATGAAAATGTGTTGACACGTTTTACTCACACAGACACACAGATTCCTTATGTGACGTCTCTCTCTGAGTAAATAACGTGTCTTCTGCTGTATGCGTTACTCATTGCACTAGCTGCCAGTACTTACAATCCTCTAATTACACTACTTGGCATTTAGTTTATGAATGAACATGTGTGAATACAAGTTTATATTTAGTTTTTGTTCCATTCAGAATTGATATATAGGATTCAGACTGCACAACCAAAGAACTCATGATAATATTTCTTAAGATGTGTTTTGGTGTTCCTTCATCCTTTCCTACTTGTTTTATTTCTTGCTATGTAGAGATTTTTAAATTCCTGCTCCAAATATATGTCCTGTGCTGCTTTTTTTTTACATACTATAGGGTCCTTTTGTCCTTGTTGAGTTGGCACATGTCAGGAAACTAAACTTGTGGTGTTTCTGAATATGATATTTATAGCAGACCACATAGCTGCGCTATGCCTTATCAATGTGTCATCTTCTTACTATTCCAAATCCATGTTGGACTGAGTTGCAAAACTCAAGCGTAATCATACAAACTAACCCTAAACCGAACACAGCAAATGGAAAATCACCAACTGGTAAGCTTTGTTCATTATAGTCAACAACCACCATGGTTGTGTGTGTGTAGATGTAATAAATTTCTGGTTTTGTGTGGACAGAAATGGGGTAAACTCTACACTGTTGCATGAAAATAGTTTTCGTGTTTAGTTCTCACGGAAAACGTGGGATGAATCCAAAGTGTGAAGCCTTTGTGGAGATGTTGGCAGGAAAAGATGGTCACATATGATAGCCAAAACATGTAAACACATGTGCGCTGTGAATTCACATGTGGGCTTTCACACAACTATTTTTGTCTCAGCGTGAGTAACTAATTTAGTTACACGACTATCAAGCGAGGAGCATGATAATGACCAGGTTTCAAATACAAGCCTACCAGGTATCTCCGTTCATACGTTCTATTTTTAAGTTGAAATCTTTGTTCACACCTCAGTCCTGTGGCACAAAGTCCCATTACTACAGCAAGTACTGTCAACCTGCTGTCATGACAGCAGGTAACCTTGGTAACCCTGTGTTCCTCAGCTAGATTTTTGCAAGCTCGACATCTCTTACCGCAAGGAGAAGATTCCCCAACATTGACAATACAATGTCAAATTAAATGTCAGTTCTCTGCCAATATTTGCTTTCATTTATGTAATCATAGTTAACTGTATTGTTTTTTCACTAGGTAGGCTGCTGTTTTTAATACAGCCAGCCCACAACCCAGTCAAAAAGTTTGATTGGATTTTCAGCTGTTAGAGTAGAGTATTTTAGGGTTACTATAAATATAAAAACATGAGTGACCTTTCATTGTGACCACTTCAAAGCAAACCTGTGTCGTGGTCGTGCTGTTTAATCTATATCTTGATATGCCACACCTGTCAGGTCGATGGATTATCTTGGTGCCCACTTATTGACGTTTATGACTGCAAACCTTTTTAATACCAACTACAAATAAAAGGATTTGCATTATATATTATTATTGTTAATGGTTCATAACTGATCTATAAAGCATTAGTGAATTGATTTGATTGAAATTGGTTGATCTGAGTCTGAAATATATTGCAGTCATGTTTCAGTTGGGTTCAATCACAGTCCTTCAATAAAATAACTAGTTTGATTCCAAAAGGTGTTTTTATAATTAGAGAACAAACTACCAACTCAAATCCTCATCTACAACAAAGTGGCTCTAACTGCTCGCTCTCTGCCTTTTTTCAGGAAAGAACCATCATCCTTCCACCCTAATCATCCCTGTTGCTAACACCTAATTACCATAATTCACCCCTCACCTCTCAGCCAAGAAAGCTGTGCCTGCTGCACGCTGTCCTCCTGGCAGAAAACATTGTAATGATATCACTCGCTTACTGCTGCACAGAGGAAGTGGCAGAAGTAACGTTTCTATCACACTTCAGCTGAAATAACAAAAAGGAAGTAAAATGTGATTCTCTTGTCTTGTAACCAGAAAAAAAAGAAGACTTTTGTGCATGTCTTCTCAGCATTTATAACGAGCAGACGTCAGAAACTTGTCTGTTATGTGGTCTATTTTTAATGCTCATAATGTGTTGGAGCAGTAATGAGTCGGAGGCCACACATCATTGATCACTGCCTTCGTCATACCACCATCACTAAATACCCATTAGTGTCAGCGTGTGGTTAAATCTCTCCTGTGGTTCATCTTTTTTTGACTTCTTTTTTCCATCAGTTTACTGTCTCAGTCTAAAAAAGTACCTGATGGTGGCTTGTGAGTTTACACCAACTCTCTCAGCTTGATGCTCTTTAAGACTAAAGGCTTTCATTCAGGCATCTACTACATGTTGAATATCTTTTTGGAACAGTGTTTTTTTTTGGGTTGGAGTAGAGTCCCTGAGTATCATTTAAACAAAAAGGCTACATGTTTATTAGTTAGTCCATCGCTTCGTTTGTTAAAATAAGGCACAGTATTTTCTGTGTGGATTAATACACATTTGGTGCTACTTACAGCAGCAGAAGGTGAGTTCATTATGATAAAGGAACATGTTATCCAACGCTAATGTGTGGTTTGGATGTGTTTTTAATAGTTTTTAACAGATGGCAATGTTGGTATGTCTGGCAGTCCAACACTGGCTTGAGACCGAGTGGCAACCTTCATGGCTGTGAAGTGAAGCAAATGCATAAGTTTCAAAAACTGCAGTTCCACTTGAGGCTGGCTACAGAACAAAGCAATCTCCATAAGCCCCCATGTTAAAATGTCCAAATTCACAGCAGAAATAAACATTTACATGTTTACAGCCTGGTGCAGAAAACAGTGTACAAATAACAAGTAAAGGTGTCCAGAGAATAAATCCTCTTGACTTTGGTAGGTTTTCATTTAACGTCACCAAAGTTTTCACTTTTCCTCTGAGTTAGGATGTATATGTGATGAAAGTTTTATGTCCTGTGTAAAAGTATGTTTGTATTCATTCATCAGTTTGACAGCCTCACATCTGGTTGAACTCTTGGCAGAGGGCCAAGACACATATTGGCGTTGCTCCTGAAGCCCTATAGGATGAGTAATGGTTCAGGTTCAGAAGGGGACTCTAAATGCTGATAAGAGATACAATGGAGGAGGGCCAAACGTATATTAAGGCTGTATCTTTCCATGTCGAACAAGATTGTCTGTGGTCTCAGTGCTGATATTAAACCATCAACTGAAGAGCAACTTGTTGTCTGGTAAATATTGAATTGCTTGCCTCTTGGTCCAGAAGATCCTTCCTGTCACTGTGAAATATCTCAACAGTATATTGATTGGAAAAAACAGAAATTGATGTTTACCAGCCTTTGATGATTCCTTGACTGTCTGTTGTGCCACTATGAGGTTTATATGTGTGGTTGTGAGTGCAATGTCTCAATCTGCCTGATGGATTACCATAAAATTTGCTACAGGTGTACCTAATAGCATGACCAGTAACTACTTTTCATCAACAGGTAAAAAGTTGTCCAATACTTTGGTTGCAAAGTGAATGACATTCACCTCCTTGGTTGTATTTTGTGTTTAGTGCTACTTTAGTGCAGTGAGCATGACTGTAGTCTCTTATGCTGTGTCCTAATTTCCGATACTTGTATTAGTAGAGAAGCGTTGTCTCAGTTCGAGTATGGCCATTATGTACTTACCAGAAATGAGAACATTTTACCGCTTTTACTTCTTCACTGAATTGCATTCGGGTGGAGCATTAGCACCAACATTTGACCGCCAAAATATAAACATAAAACATGTGTACAACTTACACTTGTATATTGTGGTATTCATCGCAACCACTTAGCCTCAGCAGCTTCCTCGCCACCATTTTCACAATCCCTCCACTTCCACTACATATCCAAAATGGTGACCGCTGGAGGCAAGAAGCGTCCAGCATCCCACACTCAACTTTTTTTTGTTAAATAATAATGGCTGGCTTTGACACAAAGAAGAAAGCTATACAGACAAAATGTGTTAGTATAATCAACTTACTTAGAGTTTATTGAGATTTGTTGACATTAAGAGAAATGTCACCAGATAGTTCTTTAAAATTATTTAAACTGATCTATAGTCATGATTCTCATCTGACAAATGGAACATCCCCACCCCACCCTTTCAACCCATAATGCATCATCCCCTGCTCTCCTGTTTCCCCTCCTTCATTGTGAAAATATCACATCCTCATGAGAGTAGATATGATCACTTCCAGCCAGCACACAGCAGCACGACTCCCCCTCACTATCATGCCATGCAATAGTAGGTTCTGAACCCTGTAATTAACCAAAGATGCTTGTTGCTGTCCTCCAGAGTGTCTTGCTGGCTGTGCATTTCAGAACAGGTGTTTACTCCCCTCCAGATCTGATGCGTGACCAGCATTCAGTTTCCCCGCCCTGAGGCGTGACCACGCAGAATAAACAACACAACTTGGAGCCAATATCACAGCGTGGCCCCCCTCTTCAAATTGTAGTCACATAAAAAAAGTGACCCTGGAGTAAGCTTTTAGTATTTTACAGCATAAAAAGCATAATGGCGGTGTTAATATCTCGATTAACACGGTGTCAAATGTTCAATATGTTTGCTTTACATAATCTCTATTTGTCAAAATGGAGACAATATCATCTGATATTTGTTTTAATTGGACTTTCTCAGTTGAATGCACGTCTCTGTTTTTCTTTATTGTCTGCAAACACTCGGTTTGCTAACTAGATTTGCGCAGAGTAAACTGCATGTGCGGGGTTGGACAGAGGTTAGGTTAGGAGAGGAGAGGTGTGTTGATCTTGTCGCATTAGGAGACACTGTTGTCTTCTCTCCTCCTGCTCTTACAGTGCGGGGGAAGAAAGGGAGATACTTCCTCCTCCACCATCCCACTGCAGACCACACGGATTGAGGATTCCCCCCCGTGTGACACGTAGTTGACAGCTTGTTTTGTTGGCGTTGTTTCGGGGAAAAATATCGTGGAAAATGCCAAAGTTTTTTTTTTTTTTTTCCGGTCGTCCTCTTACGCACGCAGTAGGATAGTGCTCTTGTGGTAGATGGTGAGCGGAGAGATGAGTGATGTGCTCTGAATTACTCAGTGCACTAGTTTATTTAAAAATTCATGGATCAACCTGCTCTTCTGCTTTTCGCTCAGGGGACTGAGGATGGCTGAAGACGTGACTTGTTGCAGCTTTTCTTGAAGCTGTTTGTGTTTGGATGGATAAAACCTTGCAGAATGTATCAGTTTCCACAGCTTTTTTAAAGACGGATTGTTAAATGAGGCGGGACTGAAGTACTTTTTTATTTTGGATTTGTGTCCCTTTTTTTGTTATTTGCGCACTTGAACGGAGGGAATCGACGTGCTGGGCTCCTCACTGGAGACAAATCCGTAAATGTTTTGAACAGATTTTGAAGTTGTTTTTTTCTTTTTAAATAAAACTGATGATGGACTAAAACTGGTCAGGATCTCGCCACTCTCGCGGCTGTCACACAGAACGCGCAGCACCGCGCCCTGCTTTCCAAGGAGACTATAACCTCCTTTTCTGTCTCCTGTCTCACACTTGTCTTCCTTCCCGTGTGATTTTTGTTTTTTGACAGAATGGCCCGCTTTGGAGACGACGTCCCGGGCTTGTTGAGCTCAGGGGATGGAGGGTCCGAGCGCAACCGCAACCGTGATGGAGCGGCCGTGTCCACAGGTGGCATATCCCCAGCCTTCAAGCAGACCAAAGCACAGCGTGCCCGCACCATGGCCTTGTACAACCCCATCCCGGTCAGGGAGAACTGCTTCACCGTCAACAGGTCCCTGTTCATCTTTGGTGAGGACAACGTGGTCAGGAAGTACGCCAAGAAAATCATTGAGTGGCCATATCCTTTCTCTGCTTCATGGTGCAAATGAAGCCGGTTAAACGCGTGAAATATACAAACACATCAATGTGTAAGGAAGTCGGGTATGAGTGAATTACAAAGGTGGGTAAATTGTTCCAGTTTGACTAATAGACATAAACACAAAGACAAAAATTATAATCCATCTGTGGCACCCAAACTTAATACAAATATCTCACATTTCCACAAGTGATCACAATTTCACAGAAGGCTAAAAAACTTGCCTATAATTTCTCTGTTTCAGCACCATGGAGAGCACACATAGAGCAATACATGAGAAATTCAACCATCACACACACACACACACACACACACACACACACACACACACACAGATCAGTCTGAAGATTGTTTGAATGATAAATTACTTTTTTGGTTCATTAGTTGATTGCTTAATTTAAATACAACACTGTGCAACAGGAAATTAGTTTTTGATAAAGGAGAGAAGACATTAATTAAATCAACTTTTTCTTTGTTGAGTTCGAGTCATGTTATGACAATATATCTCTATCCAGACAAAAAGTACTGCAGAGGGGGAGGTGGTGTCAGTGGAAAACGGATTAGAGGAACACACAGGAGTTTCTCTGTTTATGGCTGTAAATCTTCTCTGTCAACAAAAGGCTATGAAGACCTGCTGTCCCTCCTGAAGAGTTATATACAGTAAACATATTAAACTCAACTAGAGCTGCAATGATTAGTCAGTCAATCAGAGGAAATTCATCAGCAACTATTTGGATAATTAATTAGTTTTGATATTAATAATTTTGGTCATTGTTTGAGCAAAGATGCCAATGTGAGGATTAGCTGCTATTCTGTGTTTTATATGACTGTAAGCTGAATATATTTGGGTTTGGGACCGATAGTTGGACAAAATAAGACATAGACTTAGACTTTAGGACACTGTGATAGTCCTAATTAAAATGTATCTGCTGTTATCTGCCTAGATACTGCTATTAATATCAATAATAATAATAATAATCAAGGTACTCAAAGACACTTGACATAAAAAGAACATCAAATCACCAAAACAATATGATAGATAGATAGACTGAGCTAAACATTAAAAGCAACCAGCTATTAAATCAGAGTGGCATTATCCAAATCTGTATTACATAACACTTTTATTAACTTTCAGTAGTGCTATTACATTAATGACTACAGCTTTCTCAAACCTAATGACTCACACTTTTATTACTGAAATGGGAGAGACTAAATTATTTCCTCCGCCTGTTGCTGGGGAGGACGACCACACGCAAGCGTCCATTGGTGGCGTGTTTGTGCTGCTGTTGTGCAGCTCACCAGGTGCCCAGGCCAGGTGTGGCTTCTTCTCTGCTATTGTTCTGCTCCATTCAACTGCTTCCTGACTGACTGACTGGCCCACTGCTGATTTAAAAAAAAAAAAAAAACACCCAGCAATAGAACGAGTGTGCTTCTATTGTTGATCGCTGTCTATTGTTGTTTCCTCTGGGTTTGCCCATCTATTGAGGTGGTTAAAAATAGAAATAGGATGAATTTCAATCAACAGCTGGGGGAAAAAATGTTGAAGCGTATTTGTATTGGTTGTTGGTTGGGTCATTACATTAACAATACTATAAGTGCACCTAAACAGGCTCATCTTACAAGCTGTGTCAAGAGTACAGATGGCTTTAAGTCAAAATAATGTGTTTGCTGTAGTGACCAGGAGGAAACGAGTCAGACTGAATAACCTCCAGGTTAATGTGTTGTTATGGAGGGAGTGTCTCATTACATCTAATGAGCTCTACTGTATCTGATTAACAGACATTAACAGGAATTATATGTAATGATGTCTGATCGCTGTGCCGTATACTATTACAACAAGTCATTACTCACTCAGTTATTCTATATTATATTGTTCGCTAATATGGTTTTGAAGGGAGTGATGCTGAGCTGAGTGTCGCTGTGTTCTTGTAAATATCCACTGTGATGAGTGGCTCTTTGTATATACAGTATAGGGAACTTGTTGGGGGTGTGAACATTCATGCATGTTAAATAAACAAACATATTGATGATGGTACACACATATTTATATTTATTATACTTGTGAATATACTCACTCATTTATTTGGAGTTGTTTTTCTGTCCGCATAGCGACTGTAAGTTCAATATTTACTCTTTGTTTTTGGTCTCTACCAGCTCCTGAAGGATATATTTGGCTCTTTAGCTGCTAAACATTCGATTTTGTTCACCAAACCTGGGTCTCCCAGCTGCTTGGTGCTGAGCAGGGCATGTATGGTGAGTTTTGAAAGATTTGTTTCCTGTTGTGTCTGAAAAGGACACTATGAGAGCAGAAAGAGTGAACCAAAGCAGTGAAATTGCAGGCCTAAACAATGAGCTGAAACTTGCTTTAAGGCTCCATAAAACTGATCTGCAGATTTAGGTGATGATTCTCTGTAGCTTATCTTAGCTCAGACTGGAAACAGAGGGAAACAAATGGCGTGGATTTGTCTAAAGGTAAAAAAAAATTACCTCTCACCACCTCTAATACGACACACTATGATTGTACAGCTGATGACTATAGGATGGGCTATTTTTTGGCCTGGAGCAGTGACTTCATGCAGTCTTGTCATTGGTGTGAGGTTGCCTGGCACCCATTAGACATTTTGGCTCTTCAGTGTCCTAATCTATGATTTTTTTTTCTCCTCTGTATGCAATGAAGGGCTTCATTTAATGAGAAATTTGATTTTCTTTGGGGGGTTTTTTAACCCCCTTTCCCTAAACTTAACATAGACCTAATTCTATTTTTAATCCTAACCCTTTAATAGTTCTTTGAAGAAGTAAAAAATTATCCTTAAAAGTCCAGTGTGTAACATTTAGAAGGATCTATTTGCAGAAAATCAGTACTATATAATCATCTGAAAATAAGAACTGTTGTTTTTGTATTACCTTAGAATGAGCCGGGATATTGGGTCCTATTACCCAGAGTCCACCATGTTGCCATGTTTTTACAGCAGTCCAGAATGGACAAACCAAACACTGGCTCTAGATTGGGTTTTTGCATTTTTCGCAGCCACCATAGGTTCTCCTGCACGCTGGGAAATGGGAAGGTGAAGCAAGGCAGTTGCAATCAACATCTGCTTCGCTAGATGACAAAAAAAACATACTGCATGCTGGCCCTTTAAACATCTTCACTTCCCCCAAAAGTCCTTGCTTTCATCTTTCATTGTCTAAAATGTATTGGTTTTTACAGAAATAGAAATAAAGGAGCACACACACAAATATGCACACATACGCACACACCATCTCTGCAGGACATCTCGTAAAAGGTCAGCCCTGTGTTTGGAGCTGTCACCTCACCGTAAGAGGCTCTTTTTTCTCTGAGTGCTCAATTAGCAACAGATGATCAATTCAGGAATCATTCAGAGGTCTCCATGACTGAGCAGTCAGAGTGCTGTGTGTGGGCTTAGTAAAGCATCTTACACTATGTTTTGATCTTTATTTGAGTACGTATTCTCTCTTATATGCCTCTGACATGCTCACAGGAGTAAGAGGTAGTTAAATATGCATGAACATGTATGTGTGAGCCTGACTGTCAGCCTACCTGCCTGAGGGTCGATGGAAAGGCTGATGGAGGCCTGGCAGGGAAGAGGCAGGGCTAATTAAGCGCGTGGCCTGAGTTTAGTGTAGCAGGCCTGGTGAGGGCTTACAGCTGCTCCTCCTGTCTGATCCCCACTGGGATCTCCCGCAGTGGGAAGTTTCCCATTGAGATGGTACACCTCTAAATAATTGATTGATGGATTTAATAGTTTGTTTCATCAGGGCACACAAAAATAACCATATGCTTGCTGGTTGTCAGGCTTTCAGTTTTTAAGTGTCAAGACAGGTAGACATTTTCGGTTACTGGATAGGAAATGTCACAAATGACTTTATGCTTTTATGGCAAATGTCAGAGGCCTAACCAGGATTTGAAATACATGATAATTGAATTAAGGCTGCATTTTAGGTTGAAAATTCTTTGTATATGCCTCTAGGGTCAGCTTATCCTTGAGAAACGCCATTAATTTCCCTCTAACTAAATTCAATCCTTGCATGAAAAATGGAAATGGAATATTATCAAGGAAATGACCCGTGTGTCCCCAGTGTAGTTATGATGCTACTCTCATTTATTTCCAATTATAAGAACATTTTTCTACTTAATTCTTGCTTTTTTTACTTCTTTAGAGAGACTGCATGTTTAGTGTGAACATATCTGAAGAAAATGAGGCTTGTAATTGCAGCCTTGCACTATGCTCAACTATACACTGCTCTCCAATCTGTGCAGAGAAGATGAATATAACCAATCCACAAAACATCACACATATGGTATGTTCCTCCTTCCTTCTCTCGTTATCTCCGGGCCTCAGGTACTGTGACTGCCTCTTCATTTCCTGACTGAGAGGTATATATAAGCGCCGGCTGTGGCTCTGAGTTGATATGGTTTACCCACAGGGCTGGCTGAACTATGGCCGCATTTATCCTCAGGATTGATCGGCTGTCTCAAGCAGGCCACTGTGGTGTGGAGGTGATGTGGAATTAAAGAAAGATTGAACTGTGTTTGGTGCAGCAGTCTATTAAATCCATTCATTTGACAGCATCTTTTATCTTATGGATATTTTAATAACGGCACAGTTTGAAGTTGTAGTTTGTATCAGTGTTTTCATTCCTCAGGCTTAAATAGAGTTAATTTTACTCCAAATGGTGATTACACGCCTGGCTTTGTTCTGTGTTTTTTGATATTTAATGTTGCTCTCTGTCTTTACCACACACTCATACACACACACACAGGCAGCTGATGATTCACAGATTTCCAATAAGCCAATCTCAGATGCCTGTGATTCCTTCTGATTTTCACCTCTATGTAATAATAATCACAGGGGCTTGGATCCAGTCTGGGCTTGAGCGTATTCACAGATGCACAGGGCATCACACTCTGTCTCCATGTCTATTTTTACACGCATGTTTGAGGAATCGAGGCAGAGTGCCAGCGTCACTGTGACTCACAGGATTGCTCACGAGCTGCGAAAGCTGGTAGACGATCCGTGATTAACGTCACAAACCAAAACAGCACAGAGGAGGGGAGAGGATGGGTTTTTGGTTGAAGACACTTGTTGAGTGTGTAACTTATGGTGAATCCAGTATTGATTTGTTCTGTATTCTATGGAGAGACTTTATTAAAAGGCCTGGGGTTAGTCAGGGAATATCACTTATATCAGGTATAACCCATCTGTTGTTTGGAGGCTCTTGGGCAAATAAGTCAACACACTTTTGAGACTGCAGAATATACGAGTGCATCAAAAAGGCTGCAGAGGCCAAATCAGTAATAACTACAAAGGCACTCAGAGAGTGCAGACTAAGGCCAGTAGGAGAAACTATGTTGAAAAATGTGAAAGGCCCTATCTAGAACCAGTGTTTAGTTTGTCCATTCTGGGCCACTGTAGAGACATGGCTGTTCAACATGGTGGACAGTGTGGAAGAGGACCTGCTGTGTCGGTAGGTGACAACTGACAAGAAGACAGCGGTTGCTTATAGAGGAGATTGCTCACAGAGTATTATCACAGTGTTCATTTCCCCTCAGCTCTGCAGAGCTCTTTATCATCTTTCAGCTCATTGGTTTGGTTTACTGCCTCACAACTTTGCTGTTATGATTGACTTTCACTACTCTCATTGTGCCATTTGTGGCCACAGCTGGCTGCTGTTTTCAATGAAAAACCCACTGTATACTACCAACCCAGCAACAAATAGCAGACAGACACAAGCTAGTTTTTTTTATCCAAAAATAGCACAAATTTTAACTGAATTTCGAGAAAATTTACTACTCCATTCACTATAGTTATGGGATTATTAGGAGTTGGTGCGTCGAGATAAACAGCTGCCAATTCTCCAGTGTCAGGATTGATCTTAAGCTGGAGAAAGAAGGTGTAACGAGATGACATAATTAAATGAGCGCTCGTCAAACCTCAGTTGGGGAAAACATATGTAGAACAATGTAGAGAAAGCAAACCTTCATGTTTGATGTATTAATTTGAAGAACTCTCACACAAGTGAAATTTTCATCTGCCACTGGATTTCATCTCTTCAGTGGACACTAATTTACTTTCTTCATGTTCGTCATGATTTATTCCCCAAGTCTGTTGCACTTTGTTGCGTTTTGCTTTTATCAATACATCAACTTTTCCTCCTCAACCAAGCATAAGAGCTTTTTTGCAATGTTATTTGGGAAGTTTTTGAAACTAAAGCTTTTATTTGGAGTTGGTGGAAACCAAAAACTGAGCTGTGTAAGAGGCTATCAACTTATCAAAACATCATATATAATAAAGAATATATATATATATATATATATATATATATATATATATATATATATATATATATATATATATATATATATATATATATAAAATATGAATGTATCACATTTACGTCTATCAACACTACTTGAAGATATGACCACACATTCAAATCTACGACAAAGTCATAAATATTTTTAGGTGATGCCTTTGACAATAATGATATGATATGATCTGTCATGTAGTGGTTAAAATTAGCCTCATATACAGCACAAAGCTGTAGCCTCTGTGTGTGTACGTTACAGAGATAGTTCAGCTGCCCAGTAACCGTCTTGTAGCATTGACTTTTGGCTGGAAGAGAAGCCTGTTGCCGTGGATACCTCTGTCTTTCTATCTTCATTTTCTCTCTTCCTCTCTCTCTCTCTCTCTCTCTCTCTCTCTCTCTCTCTCTCTCTCTCTCTCTCTCTCTCTCTCTCTCTCTCCCCCCTCTCCCCTCTCCCTCTGTCTCTCCCTTCATCTCGTCTTCCCCCTCCTGTTTGTTGTGTGTTTGAGGGAATGCAGGGTGTGGCGACTGGCTGCTGCTTCTCTCAGTGAGGCTAAACTGATGCTAGTTGCTGTTGAGAAGCGAATCAAAACATTCTTGAAAGGGCAAAAAAAAAAACCCAAACAAATGTGAAAACATTTGATACTATTAAATGAAACCACTTTTTACTATTTGTTTTCATGCTCATCACCTACTGGTTGCTGACGGCTGCTACGATTTTGTTTTTCCAAAACCTGTCAGCAATTAACTCGAAATCACTGAGTCAATCTGTGGCTCAGCCAAGGTTTAAGTTAGAATCCCTGTGGGCTGGTGGGAGTAAGATTGTATTTGCTCTGTTTATTTAGCTTCATCGCTTACATGTCCCTGTGTAACCTTGCTGGGTACAGCTGCCAGCGCAACATCGACTTCAGTCTTATTTGGTCTCATTGCCTCCTCCTCACCTAACGGTTTCGCAAGCTCCTGACTCTCTATGCAGCCATCATCTTCTCCTCCACTGATCATCCTTCATCCTCCTTATCACCTTTTCCCTGTGTCTTCTTGCCTGTTATCTCCTCCTCCTTCTTCCTTCCGCTCTCTCTCTCTCCCTGTCTCCACTCTGCAGATTTAAGCTCCCTTCCTTCCTTCCTACCTCTTCTGCACATAACCAGGAGAAAGGAAGACTGCCCACGCAGAGCATTAGATAAAGAGTACTTTGCTGGCTTAACTCAACCCCAGAGTGCCTGGAGTTGAACCGACAACCAATGCTGGTGCCACAGAACAGGAGGTGAAGCTTGTAGCAACAGTGACCCTGTTTATAAGATCATGTCTTAGGCCCACCCACTCACCTCCATAAGCCCTCGGTTGCCTCGGTTGTGTGTGTTTGTGTGTGTGTCACTGTCTGTGGCAGCTGACCTCAAATAAGGTACAGCCTGTGTCTGGTTGTCTCTACAGCCCCGGGGCTTATAACATGTTAGGTTAATTCTGTTTCATACAGAGGAATAATGTCGGCCTGTCTATCTATGCTTACATGACACTCTAATTGCAGTGCTGCTAGGATTGATTTGCTGTAATTACCTCAATTATTTTCCCCAATCGTTTAACTGAATCTTTCCTATTCTAAGTCCATAGACTTTCTGTGCTTTGTATAGACATTATAGAAATATTTTTAGTACCATTAATTGCACTACGCACATTTCCTGAACTGCTATTGTGCTCTGATGAATAGATCGCATGACACTTGTGTTGGGCTGTGACCTAGAAACCTGTTTAGTCCTCTCTCTCTCTCGCTCTCTCTCTGTGTTTCTGTCTATTCGGTAAACAACCCATGTGTCATTTAAATCCACTTACTTAAAGAATGAGGCTGGTAATATTGGCAATATTTTTCTTATTGTTATATGAAAATACCAAAACTAACAATGAACTGATCTTACTAACAAGCATTGCGCATGTATCTAGATCACATCAATGAGCCGCATTGTTCCACTGGGTGACATGTTCCCTCATTACCATGAATAAGAGCACTGTAGTTTATTTTGAGATATGCTATGCAGCTGCAGTAAATACTCACTACTGCACTAAATCTGTGGTTTCAAATAGTCCCTAACAAAAACACTTTTTTTTTCTTTTTGAGGAATGTTTTAGAAAAATATTGAGCCTTTTAAAAAAGTTGATACTCATGACCTGTTGGGCTGAAAGTAGCTTGACTGACTAGCATGTGTTTGGTATTGATTTTTCTCAAGGTTAGGGTTAAAATTCACCAGCCTTATCCTTTTATATTAACATACTTTATTAGACACTCAACATTAGGTCAGTCAAAAGTTCCTTAACGTCAGCCTTCCACTCCATTCGAGTACATGATCCTCACCACCATCATCGCCAACTGCATCGTCCTGGCTCTGGAGCAGCACCTTCCTGGAGAGGACAAAACACCCATGTCTAAGAGACTGGTGAGATATTCACACATGGAAACCACACTTCATGCTTTTCTGTCAAGTTGGAACCTAAAGAGAAGACACCTGCTTCATTTTCAGTTCTGTGGAAGCTAATTATCACTGATCTGATCTGATGATCTCATCTTTCGTCTCTTGTTTTGCATCTACAGGAGAAGACAGAGCCCTACTTCATCGGGATGTTCTGCTTTGAGGCTGGGATAAAGATCATCGCCCTGGGCTTTGTATTTCATAAAGGCTCCTACCTCAGGAACGGATGGAACGTCATGGACTTCATCGTGGTCCTCAGTGGGTGAGTCGCACAGGGTGTTTGTGTGTATTCGGTGAGATTTACTGTATTCAAAACACCCTTCTTCTTGTGTATTTGTTTAAGGCTCCAAGATATTTCTATCTTGTTTTGTTGCTCACATTTTCTTCTTTCTTGCTTGTGACTTTTCCTAAATTTTTTATTTTAATTTAACACTATTGCCAAAGGGATCCACGGCCTGTGAAGAAAAGTCACACAAGCAGGTTGTTTAATGGAGTTTTGGTAACCCGGCAATATTAGAACTTTGGTCTTGAATCTGATTATCATCACATTTCACATGTTTCATCATATTTACTATTTATTTTTCACTTCACCGTGACTACAAAATTATATTCTTGTTATAATTCTTGTTATATTTTGTGATGCTGAAGATCAGCTATCTGTCCGATGGCAATTTGGATGGCATTTATGTAATTTAATTAATCGAATCAAAGTTCCTTCAAATGGTAACTCTCACTGTGTCCAAAAATGCCCTTTTGTCCACATATTCACTAATAAACATTCAGAAGTTTACAGTATATATATGAGTAGGAAATTAAGATTTTGGACACTGATGACTTACTGTCATTGTGTGACACATCTATAAAAGCTGAAGCAATACATTGTTGAACTTGGTGTACATACTGTACATATGGGTTCTACTTGTTTATTTATTTGTGTTCCATCATAGACATTTCTGAGTGTACGTTTGAAACATAGTGCCAAAACTCAGAGTGTGTTGGCTCTGGCTGTTGCCATCTTGGCAGTCCTGCCTCTGCCGGCGCCCGGCTAATCCAGAAATGGGCAAAGATGTGTTGGTGGAGCTGAGGCCAGTTGAATGAAACCTGAAACAAGCCACCTGTGATGGCACCCACCTATCAATCAAAGTGGACACGCTCTTAATTATGCATAATTTGTCTTAAAGGGTCAGAGGTTGCTGGTTGGTAAAAACTATGCTGGGATTTTGAAAACAACCTGTTACTACCTAAGTACCATGTTGGATTAATGTGATGTGGAGCTGAAGGCACATCACAAGCAGCTGTGGACTGTTGTGAGGTGGTTACAGCTTGTAAATCATCACCTCACTCTGTGTACTTACAGTACATCAATTACATGGCAGTTAAAGGCCCAGGGGGGCTTACGTTAGTCTGTTGTGCGGGGGAAAGGTGTTAGATTAAAGGCCAATTTAGAGCAGGCAACTTCTCAGAGGAAGTAGGTGCCTCGCTGTCAGAGCAGAGTGAGGAAATGTTTATGATTTCAAAAGAGGAGCTTGATGAGACAGCAGATTAAACTCAGCACCTCTCTCACACACACACACACACACACCAACAAATGAAATATTAATCAATTCACAGTGCAGAAGTACAAAGGGCGACAGACAGGGTTCTTAGAGAATTCTACATGATTCTGGCTGTTCAATTATTGATGATCCGAGCTCTGCTTCTTAACGATACTCCACTCGCTGTTGGAGAGAGGGAGGATGCAACATTGGAGGAAAAAAGTGGTATAAAAGAGCACAGGAGGGATTGTTGTGGAAGGTTGTAGGGAAAGGTTTGGCCAGCGAGCTTCCTGCTCTACCAGCCTCAGTTGATATGTGATAGTGGTTTAGGACAATTAACCCCACATCACGACTTGACCAAAATTAGAAGCTTAATTAAACCGCAGTGAGACAGCCGCGTACTAATAGATTGTTCTAATCTCACCTGTTTGACAAAAACAGACCAAAGCCTGTTAAGGCTGACAGATGCTGTAATCAGACCTGAATGTGAGCTCTGTATACACAGGCAGTCAGTACTGATGTATTGTCTTCTCTTGGCACAGAGGTCAGTGTTTGCTGAGGCTGAAGTCTCATACAAAATAATACAGTCTTAATTTACTGAGCCATTATTTAGCAGTAAGATGAATACACCCCAGTAATCAGAAAACAACAAAGGCATTTCTTCTGCCTTTATGTTCTGTGGGTTGAAGTTCAGCCACCCGTTGTGATTTAGGGTGGAGACGTGCTCGATCTGGATGAAATAGCTTTCCAGGTCTCATTGTATTAATATTCAGCATGATGAAGTGAGCTGCAGATAGATCCCTCTCTAAATTATCATTCTGGCCACAGCAAAGATAAATTGATGAAAATGTCCTCGCGCTCTCTCCCTTCCTCTTTCTCTGAAACACACACAGACCACCCACCACACACACACACTCACTACCATGGACACACTCACTCACCTATAGGCCATCACTCAAGGTTTGCAACCTTATTAGAGAGAGAATGAATATTATGAGAAGTGCTGATAATATTAGATGAGTCACTGGTGCTGTCTATCAGTTAGTAATTAGTTGGCCTCTGCAGACAGGAGGGGTCACAGACTGTGTTACAAATACTCAACAGACACAGACCTCCCTAACTCACTGCACACACACGCAGTATGCATGCAAACCATTGACAGTATAAAGAATGGACAAAGTATGCATGATGTTACCCATAGGCTTGCAGCTCAGAATCTGTGGCTCTGACCTCTGCCGTGTTGGCAGCACTGCCTCTTCCGCCTCCTGCATGACTTTAAGATTATACTCAATATGATTTAAACAGGTGAGATACAAAAGATAATAATAATCAGCCTCAGTACAGTTGTCATGAACAAGGAAATTAGCTTAAGGCTTAAAGTTATGCATAATTAACAGCCTGGCAGCTTTGATTGACAGGTTGATGTCATTACAGATGGTTTGTTTGAGCACCCAGTAATCATTAAGCCTGCCTCAGGTCCGCTGATGATCCATGTCTTTGCTGATTTTTAGATTAGCCTGAGGTGGAAGAGGCAGGACTGCCAACATGGTGGCGGGCACCGCCACAGATTTTGTGCTTCGAAACAGCACTTCAGAAACCTGTGGGTGACGTCAAACATACACTGTCCATTCTTTATATCGCCAGTGGGTGCAACTTTGTAATTAGACAAAAAAACAAAAAAAACCTGACACAAACATACTGTAATGTGTGAAGCTTATAATGTTAAGTCCTGTTGACATTGTGTCAGAGAAGTGTTGATTCAACTCACGTGACTGCACTGAGCTGAGGTTTATTCTGTTTTAACTGTACCATAGAGATATTTTGCCCGTGGAAGCAGAACACACGACTGTTCACTGAGACTACAAAGCATGTGAACCCTTCCACAGTGGAAACCCCTGAGTCACTCAACATTATGTGTGAACACGTGTAATTATGGAACCATTTGCTAACAGTGTCGACGCTGGAGGCCATGATTACCTCAGCAAGCTGCCTTGGTGTTTTAAGATGGCCTGTATTACATAGAGAGAGTGAGTGGGAGGGAGGTATGAAAAACCAGATGGCTCTTGCTGTTTTCCTTAAAGGCTGTTATCGTGTAGCTGAGGACTGTTGTGATTTGAAATTCGAATAGCAGGCCTGCAGGTTTTCTAAGGCCATCACGCACGCTTTACCAGCCAGTTACCACTGCTAAAGTTGTTAAAGAAAGTCAGAGACCAGGGGAGGTGACACCTAGGAAAGCATGACAGAAGAGAAACAAAGTAAAGAATAGAGAAGAGATGGAGCTGGAGCTGGAGGAAACAAGAAGGATGCCTCTATGCGTAATCGTACGTACTAATTGGCACCTTGGCAGTCTCATCTGCTGGCAAGCCCTCCAATTAGACTGGCAACAGTTGGCAGAGGGCGACGCCCACCAAGGGATTGTGTCACCACTATGCGCCAGACACCTCGTGGGGGATATGGAGAGAGTGGAGCAGAGATCGAGTTAGCTCAGAGGTAGTTAATGAGAGTAAAGATGGAATAAAGGGCATCCATTTCCGTTACCCTCAGGATAGTTTTATGGAACACAGACATGTCTGAGAAATCTGTTGTCAAGATGGTTCAGCCTTTTCCATCTTTACTTTGGAAAGTGAAGCATTATCCTTCAGATAAATTAAAACACTAAGCATTAAAACCAGTGAAAAGGCATTTTATTACATAGTATTTAATATAGTAAGACAAGAAATGAGAAGAGAGATAACATGTTATGGAAGTCCCCAGCTGGCTTCAAACTGGAGACATTGTGAGTACATGGTCATCGTCTTAAACCAGTAAACCATGAGGATGGATTTTATATAGTACATATTTTCAATTAAGTCAAATAATCTACTCATCAAACTGCAAAAATTGACAGTACAGGTGTGTGTATCCGTGACGTCACCCATAGGATGTTTTGAAGCTGTGGGGCTCTGGCTGCCGCCATCTGGGCAGCCTTTAAGCCTTAATATAATTGAATTATAATATAATAATTGAATTGAATGGGTGAGTTTTAAAAAAATCACCTTCAGTACAGTTGTCATGGGAGCTTATGGAGATTGACTCACATCTGGAGCCAGCCTCAAGTGGACATTTGAGGAACTGCAGTTTTCGGTACTTCCGCATTGGCTTCACTTCACAGCTGTTTGTTCATTTCTCAAAGGAATCTCTTCAGATTACTGCTTTTCAAACAGCAATATGCAATCTTTTAATTGTGTGGAATCAATTAAAGTTGTGTATGTTTAATTTTGGTGCACACATTGTTATGTGGCTAGAAGTTCTTCTAGGCCTCCAGTGTTAATTAACAGAGAGAGGCATTGTCCTCTTTTCTATGTGAATGGATAGATGCTGCAGCCATTTGTCTTTATTCCTTACTGGGTGTCAAAACTGGGCTATTTCTACTCTATTACCACTTCTAGCCAGGAGGGAGAGCTAAGATCAGAGTTTCACATCGATCGCACCACCCTTAATATCAGGTGGCGAGAGAAATGCAAGAATATTAATGAGTTGTGTAGCTTATACGTGTTTACGTTTTGTTTTTCTTTTACTCCACTCCTCATTATTTTGCCTTTTTCCTTTTCCCTTGTTTCCTTGCCTTTAATTTTTTTGTCCTTTTGCTTTTGTTTCTTTTCATTTTGTTTCATTTCCTGTGTTTCCTCCCGCTACATAATTCTGCCAGTGTTGCTAAAGTTGAGCTGCACCATTTGCGTCATATTATTATCTCGGCGAAGTTGTTGGGGTGTGAACATACTGTCACTGTACCTGACTCACTGAAAGCTGAAACCACAATCTGTCTGATGTGTGTGTGTGTGTGTGTGTGTGTGTGTGTGTGTGTGTGTGTGTGTGTGTGTGTGTGTGTGTCTGTTTGTGCATTCATGTGCATGAACCAAATGTGCCACTACTGCATGTCTTTTAGCCAACAACACCTTCTGTCTGTTTGGCAGTCATACACCTGTTAGGACTGTCACACACACACACAGATACTTTGAGCCACACACAAACAGATACACAGACAGTCATGTCCTCTCCGATCTTATTTCCCATCTGTTGTCTGATCGATTGATGAGTTCAGACACAGCAGGGGTGGATATGTCCCCCTGAGCTGTTACCGTGGTGACTGAGGACCCCGCCCCAGGTCAGGCTGTCACTGGCTCCAGTCCCGCTGCTTCTCTGGTCAATGTCTCTACAATTAGACAAGACGAGGATAGATTTCCTCATAGACTGATGGGGGAATATTGCTTATAAACCTGCTTTTTCGGTGCATGTGACAGAAAAAAAAAACACTTTTCTTTCACTTTTCAACAAGCTTTTGCTTTCACAAATCAATCCAAATGAAACATCAAAATATACGAGAATAAGATGCAGGGAGAGAGAGCGAGAGAGACAGAAAGATAAAGGGAGCATGTAGCGAGTGACATCCTCAGAGTAAAAGTGGTGTTTTAGCTGTGATCCTGAATTAAGTCAGTGAATAATGATAATGGTGTTGAGGAAATTGACAGTCTAACTAGCTCACTCTCGGTCCCTGTATGCCCTCCCTCTTTCTTTCCCTCTCTTTTTCTCCATCTTTCTAAAGAGGCTGAGTGGGCCATGAGACAAAGACTATGTCCTTATGCAGTCTAGTCTATCAGAGAAGATGAGGTGCTACGCTAAGATTAAAGCGGTCCTGATGTTAGCTGGAGTTCACAACAAATTAAAGTCAGTTTAGGTACGAGTGAAAGTTGGTAAAACTGAAAGAGGTTTGAGATGAAAGTCACTCAAACATTTGTAAGTCATGAACTGGCAAATTGAATCAGACAACTGTTTTATGAGAAATTAATTCATACGTTCAGTCTACCAGTCTGACATTTGTTCCTGCACAGGCTCGGGTAAAAGATTTAAATAACACGAGGAACACAATATTCCCACAACATAAATTACTGTTGAATCTCGTCAGACATTGTTTAGAATGAAATTAATCTACACACTGAGTTGTAAAGACCTTATTCACTCCACACTGAGACAGGGTGACATACACACTGTGTGTCATTTTGATTTCTAGACTCAAACAGTGTATGCAAACAGAGGCAAGTCTGGCAAGGACAAAAATTTTGTCCCCGGATAAAAGTTAAAGTCTCTCAAACATCAAAGTTTTAAAGCAGCAGTGCAACATTTTGAGAAATATGGCAGCGGTTGCTAAGCAACAAGAGGAGACATCATGAAGTCACTGGTCTCCGGTCAAGAAATAGTCCGGCACATAACCCCTCTGTAAAATGTAAATTTGTTGTTTTTACAATGAGATATAACATCTCAGTTAGTGATCTTTAGAGGTGTTATGTCTGAACAGAACCATGCTAGCTGTTTCCCTCTGTTTCAGCCTTTGTGCTAAGCTAAGCCAAGCTGCTGTTAGCTGCTGGCTCCAGCTACATCTGTACCATACAGATCTGATCTTCTCATCCAACTCACAGCAAAAAAGCATTAAGTGTATTTCCCAAAATATCAGTGCTTGGGTGGGTCAGAGATGAAGAGATGTAGGTGGGAAGTGACACTGTTTTATTATCACCAGAACTGGAGCCAGGCAAGTGGACAACATAACTGGGGTTCAGGCAGGCTGAGCATGGCAGTGGTGGAAGGACTGAAGAGAGGAACTTGACAGAGAAAGCTAAGAAGAGAAAAAGAGTGAGTGACTGAGTAAGAGGCTGCCAGGCAAGAGTAAATCTGGGACTTGCTGAAAGACAGACGCCGAGCTGGGCTTCTTGCTGTTGGACTAGAAATATTAGCTGGCTGCTATGTCTATGTCTTATTGCACTTGCTTGCTGTTTGGCTGTCAAGTAATATGATCAACAATAAACAAATACACATGTACAGCTGTCTATATTTTTGGACAGTGATATTGCATTTTGAAACTGGGGGTGAAAAATCACTACAAATACCAAATCACAGTAAAAACAGTGGGAAGCAATATTTATCAGTTAGTTTTCGTTTTTAACCAGCATCAGATGTCTTCTAACAGTGTTGCTGGCAAGAGAAACGTGTATGCTCTGTTACAGCCACAGTTTCTCTGCAAATGTTGAGTTGTTTTCTGTACACAATCCACATGGGAGTTAGAAACAGAACTAATTTGGAGAAATTGTTTTTGGACTTTTGTAATAACAGCTAACATCCGTTTGTCCTCTCCTGGATGTTAAGTGCACCAAAGAGACTGTAGGTAGTTTGAAATATTCCTAGTGTTCAGTGCCTTATGGTCCAGTGTGCAGAATTATCAATGGCATAAAAAATTAAAGGCAAAAAATAATATATATCATGAATTTTGTATTTGGATTAGCAGAGCCAACAAGATCTCTCTTACACTCTTTATTGAGAAAGATTCATGCAGAAACTACTGTCTGGCTGACACACATTCAGTATGTGAGAGACTTCAGAGGCCCTGACCTATAGAAAATCCCCTTTAAGCTCTGTATGAGTCTGGCTGGGGTGGAAGTTATATACATACATCAAAGGATCTTCCCGTCAATCGACCAAAGACTGGAGTCAGCAAAGTTGATTCATCATACTTCACTCTCTATTATTTGCACTAGGTGTTAATAAATATAATAATATAGTAAGTGACTGATGTTAAATAAAGCCCAGTGTTGTCTAAGGAAACCATGTTTTGTCCATGTCACTACAGAGTCGCTGCTGAAGCACCTTCTTGAACTGTGTGGCTGTCAGAGTTGTATTGTTGCCAACAAGCAGTGTGCTGCATTTGACTTCCATTGTCTGCAAGAGACAGAACAGCTCCAAACCACTTTTATTTCGAAGTGATACATGCAGTTAAAGGTCCCAGTGCTGTTATTCTGTATATCAGCACCCATGGAACGTCTCTTGTCCAGTCATTTTACTTGGTCGGCTGTTGTATAAACAATAATAAAACACTGACAGGAGGTCTGTCAGACTGAGGTTTTGTTACATAAGGGCTAATAAATAAATGATGCTGATATCACTGGTACACAAAGAACATTTTGAATGTTGAATTTCTACTTTTAATTGACCTCTGTAACTTCTTCCTGCACTGTTTGCAGAAAGAGCTGAATTTGACTCCTTTATTTTATGTTCAACTTGCTTGACTCTTTTGCAATGTGTTTTATATTTTCCAAACCTTTGACTTTGTAAGTCAGCAGTGTTCTTGCTTTGCCTGTGATAGGGTTTATTAATGCACAGCGGGTGGTTATGATATGCTGGAACATTGTGATTTTTATTTGGTTTTGCGTGCTGTTTGTGAACTTTTGTGACCTAGCAAGAGTTTGTATGCCAACAACACATCTCTGCACTGTACTAAATTAACATTTCTCACTCACTTACTCACACTCCATCTTCTTCCTCCCCCTCTCTCTCTTCAAACAGATGGCAAATAAATAATATACACAAATCAATTACTCATTCTGGCTAAAGAGCAAACATTAAGCTAACTGATACATAAACCAGTATGCATGTTGATGCTCAAATGATAACTGATCAACAGCGAGCCTGGCCAACGTCTCTGGCTGTTGATATAAGGAGCACTAACGTTTGATCTTGCATAACAACTTGAATGTCTTGTGTGTGAATGCAGGGGGGTTCAGTGTGTGTGTTTCAGAGAGAAAGAGAGAGAGTAAAAAGGATGAGGGGGGAGGTAAAAATGAGAGAGCACACTGTGGGAGGCAGAGAGGCTTATATTAACTAAACCATCCAGAGCAGCACTGTAGGAGTTGCTCCACACAATTCCTTATTCTGTCAAGACAATCCGCTGTACACACACCACCCACTGTACTGTGGGCCCCCAGAGCAGTTATATTAATTCATCGTCCTGCAGAATCACAGGTCTTTATAAGGTGGGAATGTATATTATTTTTTTAAAAACTCCTGACGGTTCCCTTAAGATTGCACTGCACAATAGTGTAGGTACAAAACTTTGTGTTTTATTTCAGGAAATAAAACTCCAAATCTGCAGTCACAGCATTTAATGTTCACTTGAGCAGACTGTCAAAAGATTGTACTATGGAAGGACACATACCATTGTTAGGTTATTATACTGCTGCTGATATTATCAAGTCAGAAATCAATGTATCCCCAGGGGCTAAAATGCTCTTAAATGCTCCTAAATGCACCAACTGAGCCACTGCTGGACATTTGTGTCTAGCAGATTGTCCAGTGCAGTCTGGGTGAAGAAAATAAAGGCCATTTATAATTTTAAATATAATTGAATACAACATCAGGCATTAAAAAAGATCAGTAACAAGACAGACAGTAAAGGAATATGCTAACTAATCGCAGTGAAACAAAAGGTTGAAATAAAAGCAATCATCGTAAAAAACGTTGACGCCTGAGGGCAGAAAAGTGAAAAACTGCAAAATCTATTGCTGTAATATCCACTGCCAATTTCTGGTAGAATTTTCAGAGTGCTTTAGAAATGTATTCTTTAATAATATTACGCCAAAAAGCCTCTTAAAATCAAAACAAGGGTGGCAAAAATGTCCTCTGCATTAAAGTCTGCTTCTATCTTTGGTCTAGCCTGTGATTACCATGGTTGAGTTGCATCGTCTTATGATAGTTAATATCCACATTCTTTGCACGCTGCCATAAAAACTTTGTCCACACTTCACAGGGCACAGATTTTTCTGTTTTTATCCATCTTAGCTTTACTATCTCATGGTGTTTGTGTTTCTCTATAGTGCTTAGTGCTGCTAGATCTTCTCCGACTCATGATGCAATCTACTGAAAATCCTGCCCCTTTGTACAATAATTACATAATGATATATTGTTTTTTGTTGGGTGGAAAACATCCCAGAAGTCAACTTTCCAAGAACTAAGTACAATATTTGTATCACCAATATGTCGTATCACCTAATAGCTTCCACAGACGTCCTGGTAACTGATAACATTGATAATGACTGCATTTCATTTAGATAGGCCAGTTCCAGGTACATAAAAATGTGCATGCTGGGGCACTTAAAGGCCTCCTGCTTACCCACACAGGGGGTACCTGTGTGGGTGGACCACAGGTGTGAAGGGGCTTTAATGGAAGAAAACATTCATTAATATTATCAGTAACAACAAACGGTGAATTTTTACATTTCTGTTAAGCTGGGTTCTCTAAATAAAATCAAATAAAAAGCAATAAAACATATAGCAGAATATGAAGACACTATACAGCCTGTTTGAATAAGTGGCTTTTGAGCTGCTTTTTAAAGGCTACAGCAGAGACCGCAGAACTTGAGTCTACATGAAGAGCAATCGATAGTGTTGTTGTGAATTATCATATGCAGTTTAGGTTGTGATATAATGGCCCTAAGTTTGGCAATGCTTCTGCTTCAGGTGGAAGAAGCATAGCCTCATTAATAATAACACCAAGAGGATGATTTATAGCTGGAGAGAACGATTCAAAGTACTGTGCAACTTTTGGAGCTATGGGATCAGATACAGGGATGAAGACCTTATTTTTTTTTTAGTGTTTAACTGCAAGAGGTTGTTAACTATATCATGTGTACGTATGTCAGTACTTTGATTCATTTACAAATAAAATTTTCTCAAACGTTTCTTAGCTTGTAAAAACCTAATGGGTAACTTCTTTTTTTTTTATTATTATTATTATAGTGTCTGACAACATTATGGAAAGGAAAATTAAACATTTTCTGTACTTTTTGATCCGGTCTTAACCTCCTTTTGTTGGCATAAGGTCAGAGCGCCCACAGGAACACCACCAGTTTCCTGAGATTTGCAGCCTTTCAGGTTTACTCTCCTATCAGATTAGAAGTTATCATCCACATTTTCAAAACCAGCTAAGCCATATGTAACTCTAAGCCAAGCTCCAACACATCAAACTCTTTCTGTTTCCACTGTTGACTCCCTGCGACAATTAAATGGTAAATGGACTCTACGCCTTTCCTGTCTTCCGACCACTCAAGGCTACACTACACATCATTCACACACCGATGGCATGGCCTTTGGGAGCAATTTGGAGTTCACTATCTTGCCCAAGGACACTTTGAGATGCAGACTGAAGAAGCTAGAGATCACGCCACCAATCTTCTGATTGGTGGAGGACCCGCTCTACCTCGTGAAGTCACCTCTCCCGAGATTTCAACTGCTCCTTGAGCAAGACTTGGCTAGACAAACAGCAAATCAAATGAAGGAAACAGAAAAGGTTTCATTTCTGTGTAGGGTTAGGTTGTCACACACAGAAACAACCACTTTTAATATTTTGATGGTGCTCACAAGAATTAGATTGTAGCCCGTTTTACAGCTACAAGCTGCAGCACTCTCACTCACAGGATCAAATTCAAAACTTAGTCCCCATTTGTCACAAAAACATGAGAAAATAAGGTTGAAAAATTCAGAAGTTAAAACACTCTCACCACAAACCTGCAATCCACAGTGCTAAGCAATTCAGGGAACTGCTTATTTTCTCTTTGAGGCTGACTGATTTTTGGTTCAATCCATTTCCTTGTCAAAAGTGTCTGAGAGGCTGAAAAGTGTATTTTGTGTTTCACAAGACAGACGTAATGATTAGAGAGAAAAAAAATGTTTCTCTTTCAGGACTTTTGTATCAGACAGCATCTTCTCATACACCAAACCTCTTAAACTGAGAGCCAGTGGTGTAAATAACACATGCTGTGCAATTAATATCATTACAATAGTCAGGTGCGCTCATGTTAGTTAGCAGCTTGACAGTGACATGGAGCATAAGTCACAACGTTATCAGTATCACGGCTTGACGGTTGTCACAACAGATTTGTCACACAGCAGAGAGCTGTCATTTCTGCAGGGTATGTCATCGTTACTCACTTATCACGGCTGACAACTCTGACCAGGGCATCAGCTCGGTTCACCACCGTGTGTTTCACACATAACGCCTGCAGACACGTGCAGGGTGGACAAACGCGTGACACCTCACTGTGGCTAAGAGACTTTATTAACTTCTAGATACATCGAGCACCGATCACATGCGTGTCATCTCTGTGATCAGTTCAGGAAGTGACCACCGCTTTTCCAACCAATTCAATCTCCAATACCCCTTTATAAGACTGTGACACACAGTTCTGTTGCTTGATTGGAAGACACAAAAAAAAAAAACAGAGACATTGGGAAAATGCAGGAAGTGCAGAGGGATATAAAATCCAGTTTATGTTGAATTTTAGTTTTGTGTCTTTATATCTAAATAAAGACGCTCTTTGGGGCGCCTCAGTGGCTTGCATGATAGCGTGTGCGCAGCATGCATCCAGCTTAAAGTCATTGCCGCTAAGGTTTGATTCCAGCCTGGGTCCTTTGCTGCATGTCATCCACTCCTTCTCCCCTGAATTTCCTCTATCTCTCTAGTTGTTGCTATGAAATAAAGTAGAAAATGCCAAACACCAAAAAAAAAAAATATATTAAAAGACACTCTTAGAAACTGACTTAAGAAATTATTAGAATTATTAGATTAAAACATCTCTGATGCACCAATAGAAAATGTTTAATAAAAAAGCAGAGGGAACAGTCTTCATCATGTTTGTGAATTTCATTTAATCCTTTAGTCAGTGCTGTAATGATGACTGCTGACACTGTGAATAAAATGGTTTGTAATACCACATGTATGTTTCCATTTAAATCATAAAATAGACCTAATCTAACACAAGCAATAAACAGATAAATGAATAGTCCTACATGAGGGAGAAGGGAAGCTACAGGGAGGAAATAAACTGTCTGCCAATTTTTCATTTGCGCCAAATCAACCATGTGTTGTGCTTCCTTTGGCAGATTTACATCTGCTAGTTTCTGTGCCCAACCTTCACCTTCCTCATCTCTGTCATATGTGCCAATGTCCAGACGGCAGTAATGGGCACCATATCTGTCATAATGATAATTATGAAGCGCTGTAATGGGGGGCAGTGTGGATCACTGGATTTTTTTGCAAAATCTTCACAAAATATTTCTCATTTTTATCTTGACCGTGTCTCTGAACTAGTCATTTCTCTTATTTAATAGAGAATGTCCAGCTCCTGACAAGACTACGTGACGCTTGTTTAACCAAGGTCAATAAAAAAATCAGACAGGATGTAGAAAGTGAGCCGTTTTTCTTATATTTGAGAAGTACCTACTGAAAGACGAGAGTGGAGGAGCGGCTGGCCTCTCATATTGTTGATTGGCAATCAGATCTGACGAAAAGGGACAGAAAAATTCAACAAGCTGGAAACTCCCACTGTAAATTAGGTTACATTTCAATCAGGACAGACTTCATTTTGAATTAACAAATATATTTGTTGACATTTACACAATAAAAATGAGAAATTTGAAAAGCCTTTGGCCATTAGACCCCATCATGACATCATCGGTGAAGCCATGATCAGTACTGCAAACACCCTGATGGCGTCTAGACACTGGTGGTGGTGGTGAAGAGATGAAGAGGATGTGATGAAGAGTGGACTCATGATGAGCTCAACCTGGGCACTCGATATAATGAACTAGGCGTAAATGGGGTGGAGGAGGGTCACAGCCATTTTACACTGAAATGTCAGCAGCAGAGAGGAGAATATATTTAAAGTTTGACAGCAAAGACATTATTGGCTGAAGGAGACTGTGGCAAATATGGTTGATGCAGACCAAAATAGTTTTTTGTAACAGGCTGTAAACTTGTTTATTTCTGCTGTGGAGTTGGACAAAAGAGCCAGCGTCGTCTTTGCAAGCACAAACACATACAATATCTTTTCTTTCCATCTCAGGTGTCTGCAAGCCAACAAAGAGCATCTAAAAATCTGAAAGACTTTATGAGAATCTCTCCCTTCAAAAACACCACAAACAGTCATTGGTGGAAAACTGGGCCCAGGACATCCACTGAATAACAGTGGGCTAAATGAGGAAGCCATTTTTAGCCCCTCTATCCCCCAGTCTCCATAACAACTAAAGAGCAGACACGACTGAGTAATGGTCTGAAGAAAGATTGAGAGATGGAGGAAGTGGGGGATGAAATGACAGAGGTGGCAGCAGAGGGAGTGAAGGGAGAGAAGGAGACAAGAAAAGGTAGAAGGAAATAGAGTATTGGGACTCAGGTGAAAATCCAAAGAGGAATAGTTTGAGGTGTGAAACTCATGAGGATAATTCTATTTCTATATTTGTGTGGATGATGGTGAGCTATTTTAATCTTTCTCTCCTCACCCTCTCTCTCTCTCTCTCTCTCTCTCTCTCTCTCTCTCTCTCTCTCTCCTCTTAATTAAATCAGATGACGCTCTGCTCTGTGTCTCCTAACACTATAGATGGGACTAATTCTCACCACTGTATCACAGGAATGTAATTGGTCTGCGTTGCTGTTTCTCCAGCTGTGTGCTAATCAAGTATGCTATCATCTTAGACCAAATTACAGTGCACAAAGACGGTTCTTTAACATCGTGCTGCACATAAATCATGTATGAAGTGCAGCTGCAATCTTACTTCAGAAATCGTTCTTTTGTATGATGTTGCCTTCAGATTGTTGTTCTCTTCAGGATCAAAATTAATTCAATGAGTGTAATTATTTAGCAATGAGAAGACCAGAAGAAGTTCAGTTTAAATTTTGTGTTTTTCAGTTGGGAAACGGTAAATCTGATGAATCTTTGGCTTCAATAAAATGCTGCGACATTCTCGCTTTTGCCAAAACATTTTCTCAACTCCCTGTACACCATTTTCAACACATCCTTTTGTTTTTACCTCCTTTCTCCATCCATCTATGTCTTTCATACAGTAGCCATCTAGGTGAAAGGGGAATACATGTGCGTTCAGGTCAGAGGAGGATGGGAAAACAGAGGAGGAGTCAGAGGTGTGAGCATAATTGGGAAGGAGGTCGAAAAGAAGGAGGGAGATGAGAGGAGAGAGGTTTATGGCTGAAGAGCAAGATATGAGGAGAGAGAAAAGGAAAGCAGGAGGGCAGACTAATGAGGGAGCAGGGAGGAGGGGGGATCACCAGACACTGCTTTTCTTTCTCTCATCAGTCTGAGGTCTGAAGGCCATAGAGGTGTACTTAGCCGGCAGAGGGAGCGAACAAAACAAAACAAAACAAAGTAAAAATGGAGCTTTTGAAGGACTCTGGTTTTGTGTAGCAGATAACAGGTCGATCCGATCGCACGCTTTGTCCGCGCTCGTGTTTGTCCGTGAGCTTCATGTCTCTCCAGCCTCAGGGTGTCCTGCCTTTCCCTGATGGAGTCGCTTTCTTTGTTCTCCTCCTAAATAGCAGTTGTCACAGCCATCCTCCCACACACAGGAAAACAGCCAAAAACCCCCAAAAGCATCCCTGTTGTTTTCTCTGTTTTCTCTGCCTGCCGGAGACCCTCACACTCCATATCTAAGCACTGCAGCCATCCTCCAACACTGTGTGATGGCCTTACTGTGTTTACGTGTGTGTGAGTCGCCTTTTTGACGCAGCTTATAAACCGTAAAATTGCAGCATTCATGTACATCTGCAAGACGGTGACAGTTCTGATCTGTGTCTTGGGATTGTGTGGATTTGTGTATACACATTTGTTTGTGTTTACGTCTGTAGGATCCTGGCCGCTGCGGGGACACATTTGAACATCTCAGTGGACCTGAGGACCCTGAGGGCAGTGCGAGTGCTCAGACCCCTCAAACTGGTCTCAGGCATCCCCAGTGAGTAACACATGATTACATCAGTATCATTTTATTGCAATGTTTTCGAAAGAAATATTTTATTTACCGCTGACTCCTTGATTCTTCTTAATTAACCAGCAGGGGCACAGTATTCAGCATTTTACGATGCGTTGCAACATTGCAAAAGGCTTTTCTGAGCTTAAGTGGGCATCTTCAAATTTCTTGTTGTGTCTGACCAACAATCAAAAATCCAAGATATCTGATTTTCAATCATAAAAGACAACATTCATATATTTATCTGTGTTTTTTTCTTAGAATTGATCAGCCAATCAATTAATCAATTAATTCACATTTATGTCCTGTAAGAAGTTTGTTTTCACCTGAACACTGCCAGTCACTGTGTGCTTTACTTCCAGGTCTGCAGATAGTCCTGAAGTCCATCATGAAGGCCATGGTTCCTCTGCTTCAGATTGGCCTGCTGCTCTTTTTTGCAATCCTGATGTTCGCCATCATCGGCCTGGAGTTTTACAGCGGCAAACTGCACCGCACCTGCGAACCACAGTCTGGAATTCTGGGTACAGAAACACTCACTGCATTTTCTCCACACACAGGTGCATGCTGCGTGTTACATAAAGTATATGCATAGTGATGCATATATATATATATATATATATATATATATATATATATATATATATATATATATATATATATATATATATATATATATATGCTACAAAAGCTTTCTTTTTCCTGTATGCAGCACATAACCACACACATGCACAGATATTTCCATCCAGGATTTCACACAGGAAGTCAAAGAGTTGCAAATAGAAGTGTGTGATTTAGTCCACATAAGTAACTGTGAGTCCATTATCAGTGTTCCAATTCAAACACGCACACACACACACACACACACACACTCACACACACACATACAGTACACATGCAATGATTCATAATACTCGATTTGTAGCCAATAGTGACCATCCTGTGATTACTGTTATTCAGATATTTTATTCATCTTGAGCCAAGATCTAATTTGAATTTCATTGCAAAACAGGAAATTGTTTCAACACCTCTGCCACACACTGATGGCATGGATGAAACAAAAGAGGGCAATTTGTAGAAAGGGCCCAAAATGGTTTTGAATAATTCATAAATGTGCAGATAAAAGGCTTATTTTAGAACTATTTTTGACAGCAAACTATCACATAGGTCAAAGTCGGTACTGTGCTCATTCTGTTGCTGCTCTTATTGCAAGTGCGTGGCTGGGTGTCGTGTATGTAGCTCTTTAGGTAGCAGCTCTGTTGTCATAATCACAAATGCATACACACAATGGCATGCCAGGCTGCACCTGGAGACTTGATCAAATCAAACTGGCCGTGTTGTCCAGTCTAATTAAAACCAACAATTCGGTGCGCTACAATGGCTCATTGTACATTCACAGCTGTCATTAACCTCCAAGCTGTTCCCATCACACTGAAGCTGAATGGACAGTTAGATAACACAGACAGACCGAAGTGAGTATTTTCTGTCACTGAATGGTCACGTTACTGTTCAGGCACTCTGCAATGGGGCATTTTTGCTCACTGGGTACAAGGACTGATTTAAACTTCATACTTAAAGATCAGTAGACATGAAAATTATAAATGTAAAATCTGTAATGGATTCAACAAGTTGTTAAATGCATGAAGGTTTAAAATTTCAGTGATGACATACAGTATTAACTTGATGCCAGGGAACATTGCAATTCATTAACATTTTTATCTATGCACTTTTCTGTTCAGAAAACGAGGCAGTGGACTCCTCCGAATTGGAGTTTCCGTGTGGTGTGCGTCAGTGTCCGGCCAAATACAACTGCAGCAATACTTGGATTGGCCCTAATGACGGCATCACTCAGTTTGACAACATCCTGTTTGCTGTTCTCACTGTCTTCCAGTGCATCACCATGGAGGGATGGACCACTGTACTCTACAATGTAAGACAACTCACACACGCACATGTGCCACTAATAATATTTTTCTAGACTGCTGCAAATTATCGAGGTGAAGCAATGTTTTGTCACAATTTAGATTTGCTTGCTACTGGTTTATTTGAACACTTCTCTCCAAATCCACAGTAAAAACTTGACATGTATTGATGAAAAAATGTAGAGACCATGTTAGCGTAACAAACAATAACATTCACAGTATGTGGTATAACCATTAACGTTATAAAGAATAGACAGTGTATCCATGACGACAACCACAGGTTTCTGAAGAGCTATTTTGAAGCTCAAAATCTGTGGCGCCTAGTAGTCCTGTCTTTACTGCCTCCCGGCTAAAAATCAGCAAAGGTGTGAGTCATTGGTGGACCTGAGGCGACTTACTGACACCTGGGAGCTCAAACGACCTACCTGTCATTCAAAAGGGCCATGCTGGTAATAATGTATAACTTTACTATTACAACTTTAATATAATTTGAACAGGTGAGTTCAACATTCAGACTCAGTTTTCATGAACGAGTAAATCAGCTATAGAGACCAAAACTGTTTTTTGTACCAGGCTGTAAACATGTTTATTTCTGCTGTGAAGTTGGACATTTTAACATGGGGGCTTATGAAGACTGACTTGTTCTGCAGCCAGCCTCAAGTGGACGTTTGAGGAACTGCAGTTTTTGGCACTTCCACATTGGCTTCACTTAACAGCCATGGAGATAAAAAAAAATAAAGACAAACAAACAAACAAAAAAACCTTCCTTATAACTAATCTAATTAAAGTCCACTTTAACCAGCATGGAAGAGGGTTACTGGTGGTGTTGTGTTGAAACTGCAGAATGCTGTTTTGGTATCAGCTTGTCCATTTTTATTCCTCCCTAGATAAGAATCACTCTTTGAATCACTTGTAATGTAATCTACGTGATCTAATAATGTTTTTATTCTCCCATGTTAATGTGATATATTGGATCATTTGCGTACTGTATACTGTGACCAAGGATGTGTAGTTTTGTCATCCTGCTTGACTGACATCATTAAGTTCTCCTGATCCACATCACAGAGTAATGATTGTTCAAAGATTGATTCAGAATAACAGTGTACCCAGTCAGAAATGCTTTGTAAGATTGACTAGGAGGATAGATTGATGCTCAAGAGGCCTTTCTTACTCCACAATTCATCATTTTAAGGGAAATGTTTTGATGTTTATATCACCCTAAAGTTCTGAAAATAAAAATAAAGCACCAAAATACTGTATCATGCTCCATCTCATACACACAAATAATGAGTGTTGAAACCAGAAACAGTGTCATTTTCTGCTGTGGAGTAACTGTCAGACAGGGATGAGATGCTGCGCCGTGTTTCATGAGTGTCTATGTTAGAGTGGAAGGAGCAGGCAGAGTCACACAGACACACACACACACACACACACACACACACACAGAAAGGCAAGCAGTGGCAGGCAGTAGCACCATTTGATAATTTGATATATCTGTTGCTCCCATGACCATGCAACAAATCAAGTCCAATCATATTCTCACTCCACTTGCATCTGAATTATGAGATCATGATCAGATACAGGAGGAACACTGGACAAAATAATGCCTGGTCCCAGTATGCATGGATATGTTATTTAATCTAAAATTTCATTTTTATTTAGATCAGATTGGACCATTTTGTAGACTTTTGTGCATTTTATTTTATTGTAGTTATGTTTTTAGCTAAATAAATAAATAAATTGCAGAAAAAATGCAGAAAAACAACATTTTGGTCCTTCAATTGCTTCAGATTTGAAGGATATGTTCCCAAAAGCTTTTGTGGACCAATGTTTTTGAGTGTTTCAAGGTCATTTTTTTGGTCATTTTCAAACACATCCTTCCAAGGTCCAAAGTGTTCTACCAAAGTTTTGATTACATTTAATAAAGAGAAGATTCAGTAGAATAAAGAAAACAGAAAACATCCCAACTCTCCTTCAAGGTCAAAAACAGAAACTGAATTTATCAAAAACTCCTGAGCATGATGTTCACTAGATACAACAAGAAAAAAGGTTTTATAAGGGGTTTTAATCAAAGATTGTTCTGGTTTGTAGTCTAAAAGATGTCCATTACTTGAATTATTGTGGTCAAAAATCTAAATTATCAGTCACTAAAAAATGTCGAAACCAAAAGACAATCACAGAATTAGAAGTAGAGACACGTGGAGTGGGCACCTATAATGTAGCGTACTGACTTAATTTTTTTGTTGTAGTTTATCTCAGTAAAGCAGCAATCACAAGCGTGCACTCTGCATGCTGTTCCAGGGTATAATTGCGGTCAGCTGCCGGCTCTTTCACTTTTTATTGAGATGGATGAAGGCGGATGATTTGCCCGAGTGATTGTATTATGTTGTCTAAAGTGATGCTGAATGAGCTTTGCTGATGAACAATGAGGGAGGGAAGAAAGAGAGGGACAGTTTAATAAACATTCAATACACAGAGGTAATGATGTCACGATACCAGAATTTTAAACTTCCAATACTAGTATTCAAAAATGATACTAGATACCTCTTTGATCAGGGCCAGGCCTAGGCTTCTGGTGGCCCTGAACAAGATTTTGTCTGTGGCCACCAAAACACTCCTAGTGCAGTCAACAAATACACTGCACACAACACACACTGCTAATAACTGAATGAGCACACACAGGCACACAATAGAGATGGACAAATGAATTAACATCAAATCTACCGATACAAACAGTAACATTATCTGAAAAGTAAATGAAGCAGAACAAATTGTTCAAAGACCTGTGAATCCTGGTTGTTATTAAACTAGAATGTCAGCCTAGAAATAGAAGAGCGAGAAAGACGTCTTGCTTCTAGCTAGTCATTTTTCTCATTTACTATGTCAAAGGTGCTCTCAAAGTTGTGACTCACAGTCTCCTGTTGCACCGTGTAGCGGTGAGTTCTTCAGACTATCAGGAGAAAAGCGAGAAATATCAGTCTTTAGGTTAATGGACGCGTGGCGTGAGAGTTGTGTGGGTCTGACGGTCACTGAGTGAGAGATGGCAGCCCCTGAGTCGGTCAGCTTAACACCGTGCAAAGTGTAAAGAGCGAGTGAATGTCACAGTGAATGTGTGGCACCCTGTAGCAGTTCTTTACAAGCGTATGGACTGTTTATGCCAACGGCCTGCCCTGCTTTCGATTCCACAGCAAAAAATCCTAGTTACACAAAAAAACATTGAGGACCAGTTGGTCCCCAAACTGCATTACATTACCATATTTCTAGTAGATTATTTCATGTCACCTTTTAATTCTCCAACTTGTGTTAGTGTTTTCTCGCAAACTACTTTTACCTGCTCATCTTCCTTCTCTATTTGCCACACTCACACACCCAGACACACGGTGCCACTTTCTGTTTTTCTCTCACGGTGTCAAACAGGAACAGCAAAGTTTTTTTTATAAAGTCACGCAAAAACAAAACTTGCATTTTGGATTTTTTTTTCAACTGCTTGTTATCGAATCCAACATGGTATCCAATGTCATCAGCACCAACTGGGTGTGTTCACTGTCGCTTTACCTTGTCCGTGTTCACGTCTTCAATGTTATACCAGATAACATTTCTGTCTCTGTGTCTGCAGCAGAGCTGTGTGATTGTCAGTCGACCACACGGGAGGAGGAGAGCAAGATGGAGATTTTCCATTAGTTAATTGCAGTTAATCTCTTTTTTAATAACTTCTATACTTAAGATACTATCGAATGTGTAAATAACAGAAAACACATGGTATTAAGGTATCAATACTTTTGACAACCCTTCACAGAGGTGCACATTCATTGTGCTGATTGAGGCTCATCTTGTAACTTTCTCAGGTCCAGGTGCTGTAAAGGAGAAAACACAACATTCTGTTTCTATATTGGCTTCATACAGAATACCTCCACTCTCCTCCACACTCAGAGCAGATCAATACACCTGATGTCTCTGTTCGATGCTGCTGGAGTCTGGAACCTTCAGCAGCCACCCAAACACCTACATTTGTGTATTTCTGTCTTGTATCCCAGTGGCAGCATGAGTCTCCCCCAGCCTTGACTTGATTTTACTGATGTTAGATTTTATTTTGATGTCTCAGACCGACGATGCCTTGGGCCCCAACTGGAACTGGCTTTACTTCATCCCCCTCATCATCATCGGCTCTTTCTTTGTCCTGAATCTGGTGCTGGGAGTCCTCTCTGGGTAAGTTCAGTCATCTTAAGGAAGACTCTACAGGTGAATCAGGTAAAAAATTAGATATCGCCATAAAATTTCCCAAGCTGGTTACTTACTTTAAGATGTGTATATATATATATATTTTAAATTGTATGTTTAACTATACAATATGTTTTTACACTTTGTGTATCTCTTTTATCATTATAAATCAAAATATAACCATAGCCAGAAAACCATAAAAAAATATTTTTAACAAATACCTCTGTAAAAGTGTATACGTAAGAATAAAACCAGAAAGTTTGGTGTGTGTAAGTGCTACTGAAGTGGAGATTAATCAGCTTCAGCCATACAGTCAGCTGGTTTTGTTGTCCTGTTGATTTAGGATCTGGCAGGTTCTGCTGGAGGACAGAAGACACAGTGCAACTTGCTGTTTTAGTGGCTGGCAAACTTGTTACTGTCAAACAGAACTGTGCTGTTTCAGTACACGGTGTCAAAGTCTATACAAGTTAATTAGTTTTACACAAAGGTTAATGAGGGATCTATTGTCATTATCTCCACACTGAGAGAGAAAAGACCCCCTTTGCAGTGCTGTCTCTGCTCTCCTCTTGTGGTTGAATGAACAATGAGAAGAGCTTAGTTCAAGACAGCACTCGATTTTTCCCCGGTGATTGTCTCCTAGAAGAATTAAATATCTGTGTGACTATAATTCCCTGTACGTTCAAAGAGAAAATACATTATTCTGTGCTTTGGTTTGGTTCTGCAGGGAATTTGCCAAAGAGAGAGAGAGGGTGGAAAACCGCAGGGCCTTCATGAAACTGAGACGCCAACAGCAGATTGAGAGAGAACTCAACGGTTACCGGGCCTGGATCGACAGAGCAGGTGGCTTTAGTCTCAGACTCAGTCTCAGTCAGGGAGACCAAGGATTTGGCTCTTGATGACAAAAGGAAAATCGATATTTCACTTCAAGCTTTGAGACTAATCCTGTCGATTGTGGAACGACGGGACTATCTGATGTTTTCTTTCAGCCGTTTGTTCCACCACAATTGAGATATAAATATAGTTACAAAAGATGCCGGTATATCTCTTTCCATCTAAGCCATCATCTGCTGCTCATTTCTGATTCTGTGGTTTTGGCTTTCCAGAGGAAGTGATGCTTGCTGAGGAGAATAAAAATGCAGGACCTTCTGCGCTTGATGGTAAGTCAGCAGAGATTTTTGTTTTTCCTGGTATCATTGTGCACATTGTCTTTCTTCTATCCTCACATTGCTTAACATTCTGTTTCTGTTCGACTGAATCAGTTTAATGCTAGCATGAATACTTAATGCAAATGTGCTTTAAAGAGGCTATTCAAGCAAATGCTATTAAGGTCTTTTATATATATATATATATATATATATATATATTATGTATTTGTCTGTGACTTTAGGTTGACACACTCATTTTAAGATGCAGATATTGGAATAAAAAGTATTTTCAGTGAAGTTAAACTCCATTTCAGTCTGAATTTTTAGCCATGTTAACATGAAGGCAAACGTCAGTCAGTCAGACCACCACTTCAGGTCCAGACTGAAAGATCTAACAACTATTGAATGAATTGCCATGAAACTTTTTTCAAACATTCATGGTTCCCAGAGGATTATTCCTAGAGATTTTGGTGATCCATTGACTTTTCCTCTAGCGCCACAATCAGGACAAATTTTACACTTAAGCAGAAAAATATCTCAATTTCAACAAGATGTATTGGCACAAACTTTTTACAGATGTACCAGATGTATTCTTAGACAGTTAATCCTAATGACTTTGGTGATCTAGTTTTCCACTTCCACAACTGTGAGGTTCACATTTGTGGTTTTGTTTGGTTTTCAAGTATTGGATGGAACTAACCACCACCATCAGGTCAAAAATGTTAATTTGTCCATTGAATTTCTGACCAAACTAAACTAGCCCTACTTTGTGTTTAGTGCTCATTAGCAAATGTTAGCGTCTTTAGTATGGCTGTAGACTTTCCACCCCTGAAAGTCGACTTTAATTACGAAAAAAACCATTACACTATGTCAGTTCAGGACATGTTGCACTGCACAGATTTTGTTGCTGCTGTGGCGCACTTGCACAGATCACTCACACTGTTACATTGCTCACTACAACTCTCAATGCCACATAGAGAGAATTAACATAAATGATGTTAAACCTGCCACTAGACACGGTGCCCCACAGACAGCTAAGAGCCTGCTCTGACCCTCTCAACTCTGAACTTTCCTCCTCGCTAAACCAGCAGGGCTTTTATTAAATGTTGATTGATTGGCAGCTCTCAGGAGGCTCCCAGAGTGGAGTACAGGTGGTGCCTATGGTGAGAACCGTCCTCTGTTCCGCTCTCTCCCTCACCAACTTCACCACCCCATTTGCCGCACATTGCCACTCAATTGCGCACACACACGAGCACCTTAACATAGAAACCAGAAAGCAAAGCCTTTTTTGTCTGGTTTGTTTCTGTCTCTTAAAGTGCAAAGACGCTCTGACGAGGTGAAAATAAACTGAAGGATGCACATCTGTAGTAAAAACAGATAGTGGCTCCAGCTGTTGTGATGGAAATAAATGCAGAAGCTCTGATAGCTTTGATTAAAAAGAAAGGTGGCGCACTGCGGTTGCCTCAGCAACCACTGGTCTGAAAAGGCAGCAGCATGTGCTTGTATATCTGTGTGTGTGTGTGTGTGTGTGTGTGTGTGTGTGTGTGTGTGTGTGTGTGTGTGTTTGCAAACACTGTGTGTGTGTGTGTGTGTGTGTGTGTGTGTGTGTGTGTGTGTGTGTGTGTGTGTGTCTGAAATGGCAGCAATATTTTAGTGTTTCTGTGTGTGTGTGTTTGATCAGTAGCTTATCAAAACAAAAGTCGCCAAGCAAATATTGACCACAAGTAGATTCAGAAATCACAAAGGTAGCAGGAAGGTGTGAGTGGGGGTAGGATAGGATGAAAGGTATCATCGTAAACACACCGTTCAGCTAAAAAGGTCAAAACATACTCATCACGTTCTCTTCAGCATGTGTGCACCGCACGGCGTGTCCCCTGATAATGTATGGCAGCACTTGAACGCAGCTCAAACAAGAGAAAATGCATGAAGTCGCCTCGGAGCATGGTTTGCCATGACGGAGATCATAAATAGCGGCAGAGGGATTGCATTGAGTTGTTTGGATCATTACACTAACATTAAATGATCATTTTTATCTCATTCAACTGTAACGTTAATGAGCTCAACTTTCTCTCTCAGCTAAAACGTCACAGACATTAGCTTGTTGCGCAGATGATCTTTACAGCGATTTCTTCTTCTCGTTTGCATCATCATAATCTTTTCATTGCATTATACGTTTTTGCACTTGCATACTGCCTGAGTCATACATGTGACTGTCTTAAAGATGTACGGGTTTTTATGCACAAGGCAGGTTTTTGGGCCGTGTTAACATACAACCTGCAGAAAGTCTGATCTGATGCAGCAGAATGATCAAAACAAAACGTGTGTTTTGTGCCCAAAAGTCAGCTTTGCGTCAATATCCTTTTTATGTCCTATACATTCCCTCTAATTTCACAGTGTGTATTGATTATACAGTTCGAACAACTTGTTCTGGGAGTTCTTATGTTCAACCTGCTCTGTCTGCAGTGTTGAAGAGAGCCACCACCATCAAGAGGAGAGGGATGGATGTGGTGCATCGAGGGCAATCAGGGGAGGAACAATATGGTGACATCTCCTCTGTGGGTGAGTGGGAGTCAGGAGAGGCTCATAAATATGGACACATAAAATTGTAAGGCATATTGTAGGAGGACACACTGTGCTCTGCTGCAGCCTTTAGAAATGCATGTTGATACTATTGTAAACATCACACTGTTGAGAGTTCAAGATTCAGAGTGGGAACATGCTGTTCAAACATGGTTACTGTAGGTAGACCACAGTTTCTTTCTACTTTTCCCTCTCCTGTCTTTCAATAATCCTCGAAGGCATCCCCATGGCAAGAGCGAGTATCAGGAGTGCCAAGCGAGGTCCAACAGCGTATTTTCGCCGTAAGGAGCGCCTCCTGCGTATCTCCATCCGCCGTGTGGTGAAAACACACACTTTCTACTGGACAGTGCTGGGTCTGGTAGCTCTCAACACGCTGTGTGTGGCCATTGTTCACCACAAACAGCCTCTGTGGCTGTCCAACTTCCTCTGTGAGTCATTGCAGTAACACCTTAAGGTCATGGTCTCCCTGAATTTGTTGCTTTATAATATACTTGCTTTTAAAATTTAAATATGTTTTCGTTGTTTCAGACTATGCAGAGTTCCTGTTTCTCGTTCTGTTCCTGACTGAGATGTTTCTGAAGATGTACAGCTTGGGACCGCGTCTCTACTTCCACTCCTCCTTCAACTGCTTTGACTGCAGTGTCAGTACTCTGTCTCCCTCTCTACATTTACGTTTATTTCTCCCAAAATCAAACTACTTGTGCTTTTGAAATATGTAGCATCTCTCACTCTTCTCTCTGTCACTCTGTCCTAGATGTGAGTGCACATTTATATGCTCCTCTGTGGTTTTTATAAAAGACACAATTCCTTATAAATATATGTCTCTGTAGGTAATCGTTGGCAGCATCTTTGAAGTGCTGTGGGGTTTCTTCAGGCCTGGCACTTCATTTGGCATCAGTGTCCTGCGTGCTCTCCGTCTGCTGAGGATCTTCAAGATCACCAAGTTAGTCCTACAGCCCTCCTCACTCATATTCATATTATTTATGAGAAACATTTCTGTCTGACTTAAAGCTTGCAGTGTTTGTCATGTCTGTGTGCTATGCGGTTTAATTGTTTTTTATTTTTTTAATATAAACTTTTATCTGCATCAAACGATAAATTCTTCCAGCCAATAAAACAAATAAAATATACTGAAAGGAACCTAAATATTTAGATAAAGGCGGCTGTGGCTAATAATTGCTGGTTATGAAAGATACTAAACTGAGTGTGTATGTATTGATATATTATGTATTCATATTATTATGGGCACATTCGTAGGAAGCACTCCTGATCAGCAGCTGACACCTTGCATGGCAGCTTCTGCCATGAGTGTATGCATGTGTGTGAATGGATGAATGTGACAAGTGTTGTAGAACAATTTCAGTGGTCGGCAGACAGGCAGGAATGTCATAAACGCTTGACCAATATAAAATATAAAATAACCTTTTAATTCTTGGACTATTTTGCCACTACATATTCCCCCCTATCTGGGTTCTTAAACCATGAAATACACATTTAAGTCATACCATACACTTCCTCTTAATGTAGTCCGTTTGTCTTAATTCACACACACCTGATGTTGACATTACAGGTAAAAATTCCCCTGTGACCCTCCTAAGAGCGATGGTCTAAACCAAACATCATCAAATAATTAGCATTGAGCATAGATTAAATGTTGCACATATGTTGTAGATTAAATGTTAAACCATTAACCAGTATAGTTTTCACTACACACAGAATAAATGCATCATGCATCAGATCTTATATTCTTTTGGTAGGATTATACTTTTGCCTGTAAGCTGTTGCAAAATCCTTGTTCAGCTCTTGCATTGTGTTTGTGATTAATGACTTAAAACAAATGCAATGGATACAGATAATTACTTGAGATATGTGAATACATGAGACGCAAATATCAACTCTGAATAGTCTCTTTGTGACGCCAAAATTCTGTAGCTGCTGCAGCAACTTCTCGTCTTAGACCTGCAGGTACAAGAGGCCCCCCTAACTAACACACTCCTTTTATTTCTCTCTCTCTCTCCTCCTTGTGTGGTTTGGCACACTTTGGACACATTCTGACACTAACTACTTTCCCGATAAGAACATTCATATCTCAGTTGCACAACATCCTTTCACAGTCTCTTTGCATCATTTAGCTAACTGATGGAGTTCTCCTTTAAAAATGTTTTAATGTGATATTCTGTGACTGTCAAGGTATTGGGCGTCTCTGAGAAACCTGGTCGTCTCTCTGATGAACTCCATGAAGTCCATCATCTCCCTCATCTTTCTCCTCTTCCTCTTCATCGTTGTCTTTGCACTCCTTGGCATGCAGCTCTTCGGTGGCAGGTAACATTGCTTATAGTTCTGTGGATCACTCGACATCAAGTCCATAAAGAAATTGAGTAAAGTGAGGAACCGCCCAGGCAGAGAGACAAATCTAATAAATCAGGCAGAAAACATAAATTGTTTTTCTCTCCCACTCGAGTGCACACATCCTGTGATTCCAGTAAAGACACATTTACAAACATAAAAACAAGGCTAAAGTAGACTTCATGGCTCAGTAGATTCCTCTTTATTGAAGACACACAGTTGAGGGGAAAACAGATTGTCCTATTGCGTGTTCACAGTTGTTTTCATTATATTATAGAGGCAGACGGTGTGAGCCCGAGCGAGATTTAAGACTGCCTTTGTCACCCACACAGCTATTGTTGCTGAGTCAAAGGCTGTTTTCCCACAAGCTGTCACTTACAGAAAGGCTGGCTGAGGTGGACGAGCATGACCTTGTGAATGAACTGGCCTCCAGAATACAGAGCACACAAAAAAAAAAAAAAACATCAGACGGCCTGTTAGAGAGGAGGAGAATTGATTTATCTCAGAAAATCTCAAAATAAGATAAAAACTAAACCCAGCTCTGCTTTTTCAAAGGCCATATGTGACCTCATCTTTCTCGCAGGTTCATCTTTGAAGACTACACTCCAACAAACTTTGACACCTTTCCTGCAGCCATCATGACCGTCTTTCAGGTCTGAAAATATGACAGCGAATAACAATATTCAGGAAATGTAATTTTGAGTGAAACAACATTTTAGCATATGTGAAGTTTATAGCTAAGCGCTATAGAGATGCTCAGGATAGTTTTGTGGATGATATTGTGTCATTGCTGTGGGTGCGTTTTCTCAGATCCTGACTGGAGAGGACTGGAACGAGGTGATGTACAACGGTATTCGCTCTCAAGGAGGAGTGAAGTCTGGCATGTGGTCCTCTATCTACTTTATAGTGCTCACACTGTTTGGAAACTGTATCCTTCATCATTTTTCTTATATTTCTCTATTTCAAATTTAATCTTTTGGTCTTTATAAATCATTTTAAAGTCAGATTTTTAAAATTGGTGTCTGTTTCTTGATAGGAAAAGGGCTAAAACTCTGACCACAAACTGTTTACCATCTAGTTATGTGGCTAATGTATCAGCAAAGGCCTGCTTACCACACATCAAGCAGACACAGCAACTTGTTCTGATCTAGTCTTAGCTTTAATTTTATATCTATATAAAATCATACAGACCAGCTGAGCCGCAGAGGTTCTGGTAGAACCATGTGTCTCTTACGGAGGCGTCAGTGTTGTGTCAGTCAATGTTGCCAGGGTTGACTTGTTGCACTTCGACCACGTCCTTAACTCAGCTGTGACCAGACACTCTACTAAATGTCTTCTTGGCCATTGCTGTGGATAATCTTGCCAATGCACAAGAGCTCACCAAGGTAATAAAACAATGAATAACAATAAAGATGTAATTGGAAGAATAAGGCTGCTCTTATCTGGTTTTATTCATGTTACATAGTTTTAATAATCTCTCCACTCAGCCATATCCAGTTCTGCTTTGTTCTCCTCATCACTTTGATGCTGTTTAATTATTCAAACTGACTCATTTTACAGATGTTCAGTCGTCTTTTGCTCTTTTTCTCTTTTGATCAGGATGAAGAGGAAGCCGAGGCAGCGTTCAACCAGAAGCATGCGCTCCAGAAGGCAAAGGAGGTCGGACCGTTGTCCTCCTTCATGTCTTCAGAGTAAGTGTTGTATGCAACCACTCTCCCTGGCTGACCTCCTCCTCTCCTCCCTCTGTCTCACTCTTCCTCTCCCTCCCTGCCCTCCTTCCTCCTCCTTGTCTATATAACTCAATGTGCCAGCACAAGTCGCTGTAGCCTCCAGCAAATGGCGAATCTATCAAGTGGTGCAGAACAGTTATCGATGGAGGCCAAAGGTCATCAATAGTTGTGCACTTAAATGTCACTTATGGCCTGTTGAGAGAATCAGTGTTTGTTGCTGTCCCACTAGAGACTTATTGATACGTCCTCGCTGCTATCTGGACTCCGCCTGCTCCCAACACTGTAATTTGCTGCCAAATTGAAGTCTAATGTATGTCTCCATGGTTACTGGTTCCACTCCGGTGTGGGAGGCGCTTATATTGTTGTCATAGAGACAGGGTTACTTAGTGTCCAAATTAACATGGTGTGTCCATTACAGTAATATACTTCTGTAATCGTTGAGAGGAAAGACCGTAAGGGGCAGTCAAATAAAGTGTGTGCAGGCTTTGATCTGTTTGATCTCACTTGTGGAAAATTTGATTCATAAAGTTAACATGACCTTGTTTTCTCAATGCTCAGGTTTCCAGCTTGCAGAATAGATTGTATTTTCTTTCTCTCAGGGATTGATTGCACAGTGCCTTGTCGTAGGTGGTGGAAGCGCATGTGCATGCACAAGAGTGGGGACCTCTGGCTCTGTGTGCACGCTGTGTATTGAGAAACGAGCAGTTTGTTGCATGGGCATGTGGAAGACTTTATAAGATAACATTTTATTAACATGACATGATGTACCTCCTTCTCTCTTGCATTCTGTCTTTCTTCCTTTCTTTCTCAAGCCATTTTGCCAAAACTTACTCAACGGAAATTAAATTATAACAAAGCAGAAGGAAAACTAGAAATGTTGCATTAGTTTCAGTTTGGCCAGCTGAGGGTCAGGCTCTTGTCAGAACCCATAGAGAACACTGGAATACCACGGGGTCATCCGGGCAGACATCTGTATTCAGAGAAGGCACTCTGAACTTTAAGGATTTCTGGTCTCATTTCCGATGTCAGCTATGAAACCCCAGCGGTACCTGCCCCCGCTGACACTGGAGAAACTTGCATGACAGCATTTGCTGAACAAAAAAAGAGAGATGCAGCATGTTGGAGGTTGATGATGATTTCACCTTATAAAACGCATGCATCAGGTCAGCATGATCAAAGGAAGAAAAACGGAAATTACACACACACCCTCGCCGGCAATGCTTTTCACGTATAATATAAAAAGTGATACCGCGATTTCAGTGTGTGTACAGTTTTTCTTCCATTGTGAAGTCTCTAATCCCTCCCCGAACTGCTACTCTTGAGTATTCTGAATATTTTAAGCTCATATTTCGAGGCTGAGCACATGAATTTCCTCATTTAGCTCTACTAGCATGTCTTAAAAGAATGCTAATGTGTGAATGTCCTGAGGTGGCGGTGGTGTACAGAGCTGCATCCCAATGTGATGGTTTTGTTCAAAGGGTATCTAAATATGTACTCTTTCCCTGTGTTTGCTGATGGAGCCCATCTCTGTGTGTTTTCTACCTGTACCCATACTGTAGCTCAGTCTTACTTAAAATGTCCTCTTATCAATGTTGCGCTTACTGTTAATGTTTATGAATGTTGTTTAATTGTTTCTAATACTGCTACCATCTTGTTTGTCAATGTGCCGCTTGGCTCCAATGGAGACACACACCAAAGCATGGAGAGTCCAGTCAGTTTTTCCAAAGGTTATTCATTTAAAGGAGGGATGTGCGCAATGGAATATTCTGCAAACAGAATATATGATGTAGTGATTAAATATGAAATGAATAATTAATCTGTGCATGTAGAGCAAAAAGAGCTGTTTTACCCTCAAGCCAATGTACTACAAAATCAGAACAGATGGTAAATGGCATTAACAGTCTATGTTTTGATGATTTGGTCTTTGTGTGAAAGGCCAGTTTTATCTTTGAGGATCGTTTGCTGTGTGTCTCCTGGTCTGTTTTGTCTTTGCTCACAAAAGCACTAATGTCTTGTTTTCAACCAATCGCTCATTGATAACACGGACCACACAAGAGTCCACGCTCCAGTAAGTAACACTGACTGTTCAGCTTTCTGAATCTCTCACTAACGCCTGTCTGATTTTGCTTAAATGGGTAAATGTCCCAGACTCCATCTTGTGTAGTATTCTGTTCATGCTCTGTCCTGTTCCTCCCCAACTCTCCAACCTTATTTGATTCCACATTTCTTTATATCTATTCCACTGATTTCATTCTGCATCTTACTCTTTTTGTTATTAAAGTCAGTTCCTGGCTTGATTAATTTATCACCAAACATCTTCATTGATCCAGTAAATTGCTTCATGTTGTAATGAAATTGCTCTTGGTTTTTGCTCAAGTGCTCAAACATCTAACCAAAGCACCTGTTATGTACAAATGAATATAGATATTCATGTTTTGCTAGTTTTCATTTTAAAAAACAAACAGGGCACCTGGGGTAGAATTATGAGCCCATCAAAGCACATTTGGAAACTTTGAATCAAATTAGACTATTAGCATGTAAACTATTTTTTTTTCAGATCTGGATCAAAACAAGCTAAAATTAAATAGATCAAATCAAATGCTAACACTAGCTTTAATTTAAACCCTGTGTATGTTAAATGTGGCGCTGCATATAGTTGATGTCTGCTTCTGTATGCTGATATTTTATCTTTTCTTTCTCTTCTCAGGGGAAGCCGGAGAAGGCGGCCCTACCTGTACAGGAAAAGAGCCATCCACCGCAGCCGGCCTACCTACTCCTGCTCCCTGGAAGAGGCCCAGGGAAGCATCAGGGAGGGCCGCCCACCCCCACCACTCAACCCCTCTAACTCTTTCATGTCCAGGAGAGAGAGGAGAAAAAGGATGACCATGTCAGTGTGGGAGCAGAGGACCAGCCAGCTGCGGAGACACCGCCAGATGTCCAGCCGAGAGGTCCTGTTCAGCAATCCCAGCGAGGAGAAGGATGGGCCTCCAGCCCAGGCTCAGCTTGGACATCCCCTGTCACTGCATCGCAAGGCCATGGAGCACACGCCATCTGGGAGTTTAAAGCGCCTGGCAGAGCCCTTAGCCTCCCCAGTGAAAAACCAACCTTCAGGCTCCTCCATGTCTGTGGATATCCCTCTTGATGCTGTGCTCTCTGGTGACATACCAGACCCGCCAGAGTCAGTGCTGGTGCCAGAGTCGTTGGATCCTGTGAACGTCCCCCTTCCTGATGCTTCTGAGTCTGTGGCCATACCAGATCCCATCACTGAGAGCGGAAAACTTGGTGTTAATCAGAGTCACACCAACACTATCAGCGAGCGACGGAGCCCCAGACTGAATGGCGAACGCCAACACAGGGCAGTAAAGAAGTTCAGACCACCTGATAACCTTGACACTCTGACTCCTGAGATGGGAGGTCATGGTGGTATCAGGGGCAGGAGGGCGCTGCATCACTGTGACCATCAGAGCGGAGTCAGAAGTCAGGGCTCATCACCCAGCGATGGAAGCCACTTGTCAAGTCGCTCGGTCAGCAGAGAGAAGAAGAGAAATCCAGGGAAAGGGGAGGAGAAGGAAACAGAGGGCAAAAAGGAAGAAGAGGTTTCCAAACCTAATGAGAACAGGTGAGACAGACCAAAAGCTGCTCATCCAACATGTGTTTTTTGTTTGGTAGTATATTTTAGATTTGTATAACATCGAATCAAAGTCACAAGACACAGAAGGGAAGATGCAACGAAGGTCCCCAGTCAGATTCACATTTATATGTTTAGTGCCAGTGATCTTCAGTGTCCTGGAGATGTTATGTAAGAAAGTACAGACAGAAAATACGTTTTTCCTTCCTGGTCCTCAGGGACCACTGCCCTGCATGTTTTAGATGTTTCCTGGTCCAACACACCTGATTCAAATGAGTGGCTCATTATCAGGCCACTGCAGAGCTTGATGACGAGCTGATCAGGTGAATCAGGTGTGGTGGAGGAGGAAACGTCTAAAACATGCAGGGCAGTGGTTCCCGAGGACCAGGATTGAAAAACACTGGTCTATGTAGCAAATCTAAGCACAGGACAGTATTACAACCCAAGATTAAGCTATTAATTTGTCAATTTCACCACAAACTAGATCCACCTGCACTGTAAATTTTTATTACCTCACCTCAAGGCAAGAAGGCTTCTGGTTTGAACCTCGGTTGGGGCCTTTCTGCGTTTTGGAGTTTGCATGTTCTCCCTGTGTCTGCGTGGGTTCTCTCCTAGTCCAAAGACATGCACTTAATAGGCTAAATGGTGTGCGTAGGTGTGAATGTGAGTGTGAATGGTTATTTGTCTCTATGTACCCTAGGATGAACTGGCATCTTGTCCAGGGTGTACCTCGCTTCTCGTCCTAAGTCAGCTAGGATAGGCTCCACTCCCACCGCAACCCTGATGAGGATAAGCAGTTGCAGAAAATGTATAAGGATACAAATAATGGTGCACTCTGTTGCACACTCAAATGACCAGTTTTTATTGTATTGCTGCTCTTTTATTGTTATGATTATTGCATGCCTTAATTGGATGGTCAACAGTAGAGAAATTGCAGAAATGAGGAAAGAGATGAGGAATGACATTCCACCTGCTGGATCCAAACTGGGGACGTTCTGGTTTCTAGGTAGTCAGCGCTTTAACTCCTTGGCCATCAAAAGGGCCTGTTTGGCTGTGTGTTTAAACTACATTTTCGAACCTTCTCTGCGTTTATGAGCATCTGTCTTTATAAAGATAGTTTCCCCATTAATGCCAACTAAATAAACAAAACTTCAGAGTGAGTCGAACATCTCGCTGTGTTTGATCATTCCATGCTACAGTTTTTCTGCTAATGTGCTACAATGCTATTCTTGGTGCTGTGACTGTCACCCATGTCACAACAAGTGTCTACATGCAGCACTGAACTTGTCCTTGAAGAGTATTGTTCAGCCTTTAAAGATCCAGTGTGTCAGATTTAGGGGCTCTATTTGTAGAACATGACAGAAATGGAATATGATATGTATAATTATATTTTTATTAGTGTATAATCAAATTGAAATAAGAATTATTTTGTTTTTGTTACCTCAGAACAAGCCTTTTATATCTACAGATGCTGCAGGTTTGCAGCGGACTGGCTTCATGTTTTCTATGCTTTTCACAGCCACTGTAGTTCCTCCTTCACACCCGGATGGAGAGGGTGAGGTGAAGGGGTTGCAGCCAGCAACTACACTGCTTGATGTTTGTTTCTTGCAGCACGGCGACATAGATTCTTTATCTGACAGCATCAACCATACTGTGAGTGTGCAGTAACGTCTTTGTCTCTGTATTTTCAGACAGGATGACAGGAGTGACGGAGGAGATGCTGACCCACCAGAGAACCAGAGCCACAGTGGTAATCAGCATCCTCAGAAGCAGGAAGAACCTCCTCAGCAATCAGACCCGTCGCCACCTGCCATCCCAGACAGCAACAAAGAAGAGAATGAGACGGAACAGGACCAGGATAAATCGCAGCTCAGCTCAAGTGTGATCATCGAGGTGCCCAACATTCAGTCATGTCTGGAGCTCTCCACAATCACAGGTATAACTGTTGGTTTGTAGTTAGGAAATGTAGAAACACAGCTGGTGACATTAGTAGGTGTTTTGTTAATTTGCTTTCTCAAGACATGTGACATGGCTACCTTTAATCTAACCTTACAAGGCCAGCCCATCATTTTCACTTCACTCATTGTGGTTCGGTGTATTGGCATCATGGCTGTTCTGGAAATCTGAGATGAGAATAAGGCCATGAAGTTGCAGATTTGTGCTTCAGGCTAAATTGTTGCCTCCACAGTTCAATTTGAGAAGGACTGAGTCATGTCTTTGTCTAAGCTAGTCCTTATAGTTCACCGTTGCAGCTTAAGAGTATTGGACTATATTAGCCTGCTATTTTTAAGGAGGCTTTGTGAGGCCTCCATCTTTTCATCTCACCCTACTCTTCTTCTCCTCTCACCTGCCTTTACATTGTTTTCCTCTTGACATCCACCAGTCAACAGTAAGGACCCTGAAACCTGCAAGTCAGAGAAGGAGGAGGCAGAGGAGACAAAGCCTGTTAACAACGTGACACCAGACAGCATGTTCATCTTCAAACCTGACAATCCGTAAGTTGCTACCAGTCACACCTCTCACATCTGCAATCTTTTCAGTCAAGATTAGTTGCACAACATCCAAGATGACATCTATCTTCACTCTCTGCCTCAGGGTGCGTCGAGCGTGTCACTACGTGGTGAACCTCAGGTACTTTGAAATGTCCATCCTGCTGGTCATAGCTGCCAGTAGTATAGCACTGGCTGCTGAGGACCCTGTGGCCACCTCCTCTGACTGGAATAAGGTTTGTGTGTTCATATTCATGTGTATATCATCTGTCTGACAGGGACAGCTGTAAAATTAATGACTTAATGGAAGCCAGAATATTTCTTCTGCTGTTTCTACTGTCTTCTGAATCACTCTGTCAACTCTTGAGATACGATTTCAATCACTTGTTATCTGTGCCTTGGGTCTAATAGCTCCCTTCATCTACGCTAAGCAGCAAAAGTACCATGAAAAAACATTTCTAAAAAACAACATTTCCTTAAATTGTTTTTGCAGAAGGCCACTAATGTGACTTGATGGGGGGCAGTTAAATCGCTGATGAGAGAGGAGATTGAAATCCGAGACACACTGAGCCTGGTTGTTCATGGGAGGAATTGAGCTAATTATCTTGTGTTGTATTACATCATTTCAGTGGACTGTTTCCTACTACACCACAAAATAAGAGGCTGTGAAGTAAAATAGGGCTTAATGTGATAAAAAATCAATGCAACAAGTTAAAGGATATCACTTTTTTTGTGAAGAATGTACTGTTATTATCCGTTATACGGCTGATCTTTATCTTTGGCTGTTCTCCTGTCTCACACTCATGACAGGTTCTGCGGTATTTTGATTATGTGTTCACGGGAGTCTTCACATTCGAGATGATTATAAAGGTGAGGTACCGTCTCAAGCTGATATATGTCACTGTGTGCTGACTCATTGTTAGAAACAGTGGTTGAACATTTAAATACTGTACATCAAAGAGTTTCAGGATGGATGGAGCCAATGCAACTAAATTCAACAACCAAAGTACAAACTAAAGCTCCCTTTTCATCACATCTGAAAAGCTGTCCGATAACAGATCAAAAACAAACTTGCAAAAAAATAAGCCTAACATTGTGCAGCTGGAATATCTTTTTTACTTTCCTCTGCTGTTCATCTCACGACTGCTCAAATTTATCTTGCAACTCTTTGTGGGGGTCATGATCCTCGCCTCTTTATGTTCCACTTGAAGTAACAAACAGTTTTGTCAGGCCCAGGAGCTCGATTCTTATTACATTTCCAACTCGGAAATATGAAATACCAAAAAAAAAAAGAATTTAAAGTTCAATCTTTGGAAACTATCCACGAGTAGGACATTTTTCATTCACACACCCTACCCTTGTCTTGTCCATAGATGATTGACCAGGGTCTGATCCTCCATGATGGCTCGTACTTCAGAGACCTGTGGAACATCCTAGACTTTATCGTCGTGGTGGGAGCACTGGTGGCCTTCGCCCTCTCGTCAGTCACATGATTTTTTTTAATTAAAGCACTAATCATATGTCTAAACGTCAAAGTGTCTTTAAATCAGCTGTAAATGGGCTTTTTCTGCTGTAAATGTTGTTTCACTTCATGAAGTCATCTCTTCCATTTGTTTATAACATTGTAACTGTTGATATACATGTCCCTCTTTTCTGTTCGTCTTTGGATGATGCCCCTGTGGGATTGACCACCAGCAATGTGATGGGGTAAAAAACTAAAATGTCTTCCTCTCTTAGAATAAATACCATCTTTAAATGTGCAACGTGTGTAGAATATGTCATATTAAATAAATAAATAAGGAGGAGGAAAACAGTTCAGCAAAGCAAAAAGTTTCTTAAAATGTGATATTTAATATAAAACAATGGTATGGTGCTCACACTGTCCGTCTTTCTGCACAGAAACAACAAAGGACGGGACATTAAGACCATCAAATCTCTGAGAGTGTTACGTGTCCTCAGACCACTGAAGACCATCAAGAGACTTCCTAAACTCAAGGTCAGAGATGCTCTGTCGTGATACTTACATTTGAACCAGTAAGAAAGGGAAGATCTCAAGCCTGGAACTACATCCTTTTCTTTTCTCATCATCTACTTTGTAATATCCTTTTTTTGTGCGTATGTTCCTGAATTAGCAGGCTAGACTGCACCTGTTCATATACTGAGTTTTTTCCACACTTACATAGACTGATAGAAACATACTCTATGGTTTAAAGATTCCTCCTCTTTCGTCTTAACTGTTAGTCACACACCCGAGAGCAGAGAAAAAACAAGCTGACAAGATAAGGTGACAAACTGTGAGCATCAGGGCATGAAGACATGTTGTCAGGTCTGGGACCTGCAAACCTCACATAGTCTGTCTACAGGCAGAAAACAAGGAGGAGAGGGTAGTAGGACATATCAAAACATAAAATCTCATGCATACACAGGTGGATATTCCTTGGAACAAATGTAAGGTAGCAAATACACTACTCCTAAAAGTGATAATACAAAGTGAGGAGGAGAAAGAGAGAAGGAAGGTGATCTGCATAAATAAATAAAATAATAGATAATATCAATAAGCGAAGGAGAGGGGAGGGTTGAAAGTGAGGGCAGGGAACTAACCAGACGGTCTGAGTGTGCTAATAGGTAATCATCTTGGGATTCTAACTAATACCATGTACTTCTCATCTGTTCACTGGGAGAGGAAGTAAAGATGTGTGAAAAAAAACACACTGACTGTGTTAGGGCCATGTCGGATCTTAACTGTATACACCAAACCCTTCAACACAATGGTCGCCAGTCTGGTGCCAGTATATTTCAAGAATGGGGACCATGTCTCATGCTGCACAGTCACCGTCCCTGATCTCACCACATGTTTGTCTCTCTCTCTCTCTCTTCCAGGCGGTGTTTGACTGTGTGGTGACGTCTCTGAAAAACGTCTTCAACATCCTGATCGTCTACAAGCTTTTTATGTTCATCTTCGCCGTCATCGCCGTGCAGCTCTTCAAGGGGAAGTTTTTCTACTGTACCGACAGTTCGAAGGACACAGAGAAGGACTGCCAGTAACACTCTGTTATATTCTCTCTCTGTTCTTCCCCCTTTTTACTTCCTTTATTCCTGCATTCAGATTTATATTAATCTTTACTTCTTTCCTTCACTGTCTTTCTTGCCTTATTTCCTTCTTTCCTCCCTCTTTTCACTTCCTTCTTTCTTTTACTCTTTTTCCTTTGCTCCTTCTTTCCTGTCTTCTTTCATCCCTCCCTCCCTCCTTCCTTCCTTCCTTTTTTCCTTCCTCCCATTGATTCTTCTTTCCTTCCTTCCGCCCCTCTTTTTCCTTTGCTTCTTATTTCCTGTCTTCTTTCCATTCTCCCTCTCTTCCTTCCTTGTTTCTTTCTTTTCTTCCACCCATTCATTCCTCCTTTCTTCCCCTCTCTCTTAATTCCTTCTTTCTTTAACTCTTTCCTCCTTTCTTCCTTCCTTCTTTCTTTCCAACCCTTTCTCTTTCCTTCCTTCTTTTATAAATCTTTCTTTCTTTCCTTCTTGATTCTTTCCTGCCTTCTTTTCATCTTTTCTTTCTTCCCTCCCATCTGTTCTTTCTTCCTTCTTTCCACCTCTCTCTCTCTTTCATACCTTTTTTATAACTCATTCCTTTCCTTCCTTTGTTCCTCCCTTCTTTTCCCCTCATGTCTCTTTTCTCTATTCTTTCTTCTTCTCATCCTTCATGTGGTCAAGTTGTTAAAAGTGTTCTGAAATCTCTCAAAATTCTGCATCATTCTTACCGTTCCTTAATGTTTTCTTATTATGTGACATATCTTTGTTGTTGTTCTTGGTCTCCTCCTTCTCCTCCAGGGGTTACTACATTGACTACGGGAAGGACAAGAAGGAGATAAAGAGAAGGGACTGGAAGAGACACGAGTTTCACTACGATAACGTCATCTGGGCTCTGCTCACTCTCTTCACTGTTTCCACTGGAGAGGGATGGCCTCAGTGAGTGTCTGACTGGAATCAGCAGATCTGTGCTAATTCTCATGCTGGATGAGGAAGTTTAGGAGGAGCTTTCCCACGTATCATTTTCCATTCTTAGAGGGCTCATTAGCTTTTATGGGCGTTATAACCTTTTAACATCTGGCTTGTTCTTTGATAATGGTCAAATCTGACCTTTGATGGATGAAATATAATAGATGTGATTAACTTAACAAAGATTTTGCCATTCATTATTTCACAATAAGGTTAAACCAATATTTCACTGACAGTGCTTGTGGGTTTGTACTGTTCCAACCCTCGTTAATTGACTTCTGTGGCTGTGGAAATGAATTAAAATGATTTCCTCTTTCAAATAGCAAATTGGCATTTGATCCCCACCCCAGTGAACAAATACTTCCATATAATTTCTGCCCAAAACGAATGGCTACGGTAGTATAATTTTTCTCTCTGCTTTTAAATGTTCAAACAATTCAAAAAGGGAATTTTTCTTGCACACAATATTATTTTTTTTTTATTAAAGAATACTTTTCTTCTTCAGCAAGAGTATGCAAGAGTCTTGAGTTTGTGAAAGATTAAAAGCAGTTTGATGTATCTGCAGGACAGGGAGTGTTAAAATAAATGATTCCCTTTCTTGTGCTTTTTCTGTCTTGCCAAACCATGGAAGTTTTTCTTCTGTAGTTGCTTGTGTTCGCATTAGTTAGCATCGTATCTCTGCTCTTCCAGGGTTCTGCAGCACTCAGTGGATGTGACAGAGGAGGACAGAGGTCCAAGCCACGGCAACAGGATGGAGATGTCTATATTCTACGTCATCTACTTTGTCGTCTTTCCTTTCTTCTTCGTCAACATCTTCGTGGCTCTCATCATCATCACCTTCCAGGAACAAGGGGATAAGATGATGGAGGAGTGCAGCCTGGAAAAGAATGAGGTGCGGGACGATTGATCAAAGAATGATGAACAAACACAGACGGAGAAACAATAAACCCATTATTTGGTTGCACCCTTTTCTTTGCTGTTTGTCTCCCTTTTTCTGTCTCTTTATTTTATGCAGAGTATAAATTAACAGTCTAGTCTGTGAAGCCCAATTAGTGAAATGTACTCTGTCTCCAGAGATGTTCTTATAGGAAACATCTACTTCTTCCTTTAGAGTTTAAGGCAAACAGAAAAAATTAAAGAACCCCTTTAACAAGGTGGATAGTCAGACCGTGTTCTGTGTTTTTGACTGTTTCTCCTGTTTTCTGTATTTCAGAGGGCATGCATAGACTTTGCCATCAGTGCCAAGCCCCTGACCCGTTACATGCCCCAGAACAGGCACACTTTCCAGTACCGTCTGTGGCATTTTGTGGTGTCACCCTCGTTTGAGTACACCGTCCTGGCCATGATCGCTCTCAACACCATTGTACTGATGATGAAGGTAAAGAAACATTTTACATTTTAGTTGGAGCATAATGAGAGGACAACAACTGGTGCACCAGGTTCTATACATATCTTCTCTCTCCTGAAAATGACTCCTGAATTTTCCACGTCCTTGTTTGCTGGTAGGAAAAACACACCTTGTGTTGCTTCTCAGCAACATATTCTGTCACGAACCTGCGACTGTTAACACTGTGGTTTTAAAATAAACCATGATGTGTCACTCCTAACTAGAAACATGGGTATGTAGAAACTGATGTGTACCACCTCGACACACTGTGATGATTTCATTTGGATCTGCTGATGTTTTTAGTTTCTCTCACCACTATTTATTTCCTGAACTGGCCTTTTCTTGGGCTGTGCTGGCTGTTCAGAGAGACAGACAGACACAGGGTGACTCAGCCTGTATTAAATATTGATCTATAATGTCCAGGGGCTGCTATTTAGCATGACCTCATTAACTGTGGCTGCCGCCCCCAGAGGAATGGCTCCTTTTATAGTGCGACAGATGAGAGGTGCAGAGACTGAGGGACTATTTATGGGTCTGGAGGAATCTTCCATCAACCTGTAGATCAGTTCTGCAGGGTGCAGGCCTGAAGTTAACACTAATATCAGACTGGTACCATGGGGTTATGCTGCAGAAACTGGTTAGGGAAGATTACACTTTTTTTAATCCCACTCATACTGCATATTCCTTATAGTTTAACCCCTGCCCCCTTTCTATTTTCAGTATTACTCTGCCCCGCCGGCATATGACGCCGTATTGAAGCACCTGAACACAGCTTTCACTGTTCTTTTCTCCGTTGAGTGTGTCCTCAAGATCATGGCCTTCGGCTTTCTGGTGAGAGAAAAGAGCAACACACGGCCTCAATGTGAATTTAAGGTTCCTTTTTAGAAATGACTCAAAGCACCTTTCCTGTTTTTTACAGAACTACTTCAGAGACACGTGGAACATTTTTGATTTCATCACTGTTTTAGGCAGTATTACAGAGATTGTGGTAGACTTGCGGGTACTGCACAGCCTCTTTTTCCAACATTAATACTGTATACCTGTAAACAACACCACCAGTAAACACTAATTTCCTTCCCCTGTCCTGTGACCTTGCCCCAGTTTGATGACACATTCAACATGGGTTTCCTGAAGCTGTTTCGAGCAGCTCGTCTGATCAAACTGCTTAGACAAGGTTACACCATCCGGATTCTCCTGTGGACCTTCGTCCAGTCCTTCAAGGCTTTGCCCTACGTCTGTCTGCTCATCGCCATGCTCTTCTTCATCTACGCCATTATTGGCATGCAGGTTAGGGAGGCTTCATCAGTCTCCGTTTCCCCTTGAAGATGGTGTCTAAAGTGCTACATTTACCATTTTTATCCAACATCCCACACAGCACCATATGTATATTTGTTTAATCGAGAAATGAAATCCTTCATGGTTTTTATGTGATGACCTGTTTTTCCATGTTTTTTTGCATATGTGTATTTATATCAGGTGTTTGGGAACATCAAGCTGAATGACAAGACTCACATTACCCAGCACAACAACTTCAAGACCTTCTCTGGTGCCCTAATGCTGCTGTTTAGGTCGGACACCTTTTAGATCCCTAGTCCTGTTCTTTAGGTAGCTTTGGACTTTATGTTGCATGTTTCAGATCAAGACTACGAGTTATTCCATGATCCATTGATCCGAAACTCAAGACTTTGTCCCTCAACACTCTTCTTAATCCAGTGGTTTAGCTTCAGTACTCCAGAGCAGTTACCATCTTTTGTGTCAGTTAAATTGAGATTCAGCTGTGATCCAAACTACTAAACTATGATTTGCTACATTTGGTTCTTTAATGTGGTCTGAATAATGTTGCTAGGTTACAGTAGTAAGCCTTTGCTTTATAAGTACCCAAGAGGCTACTCCGTGTCAAGGGGTGATAGATGTTGCTGTTGTACCACTTACCTCTTTAGCTAACAGCTTTGCAGGCACTTTGAGAGTTTAACATCTGACGATGATGAAAGGCAGAGTGGGTCAAATAATGAAATGGCTATCTAGACCAAAGTGTTAAGTGTTGATATTGTGTTTATTTTTACGTTTAAAAGTGATAAAGTGATGACTCTAACATTTAAAGATAGTAAAACGGCAGAACCATTGCACACAGACTGTAGAGTAAATGTATGTGTGAGACAACTATAGGTCTCACATTTAGAGCAAGCTGTCTCTGAAGCAACTGGTGTGAGCCTTGATGCTTTGATTGCACTTTCCAGATGGCAGACACAACTGTGAATAAACTGTGAGCTGGACCATTCGAGTCTTAACCAGCCCTCCTCCTCCTCCTCCTCCTCCTCCTCCTCCTCCTCCTCCTCCTCCTCCTGTTGGTTTTGTGTAATGTGTGTGTCTAGGAGTGCCACAGGGGAGTCATGGCAGGAGATCATGTTGTCGTGTTTGGGGGGACAGAAGTGTGAGACGGATCCAGCAGTACCAACATCTGAACCGGAGGGAGGCTGCGGCTCTGACTTTGCATATTTCTACTTTGTCTCATTCATCTTCTTCAGCTCCTTCCTGGTAAGACAAGGATGCTGGAGTGTGAATGATCTCTCCAAACTACAACACCTCTTGTTATATTTTAACCTGGTGTCTCCGTCAAGGGGATTAACGTGACATTTCAGATTTCTCTCATTCATGTCTTATGTTATCTTAGGATGAGCAGCTGTTCTTTATATTTTGAGCACTATGCTGATATTTTCCCGACTACCTCCTATACAGAAATACAGCTTTTTCCTTCCTCTTCTGTTTGTCTTGTGTCCAGATGCTAAACCTGTTTGTGGCTGTCATCATGGATAACTTTGAGTATCTGACGAGAGACTCATCCATCTTGGGTCCACACCACCTGGATGAGTTTGTTCGGATCTGGGGGGAGTATGACCGGGCTGCCTGGTCAGTGTCTCTCGGTCTTTAAGCTACACCCAAATTTTTATCGAGAATGCAGCTGTACACATACAAATGCTACAGTTTTCAGTGATGTTAGATGTTCAAGCAGACCAAATCAACTCTATAATACACTTACACCTATGGATGGAAGTAAGGGTTGCTATTCTTAATCTACAGTTACTTCAGTTAGAAACAGTATTTACATATACACATACATATGTGTACATATGTCAGCTTTACCTGTCACACTGAGCTTTACTAAACCAGGCTGCTGGAACTTATTTCCATGAAACCAGGACAAAACCATGACCACTTTACTAACTAGGGACAGTGAAACTACATGAAGTTGTCTCATTAAGACACATAAAAGCACATTAGGCATTCGCAAACAACTGGTATCATGAAAGGGGAGCAGCAGTAGATTACACTAAAGTAATACAGTGAATAGGATCACTGTTAAGTATGAATTACAGATATAATGGAAAGGAAGACATACTCATCACTATATAATATAATAAAATATATCTATCGAGTATTTTCGTGGTTGGTGTATCTGTTATAAACATCAGTAAAATAATATACTATTGGAGTAGATTTTGTACAGCAAACAATAATTGCTAACTGTCTCACACTTTGTCATTATCAGCTGACACCGTGTCTAATATTGGGGTGTCTGTCTGGCGTGTTTAACAGCATCTGAATTAGCTGCAACAGAGAAAAATGACAACAGCAACAGATAAAATGCCCAAACTATTTCACCTGGTATTGTTTTGAAATCTTCTAATTGTGAATTTTCTAACAATCTTCATATAAAATTTGCCTAGATGGATTGAACAAAAAAAAAAAAAAGTGATTTAATGCTGTTATTGCTGAGCCTACACTTAGACCTCATTCAACTTTCTTGCGGATTACAAAGCTGTACTGACGCACAACTAAAGACATGTATGTTCTTTTCAGTGGTAGGATCCACTATAAGGAGATGTACAAAGTTGTACGCACTATCTCACCTCCCCTGGGCTTTGGAAAGAACTGCCCGCACAGGGTGGCATGCAAGGTTTGGTTCCCACATGTCAACAAACACCCCCACTTTGCCTCTTTCGTGTGGGATCTCTCCTGACCTCCTCCTATCCCTCCTTTTCTTTTCCCCTTCACCGGCTGTCACCGCCGTGCTTGACCTTTAGGGGTGTGTTAGTCAGGTCAAAGAATGACGACACTCCAGTCTCATGGTACTGAGGAACAGGACATCCCTCGTTCAGGATTATAAGTGAACATAATTTTGATTTTATCAAATTTTAAAATGCTTAAATCTTGATTTTAATGTAGTTGTGAAACAATGTGGGGGAAGCCTGTCTCTTTCTACCTTTTTGGATCTGGTTTAAAGTTGTTTTTAGTCCTACATCACACACACATACTCCGCTATACCATGTAAGTATTCGATATTTGTACCAGATCCAGTGAGGCTGTCATTCCTTTGCTCATCCTGTCTGAGGTTTTTCTCCTTCCCCAGATTTCTATGCCCTGATGGCAGCATAGAAAGAATACAACCTGTTTTATTTCTCCTACTTTACTCTCTATTCTCGTGTGATGCCTTGGAATAATCCTTTCTCTTGTATCTCTTCCATACTCTTTTTTTACCCTTCACGCCCTTCCTGTGCTCTCCTCCTTCCCCATCCCTCGGGAACGCACTCCCTGACTCCTCCATCGTTATTCAATTTCTCCTCCACCTCCAACAATCATTCCTTTCCCCTCCCTGCCCTCTTCCTCTCCATCCCTCCTTCCCCACTCTTTCTTTCCCATCCCCATCTTCATGGAAACCTGGCGCCCCCAGTGGTCGTATCCATTACACTGACATGTATGAGATGTTGACCAACATGTCACCACCTCTAGGCCTGGGCAAGAAATGCCCCTCCAAGTTGGCATATAAGGTAGACTGATCACTAGAGATCAAACAGGCATTCGTATTTGAATCAGCGAGGACAAGCATTGTAAAAGCTCATTTTGTGTGTCATACTTTGGAAAAGCAAGGCATTTTTTTCTGTTGATTACATGATGCAGTATTGCTTGTTGAAACAGTTTAAAGTTTTTTTCATTGGCAGACGATTAGCGCTTTGGTAATGATTTGCGTGTTTTGCTTTGCATCTTGGCAGAAAAAATGAGACACCATTATCTGTTTGCTGTTATCTGATGAAAAAGTCTTGGTGAAGTTTATTTTTCAAAGCTAGTTAAGGAACATGAATCAAAAAGTTGTCAAACATCTACATGCTAAATCTGCTGTTAAATGTTCTCATGTCTTTCATACTTACTTCTCTGTTTCTTACATATACCTGTCTGCATGTGCCTCCTGCCACAGCCCAATGTTATATCTGTGTGCAATATGTAGTGTACTTGATGATGTGTTGTATGTTTGTGTGTGTGAGTTTGTGAGCCTGCAAGCATGCTCCATCTCAGATGATGTGAGTTTTATCTTCCTTTATGAATCTAAATAAACAGCACTTCTGATTAGATGTCAATTTACAGAAGGAGAGGAGAGAATACATTTTTAATTTGTAAGTTTATTTGTTTTGTGACATCAGGCTGTTTTGTTGAGATTGCACAATTGTCTTTCTTAATTACTTCTCAGTCTTGGTACACAGTAATAAGTTCTCAAAACAAGATTTGGTAAACGACTACATGTTCTCTCCGTCCTTCTGTATCCAGCAGTTTAGTCTAGTTGATTTCAATTAAACAAAGCAAGCTATGCTATATGAAACTGCGAAACTTACTGTTTGTTCTGATGCCCAGACAGGCCGTGGTTGCTCATAATCTTTTTCAAGCTAGTTTCCCAGAAATCATAATTGAATTATCTAATGATCTAACAGATTTATGTGACAGTAGGAAAACTGGGCAGTATTCTTTTGACCTGAAACTCAAATGTTGTTTCTAATAGAGTAGCACAGTGGCATTCCTGCTTATGTGTGTAGGCTAAATGAATTATCATCTTGAGAGAGCGCCACAAAACTGTAATTAATTATCCTGAGATAATGAGTTTATTAAGTCATTATAACCACAAGATAAGAGGACTTAAAACATTATGATCCACCACAGCTGCTTTGGGCTTCCACTTTTGCATCGTGATATGATGTTTAAATGTTAGTTGTGTGACTGACTATCGCACTTTCTCTCTGCTGCCATCAGAGACTAGTCCTAATGAACATGCCTGTGGACGAGGACATGTCCGTTCACTTCACCTCCACCCTCATGGCCCTCATACGCACCGCCCTGGAGATCAAGATAGCTAGAGGTTAGAGCGGATATCAAAACCTGACACACCTTTCATCACATTTACTGTGATGTAAAACACTTAGTGTATATATGTGTGTGTGTGTGTCTTCTTTTATCCCCAGGAGGGGAGGACAGAAATCAGATGGATCTGGACCTGCAGAAGGAGATTAGTGTCATTTGGCCTCATCTCTCTCAGAAGTCACTGGATCTACTGGTTCCCATTCACAGAGGTGACATCTACACCTGCAACTTTACAGTAAAAAATAAAGAAGAGGAAAAGAAAAGAATAGACTTTTGCCGTCATAGTAGTTGTTGTAGTAAATAGTATTTTTATATAAAAAGTGTCATGCTTCTGAAGGGTTTGTTGATTATTGTTTTAGGGATTCTCTCCAGGTTATGTGTGATTGTGTGTTTCTGTTTTCTGACATCAGGGACCATGCTGGAAATTTACATGCTGTCTTTTGGATTTGTTGGTCCTTAATTTTCATAAATCAAATCAAATATGATATCTGTTTTCTCCTTTTTCAGCCAGTGACATGACTATTGGGAAGATCTATGCCGCCATGATGATCATGGACTACTACAAACAGAGCAAGGCCAAGAAGCTCCGACAGCAACTGGAGGAGCAGGTACTTTTCATTTTGTATATTTTATACTTACTTATATATACATATTTATTAGTATTTTATACTTGTTTTTTAGCAATATTATGATAAAGTTTGGGTTATATTTATTCCCACGAGGCACCCAGCAGCCACTGATATTGTATAAATCTTTTCTTTCCATTATTTAGCACATTGAAGTATGCATGGGTTATTGTATTAAAAAAGAGATGGCACATTCATCCAAAATTAGATGTGAACTGTGTAACCAACTGGCCATCTACAGGAAAAGTCGTGATTTCAGCCTTCTTTCAGTGACATTTAGCTGCGAATATTCATGTTGTGATGATAGGATTGTATTTGTAGTCTGTTTGAATTTCACATCTCCCCCTTGTGTGTTTCTCTGTCTCCCATAGAAACATGCTCCTATGTTCCAGCGTATGGATGCCTCCTCTCTGCCTCAAGAAATCCTATGCAATGCCAAATCCCTTTCATTCCTCAGACATAGTGCCGGATCAGCTCTGTAAATATTCAACTTTTCTGTCATTGTTATTATTTTAGGAATAGAAAATGTCTCGGTCACCAACTTCACCCACTAATTTACTTTACATCACTTACTAATTGACTAACTTATGTGGGTATGTAAGACAGTTGCCATGTCTGTGTCTGCATGTGCTCCTTCAGCACCAGAGGAGGTTTCGTGGCACTCAGTCCGATCTCTCCTCAAGAGATGTTCCTGCAGCCGCTGTCTTGCTCCAGGGAGGAAAAGGAGGAGGATGACGACGACGACTACCACCGTTCACCCTACCACCCCTACCACCACCCACATCATCACCACCACCATCATCTACACACACTGGTAACCACCTACATGTGGTGTTGAGAAAACAAAATATTTCCATATCGGATATGCATAATCACTGCTTTGTCAAAGAAAAGTTGTCTGAGGGCGAACTTTAGGTCAACAAAACCCTTCAGCGGTCAATAATGCAGTAGCCTTGTGGAAAGTAGCATAATTATGAGATGTCCAAGTCTTGCTGCTAATTTAAGTGAACAAAGAGTCTCAGTTTGATTCTTGAGACTTGAAATGAGAAATAAATGAGAAACACCCAGCCCTCTTTTTTTCATGTAGGTGCCAGATGTAGTGGAGTATAACCAAGTGATGCAGCAGGCCAGGCAGGACCCAACTGTTATTAAATCACCTCAGCGGACAGCATCTATCAGAGCGTCCTCTATGCCCAGACTGGCTGTTGATCCACAGGTAATGAAGACTATTGAGATTTATTTGAATCTATATTCAGTTCTTAACAAATGTTGTGTCATAAAGTGGATTAAAAATAAATTAACATTTAAAGGTTCACATGAGGTGTACTCAAATTTGTCCACACACGTTAAAAGAGCCATTATAGTATATACTATATTGTTTGTAGAGGTAGCTCAGCACATAATGTGACTAAAGTCTATGTTATGCTTATATGTGTATATGTGTGCGTTTGGTTATTAGAGAGAGGATGTGTTTGCTGATTATGTGTCATTCATGGTTACTTAAGTGATTCCTTCTGGTTGTTCGCTGTGTGTGTAGCCTGGGATGTCAGCAGACAGTAAGCTGATGAAGCGTTCCTTCTCCACCATCGGAGACCAGTGCGTGAACGGCCTCTGGCAGGAACAGCACTCTCTGGAGAGAGTCAGTCCTGACGGCACATACAGGCCTCGGCAGAGGAGCTACAGAGGTCATATCACATTACTGAAACTCCTCCTGATACATATTCATAGCAATGTTTTATTCTGAATATAGGTTTGTTTTTGTTTTTTTGTTTGTTTTGTTTTTTAAATACAGTATGCAGTATATGCTGCAGCCCTGAAGCTATTATGCATGAATAACCTGAAGGACTGAGTGAAAAGTCCTCATCTTGAGTTTAATTTATGTTGAATTGACAACCAAAATTAAATTTGAAACAAAATGAGTATTTGTAAGTCTTTGACTAATTAATAAATTAGAAATAAGTATTTGAATAAGATTTAGGAGTGTAATTCCTATAATTTCCTTCAGTTATATCACTGTACTTGCAATGTATATGTTGAAAAAGCACTATTTTGGATTTTGAACTGGATAATTTGGATATGTTTGTTAGACTGGGATATCCATAAGGTTGCTTTTCTTCACTTTGACCTAAAACTGAGGTGCTTCTAAGTCCTTTAAGCTTTTTTAAAATAAAATCTACACTCCTCTTAGGTCCAAGAATCAACCACAGAGAAACAAGCAGTCATGAGAGAGGGCGATCTAAGGAACGGCGCCACCTCCTCTCTCCTGATGTGTCCCGCTGCAACTCTGAGGAGCGCAGCCAGGATCCATCATGTGAAAGGAGACGGTCACCTAGCGAGGGACGTGCACAGGCCTTACAGAGACAGGTAAGAGTACAACAGGGTGAAGTACACACTTAAAGTCGTGTTGATTTGTATCGTACAAATTGTGGGGACCAGAAAACCAGCTGTCTCTCCTGCCGAAGGTGGATAACAGCTGAGACTGTAATACTAGGAGTCTATAACAGTTCTTTCCTCATTATTGTGTTTGTGGTATTTGCAGGTGAACACAACAGACAGTCCTGCACATTCAGCCCCAGAGTCCAGCACTCCCCGTAATAGGCGACAGCTGCCACAGACGCCCTCTCGCCCACGGCCATACATCTCCTACTCCCCTTTAGTCTGCCGAGCCCACACCTCTCCCACACCAGTAAGCTCTTCTGAGGGACAGACCCAGCCTCAGGATGGCCCTGGCGTCTCCACAGAGACCTCGTGGAGGGCTGACAAGGAGGGCGGCCCCCTCGCTGCAGTTCAGGGGTCATCCGGAGGTCCAGTTTCAGGACCAAGCAACCCATCTCCTCACCGCTACATCTCAGAGCCCTACCTCCCATTCCATGAGGATGTCAGTGGTGGAGAGGCAGGCGAGAGGCAGGACACCCTCACTTTTGAGACGGCCATGGCAACCAGCCTGGGCCGGGCCAACGCCATAAGCTCCGCCCCTCAGCTCAGACACTCCTGGCAGGTTCCTAACGGGCATTTCAGAAAGCATTTGGGCCAGGCAAATCCGGCTGGAGCCAGCGAGCTGCTAAGTGACACAGATGAGGATGACCGCTGCTAAAAAAAAAACAGAGAAGAAGACGATGCACAGAGCGGGAAGCGAGAAAGGCACCTCAGAGACACTCCACATGGCACCACAAGGCTCTTAGCTGCTCTGTGGCTCTGAGGACTTGTATTCTCAGTACCAGTAGCATTACAAGCAGGACTGAACTCCACTGCGATTTATCTGGATACTTGGGTGTCTGTCTGAAACATGTGTGTGTGTGTGTGTGTGTGTGTGTGTGTGTGTGTGTGTGTGTGTGTGTGTGTGTTCGTTGTAGCTGGAGGGAGGCTACGTGTGTGGACACGGGTGTGTGTTAATGTGTGCGTGTGTTCTCAATAGAGAAGATTTGCCAAATCAAGACAACAGCAGTGACTGTCTGCTGCTATAAGTAGATCACTGAAGGCAATCCCAAGTGTTGCCAAGCCTTCCCACACATGTTTGTGTTTTGATTGTTATTTGAACAAAATATGGTGTGACATCGATCCAAGGTGTCCAAACCTCTTGTGGAATCCAAGAAACTGATCTAAGTGCGTTTTGTGTAGGTAAACATAGAGGTAGCATGTAAAAATGTAATACGATGAATGTATTTTAGCTTTTGGTTCTTATATTGGGGTCATTTGAGAGGGTTGCTGTTAGTCTTTACTGTGCATAGTTGTAAAAGTAGCAGTGAAACAGGGGTTGATTCAGATTTACAGGTTTTATAACTGGCAGCCAGCCATTCCACACAGATCCTGTTTACACGGTATCCACATGGTTCACGGGCATTATACAGTCACTAATCAATAAATAGTCAACACGGGAAATCGAGTTCCAGACATTAAAGGGAGCAAACCCTTGAGTGATGTGAAAAAGATGCTAAAAATCTTGAACAGATTACAGAATAAGAGATGTTTTGTCTCAGGATACTGGACCATTGAATTTGTAACATATAATCATCTAAAATTTTGTTCACCTGGGATCCAAAATGAAGACTTCAGAAAATCAGGACAAGAAGTGTTTCTTAACCCTACAGTCAGCATGATATCAACATGACAAGACTGTCACAAGGACAACCATCTGTAGGACAGACAGCCTGAGGGCAGGCAAATGGATGCTCATTCTTCACGTTGCTGTGCTGGATAACCACTGTCGATGTTGCGTCAGAGAGGTGACTAAAGCCATTTTCTTCCGGTACATAGAGCCAGGGACTTGTCTACTTCAGGATGTGTTGCCTTCTTTCACAGTGATGACGAAAACGATGAGAAATTAATGTCACTTTTTACGTGTGATGCAACATGGACGCTTTTACAGAAGAGGAATCACAGGCACAGTATGGTTTGTCTATATGTTAGCTGCCACATTGTTTGTCACACATTTTGGTCAGTAGAAACAAGAATTATGATATTTTCTGTGCTCCAGAGTTATAGTAATTTTCACACATGCATGATCATGGTGACTGATAATGAGAGATATGTGAGAGAAATGTGTCTTAGAGCTGCCTGATCGTTCTTATTTTAATGTATCCATGATATTAAATGGGATTTAAAACCATATCATCAACAGAGTAATGATGAAACAGCCGGCAGAGTTGAAGCTTTTTCAGTCTCAGCATTCACTGTCCATATCTTTGAACATTCCAGCTTTTCACCATTTGTTGTTCCCCCTTAAATAAGATGTATATTTATATCATGTGCTGTTGTGTTAATGTAATATGTTGAGTTTGACATGTTTCTGAAATGTGAACATAGGACATATCTGGACTGAGGATCCACAGGCCAGAAGAGGTCACGCTCACCTGCTGGAGCCCCAAACAAAAAGTCCTGGACTGAATAAGATGTATTTTAGCAGAGAAACCTCCTTTGAAGTGTGTCGACTGCAAGGCTGGATTTATACAGTATACAGGTTAGGTTAAGGCTTCAGCCTGTAGTTTATAGGACCATGCTTAACGTGTACAGTGCAGCCTAGGACTTAACCTTGATGTCTGTCTCTGTACAGGACAGCCTAATCTGTGCCTGGGGAAACTCGCCTCAAAGAGTTCCCCATCAAGCCTGGATTTCATAGATAGAGAAGCTTTCTGGTAAATATGTAGTATAAACTGTACAAAAAAAATCCATGTTTAATTTATTGCACTGTTTATATTTTATTTGAATCATGATGCCTGTCTATGACTTTAACAAAAGAAGTGTTTACATATCTGTTCAAAGGACCATTAAAGAGAGATCACTTGTCTTTTCTGTACTGGCTGATGTTACTGCTTTTGAATACTTAATTTAACTATATATGTTCATAGTTTGTCTTTTATATTTTGTCTTTTATAATTTTTCATTTGAGGATAGATGGGGAATGACAAGCAACAAAATCTACCAGAGTGTAACAGCCTGGAGATAGACCTAGATGCAACACAAAGACTGTGGGTTACAGTTCTTGATCTACTTTTATTTTCACCACGGATAAAGATGGGAGGAACCAGCAGCAGAGAGTGTAGCACAGGCAAACAAACCCAAAATCACAAAATCAGGCAGAAAGTCAAACAGGCAGGTCAGGCGGGGAGAAACACAAATTCTGGTGCAGGTTTGCAGAAGACAGGTACAGGGACTAAAGACTAGAACTAGATGGAAACATGACCTAACAATCTGCCAGAGAGTCTGTGGAGATCTGGGGCTTAAATGGTGACTGAGCCAATTGAGAACAGGTGTGTGATTGGCCTGATTGCAGTGGAGCGCTGTCAAACTGGTGGGAAAGTGCAACAAAGGCAGGAAGTAGAGATACAGACACAGCGGGGGGAGAACGACAAAATAAAACAGGGAACACAAAACAACAAACTCAAACTTCTTCTAGCTATAACTATGGTATAGTTAGCTATAGCAGTTTTTATAGCTCTCATAATGTATTACTGACAGTACATATGCTGAATGACATCCTCAAGGGTACAACATCATTAAATATGTCTACTAACACATTTTTACTATGTGAAAACATGCCTCTAACTTAATATACATAAAAAAACAAGATAATATATTTAAAATATAACTCTTACACTCTTTCAAATGAATGTAATAATCAATAATCAAATGTTTAAAACACATCTTTGATCAGACAGATTATGTGCCTGGAAGTTCATATTCATAATCTTCATATTAGCACCAAAACAGTCTGAAAGCCATTATTACATGAATGTATAAATAACACATGTTGATGCATCATGTGCACACAATTTTATGATATTTTAATGATATTTTGTGATTTTTACTGAACTCACCGACTCCTCTGGGAACGTGCGTTTTTGCGTGTTTCTGTGTGTATGTTCACATATTCCCTAAATAACCAGGTGTGAAGGTTTCAGTGCCCTGGAAACAGAGCAGAGACATAGGTGAGATATCTAGTTTGTTGTTGAGAGATCAGAACGTAAGCTGAGTGTGTGAGAAGACCGTGATGCCAGTTAGGCCCGGCCCTCTGGTCCATGTGTAATATCAGCTGAGATGTTCTTCCAGCATCAGTTCTTTCTCTGCCGTCTACTCAGGACGTGATGCCGAGCTCATCTTTGCTCTCGCTGCTCTGTGTTCAGGCCTTTTTGTTTATAGTGAAACCAGACAGTCTGTCTCAGAAAGTGAGCGCACTACAGCAGTGTTACCTCCATCCTAAAGCAAAGGATCATGGGAGGAGAGGAAATGTGACACTTGCGGTCGTTAAAGGTAGGAAATCTTATGAAGAGGTACATTTTGGATGGATTTTTGTGAATTTATTGTCTATTACTGTTGGTGTTTATTAGTCAACAAACATTTTAATTTATTTTTTATTTTCTCAAACAATGCAGGGCAAAATTCTGGCATAATCAATCTTGTTATTGTTCAGTTATATCAGTTATTTTCCTCCAAATTAATAATCTATAATCTATGTTTTGTGTTTGCAGAGGTGGATCTATTGCAGCTCTTGGACCTGCAGTCAGCCACTCACTACAATGTCTCAACAACAGAAGATGACAGAGGATGTCCCGCATATCAGATTGGGCAATATGCCACGCTGTTCCTACCAACAGCTGCAGTATTTGGGCCTCTGTAAGTATTACTTATTAGGCTTAACAAGGGATCTAATGTAACCTGCTGCTCCATCAGTTAGTTATTTAGTTGGTACATTCCAAGATGGATATCCAGGATATCAACAGGAAGTTGTATCATCGCAAACTTCCACTTTATACTAACCCAAATTATGCTAATTTTGTTATCATAACTTCTTACCTCATCTGTCTTAGCAGCAATACCAGAATCATTTGTATTGGCCAGGTATGTGTACATATACAAGGAGTTTGGCTCTGGTTTCACTTTGCTCTCAATACATATACACTGACCAGCCACTTCATTAGGTACATTTGTATAATGCAGTGTTATCCAATACAACCACTCAGCCATGATTTCAACTTTTATGAAGCCTTTAATGTTTCAGTTTATGTTGACACTGTCAGAGAGTCATTATTTCCATGGATTATTGATGCCTTAGTGGGTGCACTTGTTGTACAGGAGTTCATTATGTTGAAGGATGTTTCTAATATTTTGGCCCTCTCATGTGTGTAAATGGGGAAGCCAAAATATTAGAAACACCTCTCAATATAATGCAGTCCAGTTAAACACTGCTGCAAGTTACAACTTTAATAGTGAACATAATAGTTAAATTAATACCTCTCTGACAGTGAAAACTGAAAAATTAAAATGTTCAGAAAAGCAGAATTTTGGCATTGGAGTTGTTGTATTGGATCACATTGGATTGTACAAGTGTACCTAATGAAGTGGCCGATTGGTGTACATATATATATATAGAAACAATAACATTTGTAGCCAGAATAAGATTAAGACAAATAAATTTGTAGGTTTCTAATAATTTTATATTAAGATTTATAATGCGTAAATGTTGTTATTTAGTGCACATTGATGATCATAACATGTTGAAAATCAAACAAATCAACTATTGACTTGCCGATAACTCAAACAGTTTAACAGACAAGAAAATAATGAAGGAATCCCAGATCAGTATGTGTTGTTTCAAATGGTAACTAAAGAGGATATAATAAGACTCCGTTTGTAAAATATTTACAATTCACACACTAACTAAATTAAATTAAGCGAGGAATCAAGAGTGGGTGTGTTTTTCTTTAGCCCATAACACATTTACTGAAAAAACACCAAGCATACACAATAAAGTAATTAGTGACTGTAAACAACTAAAACAGATTATTGTATCTTTTACAACAAAAGATGATTTTTCATTTTTAGAGAGTTGACAAGGTCACACGTGACTGCAGAGAGCTAGGACGTTTTTTCTTCTCATGACGTGTATGTTGAAAGGATTTAGCTCAAGGCTTTGGTGCTGAACTTGACCTTGAATGTTTCCACACAGAGTACTAATGCTGTCTGAATCTGTCAGCTTTGTGATACAGTTTACATTCACTTGTGAAGCAGCTCTCTATGAGGAAAGTCTTTAATCTCTCTGTGACACCACCGCCGTGTGTTTAAAATCTATACTTTCATGTATACTCATCTCACAACTGTCCATGTCCAGTGAATGAAATGTGCATGTGGGCATTTGTATGAGTGTGTGGGAGAGTCTTCTGTACGTGTACATTTATTTGTGCTAACGTTTACATGACAGTTTTCCAGATGAGCTGAGTGTGCTGATGCGTCTACGTCTGTGTCAACGGTGGTCAGAGGAGATGACGCTATTGGCTATTTTAGGGCAGGAAGGGGAAGAGCTTTTTCAGCTGAAGGTGGGGCCAAGACTGTTCACTGTCATCAGTGCCTGGGAACAGCACTATGAGTGAGGAAACACAAAAACACACATGCACATACAATATACATGTAACTGAATGATTAAAAGAGAGTATTATAGGGAAAAAATATTTGTCTTTTTTACAGTTGTCTTTAACAATATCAACCCCTTTAGGCAAACAGTAGGAATTACAGCTATGTGTGGTACATTTTCCTCAAAGATACCAAAGAACAAGGTTCAAAACTCATCACACAGTATTTTTACACAAAACTGGTTCAATCCCCATACTTGAATAGTTGAATTTACCTTTAATTGACGTTGTTTCTATCTGGAAATATCACTACCAAGTGGCAACCTCTGTGGCTGTGAAGCCAATGTGGAAGTGCCAAAAACTGCAGTTCCTCAAACGTTCACTCGAGGCTGGCTACAGAACATAAGCCCCTATGTTGTAATGTCCTTCACAGCAGAAATTAAACATGTTGGTTTATTGATGGTGGGTGCCGTTATAATTGGCATGTTTGAGTACACAGGTTTCATTCAGCCTGCCTCAGGTCTGTTAATGATCCACATTTTGAGCTTCAAAACGGCTCTTCAGAAACCTGTGGGTGACGTCACGTATACTCTGTCAGTGATCGCTACTTAAAACCGAAGATATTAGTTTGAATGTTACTCTCCTGAAAACTTAAAACCCAGCATAAGTTGCATAGACACAGACCGAGTCTGCATCTTTGGATTTTTCTTTGGAGTCAGCACCCTTGTTTCCCATCAGTGCTCATTGATTTTAACCAATTTGCTTAACCCCAAACTCATTCCCTGAAACCTGAAAGTGAAAGCATAGCGAGCTTTAAAGTTACTATGTGCAGAGTTGCTGATTATTATTATCCTGGGGACATTTGTTCTGTGTCTGCGTTGCTTTCAGCATTTTGTCCCATTCATCTTCTGATACTACCACTGAGCAATTTAACACCCCGTGAAAATGTTGTGACTTGTGACCTGCAGTGATTTAACGTCTCGCCTTGCAGCAGTGATGTAGAAGTGCACTCCAGGGTGCGTCAGTGCATCACCGTTGGGTGTGGTCAGACAGTAAAACACTATTTTTCAGCCTGCTGTTAGGTCAAGACTTTGAAACACTGGCAATGGCCATTTTTGCTGTATGTGAAAATAAAATTCTTACAGGTGTTTCTGACAGGTTTCCTGCTGCTCCTCTGTGGGATGGACTCTGGCACACCCTCTCGCTGTCCGTGTCTCTGTCCAGACTGGAGTTGTATCTGGACTGTCGTCTACAAGAGAGCACCCCCTGGCGTCAGGGCCTAGGACCTGAGATCGACACTTTAGGCCTGACACTCGTGGGAGGAGCTTCACGTCCTAACCACACACCCTTTACCGTAAGCCCCAACCTCACCCGACACAACCCTCCTCAGGCTGCAGCCTCTCGCTCTTCTGATCTTCATGCCACATTCCTCACCTGGGCCACAGTCCTTCCCTCCTGACCCTGGACAAAATAAGATGAAGGAGGGAGGGTTTAACGTGAAGTTCAATGGCAATGTAGTCATCAGATGATTCATTTATTATTAATTAAGCACAAAGTCTACCATAGTAAAGGTTTAATCAGTTAAAATAATTAAAATCTCAGGATCTCTGAGCAATATAATCATGTCCTTGCTGTGCATTTATGAAATCATTGTGGAAAAAGAGAAAATATAGCACATGTAAAGATCTGTAAGTTTAGGTCTTTTGTGTGAACCGATGAAGTTGGAGTAGGAATAAGCCATCTCAAGCCCATTAGTGACAGCAGTGTTTTCTATAAAGTTTCACTTTTATCATCAATCTGGCCCGATTTCACAGTCTGGACCACATGGGAAACAAAGGACTTACACCTACTGCAACAGCGACAGACCCAGTAGACAACACACCTGTGTCTGTTGTTGTTCACACTCTGAGGCGTGATTCACTTGCTAACTTTCAGAGTGGTGAACACTGACCTGTCTGGCACTGTGCTGCCACAGGAAGCAGAGGGTATATATGAGTGTGTGTGGATGTGTGTTTTATGCTGTGCGTGCTTATATCAGACTTTGGTTGTCTGGCTTGGTCTGTTGATTTCATCATCTCTCTGGGCTGTAAATGGTGTGGTCAGTCAGGCCAGTGCTGGGCTCAATCCTCCAGGGAGGGGTGTGTGTTTTTTAAAGTGCAGCCTCTGGAAGAGTGTGTAAGGCAGCTGCAGTCAGAGGAGTCCAGAAGATACCTTTATCAGAAGCCATGCAGGGTGCTGTGGTGGTGCTACTGCTACTGAGCTGCGTAAGTCAGACTGTCTGTTCAATTGGTCTCTGTTAAACTGCTGCTGATGGATTCAGGTTAGATTTTAACTTTCTGGCAACTTGTGGTAAAACTGAGAAGAAGAGAGATTAACTGTGTCTGTTTAGATTTTGAATGTCTATATAAATTATTAATGCAAAAAGCTTGCCAGCACTGTTATTATCAAACAATGTTGCTGTAGATTTTAGCCTTGCTTCATTCCTAAAAGTGTTATTTATTCAGTGCTTTTGATTACATCGTCTTTGAGTTCTTGTCTTTTGAGTTTTACTTTTTTCATGCCACATTGGAATATGCTGTCAAAATACTCAGTTAGTGTATCTTTGATATGGTACATCATCTCATAACCTTTAGAATCACAATTGACTCATGTTTAACGTAAGTTTTCTGTAAATTTAGACATTGAGATCGGCTCTATGTGAGTTTCTTCGTGTGGTGGTATCAGCTCAAATATTTCTGCATCAGGTTTGCGGGTTTCTTACATGTGCATGTGAGGGGATAAGAGGCAAAGGAGAGGTTTTCACATCAACGAGTAAATCTCGTAAAATAAAAACTGTAACTGGAAAATGTCACCCCCTTCTGTCACCACAGGAAACTTTAAGCATATCAATAATGGTGAACCTGCAGAGAGAAGTATTTAATTCTAGTAAATAGACAAATGAGGATGCAGTGAGCCCTTACGAAACAGTAGATAAACTAGCATACTCAGTGCTACATAATGACATTTTTTGTTATGACTCCTCTTGATATCTTCTTTGTTCTTATTTCACCTGATAACTGTCATTAAAGCTGTTTTTATTTCACAATTTAGTCTGTCAGCAAAGTTAGTTAGTTATATAATGAGTCAAGAGTGTTACTCTCACACCTCAACAATGAGTCAATTAATAAAACCATGACTACATAATCAAGTGCAAATTCCATCTATCCATTTCTCATTTTTTTCTCCATTTTCTCTGCATGTATGTGATCCATGGCACAGTCAGCCCAATGGGAGTGGGCTCCAATTATATTCATCTTTATGGTCATTGGAATTTAAATGTTTGTATTTGCTGCACCACAGTCGTGCAGTTATAAAAATGTTTGGTATAACACTGTAGAAACCTTTACAGCCTGTTGTGTAACATTTGGATGTTTCCAACCATAGTGCCCCCTAGTGATATTATAAAAAAGACACTAGCAGACAGCAATACACACTGACTGCTGTCATAACAATACAACTCACTTTGCTGAAGCTATAAGCCATCGTCTAGAGTGACTAGTGACTGGTCATCTTCTGTCTTTGTGTGTTTTTGTGTCTGTGGTGTGTGTTCAGGGCTCCATCCAGCAAATGATCTTTGTCTCAGGAGATCCTACAGCAGCAGAGCAGCACTGTCGAGATCACAGCAACACCTGTTCAACTCTGACAGACACACAGGTACAAACAACACACCACTGTTGCCTACCAGACACTGAACTGTGGGGTATTATTCACAAGGTTTACGTCCTGATAACATCTGTTTTGTTGCTCTTTTTTCCTGATACTCTAAACTTTACAGCCAGGCGGGCATAACAGATAATAAATAAAGAATATTTAATTGTAAATTGACTAGCTGTTAATGCTGTTCATCCAAAAATAGATTATTTTGTTGTTTTTATGTGTTTTATTAGTTTATATTAGTATATTAGTAGCCACCCAGGCTGTAGTGTTTGCACTACACTGAGATTTTAAGTCTTTTGTATTATATATGTATATGTGTACACTCCTTGTTGAATTTTAACAGTAAAATATCCGCAATGTTGAATTCCTTCACAAGGCACACATTTTCTGCTGTAGCAGTTGCTCTGTCAGCCATGTTTTATAAAAAGTCTTAATTTACCCACAATTCATGGTAAATTAGTCCTAACGAAAGGACTAGAATGAGACAGCTTTGTGCAACAAAATAATTGAGACACTGAACTTTGACCTAAGCTACAGTCAAGCTGCCCATGAACCGGTTGAAGTTAGGTGGAGCTATGATGGTTATAATGTGAGCTCACTAAACCTCATGCAACAAAATTAATAGGCAGTTCAGGGAGATATCAACTAAGCTTAGTCTGTAACACAGTCTAATTAGAAGAGGTGTAATTGGGTAAAATAAGTGAGAACACCTGTGTTGGTGAACTGAGGGTGTGTAGGACCTTTAACAGTCTCTCCCAGCCACACTACATCCATCCTATGTTTGCAGTTCTCAAACGTAAGCCTGCTCTTGACGAGACAGTAGCAGTTCTTTTTATTTAGTGATGACATGTTAGTGTGAATGTATGGTCCTTCATAATATTTATCCACAGTGCTCTGCTGGTTAAAGCATCTGTGGTAGCACCATTCCTGTCTGTCTGTGGAAGCCACACAGGGAGTGATTGTCTCAGAGATGTTTAACATCATAGAAAATTGATTTGCTTTGGACTCTAACTGCATGTTATATTTGTGTGTGATCCCAGAAGAGTGTTTACATTTCTGGACAGACTCTTTTCACACCATCACAGAGAGCACGACCTGAACTGTAATTTCTGCTTTACAATTTGGAGCTATGGTCTTCATTTTTTTGTATGCAGATTGTTTGAATTGTATTCTTTGGGCATAGATTGGTAAATAGCTTGTCCTCGAATGGACTAATCCATGATTGTTTAGAGCTATTCAATAATTGGACTGAGGAGATTGGCCATTAAAAATGTTCCTGTTGTCAGGTCTCAGTTATTCTCACTAAAATGTGTGAAATGGAGGAGTTCAGCACACACAGTGCATGGTGGGGATACAGAATAATGTTTTTCTTTATGTAAACCTTTGCCAGGAAGTTGGAGCTATAGATGAGGTGCCCATTCAGCCATCAAATTCCTCTCAGGACACAACTCTACAGGCTGTCCCCACCAAGCTGACACCAAGACTGGATCCAGTGAGCACTGCTTCCCCTCTGACGTCACATCCTGCTCCAGAGGATGTTGACACCAAAGCTGTAGTGAAAACTAAGGCTGACACACACACTGAAGGCTCAACCAACAAAGAAAAGCCCAAACCAACAACTGTGAGTGAGGAAGTAAATCAAGGTGCAGAGACTCTGAATGGAAATGAGCAGGTGTCTAATTTGCACCCTGACATATTAGAGACGATGAAGAAACCATGGAGCACAGAAGGAAGTATCATAACCAGGATTCCTTCTCTCCACATGTTTCAAGTTCATCAACCAGAAAAGGAGGGCTCTAGATCAAAGGATGCATCTGTCTTGGAAAGTGTTGAGACGGCTATTTCAAGCCCGAATGTTGAACCAGAGAACCCCACAGCTCCAGGAGTCTTATCAGGAGGTGCAGAAACTGCAAGTACAGAGAGATCTTTGTCTAATGGCCCACAGGACTCTGAGTTTTCTACTCCATCTGCTCTCATCTCAGGGCCCATCACAGAATCAGGGTTAGTCGTTTCCAGCATGTACCCTTCATCTGATGGAGGAGTAAAAGAGGAGAGACAGGAGGTATCACCACTAGTCATAACACCTTTAGTTTCAGAAGACCCACCAGTTAAACTCTTAAGACAGACAGAGGAAAATGTATCACTCGGCAGAGCAGCGATTGAGGGCTCTGCTGCACCTCAGACAGATCCAGCCTCAAACCTGACTGTTTTCACTCCTACACTACAAAGCAGTGAAGCATTAAGTACCAGGAACATGGAAGATGAGATGAGTAACGTATCAGTCAGTGAGATAAAAGAAGAAGAGGATATGGAAGACAGGTTGGAAACTGCTTCACCCAAAACAGAAACACCACCACAACAACAACGACTTCCTGGAGAGGAACTGGGGAGTGGGACAGAGACAGATGAAGATGAAATGGATTTTGAGGTAGAGGAGGAGGAGGAGGAAGTGCAGAGACATGCAGAGATGGAGAAAGACAGCTATGAGAATGACACTGTCATCTTTGAAGACTTTACTCAGTCCTCACCTGATTGGATCTCCCAGTTCACCACTGAAGATCCCTTCATCCAATCAGAGGGTGAATCAGCACAGCAGACTGTTGAAGTAACCACTCAGCTGCCTACATACACAGTCAGACATCACAAGGCAAGATTACAACCGAGCATCAGAGGTCAAAGTGTAAGACATTTTTTACATTTAGTCATGTAAATAATCAAAGCTGGGTTTCACAGTTAAAGTTATTTTTATCTTTATAGGTCTTGGTATACTTTAAACGTCTGATTTATCCACAGTGGTTCTGAGTACACAGTGTTAATGGTGTTATAAATGCAAACGACAAACGACGTAGGAAATTTTAATCATATTTGTGTGATATTCTCATCTCATTTTCTGTCGTGACCTTGGATTAAATTGAGTTTGCGTGGAGCTGATTTGATGACGGAGATGGCAACATATATCTGTGTCAATTCTAGCACCTAGAAAGCCATGCAAATGTGTGTGTGTGTGCGTGTTTGTGTTTGTGTGTGTGGTAGAAAGGAGGGGTTAGTCTCTTCGGTGAAAGCCACTATCTCCCTCCTCTGGCTAAACTGTGGTACTCAATTGTGCAAGCTTCTGGTATCTCAGTATTAAGACTGTATATAGTTTACTTTATGCCAGAAGTTCACAAACTATGTTAACTCTTATTCTTACCCATCATCACAATAAACAAATATGAGATTAATCATAAGTCAAACATAATAAACTGGCATATGTGCTCTAGTTTCACTGTGTTTTGTCCAGGGGATAATGTTTAACCAGCACAGTTAATGTTTAACTTTTTAGTCCCACCCTTCTTTGATCAATAAATCTTAAAGGATTACAGTGCACTATTTTTGGTAGTGATGATTGTCCACTGTTTCACCTCACTCTTTCAGGTTGGGTTGCAGGGTCCACCTGGCCTATCAGGACCAGCAGGGCCTAAAGGAGACAAAGTATGTATTTTAATTAATCAGAAAAGCTGTAGGAAATTTGTATCAACGCTGAATCAAATGACTCTGTGTAATTTGAAAGGAATGCACATATTACCAAACAGTGTTCAACATACTGCCCAACTATGCAGCCCTGGTATGTAGCAGGGTACTTATGCCCCAGAGGGTATTTCTGCAGTTGCATGGGGGTACATGTAAAAAATGTGGATTAGCTCAACAAATACAAAAAATAAAAATCCTAACATATCCTCTTATAGAGTCAGCTAAAACATCTGAACACCACATTTCAACAATGTGTAAGAACTAGCAAGCAAGCACAGAAGTTGAAACAGCTGGCTAAAAGTGATGGATTGGTTGAAAGCATAGGGGTGAAACTAATAGATAGACAGTTCAAATAGTTTGCTAAAGCTAATGTATAAATGGTATAACTGGTATAGGGAAAAAACTAAAAGTGACAAATCATTGAAAAAGTTGGCCAGTGATGGATAAACTGTTGAAATAGCTGGCTAAAAGTAATCTAATGTATAAATGGTTTAAATATATAGCTGGTCACCCAAAGGCAATGGATTAACACTTCACATAGTTAGCTAAACGCAGTGTATAAACAGTTAAAGTAATGGATTTACAGTTCAAAGTAATTGATAATGGTGAAATAGCTTAGTACAAAGTGAAAATGTAAAGTAGTGCCTATTGAAGCGAGCTAGCTTCTAACAAGCTAACACTATGGTATGTTACCCAAACATTTTCTCACCAGGGAGAAGTGAGTGAATATTTTCTTTACATTTGTCAGGTTTTTAGAAAAAATTATGACTGAAATAAAATGTTCACGTGGCTTTGTGTCAGCTAGATAGATGAGTATTTTACAGGTTAGCCATAAGGGCTGTGGCATTGTCACTAAACATTAAACAGACTTAGCTGAATTGAGAGTCAAACATTAACTTGTGTGTTACAATCAGTGAGAACTGCTTATTAATATATTCATTCACTTATTATTGTATTAAATTATCGATTCATTCATATTTACTTTCAATTGTAGGCCCAATGATCACAAAATCAATTAATGTAGATAGAATATGCATTTCATACACATTAAAAGTTTCCCTAACTATAAAACATTAAATACAACCTTAAATTCTGTCTCCACATGACCTGTATCCAGTATGATTAACCAATGAAATCTCTGAGCTCTCATTACACTGTGAAATACTATAGGTCATGTTTTCATATACATGACTTTTGATAGTTCCTCAGTTAATTCATGTTTGACCACATCTGCAGTTTAAGTTTCACAATCAGTCAGATTTAAGATTTAATTTGAGAAGATGATGCTTGAAAGTTGAACATTTTAAATCATTAACTTAAGCTGAAGCTAAATGACACAACAACAGTCCCAAGAGCAGCTTTTTATGGGGTTCTTCTGCATCCTAGTGGTTAAAATGGCTCAATGCAGCCTTGAATCAGAACTTTTTAAATAATGTAATCTTAACTCATCCTGTTTTCCACACAAACAGACATTTGATTTTCCTTCCACTCAGGGCTATCAAGGTGTTATGGGCAGGACTGGGCGGACAGGATATAGGGGCCCTGTTGGTCCTCCTGGGATGCCTGCCATTGTTGTATTTAAAACCTCTGAAGAAGAGTGGGAGGCTTTCAAGGTAAGCTACTATTGTAGCACCACCACTCACCTTTGCTGCTACACACTTGTTTGAATGTATGTTGAAAGTATGACTATTGATCAGGTGAAATAAGTGGCTGAATTAAATACAGTATACAGAAAATAAAAAATAACACATAGTTAGGTTTTCGCATGAATATTTACAGTGTTTGTTTGTGTATTGAGCCTTCATAATATACCACTTGAGTCGTATTACATTGGCATGAAAATATCAGACACGTTGTTACCCATGCATTCATCTGTATTTCAGTATTCATGCATGCATATTTTGCATGTTGTGACATCAAAAATATATATAATATATTTAATATATTATATAAAGTAGTTAAATCATTATTATTACAAGTTTGCCAGTTTAGATATGTATTTTATAAATATTTTAACTTGGTCAGGTCGTTGTTTTTTGTTGATAATTACATTTTCACGTTCACATGCTTGAGTTATTGTTCTGATATATATATATATATATATATATATATATATATATATATATATATATATATATATATATATATATATATATATATATATATATATATATATATATATATATCTGATATAGTCAATGCAAATCTGTGTAAGGATCATATGTGAGAGAAATATGTTTACAATATAAAAACAAATTATCTGTCATTTCCTTGCAGAAAGAGAAGTTCTATAAAAAGCTGATTTCTACCTGGCCGGTAGGTGTTTTTTGAATGCACATAATTGGAATTTCCTCAACTAACTCCAACAACATAATGTATTATTACTTTATTTGCAGTGTGTCTACTGCAAAAAGTATACATATATACCATGATAAGACTGTGGTTTTTTTATCTTCAGAAACTTAAGGGGCCTCCAGGGCCGCATGGACCTCCTGGTGATGACGGCCCAATTGTAAGTAGACAAAAGTGTTATCGATTACTCCAAAAGACAACATTTATATTATTATTATATTATCTTTTATTAAGGTTTGATTATATCATGACAATACCAAACATGCAGACTGTAAATCAACTCTTGTTCTGTCCTTATTTTATATTTCAGGGGCCACCTGGAATTCCTGGGAAACAAGGACGAAAAGGAGTTCAAGGGAAAATCGTAGGTATCTCTACTTTATTGTTAAGCTTTATGCACAGTATATTGTGGCACTCCTTGTGATAACACCTTCATGTTGAACACTTGACTGTGACTTTGATTGATTACGGACTGATTTATGAAGAACAACGTGAAGTTAAAGTGTAAATAATGAGAGGTTGTGATAGTCTAACTACAAACAAAACAAACAAATGAATGCTCATGTTCTACTGACTTAGCAAATATCACACGGTGGTTACTGTGATGCTGCTACATAGTTGCCGTTACGAATGGTTGCTACAGCATTTAAGTTGTATAAGTGTTCAGAGCTGCTGCCATAGTATGATTGAGTGGATGCTTTGGATAGTTGCTGGAATACCTGGGCGTCCTAATACACAGCACTACTCATTATATTTCTTAACAGCATAAACACTAGCAATATCATAAAAACACATCAAACCTGAATATGGTACAATACAATAAAGGGCAGCTGTGGTGGGTCACTTGTTTGATTCTCAGCTCCTCTATCCAGTCAAAGATTTTTTGGGGAGGCAGTAGCTCAGTCTGTTTGGAACCAGTGGGTGGCAGTCCAGCAGTATGGAGTGCACTGGTAGCTGGAGAGATGCCAGTTCACCTCCTGGATGCTGCTGAAGTGCCCTTGAGCATCAAACCCTAACTGCTGCCATGGCGCTGCTACATGGCTGCCCATCGCTCCATCAAAGTTCTCATGAGAGCTAACCAAGCAAACTACATTACATGTTGTGTTTTACCTCAGGGCAGTCCTGGACCACAGGGTTTGCCGGGTCCCCAGGGCCGACCCGGAGAAGAGGGGACCCCAGGAGAGAACCCTGATCCAGGCCCACCGGGTTTACCTGGAGAACAGGTAAATCTGCTGAGAGACATGTAAAATATGTATGTATTTGTAATGCTATTAAAAGGGTCTTTTATATATTGGTTTATGTATTTTCACCCATGCATGCATGTGTGTATGTGTGTGTGAGTACAATGCTAATGCAGCTTGATAAATTCACTTTGTGCTTGTCTCCATAGGGGCCCAAAGGCTACAGAGGAGAGAAGGGCAGCAAAGGGGAGCTGGGTGAGTGGGTAAGATTGGCCTGGACTTCTAATGTTATGGATATTAAAATTATGGAGGCCCAAGTAAAGACGCGTGACAAATTAATGGAAAAAACTGCATAAATTAGTGAAGAAAGATAACAAACGCAGATGCATCCACACAGGTGCTTTGCATGGTACAATGAAAGAATTGAAATCCAATAAAACAAATCAAATCAGGTCAAATCAGTTATGATTTTGTATCAAGGTGGTAAGAGGAAAATATCTAAGTGAGTTTGAAAGAGGGTTCATTGTAGAGGCACAGACAACAGTTTCACTCACAAAAACTGCTCAACCAGCTGTTTCAATAGGAATAGTAACTAAACTGACATCTGCATTTAGATCTATGGAAAAGACATCAGTAAACAGGGTGGTCAACTGCACACATTTGATGACTATGATGTGTAAGGAAGACCAGAAGCAACTTTTGTCTGAGTCTGAGATCAATACAGGACGTGGTCAGACTGCCAACAAGAACAGTCTCAACAATTACATACGGGGATATTACAGTAGGGCTGCAGTGGATAAACTTCTCCTTAGTCCAGCGGCACCGGTTTACAGATATGTGGAAAAAACTATACTGTCAGATGAGCCATCCTTCACCATATTATTGACAAATGGCCGAATACATGTGTGACATACACCAAGAAATGCACAGACCTGAAAGTTGCTTTATTCAACTTTATGATGAAACGCCCTGATGGGATTGGTCTTTTCCAGCATGACAATGCCCCAATCCATAGAGCTTGAGTATGAAAATGTCATCTCACTTAATCTCAACCACATTAAACACCTATGAGATGTTGCACCATCATCAAAACATAAAATGATTGAATATCAAGAATGGTGTTCATCCCTCCACCTGGTAGCCCAACACCTTACAAAGACATATGTTGATTTTTCCATTAATTTGTCACTCATCTGTATATACAGTATACCTATATATCCATCTCTCTGCCTAAATGTCTAAGTATTGTTGCATTTAGCTTTTTATTCCTTGCAGCTCTGTTATCCTGTCTTTAGTTGCTCATATTTACATGTCGAGTTGTTAGCACTAGGTACTACACAAGTATTGGTTATTTGCAAAAATCGCAATTCTTTTGTGAAGTTGTCACTATATTGTCCAACAGGTGAATTCTATTTATAGTTATTTGTCAAAACATTTCGTTCTCTGTCTTTAGGGTTATCAAGGGGAGCCCGGACCACAGGGGAACAGAGGTCAAAAAGGAGACAAGGTCGGATTCTGCATGTTCTGTACACTTTTTCCTGCAGTAGAGGACCGGTACATGTGATTTTAATCTTCCTGTCTTTTCTGTAAGCAGGGAAATAAAGGAGTCAGAGGCCTCGCTGGTGTCCCCGGCTACACAGTAAGTAACTTTTTGTTATTGATCGCTGTTAAAGTGAAATATTCATGACTCATTAATCACGACATTTGTGTAAACTTGCAACATCTGAACTGTCTTATGTTTGCAGGGACATCCTGGAGCCAGGGGTCCTCATGGTTTTCCAGGACCATCAGGACCTCAGGTCAGTGTCAGACAGCTCATTGGGTGACAATTATCTATATGAATAACAATAACTATATATAAATATACTCCATCTTGATCATCAGGCCCACAGCCTGTTGCTTTTAATGATAGCGATATCTTATTATTTTCAGGGAGATATTGGAGCTCCAGGCTTTAGTGGACCGCCAGGCCCACCCGTAAGTTTTCTAACATAACATAGGAACCACAAAGTCTTCATAAAATAGAGTACATTTATTAATCTGATTTCTGCTCAGGGGAAAATGGGACCCATAGGAGTAAAGGGTCACATAGGAGTTAAAGGACCTCCAGTAAGTAAGCAACTAGTTGATCAATTTGTAATCAAAAATGAGTAATATGAATTCAATCGTGAAATAATATTTTGTCAATCAGGGTCATCAAGGTGAAATGGGTCCCAGAGGAGCAGCTGGACTACAGGTGACATGACACACAAAGACTGAATAATGATAATCTAATGATTAATGTTTAACCTGTATATACTTGTATTGCTTCAGGGAGAGCCTGGTCCTGGAGGCGTGGTTGGGTTTCCCGGCATCCGTGGCCCTCAGGTATAACGAACCATTTTGAAGCAGTGATATTTTCCAGTTTTATCACGTGAAGACAAAAAAGAAACAACTTTTTTTTCCTCACAGGGAAAGCCAGGACCAGACGGACCTCCTGGTCCTAAAGGTGACCCTGTGAGTACATTTTAAAGAGAAACAACCAGAAACAAAAGTTGTGAATGCAGCAGTAAATTGTAGCCTTCACTTTAGGGTCACTCTTGTCATCTGCCATCTGTGTGTTTCACCAGGGTGATCTAGGAGATGAAGGGGAAATAGGGGAACCTGGACCACCTGGACTTAATGTAAGACAACAAGGACAAAAATTACCAGAGAAGATATGAATATATGAATCCACATGTAGTGAGCTTGTCATGTTGGAGTATTTGTTTTTTCTTTCTCATTTCAGGGAGCCTATGGGAATCCAGGAAAGCCTGGACCCTCAGGTGATCCCGTAAGATTACTTAAAGCAATTTCAATATTGACTGCAGCTAACATGTTTTCATCAATTATACTGTATGCAAATATTTAATGATCTTATATCCAGCTGTAACAGCCTTTTTGGCTCCTAAATGTTGATCTAAATGTGCAGTTTTTTTCTGTTTGTGTGTGTGTATATGTGCATGCACTTTTCTCCACTAGGGGGCTAAAGCCAAGCAAGGTCAGAAGGGTGATCTAGGGTTCAAGGGAGACCTGGTGAGTTTGATCTTTCCTCTCTATCTGTTCAGTTGATTGTTGATCATTTCATTGACTGGATCATTGAATTAGTTCAACAACTCGTTGTGTTTGAGTGCAGGGACCTCCAGGGCCTCCAGGAAAACAAGGATCTAAGGGGCGTAAAGGTCCTTTAGGACTTGAGGGACTTGGGGGACCAACAGGGCCACCAGGACCTCCTGGATCCAGTGTGAGTGAAATAAACTTTATCATGAAGACATGTTCGATGTCGATGATATTGTGTCTGTAATGACCAAGTCTTTATACCTGCCTTTATCATTGTAGGGGTTTGATGGCATCATGGGGGAGCAAGGAAAGCAGGGAAAAGATGGACTGAAGGTGGGTTTATAGAAAAGTTAAAGAATCATGACTTGCATGTTTTTACTACTTGGAAAATAAATGTTTGTGAAATTGTGAATGTGTATGCGTTCACGTACATGTTTGTTACTGCAGGGAGATCGAGGACCAAACGGTATTCAAGGAGTTCTGGACCTCGAGGCGACAAGGTAGGACTAAGATGGAGGGTAAATAATTGAATTAATGTGTAGTGAATGGAAGAAAAAACATTTTAATTTAATTTTTCCTGTCAAAGGGTCGAGAAGGTCGAGCAGGATTTTCTGGATTGCCAGGTCCAATTGTGAGTATGAATTAATGAAGATTAAGTTTGTTCTAGACAGTAATCATGACACTAAATAAATATGACTCACGTGGTTGTATTTTCTGTTTTCAGGGAGAAATGGGAAAATCTGGAGAGAGAGGACGTGAAGGAGAACCTGGTATTAAGGTTCCTATATGGCTACACTTCTTATTCTGTGACTATGGTGTTCAGTCCAAACATATCACAAATAGTTTTAAAGTATTTATTATTTCTTGGCTTAATGAGTTTAACACAGTGAAGCTGTTAAATATGACTTTTTTTTACTATAAATATATCTGTAGATTGTAGGCTATTAAAAGTCTTTCCACCAATTCATGATGACCTGACAAACTAATTAATTTTCTATTTAAGTCCATCTATCTATTTAAGTCAATGCAAAATAAATATGTTAATGTAATTTAGTATTGTCTGTCTCAAATTGCTGCTAAAATAAATGTGAATGAGGCCATGTGTTTTTATATGTCTACACCTTTTGTGTAGGGAACGCCTGGAGTCCCAGGAGTGACTGGACCTAAAGGCCAAAAGGTGATCAGAATTACAGTATATAAATATTGTCAGGTATTGTGAAATAAACTTATTGAAATCATGTGTCTCATTTGAAAATAAGGATGATGTACTGTTTTTGTAATTGTATTGGTCAATGGATGTCATGTAACCTTTCACCTTCACTTTTAATAAATTATATCTAATGCACTGTGTCACTGTGTCCCATCTCAGGGGTTTCACGGTCATTTAGGTAACAGGGGTCAGGATGGACCTCTTGGAGCTGCGGTAAGACCACCAAACAATGTTTTAGCATGCATATTTCTGTCTTTGTCCGATCACACATCACCTCAGAGGGTTTATATTATATAAATGAAGCCTTGGCTTCCAGAAGAAGAAAGACATTTCAATTAAATGCTGTGTATGCTGATATGATTTTTCAGAATCCATGAAGAGTGTATAATTTATGTTTTGTTTTTTGTTGTTTTGGCCGTGTAATTGATATTCATGGAGATACACAGCACAAACTATATAAGAACTATAAAACTGTTGATGAATGCACCAACTTTAAAGATAATGGTCTATATTTGATTTGATATTTGATATGATTAATAAAGAGGTAACCAGGATAGGAATGGCTATGTGATAAAATATCAAAATATCATCTTTCTTTTAGGGGCCCATTGGTCCAAATGGAATGAATGGGGACACTGGACCTCCTGGACCAAAAGTGAGTTCACTCATCTGTAATGAACAAGTACATGTGCTTGCCTCACAGTGTCAAAAATCAATAACTGATACTCTACTACATATTTTACACAGGGATTACCTGGGAAGACCGGAGCTTCTGGCCTTCAAGGACCCGTTGGGAAGAGTGTGAGTGTTATCAGATTCTTATTGAATGAAACAAAAGGTCACATTTTTGTCAAGAGTGAATTGGAGGAACTGTATGGAAGCAAGACGCTAACTGTTATTTATGCATTCACGTGTAGTTATGTAGCCGTACCACATTACTTTAGGCTGCTCAGCATTCTAAAATATATAAATATGTGGTGCTGATGGAATATCTTAATTTATATAGCTGTATGTTTGTGTCAATCAACAGGGAGAAGCTGGCAGCCGAGGAATGGAAGGGACACCAGGAAAGCCAGGGGGGAGAGTAAGTTACACCACCATCATCTCCTCGCTTTCTAGGATGTTACACTGCAAACTTGTCTTGTGGTGCCACAACACAATAAAGCTCTGATACTTACAGAAATTTCTGAGATTGTTGAGAAAAGATGAGTTATCTTGCCATGATGACGGTGAGATTAAATGACTGTTGCTTTTCTTTAGGGGGTTAAAGGTAAACAAGGCCCAGGAGGGCTTCTAGGAAGTAAAGGCTTAAAGGTAAGCATTTATTCAGAGCTTCATGTCAATACTATACATCAGTCAGCATTGCATAATTTTGTTATGTTTGACAAATGTTGGTCACTTTGTTATATTTGTTGTGAAGGGTAAGAGAGGTGAAGAGGGACCAAGGGGGAAACAGGGCGGCCCAGTAAGTGAATTATTTTATGTTATTTTTTTCACTGCTACAGTTTATATAGTGCAAAGTCTACGTTATATTATGATATCAATTTTATGATAAGTGTGAATTAATTACATTATTACTTACCACTGTTAATGCTGAGCTGAACAGTTCCTCTAACACATTTCATTGTATTTTTGACCCTGTGTTAACCTGCATATGATAAATAAACCTTGAAACTTGAAACTTTTTTCTGCTGTCTTTACTAACATCATCATGTCTTGCTGTCCTTCAGGGTGAGATGGGCATGGCTGGACCACAGGGATACAGAGGATCTGTTGTAAGAGTATTTCATTCATCAAATCCTTTACTTACTCATTCATTAAGTCAACGTGTATTTGATTGAAATATTGTCCTACCATGACTTTAATACATTTTGTGCTGACAGAGTGTTTCCCCTGCTCACCCATCTAACAGATGTGCTTTAGATTGTTGAGAATTTGTAAACTCTCACTTTTTCATTCATTTTTCATTTATTTCAGTCAGTATTAGTCTTAAGTGTGTGCTTTCTCATACATACTATGTAAGCACTTACTTTATGTATTGAGTTTATCATTGATTGACCACACTTTATTTGGCACTGTGCACTTCTATGCAGATGACACTCTCACCCTATGTCACACTTACTACTAAAAACTCTACAAGCAACAGTGAGCTTAGTTTACAAGACTGTTTCTCATGCTTTAAGTTTTTGTATCTATTTTCTTATATTTCTAATATGAGTCTGTAAAGCCAATTGAGACTTGGGGAATGATAAACAAATAAACCTGGCTTGACCTGAAATTTGTCCTGATACACAAATAGTTGTGTTTTTTCTGTTTTATGAATACATATTTACATTTACATATTTTTCTACCAGGGTGTTCAGGGTAACATTGGACCATGGGGGGAGATTGGGCCCCGTGGCCTTCCAGGTGACCCAGGGCAACATGGCCCAGCTGGCCCCCTTGGAGTTCCAGGTTATCCAGTAAGTTTATTTTTATGCTTTTGTTGTCAAGTATAATCTTGCCTGAGCATAAACAGAGTTGTCCCTGCTGTCTGTAATAATAAACTTAGTATAATAAATAAAAGTACACAAAAACTGTTACCTGTGTCTTGCATCTCCATTTTACGAGAGAGAAGGTGTCCAAATTATCCCAATTTTGATCGTACTTCTGTTAGGTGCCATTTGCTATCCAGCAACAGTCGGCACATGTTTTGGGAATGATTAGATTTGACTACATTCTGGGGGCTTCTTTGAAGCCTTCTCATGTATTTGTTGTAAACAGTTGAGCCTAATCTAATTACTACTATTTTCGGGATTCCCATTGAAGGTGTAGACATCACTACATCCCTAGCTAACCCTACAGCATCTGCCTCTCTTATTTCCTGGAGACATGTTCTCCACAATTGTTATAATATATGAATATCAATATGAAGTGCATCATCTTTTTTGTAAAACTGCTGCTTTATTCTCTCTACGTTTAGGGTAAAGATGGACTTCAAGGACCAACTGGCTCAGCTGGTGTCAAAGGAGATAAGGTAAAGCTTTTCTTTTGCACAGCTACACTGAACATGCTTCAGATATCTGCAGTTTATGACTGTTCATATGTGCCAGAAAATGCTGTATACAAGAGTAGCATAGTGAGTGATAATCAATAATTCATCACACATCACAGTTGTTTCTGCTTGTCTCTGTCATCTTTTCAGGGATCAAGAGGAGTTTTGGGACAAGGGGGAGTTGCTGGTCTCGATGGTGAGGAGGTAGATTGATTAGACTGTGTTTGTCACAGATTTGATTTCTATCCTTTTCATTTAACGGAATACAAACATAGTACAATGTCAGATTTTCTCAAAACACAGATTTAAAGACCTTTAGATTTCACTGCACAAAAAGACAACTATATATGAAGCTTGATCATGTGTACGAGTAACCCAGGGCTTTTGTGTTTAGGGTCCAGTTGGACAGAAGGGACCTGAGGGGCCAGCTGGACAGAAAGGCTTATCTGTGAGTAAATGTCATTTTGTGTCATGGTGGATCATTTTTCTATTACATATTCATCATGGCCCCCGCAAGTACATCAAATATAAATGTACCAATCAAAGTTTGAAACCCATTTATTTTACTTACATTTCAGGGAGACAAGGGGAACACTGGACCTCCTGGACAAAAGGGGCCAAAGGGAACTGAAGGAAACAGAGGTAACCAAGGGCCACAGGGAGCAAAGGGGCCACCAGGGAAACAGGTGGGTAGGAGCTATTTAGTATATTTTATGAGAAAATTGTAATCCTTCTTACTTTCATACAGTGCGAGATAATGATCTGCATCCTTAAAACTTCTAGTCTGTTTCTGGTCTGATCCAAAAGTCAGGCAGCCACTGATGTCTAAAATATTAATACAGACCTCTGAGACTAACTGGAGTGTGCTGATGAGTGTGAATTAAAATAGGACAGGTCTGTCTTCACCATCAACCCTCTTTTGCAGGGATACAGGGGTGCACCAGGAGACAGGGGGAAACTAGGTGTTCCAGGGCTCAAGGTCAGTCTTTTTCAATCAGAAGCAATGTAAAAGTCTGCAAAGTGATTGTTGAAAGTTTGGTGTCCGACATTTAGAGTCCAACATTTCTGATAATGATTCATTCACAGGGTGAGCCAGGTACCAGAGGTCCATCAGGCAGACCTGGACAGTTTGGACCAGGTGGCAACACTGGGGCAGCAGGGGCCAGAGGCTATAAGGGGCTCCGGGGACACACTGTTAGTAACCCACTTGAATTCTGTGATTGTCAATGATTGATGGTCAACAACTTCACGTTCTATTTATCTGTATTACATGCTTGGAGCAAGCTTGCTTTTTTTTGTCTTAAAGGTCCGGTGTGTAAGATTTAGAGGACTCTCTACACAGAATATGGCAGAAATGGAACATAATATGCATAACTATGTTATCATTACTGTATAATCACCTGAAAATATTTTTTTGTTTCCTTAGAATTAGACTTTTATATCTACAGACATTGGGCTTCTTCCATTGAGTCCACCATGTTTGTAAATGGACAAACTAACAAACACTGGCTCCGGATAGGGCCTTTTGCTTTTCCACATATCATACACCCACTGTAGTTTCTCTTTTAAACTAGAAAGAAGAAGGGTTGCAGTCAGCTACACACAAAGATGCCACTAAATCCTCCACACTGGTCCTTTAAGTGTTAGTGGTTACTAAAACGTATACATTATATATTTAGTTGTGATTCAGATCATTGCTTTTAAAAGATGCTGTATATACTAGTGTTTATACCTTCTGATTTCAGGGCCCCCATGGCAGTATAGGCCCCCCTGGACAAATTGGACCATCAACACCAGTATGTGTTATTAGATTTAATGTTGCATAAACATGTTTAACATATAATATTCAAGAGAAACTCCACAGCATTTACAGAATTATATATATATATGGTTGTGTTGACTTTTATAAGTTTCATCCTAGTTATATGCAGGCCATTCTGATCTTTAAGTTTACTACAAGTGCAGCCACATGTTCAACCACTAGATGGTAGCAAAAGCAGTTTCTCAGCATGTGTTTTTGAAGGTGCATTTAAACTGCTTTTCATTCATTGGTGGGTGAAACTATCTTGACTTAATTTAATCAAATAGGACATAAAATACAAATTTGTGTGTGTCTTTTTTTAGGGTCTGCTAGGCAAGAGAGGTGCTGAAGGCAAAAAAGGAGCCCCTGGTCCAAAGGTGTAATGTACCATTTATTCATTTGGATGCAGTGAAATGTATCAGTGCTGCAAGTTTGATCTGTCCAGCTGTAAGGGTTCACTTAATGAAGTTTTCAGAATTTCATGATGTCTCTGCTGTGTGTTTGTGCAACTCAGGGCACTCATGGTGAGAAAGGAAAGCCCGGTCTTCCTGGCATCAAAGGAGAGATGGTAGGAGTTCATTATGTGTTGCAGCCTGTGGGCATTGGTTATCTGGTCAAGGATATTTAATGGTGTGTCTAAAGATGTAACCGCAGTGACAGAGTGTCTGTGTGTAATCCCCAGGACATTAGAGGTAAAAAGGGTGCAAAAGGAGAGCCTGGGAGAAGAGGAATAATGGTAAGAAAACATGGTATTATCAGCTCCTCTGTGTTCATGATTACTCTAGTATTCTATCAGTAAAATAAAATCAAGTCATATTATAGCATAACTTATGTGTGTGAGTGTGTGTTTTTAGGGGACTGTGGGAAAGAAGGGGTTCATTGGCATTCCAGGAGCTAAAGGTCGACCTGGACCTCGTGGTCCTCCAGGTCTTCCAGGAACTAAAGGAATTCAAGGGTCAAAGGTAAGAGGAAGCCATTGTTCAGCTCAGATGAAAATCTAAAATATAAGAAGAAATAAAACAGCTGTCATAATGTTTTCATAAAGGGAAAAAGAGCCCAGTCTGGAAGGAAAGGAAACAAAGGAGCTCCTGGAAAAATTGTGAGTTTGATTTTAATCTGAAATAATGAAAAAAATAAAACAATAACTGGATACAATTGTTCTGATTGAGATAACTTGTGGTCTTTGAGTTAATCTCTACTTCCCTATCTGTCAAATGGAAAATCAGACAACAAACATGGCAGAATTGAAAAATTATAGCTTGTGCAGTACTTTATGCTAACATATCTGGATTGGCCTAAAATTACCCATTCACACATTTCCTGAGTAATGCACTTCATATCATGAAATGAAAACAATTCAGATCAAAAATTAATTCAAGGTAGGATTAAATCACCCAATCAATTTTACCCTTAGCTTCAGAGTCAGTTCATCATCTAATGAAGTCTGTTTTGTAGGGAGCAAAAGGCCGCTGCGTAGACCAGGACCTGTTGGACAACCTGGAAAACCCGCAAGTATCCCTTTTGACAGATAAAATACATACATACATACAATTTATACAGAATCCATTACTACAACCTGAAATCACTGCTCATTTCAAGTATTACAATTAAAGAAATGCACAAACCAAAGAGTTTAGTCTACGTTAAATTGTTGTATTTTAGCAGGAAGTGAGAAATGTTTTGAGATTGGTTTCTTGTCTCGTGATCTTGGTCATAGGGCCTAAGCGGTTTGGATGGGTTACTAGGGGTTGAGGGAAATCCAGGCGATCCGGTAAGAAAAATGCACCATACTGCAATTTAGTGGGTTTTTAAAAACATTTTACTAAATTCAGTCCCTCCCATGCTCATCCCAAAGGGTGATGTTGGTTTCATAGGCGCTCCTGGATTACCTGGCAGGCCTGGAAAAATGGTAAGCTCGAATACAGACATGGATAATATGAAATCCTGCATTATAAAACCAATTTTCCCATATTCCTAAATATCTAGTTCTAGTTTGGCCTACAATTGATTATATCAAATGTATTTAAAATATGTTCCAGGGAAAACCTGGACCTCCTGGGATCAGGGGAAACACCGGAGCAGCAGGCTTCAAGGTACGAAAACATGTCATTTTTTAAATTTAAGATAATACTTGTGTGTGTATTCACTGTGAATATATGTATTAAATTATCATTTTTCATTCATGTAATTCACTGTGCCTGGAAAAACAGTGTGTGTCTTACTGATGTCCTGTTGTGTCTCTCAGGGTAAAGCTGGACCAAAAGGAAAACAACAGCCGCCTGGACCAGTGGGGCCTAAGGTATAATTTGTTCAGCAGAATATTAATAAGATCACTAATAATTAACAAAATAATTTCTCGAATAATCATCACTGATCTTAATACAGGGTATTCCCGGACTGAGAGGAGAGAAGGGCAAGTCTGGACGTACTGGGCCAAAGGTAAAAGTCAGACACAGTGCAGCGCACCTACTAAACTGTTTACCACCTACTCCTATATTGTAATTGTGAAGCAGTTTTTAACCCATTCTCATCTGTCTTTTCTTCACCTACAGGGTTTCCCAGGTAACACAGGAACACTGGGTCCAATCGGGCCACCTGGGCTAAAGGTTGGTTGAAGCTATTTGAAATATAAAATAATTTTAAAATGCAGAAAAGGCCTAAGTTCTGTTAATCTTTCACATTACTAACTTTTTTCTCAGGGGAATCCTGGTTTGCAGGGGCTGAAAGGTCAGAGAGGTCATAAAGGAAAGCTGGTAAGATGTGTTTCACTTCTCTTTTCGCATTGTTTTTAGTGGGTAGAAAGTTATTAATCAGCTGACTGATTTTCACAGGGGCATACCGGTCCTCGTGGTCCACGTGGTCCAAAAGGCTTCCTTGGACTTCCTGTACGTACTTCCTGTACTTTGTTATTTTTTAAAAAAAAGGAGAAAACCTAAAAACAAACATCTTATTACAAGTTATTTCTGTTCTGTCTTTGTTCCAGGGTCAGCTTGGAAAGAAGGTGAGAAACAGCATCCTGAATTGGAGTTTGAAATGATTTCAGACTCTCATTATTTTTAATTGGCTCTATAACGACCTTGGTTTCCTTTACAGGGAATGAAAGGTGTTCAAGGCGGGAGTGGACCAAAGGGAGTGAAGGGCAAGCGCGGACCTCCTGTAAGATATTTTGCTCACATGATACAAGTAAACAAGTGAAAAAATGTTTGACCTGATAAACACACATACTTATCTGTATCATACTGTTAAGTTTTAACATATGTTTGGAGCATGTTGGCAGTGAATACTGCTTAATTTCACAGAGGTTTGTACCATGCTCTGAAAACTAAGTCATTTGTTTTACAGGGAAAACCAGGTGCACCAGGAAAACGCAGACCTACACACAGATGGGGATCAAATCCTGAGACGAAACCAGGTCAAAGAAAGGAGATACGGCCTAAAACAAGACCCAGCACAAGATCAAAACTGAATAATATGCCAAGACTGAGACAAACAACCAGCCTCCTGAAGCGAAGGGGAGGACAAAAAAAAGTTGGTACAAGCTTTCTTCTCATGTCTTTAATTACACAATGTTCTCATCTGTTTGTGTTCAATTATGCTATATATTAAATGAGCCGTATTATGATTAAATATTTGCTTGTCTGATTAAATGACGGTTTCCACTCTAGAGGCTAAGGCCGGGGTCTAGGAGATGGTTTCAAGGAGATGAGGCTGAGGAATCCTTCAGCTGGCCCCAGGGAACCAAAGACGACCCTGCCACCACCTGCTACGAGTTGGGGCTCATACACCCACATCTGAATGATGGTGAGGGTCTGAAAAGGCTCATAACCTTTGACGTGATATGAACCTGTTTCAGACAATACACTGTATACCAAAGTAGTCCTAGTGACTGTGCGTTTATCTTTCAGGTTACTTTTACATGGACCCAAACCAAGGCTGTCCCTATGATGCTCTGAAGGTATTCTGTAACTTCACAGCTGGAGGGACAACCTGTATTGACCCTTTACAATCGCAGGTACACTAATTTTCACTTACACCTACACAAAGTGCTGTGTGAGGAATGGGTTTACTTTCTTTTGGTAGGCCATAGCACAGTTACAAAAACACAGAAAACATTGAATGTCTTGTTTTCAACAGCAAAAACAACAGGATATGTAAATCCTGACGTTTTATACTACAGTATAGTTACATAGCATACATTCTAACATTTAATTAAGATTACCCTAATTTTGCACAGCAAAGATTTGATCTCACAAAGTTTGTGAGTCCAATGTTTGCAGTTTTAAGTGATTTTTCAGCAGACTGCAGAAGTGTTTTACCCAAGGCAGTATGAGCTTGGTACTAAGATAAATATTAATTAAATAACTGATATGAAAGATGGGTTTTGCTATTGATACTGCTATTGATATTTTGATTAATTAAATACATGGTGGTCTTAAAAAGTATTATTCTATTCTTTAGATTAAATTAAGTTGGGAACCAGAAAAGCAGAAAGCGAAAATGTCTATCCAGTGGTTTAGTCAGCAGCATGATGAAAACAAGGTAAGACTGTAACGTTTGTGGATATATGGGGAACATTTAGTACATCTAACATCAGTGAGCCATTTCCTCAGACTTAAAATGAAATATCTGTCTCTGACAGTTTGAGTATGCTGGTGTGGATGTTGTCCAGCTGAGATTTCTGCGGTTACACAGCCACACATCTTTCCAGCACATGACTGTCAGCTGTATAGCAAATCAGTCCACTACTGCTGGCACAGCTAATCCAGCCAATCGGATTATTCACTTCCTGGGGGACTCTGGCAAAGAAATTATTTCACACCTTACCACTGTGTCCAAGAAAGGCTGCGAGGTAAGACTGCAATATTTATTTGCTGTAAAAAACACTAATTTTGTCAGTTAAGAAGTTTTTCTCTAACTATTAACCTATAAAACTGTGATAAAAAAGTAATGTCATGTATGGCAACAAAGGAGATTTAATTAATCAATTGTAGATTTTATGCTGTTTTTAGATGTTTTATGCTACAAAAAAACATTTGCCACTGCGCCATAGAATGATTCTGAAGTTATAAATCCAGGAAGAACACATATCACATATCGAGAAAGTATACATATCATTTTGCAGGTGGAGGTAGCTGTGAAGGTTCGGGGGAGCACAGAACTACATCGAGGTGATATGGAGTTACTTCCTGTCAGAGATCTGGGTGTAGAGATGAGGTCGTTATCTCTCCTTGTCCCTGAGATCACTGTTGTTTTGGGACCCCTCTGCTTCTTGTGACCTATAATGATTGTGTGTGTGTGTGTGAGTGTGTGTGTGTGTGTGTGTGTGTGTGCGTGCGTGTGTGTGCATGTTGACATTCTGTAAATATCTCTTTTATATAGAAAGCAGGGATATATGGTGTCTAGATATTTTACATGAACACTTTAGTCAGGATTAATGTTGCTTGTTGTTGTATTTTATGCATATTTATTGAATTGTCATAAGCTGAATGAATTGTCAGATTTATCATATGAAGCATTTTATAAACTGTTATTAAATGTTTATGTAGCAACAAAAAGGACCTTATATTGTTTATATTGTAACCCAGTGTATTCAGTGTCTTATCATCCTCACAGGGGAATGTTGTGCAATGTGTTGTCGAGCACTATCAAAATAAAATTGTGACTTTGAACATGTGGAATGAAATGTTGTAATGTGTGTATCTGATGTAATTCTACTGAAGCTGACCTGCACATTAGATCATGACCTTAAAATATTTACAATTTACACTACAATGTTTATTTTTGCTCTTTCCACTGTGAGCATTGAACTGTAACCAGATTTTTGACGTGGCTACAGAATCTGTAGGTTGAGATCCAGATTAAACTGGATACCTTGAACAATAAACCTTAATGGAGATATGACTAATTTGTAGTAGATGTCAAGCAGGACCACACAGCAGCAAGTTTAATCAAGCCCTGATTTCGGTATAGCTGTGATCCGTGAGAACCTTTGAACTCTGCTGTGGCTTTCCAGTTTGCGTCAGAGAAAAGTCCTGAAATGTAAATTCCCAGTTTTGTATCACAAGTGCAGTCTGTTTGGATAGAGTAACCACTTCCCATGTGCCCATGTTCAGTCAATACCCAGATATGCAAATATTGTTGGGTGTATGATAACCATGGGAACATCTGACACATTTTATGCCTGTTTTGCTTGTGCACCACTGTCAGAACACATCACAAAGTGGCCTTGTTGTGATGGGAAAGGCCTGAAGCCAGGCAGCTGAAATGGTCTCAGCTCTTCCAACAGACCATACAGAATCGTTCAAGTATGATAACTGCCTTTTACTAATCATGTTGAGAGCCCCCACCTTGCCCCCTGCCAAATTCACTCATGATCCTTTTTTAACCCTTAATCATGCACAACACAGTCTGGAAGCAAATCTGTGGTTATGTGTGTCATCAGTTAAAGACGTATTAGATAATGTAGTAGTTCATGATTTTCTTAAATGTGTCCCTGTGTCTTCAGTTAATTCTGTTTGCCACACTGAGCTCATAAGACCAGTTCAATTTGTGATTATGACCCATAATGCTTCGCTTGGATGGCACCCATGCACACTTTACTTTTATCACAGAATTTGGGGAAATACTATATCATATACACCTCTGAAAGAAAAGATAAAGCTGGCTGAATTCAAACAAAGCAAAGCGGACAACTGCCAATTGCCAAGGACCTGAATAAATGAATAGAATACATAAATAAGGGGGAAGAATTTAGATTAATTTTGGTGACAGTCTTCTTCAGATGCACATTTCTGAGTCTACTGAGTCTCTTCTTATTTGTGACAAATTTAAAACTTAAAACAACTTGAAACAACTTTAAAGATGGGCTTGAATTAATCAATAAATAAATAAATAAAACAAAAAAGTTGACAACAGTACACAAATTGTTACACTAGATAATACATAAATAAGTCATAGTGTTTTCCCCCTCAATGATAATCATTATGATCATAATAATAACTTTATTTATATAGCACCTTTATAAACAGACAGGCACATACAGGATACTCAAGCAAAAATAGCAACAGAGAACCAATAAAGCAGGATAAAATAAGGTTTAAGAACATGGCAATGGCAAAACAAAAAGAATGACAAATAAACAATACATAAAAAATAAGATAAAATAATAAAAAATAACATAAAAACACAAGACATGTGTTGTTTTATATAAATAAATAAAAAAATGTACAACATGGCAACCATAAACCTGATGAATTATGCTTCCTCTTCAGCATTGCATGTGTGATGAATGTCATATTTAGCTGCACATGTGTGCTGGGTGACAGCCTGATGAAGACAGCTACGGTCAACACTGTGAGCGCTGATGACGTCGAAAGGAGGAGAGACTTTCCACCAATCAGCGTCCGCTTCCCTGCTCCTCATCTCCACAATGGGGAAGGTGAGCACACAGCAGATTGTTGTGATTAAACACATCTGAGTTTGAACTCAGCTACGACGGAGGTCGACCTGAGAGGAGAGCACCCGGCGGCTGATGCGCGTATGTATCCACGGAGCCGGTAGTCATTCGCGTTTTTTTATATATCTCAGTCGGTGTCTGTCAACCTGAGCGGTGATAGCTAACGATGGACGTCAACAAGTTGGCTAATTTGACTAGACGTTACCCTGCTAGCAGCCGCGATGTGTCACCGGGACACTTTTCTGTAAATAAGCCAACATGAAGCTGATTATTGGAGCTCAACGCTGTGTTATTATCTCGTGAATTCAGACTCTTCATATCAGCTAACTGAAGCGTTAGCTGTCTTGTCTGCTGGGTGTCATGTGAGAGTGATTGTCAACTGGGTTTGCTTTGTTTGTCCATTTAAATCCTGAATCCATGTGAGCTGGTGTGAGTACTGATAAGATAAGATAGACTTTATTGATCCAACACCAGGACGTTCACAATTCACTTGTTACAGCAGCTCATACACAATTTAAGATAAGAAAAATACTCATAAATATAAAAAATCTAAGATATACTGGAAATAGAAAAAATAAAATAAAATGTTGTTCACCAGCATGACTTTTTTCTATATATTTCTTACTGTGAAAGGTGAATTTACTATATACACCTTTCAAGTATATGGATAAGCGTGTTGAATCATTTGTGTCATGCACATGTATATCTATATATAAAAATGTAATTGAATAATTTAACAGTGCTATATATTAAGTCACGCTGGTGTTAAAGAGTCATGGTGGGAGCTGCTTGAGAATGTGTGCTTATGATTTATGATGTGATGCATTCACTTTATTTTTCTTGTTTCTGTTAGGATGGAGAGTGACAGTGCCCTCCGGTCTCGCTGCCGAGCAATTCCCAACATCCCCACCTTCCCTGATTTGGATAGCTCTTTGGATGGGGGATGTAACCGAGGAGAACATGAGCAAGGCAACGGAGACAACCACGTTACTACTAATGGTGAGAAAATCTCAACTTCCATTATCGGGGGTGCGCGAGAGAGAGGACATTGACCTTAAGTGATATTTCCCCTGAAGTGTTGCTCACTGAAACTATGTTAAGGGATGAGTTCCTCTTAAGCAAATGTGATGTGACCTTTGGTACAGTTGGTGTGGTTTACCAGGACAAGAAAATGACAGGATAGAGACTGCTTACTGTGGTGACACAGACAATAAGTGATCATGTGATATGATGACTGTAAAAACAGTCACACAGACATTAACTCTTTGTACATTTAGAATAAAAATATTGACCTATTAGAAATGTGTGCTTTATGGGTGGAGTGATATTGCTGCTCGTCACTGTTTGTGCGATTAACCTCGATAACAGAACAAACTTGTTCATCATCAGACAGCTGTCTACACTTAATAACCTACAGTAACCTTTTCTGATTGTACATACACACTGTCATAGGCGTGTCCCTTTAGGATTTGACTACATTCGATGATGTAATTTGACTTCTGCTATTTCCCGGACTGTTGCCCTTTTGCCCAACAATGACTGAAATCTACAGTACTCGACCATATGACGTATTTCAATCAGATTTCAGTCTAGTAATAAAAAGTATTTTACATTGGGCTATGTGTGTTATTAAAAACACCAGAGCCATCTCCTCAAAAGACCCACAGATAGCCTTAGTAGATTATCTCCTGGTCAGTTATTAAAATATTTGACATGGCGTGAATTGATGTTTGCATTTCCCAGGTCGAAGTTCTGTGGAGTCAAGGTAACCTGGCAACTCATTTGGCTCTGTCAACGTTGGCTTTATAATAGTATTGGAAGATTGCAAATAACTGTGTTGACATTATTTATTTTATAACACGCTCAGACTTGTGTGTTCTCTTTCCAATTTCAGGAAAAATTGAAGTGGAGCATGTGATCAGCAAAAAGCTGCAGCTGAAAAGGAAAGCAGAGGTTAGTCAAACAGTAATTCGAATGTAGGAATGTAGAAAAGTCTCAGTCTGCATGTTCGAATTAGTCACATCGAACAACCTCTAAGATCTGATCTTGGGTTTCCTCCTGTTTGATATATGATTATTTTATCATCCCATTTATGTTTTATTTGTATGTTTTATTTCCATCAGTAGCAGTCTTTTAGCTCTTACTTTATGTTGTATTTCTGTTTTAATGGGACATTGTTTAAGAGAATTTGTAAAACCAAATCTCTGTTTGATTTCAGTCTCTCTCATTCCCTCATCAGCCGTGTCATTAAATCCACTTTGTTCTCTCTTAAAAAATGACAGCAGAAAATGTGGATTATCTGTAAACTTAAGCAAGTGTTAATGTCTAAAAGAAAGAACAGCATGACCGTTGATAAAAGTGAATAAATACATTGAAATCAAGTTTATCACGTGTTCTGCCTGTGGAACATGATGATTTTCTTATATGTTGGTTTACAAAAGCTACTTAGAGACTTCCTGATGACACATTTTAGCAGTTTCACAACCATATATGTCTTTCAGTGAGTTGTTTCAGTGAGTAACTACGACTCATCTCACCTTTAACACCAAATCTTTGTTCCAGTTCTCCTTTTCAGAAGGAACATCATTATTGCCACATAAATAATGATAACTTAATGACAAGTCTTTATGTGTCTTTTGCTGTTGCTCAGTACCTGAAGAGTGACCTGATGCGTCAGTTTGACACTCAGGTTAATGACTTCATGGACAGTCTCATTGAGGAGTCGGCCAGCTTGGAGCCTGCACCTGTACCTGCCGTCTTCTCACCTCCGCTGTCAGAAAAGGAGAGGAGCAAACTCAGGTGCTGCATGTTCTCTAAACTATCAAAGCAAATTTTGTTTTAAGTTGTACTTAATACCAGATGTGTGGGGTTTCAGCACAAATCTTCTCCATTCATCTCTTGGTCATACACGTTTTTTTCTCCAGCAGAGACAAATTTGCTGGTCGCTGATGTCACTCTGTTTTCCTTTAGGCATTTTCGGCCTCCTCATGGCCAGGGCAAGCACTTTGTCAGTCGCAGGTCCCTCCTAGAGTAAGTCAACACATTGATCTGAAAAAAATGTAAATATTGCTACCTGAAACCTGAAGCGCATTGAAACGTTTGTTTGACGTAGTGTACGTCTTTGAGATTTCTGCTGCTTTGATTGTTTGTCCACCTCAGTGTGGCTGTACAGAGTCTAATCATCTGTTTTTCTGCAGTGAGCTGTTTGAGGTGAACCACATCCGGACTATCTACCACATGTTTATCGCCCTGCTCATTCTCTTTATCCTCAGTACACTGGTGGTAGATTTCATTGATGAAGGCAGGTAATGTACTGCTATGTATAATGTTTTACCTTGTCAATTAAGTCACTCAACTTGACAAAATGTAGCTTTTAATAATTATTTAAATTGTCTCCTTCTACTTCAGACTGGTGCTAGACTTTGACCTGCTGGTCTATGCATTTGGACAGTTCCCTCTGGTGGTGTGCACATGGATCTGCATGTTCCTGTCTGCGTTGCTGGTTCCCTACACCCTGTTCCACCTGTGGTCACAGACTCAGTCTGGGTCTTCTCGTCACCCAAGGTTGTACAGTTTGCTGTTTGGCTCTGTATTCCTGCTCTACCAAGCTCTGGGTCTGGGATTCCTGCCTACATATGTGGTGGTGACCAACAGTTTGCCACCTGCATCCTGCTTCATCATTATCTTAGAACAGGTAGATGACCAGCACGGCTGATTTTTTTTTTTTTGTTTGTTTGATCAGTCGGACCACATCCACAGTTATATGTTATATTGTGCCATAATTGATATATAAACACACCTTCCCTTCTTGAATTGACTATGTAGACAGAGTTGTAATCTGCTGTACAAGTCTTTATTATTTGTCTAATTCCAGGTGCGTCTAATGATGAAAGCCCACTCCTTTGTCAGGGAGAATGTACCAAGAATCCTGACCTGGGCTAAAGACAAGAGCAGTATGTAACTTTCTAGCAACAGTATCCATGTCCATGTTCTTACTTGCCAATTCATACAATTTCTTTCTTTCTCATAGCTAATGTGTTCCTTTATTCTGATGTTGATAAGTAGTCTCTTCTGTCATCTATAGGCCCCAGCCCAGTGGTCCCTCAGGTCTCTCAGTATCTCTACTTTCTGTTTGCACCCACACTCATCTACAGAGACAAGTACCCCAGGTAAGCAGATCCTCTCATTGTTTATACATTTTTCATACAGCAGCTCCGTGTGTTTGGTAAAAACCTTTCTCACTTAATTTAGGAATCCAGTGATCAGATGGAGCTACGTAGCCACAAAGTTACTTCAGGTATCAACCTCCTTCACATTTTGAGGCTAAACTTATTTAATATCGCAAGCAAAAGCCAGTTTTGTCCTGACAATTTGAACTATTCCCACCCCACAGGTACTAGGCAGTCTGTTTTATGCCTATTACGTGTTTGTGCGGCTGTGCATCCCTCAGTTCCGCAGCATCAGTCTGCAGATTTTTGACCCGAGGGCCATGGTCCTTTGTGTCTTTAACTCCATCTTGCCAGGTAAGATCGGCACCTAGTTTATGTGTGTATGTTTATACTCTCATCAACAAATACCCTTTCATACACCCCTTGCTCTCGCTCAGTCACAGTTTCTGTCTTTTTTCATTTGCAGGAGTGTTGGTTCTCTTCCTGGCATTTTTTGCCTTCCTCCACTGTTGGCTTAATGCTTTTGCCGAGATGCTCCGTTTTGCTGACAGGATGTTTTACAAGGTACCTCAACCGTCACTGCCAGCTACAGCAATTTTTAAATTAAGTTTCTATGTTTGTCTTGATTCATTTTGTTACACATCACCAGGATTGGTGGAATTCAACCTCTTTTGCCAATTACTATCGCACCTGGAACGTAGTGGTCCACGACTGGCTGTACTACTATGTGTACCGGGACTTCCTGTGGGTGAGTAGTTTTGCTATTTCTGGTTTTCATTGACTATTTTCAAATGATAGAATAAATTATAACTTCACTTTGATTTTAAACACAATTTTCAAGTTACTGCTAATGACCAGATTAAAGCTGTGCGCCACTGTTTTTTGATTTGTTTGTTCTCTCTGCTGTTGTCATTCTAGATCTCTCAGAAGCGTTTCAGACCAGCCGCCATGCTGTTTGTTTTCACAGTGTCTGCAGTGGTCCACGAGTACATTCTTGCAATCTGTTTTGGGTTCTTCTATCCTGTGCTCTTCTGCCTCTTCATGTGTTTTGGAAGTACGAAAAAAGAGCTCCCTCACTATTCTCACACCAAAATTCAGCTAAACCTATAAAATATTATTATCAAGTTATCTGTATTTATCTTTTCATAATGCTTCCACCCTCTTTCTTGCAGTGATGTTCAACTTCATTTTACATGACCAAAGGAAAGGACCTATCTGGAACATTATCATGTGGACATCCCTGTTCCTGGGTCAGGGAGTCATTATCTGTCTGTACTCCCAAGAGTGGTATGCCCAGCTCTACTGTCCCCTGAAGGAGGTAAACAAGCAGTATTGCCTTACAGCTCCCCCAAGCATAGACACAAATTTAGCTTCATGTGATGATTTTTTTGTTGTTGTTGCTTTGTTTGTATTTCAGCCTTCGTTCTTTGAGTTACTGAAGCCTCGCTCCTGGAGCTGTCAGAAAGGCCTGATGGCGGACTCTGATAGGCTGTGATTTATGTTTGGACTACTGCAGAGCACCTTCACTGATCAGTTTAAATATGACCAGCCTTTCTGTTACTGTCATAACTTCTGGTCTTTCGTGTTTGTTTTATTTTATTGCACTAAGGTCATGACCGTGTCTGCCAAAATGTTCTTTACTCTAACAGCAAAGTCAGAGTGTTGCCTTATTTGCCCATTTTATGTTTTCAAAAAGAAAATTAAAAAGTAAAGTTCACATAAAACTAAATGTGAACTCTTTTAGTTTTTATGTATTACTAATTTTTCATTTGTAATCCAATTATGCTTTGCTTGATCAACTGTGAAACCACTTCTTGTGCCAATATGATGGCAGCTGAATACAAATGTCACACTATTCAAACATAATTTGCATATGCAGTAATAGTTAATATTTAACAAAGGTTGCAATTACTCCTCTTATAAATACCATTCAGTATGTTGTTTGGAAAAACATTCACTGCCAATAACATTTATTTTGAAAAATGGCCACTGTTTGGGGTTTTATATAAATCTATGACAAACTGTGGCGTCTGTATCATAACTTCAAGACTGCAGTCAACTTCCCCAAAGAGGAAAATGAATGTGGCATTTGGCACGCTGATATAGTTGGGACATTAATTTATAGTAAATTTGCAACTGTGTAATGAAGTGGACATGTGTAATGAAGAACATTTACAGATTGTAGTACATATAAACTGATCCCAAATTTAATACTAACTTCTCTATCTCAAACAAACAAATCAGAGCTGACAGTTCTGCTGTATGGAGTTAATATATTCTGTGACTGCTGAATGTATTCTTGATGATTTGAATACTTTCAGTTGTTATAGAGTGTAAATGATGTTTTATTTTGACCATTGTTGAGCGTTATATGAAGGTGAAATCACTAAAGAATAACCACTACTGTAACTGTTGCAGCTGGCTGCCAGAACGTTGTAACATTGAAAGAGTGATGATACTCAATTAGCACTAAGGGCTACAGTTTGCTTTGGCAGATTCTGAGTACATTACATGAGACAGTGTTTGTTTAAATCATACATTTTACTGAACTGTAATTTCCATGCCAAACTAATGGAATAAGGAATATATTTCTCTGTGTGCTTTTAGTTCTTGTGGTCTTGAAATAATGTGTGCACACATTTGTTGTGTTTCTAGGAATTCACAAAGTTATTGCACAGTTAATGGTGCCAATTCTGACATATTTCAATGCAGGGAGAGACCATGTGAATAATGAGATGCACAATGTAAAGTAAAGAAAACCAGCAATGGAAATCTCTGCACTTTCCAAAAAACTGTATGACCACAAGGTGGCACTGTATTAAAAGCTTTTACTTTTGATCCTTCCTCTGCTCAATTTGGCTGTGGATTGTGATCAGGAGCAAGAGAGGCTTCCCTAGAGTCCCTTACCAATTTTATATGAACCAATACAAGTACCAGCAACTTATTTTTTTAATATGTACAGATAATAGCAGACATATTGGAATACCCTGTGGTACTTAATACTGAGTAACTCCTGAGAACTCCACATTTGGCTGAAGCTTTAATCTCGCTTTATGCCTTTGAGATTTTGTTAATAAGGATAATATTTATGGTAGTGAAAAGAGCCAAGTTGTAGAAAGGCTGTTTATTTAGATAAGATAATTATTTTTGGGAGCAGAGCATTGTCTACTTACTTACTGTCATATTTGTGCTGATTGTGATCGCTCTCTTTTTTTCTGGCCTTAAATAGCTCGTTGTGTCAGGTGACAATTTTATGAATCAGTATGTTGTTCTATTTTTGGATGTAGACACAACTATTAAGAATTAAAAATGAAGTATGACCTCTTTTATGTCTTTATTTCAACTTTGTTATGATATCAGTGAAATGGTTAATAATTAGCATTGATTATTTAAAGTTGGTTTGCACATAATCAGATAGAGTACATGAGTTAAGTACCAATAAGATGAAGCTCTATTCAAATTTATACAGTGTAATGAAAGCTATAGTCTATAAATTTATTTATGTGGGTATGTTAAGTTATATCACCATAAGTATGTATATTTCAGAGTGCTTCATCAGCTAATGATGGCATCTGCAGAATTGTTTTTAATATTTTTTATGTTTCTATTGAAATAATTATATACTTGTACAGCAAATATCATCTTAGTGATAGTTTTATTAATTGTTTTGTTTTATTATATATTAAGGCACTTATTTTAAATCCCTGCATTTGCTGGATAAAACAATAGCTGATGGAGGTGTTTTTAAGCTTTACTGCATTTCCAGCACTCTGGGCTCAGATAGTCCATTTCAGCCCCCCGCCCGTTGGAACCGGTTTTTGGGAATTGTTGGGACCCGGTTAGTGTCGGTGCTGGAGAGGTGGAGGATCACGGTGACAGGGGATCGCGGCGAACCCCCCGCCTTGTGCAACACATCTTCTATTCTGCGGTAAAGATGGCGGCGTCAGAGGGGGCGCGTAGCGGCCGGACAACGGCAAAACGATCCTGAAAAAGCTCCTGATTTGACCGAATCTCGCTCGTTGGGTACCGTCAATATCTGCTCGGATACCATCTGGATCACCGGAATAGAGACAATCGCTGTCACACACCGGGGTTGCGATTTTATTGTTAAAGGCAGGGTGGGTGGGTTTCTCTGATAGCTGCTAACGTTAGCTAACAGGCTAACCAAGCGAGCTAATACGGGCTAGTTAACGTTAGCTCGGTGAAGAAGAGCGGGGAGGGGATTGAGGAAGACTATTCGGGCCAGGCCGCTCCAGCTTTGGGGAATGTGAACCAGAGGTACGCAGGGGGGTTTGCTCGCTTCGTCCCAAACGTCCTTACGCCAAACAACCGGGATGGGACAGCAGGTAGGCCGCGTCGGTGAGGGCACATCGACCGGACTCCAGCCACCACAGCCCCACGCGTCCCAACCGCACCAAGGGAAGGGGAACCGGGGGAGCGGCGCCGGGAGGAGACCCCGAGAACCCGGCAGTAGCACCGGGACACCGCCGGGCAGGGCTGCTGCAGTCAACGTGCCTGACCCAGGGATCAATATATTCACGCAGCATTCAGGTAACAAGATAACCGCGTTAATGAAAGAGGTGTGGGTGACGACGGAAGAGTCCGTTTTTACTTTGATGTATGTTTGCTGCTGCTTCTCAGCGTCTGTTAGCCGAGTGCATGCTAGTTTGACAACGACGCGTTAGCGGAAATAGCCATGCCAACCAATCTTAGCTTTCCATGTCTCATCCATTTTACGGTGTGTGTGTGTGTGTGTTAATTTGTCCATTGTCTGTGTATACAGACACGGAGGGGGGGCGTTTATGCAGAAGATGGATAACATATTTGCTCAGTTGTAGCAGTATGTTGGAGCATATGTATGTGCTGCATGAGACCTAATGGTCCCCAGAAGAGAGACATTGTTTTTCTGGAAAGAGGAAGAGTCCACTGTGCTCAGCCTCAGGGTCAAAACTGGAGGTCTCTGTGTGATACTTGCTTTTGTAAAACAGTGATTCTTGCCTCCGGAGGTCGAGTAGCAATTCCACCCCATTAACTCACTATAGCAGCCACTACAGGCTCACATTACAATACCTAGTGGTTTTCACATGCTCACTTACATCCTCTGTCTGATAATGTCTACTGTTACAACACTCAGCAAGCTGACTGCACTGTTTGATCCACTGGGAAATCTTGTGTGTGAATTATTTAAGTCACCCTATGTCATTATAAGATTACACTCACGCAAACATCAAAGTTTAAAGCTAGTCTTATGTGATTATATTTTAATATCCTGAATCTATCTTCCCACGCGATCAGGGAATACGTTAGGTAACTCATGTGTTACGGGAATAATACAGGTTAACAGTCATATGTAAAAAGACGGCCACAATACAGAGGTGTGGCACTACTTGCCATCACCAGTGTTCCTGCCTCAGAGAAACCACTAGGCATTGATATTGTTATCTGGCTCTGTGAGTCATGGAGAAATAGCCTGGCACTAACCCCCTCTGTGCCCTAGATGGCCTGCCTCCTTTCTCCCCTTAGGCAGGATCTCTCAGTGGCTGATCTGGGCTTAAAAGTACCGAGGATGACAGGATGTCTAATCTGTGGCGTGCATAATATCATCATCCTCATCACCACTATAGCGCAGGTTAACTCTTCCTTCTCTGTGTGTGTTTGTGACACCATGTGCTCAACTTTGACTGTGATCTCGGTGGGATGCTTGATGTCTGTCTACCTGCAGTTGGCTGTTTTTTGTTTTTTCACTCTTCACATTTGCGGCATAGATGTAAAGCTGCTGGCATGACTTTTTCCTAGTTTCCACTGACGTCCCAGACCAGAAACTTCCTCACGACCATTGCAAAGAAAAAGGGGCACATAGAAGGTGCGAGCTTTAAAGAATGGAACACATTTTCAAGTCATAGCTGGCACATCTCAAAAGTAACCCTCCCCATCTTGAAGTACATACACAGACAGACAGACAGACAGACAGACAGACCTACTAAGTGCAGCACCACTCAGTGTCTGCGCTGTTCTGTTCTCTTCGATGTCGGGGCAGGAGTGGCCTTTTTATAGCAGCCAGGATGCAGTCACATAGCCACTCTGCAGAGAGAGACTGCTACTCTTCAAAGCACACAATAATAGAACAAAGACTCTTAAGTGAGGGAGCTTGGGACTGTGCACCGACTATCAAAGTGCCCCTTTTCTAGTAGTCTATTTATGTGATAATGATGCAGCGTTAGTGCACACGTCTTTGTGAGTGACATTTCAACTTATTCCTTAATTTGGATTGTTCGAATGGGCTCAAAAATATATTGTCATCACCCGTCAAGTATATTTTATACTATAGCGTGATGTATAATAAAAAAATATCTAAGCGACGTTCTCTTTGACTTTATAGGCATGTATCCAATGTCATATATGGGATAAATGACACAATCTGAGTAATCTGTTCCACGACAATTAGACTGGATTTGATTTCTGTTGATTTGATGAAGAGGAAGTTAAGATAAGATAAACTATTGATCCCATGCGAGGAAATTGAAGTGCCACAGCAGCAAGAGGAAGCAGAAGAACAGATGCATAGTATAGTTGTCAGTCAGCCAGTGTGACTAGGTGTTTGTTTGACAGCAAAGCTGCTTCAACTTTTAGTATCTAATTGTGTTTTCATAGGCAGAATGGCTTCAACATGTTGAAGCGGTTTTATTAATTCAGCTTTATAACAGACTAGCATACTCGTGAGACTAAGCGATGCCTTCTTGGTATGTAATTGAAAGGTGCCAGTCTACAAAGAATGCGTTTTTCTCTGTTGAAGTCATGCCTGTGCGTCGCTGCCTGTCTTTCCAGTGGGTATCATATGAGCACATGCTTCCATTAGAGTTTCTATCAGTATGCCTGAAACCACTGAGTCATTTTAAGGGAACAAACAAGAGGCTGGAGGCCATTGGTGTAAATTGGCTGTTAATATGCCTTGCCCAGTGTCCTCTACTTCCCCTTTCCCTTCAAGTCTCTCTCCTTAGTAGTAGTAATAGTAGTAGTACTAGTAGTAGTAGTAGTACTGGTAGTAGTAGTAGTGAATATTTCAACATCTATAGATACCAGCTTTGGGCTGGCTTTCTTTTTCCACGCTTTAGACAAGGTGAGTCAGCTCCTGTCCCCTTCAGGTGTACAGCAGTTCTCTTCAGCTCATCACTAATTTAGCCTCCCTGTCTCCAAACAAGACAGTGTTTACCCTCCTAGACAGACAGGCCAGCTCGAAAACACTGAGCTAAACAAGGACGGACAGGGAGCAGCCTGCCTCTGTGCTGATTCAAAGGGAGACAGCCACCTCTCGGTATTGGTTGACGTGCAGTATTGTATTGGTGAATCAGTGGCTGCAACATATTGACGGTTTCACCTTTTTGGCCTTGTCAGGAGTTCAGAGATCTCCATCTCTGCAGTGGGTTCATCTGATACACACACTGCAGTGGGGATAGTCCTGTGAAGTGTCACAGTGGGGTGAAATTGCTGAAAAATTGACTTCACCAATGATGATATTGCAGCGTTGCTCTACAGTTTCAGTATTTGTCACTTTTACACGTCTTATATTTTGCTTTCATTGAACGATTCCTATATTTGTGTAACGGGTAACGGTACTTCTTAAGATTCTTTTTATAAAATCAACAAAGCGATGGGCTAATCTAATCTATTTTTACTCTAAACAGATCATAGAAATTGGGGCAGATGAGTGGATTTGAATATTTTTTTGGCAGCAGTACTGATCGCGATTGTCATACCTAAAGTGCTGCGTTGCTTAAGCTGCTCAGAAGAGAAGAGAGATGCCGGGATCGAGGATCCAAGGACCTAAGCTGATTTGCATCATGGGTGAAATTAGATTAGAGACAAATCCACTTTTATGTGGACTCTTATGTGCTAAAACTCCAACAAACAGGATAAGTCACACAACAGCCACTGCAGTATCTGGGGGAAAAATCAAATTTTAGATGCTATGGGTGAGACTTTAATAGGTTTTTAAAAGATAATATCTTGGAGTAAAGATGATTTGATTTGTTGATTAATAAAAAAAAAAATAGTTAGTCAGTCCTAGTGACTGCCATTAACCACTAGGAGGAGCCATGGACACACCTCCTCTGGGTGAAACTGCCTTGAAATTAGGGCAAAACTGATGAGTCTGACTGATAGTCTCAGAGTTGGGAATGAGTGTGATTAAATGGGTGTCTCTGTGCAGGTAGCTTTAACAAAATCAAACATGGTTCATGTCTAAAGACTGCATGTACCACCGTGCACTGTGTAATGGTTGTTAAATAATTGATGTCTCTCTGTGCCTTCGTCCTCATCCCCAGCCTGCGCTGCACTGCAACTGACTGCCAAGCATCTTTATACCCCAGCCTGAGCTTCTGCTATTAGTCCCTGCAGTTTACCAGCTCTGCCCGCATAGAATCAATGTTAAACTCTTGCCTATTATAAATCTATCCATGATGAGTTATTCCATTAAAAATTAGCAAAATGCAGATTCATTCAGAATCAGTAATATGCCGTAATCTAATACGACCACATGGAAAACAAAATTAAGAGTTTTGGCTTATTTGCATGGACTCATAATTAAATAAACTGATCATATAATTAAAAACAAAGTTTTTTTGTTGTTGTTGTTTTTTTCCCCGTAAAGTTTTCGTCGCTGTGACTGTGCGCTTCTGTACCCAAACTCCCAGTTGCAGCCTTGAGCCTTTGCATCTGCTACCAGTCAACCTTCTGTAGTTCCCAAAACCACAGTCCTAGTTTTTATTCCTTGGCCTCGGCTCTCTGCAGCTTATATCATTAAAGAGTGAGGATTAATCAGAACAGTGAGCGATTGGCTGTGCAGATGGTGAAACCATCCCTTGCATCTGTCGGCTCAAAAACACCAAATGTTTTAGACTTTGTGGAGAGGTCTAGCCAAATTGTTTTTCAGTGGCTCCTGGTTAAATCACAGTTTTTAGTCTTTAGGCTGCAATGGTGCAGCGGGGGGAAAAATAAATTAGAAGTGGGAAAAGGGGGGGCAGTCCCTTGTGCCAAGCCTGTTAAGCATTGATTCGCTTCCAGGATCAGTCCTCCATTGCTGGCATTATCACTGCTGCTTATCTTGTGGGTTGCAGGCTGGAGACTTGGCTGGCAACACACACTTGCACACACTTACTGTAAACAACACCCACACATGCATGCTCATGCATATACACATTCTCCGTCGCACTGTCTCTCTTTCTGTGTGTCCTCATCATTGAAGTTGTAATGTGGTGCAGCTCTTTTTAAGGATTATCAAGCACGTCCCATTCCTCGTGTAATCGCCCGCCAGCTGACCTGTCAGTCAGAAAACCTTAATCTGGGCGTCCTGTGGCACTGCTGTCCTCAAATATCCCGTCTGATGCATATCAGTACTCTGTGAGAAGTTGTTGATTTTTACTTTGAGTCACCTCCTCGATGGATTTCAGGTTACTTTTCAACCTCGGCTAATTCGCTTTTGGGTGACTAACACTGTCATGTTACATGTTATCATTACACCAGGCAAATAATCCAGTTAATCCTGTTTGAATTTGAAACTGTATGTGTAAGATGAGTAGAGAAACCATAGTGAGGAATGGCATGGCATGGCACATACTGCACATTGAATGTAGATGCTTCACTGGGCTGGTTTGGCAGCCAGAGGTATCTCAGCTATCTAACTAAAGAGCACAGTGGAAGTAAAATCTACCGGGGTCCAGTCGGTTCTTTTAAACTGAGTCATTGTAAAGCAGCTTAAATGTGCATCCCAGCACAGCTTAACCACACCACACACAGATTAGCTGTTCAGACATCAAGATTAGTCTACGGATTCTTCTATAAACCCTCGCGAAGAAAGATGAATAGCAAGCAGGAGGAGGCAGCAAGGAGAGTGTCTCTCTTTACAGGAGATCCGCTGTGGTGAACACACCTCGGCAACGTAAACACGCACCTCACGTAGACATTTTTCACATCATCCATGTGCATTGCATGATGGTTTGGGCAAGAGCGGGCAGATCTGCAGTGAGGAGGATGGTGCTCTGACATCTAGTGTAGTCATGTCAGCTTAAAATTTCCGTTCAGTGTACTTTTGTGTAAATTTATGGCTCCTGCTAGACAGAAAAACAGGCTGTCTTTTGGACTTGGGAATTGAGCAAGCCTGAAGTAGAAATACTTGTTAACAATCCAAAGACATGTTTTTTAAACACTGTACTCTCTGTTTTTGTGCATGTTTTTTTAAATGTAATCAATCTATTAAAATATATAATTAGTCGCTGCACAGTATTTGGCCTATGCGTGTGAAGCAGATCACTCTAGTGTGGATGAGGAGTTTCTTTCAAGTCACTTATCCTCTGTGCTGTCACATAAAGGCGCACTTAGCTTTGTTTCCAGCACACCTAAAGGGAAGCACTTAGAGCCCATTATTAACCCATAACAAGCCCTGAGAGGGGCAGGGCATGGCAGGGTGAGCTGTGGGTTAGAGCTCCATTCTTCTCCATTGCAGGATGATCCACAGGCCCTTAGGCCCAGACTGGTGTTTGTCCACTCCCTAATTGATGTATTTCCATGTACACAGCAGACATGATGACCGTATAGACAGAGCTGAATAGAGAACATTCACTCGCGTTCCCGGCAGCGGCCTTTATGTGAGTGCGTAACTACTTACTCAGAGGTTTTCAACACCCGGATGTGTTGGGTAATGTGAGGCATGTGAATCTGCCTGCATAGACATGTATATATGCTATACTATGGGACTGTATACACAAGTCCCACTGCTGATTAACTCATCGGGTGTTTCAGACTGATATCAGCAAGCAGAAGTATTGTGTTTTCACACGATACATTCCTTGTCCTCATAAACAAGGGAATATTTTCCTGAGTCTGTCCACACACACACACTTGTGATGTGGCATTAATGAGGCTATTGTCCTTTGTCCAGTCTTCATGAACAACAACTGACTTTCCTCTCTCCTCTCCGGCCGTGGATTCTCGATGGACTGCCTCTCAGACAGTAGATGAATTGCTCCTAAATCCTGTTGGTGAAATGTTAGAAACATGCATGTTAACTTACATACAATTTCCTTTTCACTGTTTTGATTATATTTTTATCACAAATTCAGACTACAAAGTAAACGTTCTATCAAAAACATGTTCAACATGCGTTGTATTTCCCTTGGTCTTTATTTTGAACCAAGCGGCAATCTGAAGTGAAGCCAATGCTGAAGTGCCAAAAACTGCAGTTCCTCAAATGTCCACTTGAGGCTGGCTACAGAACAAGTCAATCTCCATAAGTCCCCATGTTAAAATGTCCATCTGGTTGATTGACATTTCATCTCAGCTCACATTCAGCCTGTGTGACAACCCTTTAAACTTTATTTCTTCTGTATTTGGTAGCGTTGATACTTCATTTTCCCTGGTCGAATACTATAAAAGGCTGCGACTAATGATTATTTTCATGACTGATTAATCTGTTGATTATTTTCTCTGTTAATCGTCAGTGTTTGGCTCTCTTGGTGGTCTGAAAATCATCTAAAAACAATTCATTCACATCACAACAGTCCAGAGAACTAGACGATATCTACAAATACCTTGTTCGGCATCCAAGAGTCTAAACTCCAAAGTTGATCAGTTTACAAAGATGTAAAACAGGGAAAAGCAGAACATCTGATACATTTGAACCATTTTCTTCTTGATTTTATCTTTTACTATCTAAATAATTACTGATTCATTTAGTTTGACACTACATTTACGTTTACGTGGGTCATGCGATTCACTGGTAAGGAAGAGTTCATGGGTTTCTTATGCTGTACAGACTGTAAAGACATCGAGGTGTATCAATAAACCTGGCGCACACCTCTCCCTACCTCTTTAAAATTGCTTGTGGTGATCACGTCTTAAAATGGTCCTTCAAATCCCCCGCAGTGATATCATGAACTCTGTGTCCATGTTTTAGTGTTCATGAGTCAGTTCAAACAAGTTGTTACAACTTTGATAGTCACTGATCTTCAGTGAATACCAGAAGACAAATAAATGGTGGTACTAGATTACAACATACAGCAGATCACTGTTAATCAGCCTCTCTGGCTCCACTCTACCATATTCTTCGCCTTTCTGTCTCGGTCTGCCACAGGACCTGATCTGGCCCGTCCTGTGGGCTTACGTAATGTCTTGTGTACTTGGGTCTCATCCGCGTCATTGTCTCAGGTTTTTGTTAGGACTTCCTGCAGGCAGCCGGCCATCTATCTCCGCACTACCATCACTATGTGCTCTGCAGAGTTATTTCTGGATGTCATGCTGCTATGTTTTGTTCTCCAGCAGCTAAAAATACACCCTTACCTCGCTGGTCTTGGGCTTCAGATACAAACTGTATTGTTTTTGATTCGAGCGTGTAAGTGATGTTATTGTTGTGTTTTAATACTTTGGCACAAGGTGGCGGGTTGGTGAAGTGAAAGCTTTTATAGACACATGGAGGCACAAACTCATACAAACAGCTGCAGGGGAAGCAGCGGGATCGTGGGACAGCCAAGGAGATAGTCTCACCATTGATGTGTGTCTACAATGTTACGCATGTGTGCGCCTTAGGGCCAGGGTCACCTCTGTCCCAGCTGTCTCAGGGGGGTTGCAGGCTTGGCGTGCTCCGCTCAACACAAAGCCGTAGTTTTCTTCAGAACGCACATGTGCTACACTTCACAGCACACACACACCGTGAGGCACCCGGACGGGCACACGACATACCCCACGCAGACCAACTGCTCCCTCAATCAAAACCACTCAGCGCATGAGGGGTTTGAGCTCGGCCAAGTGGAACAGCATCTTGGTTTTTGTCTGGCGTAAGAAGGGTTTAGAGGCAATTTAAGAAATATGATCAACTTAATGAATCTGGATCATGCTATGAAAACAATTTGATGTAATTAGGTTATTTGATTTGGGCCTCGGAATACTTGACTAATCTGTGATTGAGTTTCTTTTCGTGTCTTACTCTTTGTCTGGGATGACTGCAATTGAAATTCCTCAAACTGAGACCTTTGACAAATGCGTATGGCATAATATCTCTATTTCATTAAAAACATTCCTGACAGGAGTGATGTGATACGTAGCTGTGTAAGAGGAGCAGCTCTGACAGTTGGCTCAGCCTGGCTATGGCAGTTGCAGTCATGCACATTTACACACATTTATTCACACGCGCGCGCTCACACACACACACACACACACACACACACACAGAGGAAAAGTGTGGGTCATTAGGACCTCCGCACACCCCCCACCCCAACCCCCCTCCACGGGGAACAAGACCGGCCATCTGCTGTTGGCCACAGTGCTCTTGGTCCAGGCCTCACACACACTTCCACACCGCACGTATACACACACACAAATGCACACACGTCACATTCAGCTCAACTTTCCTCCATACCGTACACCCACCCCCACCGACCTCTGTATATACAGATACGACCACCACCACACGCCTTTCTCGCTCCCTTTCTCTGCCACGTTTTGCCATCCCTTACAGCGCATTAAACCGCAGAGAACATCAGTCATGGATGTCTGTGCTCTCCAGATGGACCTTGGAAATCTTGACTTCCCTAGGCCACATCAAAGCTAGTTGGGAGTTCCCAGCAGGAGGCTGCTAGTCACTACTGTAACTTCAGAAGTTTAGGTGGTTTGATTCAAGGACAGCGTGGGTAAATACTTTGTCTGGGGGGTCTCCGTTTCTCTCCAATTGCTTCGTGTACAGCATTTGCACTCCCACAGTGAAGGAGATAGTTTAGAGAAGTAGCTTGTGCTCCTTTTTTTTTCTATATATATATTTTTTTTTGCCAGAAGAATGAACACTTGTGCTTTTCAGTCTACACCGTCTTAGACACAGTCAGGCTTTTAAAACAACTGTTCAGAGACAGCACAGGGGATCGGGAAAACCACTGTTTTCTTCGGATAGCTGACCTGACCGGAGCAGACGATGTACTGGGAACTATGGCTGAGCCAGGTCACAGCAAGCGCTGCGCTGCAGTGCATGCTGGTCCAAAACAAAGGTGGGCAAGCCTTGTGTGTAGATGTGGACAGATTTTTTTTGGCAGAGTAGAAAGATATTGAGTGATGATTTGAACATAACTCTCTCTTCAAATCTCCCTGCTCCCCACCGTATGCATGGCATGTGTCTGCCACATGGTGTAGACTAACAATGAGAAATGCTTAATTGTGAGAGGAACTTCTGCCAGCTTTGCAAGATTAGAGCGATGACACACAGTTTTCACACAATACTTTGAATTTGCATGGAACAATTAAAGTATTTAACATTGTTTAATCGCCAGTGTCTCAGAAGCTGGGAGTGAAAAGCCTCCATCATTGTTTCTTAATCATTGTGGTCTGATGATAAAAAGCTGTCTGTTATTCTCTCGTCTCTGATATCTACACTGCACGTTGTTCCATTTTTTAAATTTTTTTAATGCATGTCATTTCCACCTCACTGACATCAGTTATTGTTACTTTTCATACTATTTTAAAAATATTTTTGAGCTTTTTGAACCTTGATTGTATAGTAGCAGCTGAAGAGTGACAGGAAAGTGACGATAGAGAGAGAGGGGGGAATGACATGTAGCAAATGTCCACAGGTTGGATTGGAACGCTGGGCCGCTGTGGCAAGAACTGAGCTTTCGTACCTGGAGCACACGCTCCGCAGTTTTCTTTTTCTTTTTTTACCAAGGCCTGACCTTGATGGCGATAATGAACGCTATGTTAAGAGTATTACATTCAATGCTGGACTGCCAGCTGTAATTACAACCGCAGAATCAGTCGATGGTGCTTCAAGGTGAAAAGATGATACGACAGGATTGCTAATTAGTGCTTGTTATTAAAAGCACAATTTATATTACTGACATGAGGGTGTAATTTGTCAGGGGCTGAGAGTGAATAGAATACAGAACAACTGCTGCAGGGGAAAAAACTGTTATAAATCAACCAGTTTCTTCGTCATACTTTTGCCGAGATGTGTAGGTGGTAGCCGTCAGCAGATGTTGAAAACCGGAAGATAACCTTTAGCCATGCCTGTAAGTGCTTTATGTTGACTTTTTCTGCTAAAATCCCAAGTCATACCCGTGTGGTTCCCAGAAAAAAAGATTTCAACATTAACTATTTATTTGCGTTTTGACTAAAATAAAAAATTGGACCACACCATCATAAAGAAATAATGAGTAGTCTGTGCTTATGTAGCTGACTGCCAAACCACTTTTTATTTTGGGCTGCATGTATACAAGTCTCATATTTTTATATTGCTTCCCGTGTTGTTTCCCAATATTTGTCTCACATGGACAACAACACTCAGTCACTCATAACACAATCCTCTACAATTATCCCGTTAACTACAACTCCCCAAAAAGACCACAGAGTTAAATAAACATGGCTGATTGTTTTGGATCTTTTAGTAAAAGAGTTTTAAGATTACAGCTGGTGCTTCCTAAATATACTAGGCTTTGCACAGATGCTACGGACAAGTTAAAATCCTTATATTAACAAATAAATTAAAGGATCACTAGTTTAAGGTCTGCGTCACCACTTTCACGTTCTTTTGAAGAAAAGCTTCGCTCTATAACGGCTTTTCTGTTTTAAACTTCCCCGTGTTGCCTGTGTACTCGTTCCCCATTCTTCGCCACCCTCCTCTCCCACCCGCTCAGCAGCTGTCCACACATGCAGTGACTTTGGCAGCAGGTGCTGAATACAGTACGTATGCCGGCTACTAGTTGATGATTGTATGTCTGTGGGTGTGTGTAACGTCGCTATGGTAATCACTGTATCCTGTGTGGAGAGGGGAGCTTTCTTATCCCAGTGTTGTAGCTCCTCCCTCTCGCTCTCAGTATATACACACACACAAAAACACTCCCACCTCAGATTTTACCTGGTTTGGGCTAGACACAGCAGGCTTCTGTGTGTAGCTAGTGATTACAGTGCTTGTCAGTGAGTGGACTGGTTAAAGTAATGCTTTTGAGGTGCCTGCAGGCAAGCAGCAGTTTCGAGGAAGAGTGGGCTGCTCTAAGCGGCCATCATCTCCACACAGGGCTCAGGCAGGGGAAACCACCTGGACAGACAGGTAGACCATCTGTGAAATAGAGTCTTTGGGATTATGGATAATTCAATTTGTAGTATTTGGTTAGATTATTTTGGCTACGATGCTACTGAAGGACTGTCTCAAAATTGTAATCGTTTTTTTCCACTGTTTACCTGTTCAAATTATGTTGCATTCTCAGTCACATTTTGTCTCACAGTTTACCTCCTCTCTTTCTGACCCCTGCCCCTTGTCTTCCTCCAGAAGCTCTCCACCGGCCGTTCGGCCTGGACTCAGCAGCGTTGACGGAGGCGGTGCGCTGGAGCTCCAAGGAGAACCTGCTGGGGGCGGCCGAGAGTGACCCTAACCTCTTTGTTGCACTTTATGACTTTGTTGCCAGCGGAGACAACACTCTCAGCATCACTAAAGGTAAACAATGGCATGGTGCTATGGCAGTAATTGATTATGTTGTTTGCTTATTAACTTCCATGTGACTCACAAAAGAGATTTTTGTCTCGGGGTTATGTGCTGAAACTTGAAAGACGTGTCCTCCAGTACACTTTTTCCATGCATCATCACTGATGGTTGTTACGTAGCTACGTGATCTTACTTCATTCTCTGAGCAACACTGTTGACACATGTTGCAACAGAACAAAAGGATTTCCTTGCATGTAGCAAAGAGTCATCTCTAAAATCCTTCAGGCAGTGTCCGGGATTGGCAGGTCAGCAACTCCCAGAAAGAATGCGTTATGAGTAAAAGTATAGTTATGCCAGAAGAATGTGGTGTGTCAATAGAGCCTAGAGACCCATTATGCTTATTCTCCCTGTTGTGACATCAGCAGGTATCTGACCCAGCCTACAGTCGTCTTTGTCAACCGCCCACTCACCCCACCCCCGTATTTCACTCTGTACTTTGAGTCTTTTACACCACCTGTGAGCATTTTTTTTTTTATTATCCACTAGCCCGGAGGTTGAAAGATAATATTAGTTTGTAACAATGAAATGTTATCTCAGACCTCTGCAGACAGCATGACTAAAATACTGTTGATGTTTATACCTTACTTTTTTCGCTATTCCTCCATTACGCACACTCTTTCTTTCAGTCCAGTCCTCCTCTCTTTCAACCAGCAGCAGTTAACCAGTCAACCAGCTCTCCCCTGAGTAATGAGCTAAAAATATCCTCATAATATTATCCAGAGACAGCCAGGCTTGTGTCCCCAACCCGATCTAAAGCATTAAACGTGGCAGAGTGTGTTAATTATCCATCGTTTTAGGACTTCCACGGCAGCTGCCTGGGATGGAAATGATGTTTAGACCCTGACTCATGGAGTAAATCTCATATTCCTGCCCACATGCATGCAAGCACATGTGCACTCCCAGGCTCCGCTGCACTTTTCCTATCTCTCCCACTCTTTGCTCTGTGGAAACACCCCAGCATGCCTCTAATGCTACGTTAATATGGAATACGTTCAACTGTAATAATAACAGGTGGATGAGCTCAGCGGTCACAGGCTGATCACAGAGAAGGACTTAGCAGACCCCTGTCTGGGGCTAAGCATTGTCTCTTCTCCGTGCCAGGCCAAACCAGGCTAGGCCAGACCAGAGCCCCGCTTCAGACACATATTGCTCCTAGTTCGAGGCAGGGAGGCAGTCAGTGTTTCCACTCCCACAAAACCTACAGACACAGAGGAGACTGATGAATTGGTGGGCTGGTTGTGGATAACCATCTCTATTTAATGTAGTTCTGTGGACTGCTAGCATAGACTGTTTAGTGCTAGACCTGCAGCTCTGGTTAGAGGTTATATGTTAGCAGGCCACAGTTGTCCTACTGACTATACTCAGTGATGTTAAATGTCTGCTATTTCTCACAGTTTAATGCATAGCCTGAAGCTGCATTGAGATCGCCTCTAGCCCTAAGTGAAAAACCACAGTCACCTCATACATCGGTATGAGGCCGGCCTGGGCAGTGCAATTTGCCAAAAAATACAGGGTCATCCGGCATAAAAATTTGAACCTGGCTCAACTTTTTCTGCAACACGACGTCATTCGACATGGCGCTGCTGTGAACCAGCCAAATACATGCAAGCACACATTCTTGGTGGATAACTTTTGTGATTTGAAAAGCGTGTTTCTACTGTTTGCCTTCTCAACGAAACATCAAAGTGTTGCCATGTTTCCAGTTGTGAAATCCTCTCCACCGCAGTGCTTTGGCATCTGACATGCCTTTAGCACATTAATCTGTTACTCCACCTGGATTCAATTTAATTGCCTCACCTGTATCTGAAGCAACAACACCCACAGCAACACAGGTCTGTCTTGATTCTGAACGCACGCTAAAGGGTAACATATCATGTAGTGCGCCAAGCTGTGTGTAAAACTTTTAGTCTGAATGCAGAGGGAGATAGAGATGAGTGTAGACAAGAAGAAAAGGTAGTAAACGTGTGGTGGAAGTGCAGAGGTGGGTAGATACATCTGCCTCCCTCTCCAGGCTGGCAGAGAGAGTCACTACCTTCTTCTTTCTCTTTCATGTTCCCCTGTTCTATTTCTCCAATCCTCCATCCAACTGGTTGGACTGATCACTGCTTCATTCAGTGTTGTTTGTTGTACTGATTGTTCTGTCTCCAGCACATCAGTCGCTCTGCTCCCTTGTGTCTTATGTCTGCACTTGCGTCAGAGACAGGCAGAGGCAACAGACCAAGTCACTACACGCCTGGTTTTGCCTAGCCCTCTATGACAGATATGCCCTTTTACCCAACCCTATCATTGTTCCATAGCTTTTGATGTAGTTTCAAGGAGAGGCATGTCGTATCCATGACTCCTCTCTCTTGTTTACGATCTGTTTTTTTAGGTGTTATGACCAAAGCTGAGACCTGATGAGAACGTTCATTCTTTGTCGTCTCTCTAAGGAATTTGAATGAATGAAATCCTGCAGTCATTGGCAGATATGCAATCATAAAACATCTCAAGTTATAATTAGAGAATCTTTAACTTCACACAACTACTGCTTAGGAATAATCTTTCTAACCAGGACTTGCTTACTCCCAATGATCATATCACCAATAGATCAAGACTTACAAGTTGCCACTCCTATGTTCAGGTGAGAAGCTGCGAGTGCTGGGCTACAACCAGAATGGAGAATGGAGTGAAGTGCGCTCAAAGAACGGCCAGGGTTGGGTGCCCTCCAACTACATCACACCGGTCAACAGTCTGGAGAAGCATAGCTGGTACCATGGACCAGTCTCACGCAGCGCTGCAGAGTACCTGCTCTCATCCCTCATCAACGGCAGTTTCCTAGTCAGAGAAAGCGAGAGCAGCCCCGGACAGCTGTCAATTTCTCTGCGCTATGAGGGGAGAGTCTACCACTATCGGATTAACACAGCCTCTGATGGAAAGGTAGAGTCAAATAAGAGTCCAGTGGTGTGGCGCTGTTAGCTTTAGTTGGTGTTAGGGCTTTGGCAGCATTTATTAACCGTGTCCTTTTTTTTTCCTCCATGCTTCCTCCTCTCCTTCCTCCTCAGGTGTACGTGACGTCTGAGAGCCGTTTTGCCACCCTGGCCGAGCTGGTCCACCACCACTCCACTGTAGCCGATGGCCTGGTCACCACCCTGCACTACCCAGCACCCAAATGTAACAAACCCACAGTGTACGGCGTGTCACCCATCCATGACAAGTGGGAGATGGAGCGCACAGACATCACCATGAAGCACAAGCTAGGAGGAGGCCAGTATGGAGAGGTGTATGTGGGAGTTTGGAAAAAATACAACCTCACAGTGGCTGTCAAAACACTCAAGGTATGAAGGCCCTGATGGCATTATTAAAGTTTCACTGAACATGAATCTGAATTGTAAAAGTATCCTGATTGTGATGGTTATTATCTGAACACATATCTGTACATGATGGGACATGAGTAAAATAATGGTTACAGATCGCCCCCTGCAGGTGGACTTTGGTCTTACATGTTGTTATCACTATATATTGTTTACTTGTTCAAAACTGCTATGTCTGTCCAGCCCACTGATAAAATTCATGTTTTTTTCTATAATGACAGGAGGACACCATGGAAGTTGAAGAATTTCTGAAAGAAGCAGCAGTCATGAAGGAGGTTAAACACCCAAACCTCGTTCAGCTACTAGGTCAGTATTGCTGAAACCCACTGATTGTATTTATTGATGAACCTTTGTTTTAATAAATCTGACACTAGTGGCTGTTGGCATCTACATTTATTCTAACTGCTACCACTCTCACAGGTGTGTGTACGCTGGAGCCTCCGTTCTACATCGTCACAGAGTATATGCCACACGGGAACCTGCTGGACTACTTGAGAGATTGTGACAAGGAGGAGGTGAATGCTGTGGTGCTGCTGTACATGGCCACACAGATCTCCTCTGCCATGGAATACCTGGAGAAAAAGAACTTCATACACAGGTGAGGGGATAGTCTAGTTTTGTTTGTCCACGCGTTTGTCCACCTCATATGCCAAAGTAGTCTAATGTCTCTTGCTTTCCCACCTCTTCCTCCTCTATCTCGCTCTCCTCTGCTTGCTTTACTGTCCTCTCTCAGGGATCTTGCAGCGAGGAACTGCCTAGTCGGGGAGAATCATGTTGTGAAGGTTGCAGACTTTGGGCTGAGCAGGTTGATGACCGGTGACACTTACACTGCCCATGCTGGGGCCAAGTTCCCCATCAAGTGGACTGCACCAGAGAGCCTTGCGTACAACACCTTCTCCATCAAGTCTGATGTCTGGGGTGAGCAATACATGGCCGCACTTTCATACTACATGTTGATTTTTCTTTCTTGTAGCTTGTTTCGTATGTGCTGATGTCTGGTTCTCATCTTCCTTACAGCATTTGGGGTGCTGCTATGGGAAATTGCCACCTATGGCATGTCTCCATATCCTGGCATCGATCTGTCTCAGGTCTATGACCTCCTGGAGAAAGGTTACCGTATGGAACAGCCCGAGGGATGCCCACCCAAAGTTTATGAACTCATGAGAGCATGTGAGTAGTAGTTGTCTTAACTACGCCTTACTTATTCACCCGCTCCAGTGGGGAGACGTGAACAGCATGGATTTGAAAAAGTTTAGCTATTCCTTGATATCTGTCAAAATCATTGATATATCACAGTTTACTGCCTTCCTGTTATTAGAAAACATTTTTTAAAATATGATTTTAAGTTGTATTTAATCTTTAAATAGAATACTGCCCTGTAGTAACATGCCCCTTTTGTCTGTCTCTCCACCAGGCTGGCAGTGGAGCCCATTGGATCGGCCTTCCTTTGCAGAGATCCACCAAGCCTTTGAAACAATGTTCCATGACTCCAGCATCTCTGAAGGTACGGTAACATGTACCTGCTTTCATTAAGTGTCTAAAAACAAAAACGCTGCACTGATTAAGTTGACTTATATTTAGCTCTAAAATTTGAAAAGGACTGTCTTCTAACAGACTATCTTTTTTGTGCATTGCAGAGGTAGCAGAGGAGCTATGTAAGACCGCGTCCTCTGGTCACTGCGGACCGCTACACTCTTTCAGTCACGACATGCCCCTGTTGCCTTCCAAATCTCGCACACTCCACAAGCACACAGAAAACAAAGAAAACATAGAGGGTGGACTCGACGGACGACCTGATCACGGCACGCACGGTCATTCAGGTACTGCCAGTCATCCCTACCTTACTGCCAACCAGTCAGATGCACCACATTATAATTCTGCAGGTATGCCAGAGGACACCGATTCACAGAGTCATCTGCAGCGCCGTCAAGCCCGCCGTCTAAAAAGAAGAGCCGTCATTTTTCTTTGAAACTGACCGCTGGTGCCAGCATCTGTCATCGGGACGATCATGCAAGCACAGCCTGATGTAGTTCCCATACGCTGGCCTAGAATCACAACTATGTTAGCGCCTGAGCAGTGAAACGTCAGTGCTCACGTCTCATGTTAAATATAAAAGTAAAAGAAATCTATAACATACAAATCTAAATTCATACACAAAATGAAAATGTATTCGACAAAAACTAAAATAATCTCCCTCTACATCAACCAACCTCATGGAGTACTCAGAGATAATATTGAGAAAATATTATTATCTGACCGTCTACATCCCATAAAATATTGTCGCCAAGAACATAGACTGAGTCTGCATCTCTTATATTGGCTGATTACTTTAATACATTGAATAATTTATTTATCCTGTCGTTACTAGTTTTGCTGACACTTCCTTATTCCAGAATACACTGTTCCCATGCACAGTGCAGAAAAAAAAACATTTTAGCATTAAAAGACGACTCAATCATAAATGTAGTTTCCTGTCATCCATGGGGTCACTACCACAAACACTCCTAAATATGTACAGAATATAAATATACTATGATTACATATTCAACTGAACCATTGATCCTTGTCTCTGACACACATACACACGTGTTATGTGATGAAATGAAGTTCATATTATGTCTTGTCTATTTGTACTCACGTCACAATCAATACTTGGTAACCCATCGTGTATTCGTATTTGCTAACCCTAACTCTAATATTAAATCTCCATACTATTTGTTGTTTGTCTTGTCTTGTTTTAAGTTATTGCTTATTTATTTGTTATATATTGGAAATAAAATTTTGTTTTATTTGTGTTTACCTGATGTGTAAAGAAGATATTCTGAAGTCTGTCTTTGTCTTTCTTTTCACTTCTTCTCCCATTGTGGCCATTTGTTTTAGCTTTTATGTTTTGGTTCACAAATATGAAGACGAATCATATCATTCATCATGTTATAAATCCAGTGAAAGTTGTGTGAACATGCACAAATGTCACAAAGCACAAAACAAAATTCCTATCAAATATTAAGTGTACATTTCATTGAACATTCCAACCACAGTCAGCATGTATTTACTTAATGTTCATGTTGTTGTTGTATTTATATTTATAAAAAATGGTTGTTTGTATACATCTCTATATACATGCAAGTGCTTTTCACTATGCCGTGTAAGAAATACTGTGTGTGAGTGAAGTATTGGTGGCCTTATTCAAATCACACAGCGTTTGTAGTTTAAATTTATTTAGTTTTCCTAGTTCATTACCTGGTTAGAGAACATTGTACACAGTTCTGATTTAAATGCCAACACAACAGTAAAATTGTACATCTCTCTTTGAGCGGAGTTACGCAACAGCCCTCCTATTATTAAGGGTTGGGCATGTTCTGTTTGGCATGTGTTAAGTCCTAGAAGTGTATTAACCATCCAGTTTTACAAGGGCAACATCATCATTGAAACATCGACTGGCATGACTTCAGGACATTACATCCTTTTTTCTGAAATGCTTTTCTTTATTCATGAGTCCCCAAGGAGGGAAAAAAAGCTTTGAGAGAGAGAGAGAGAGAGAGGGAATAGTCCATCTTATGCCAACGCTGTCTGAAACAATGAATGACACTAATGTATAGACAAACATATTGAGAGACTAAAAGAATTCAGAGCATTCTTCATTACTTGTTTTTTGCAAGATGTTAAGCAACCTTTAAACAAAGATCGCTGAGTTGCCCGCTGAGTTGCCTGCTGAGTTCAGCCCAGCCTTGTATTGTTTTAATCCAGTCTTCTCTTCTCTTTTTAGGCTGGGCTTCTACTTTGTTTGGAGGGGATGGCCGGTCAGGCTCCCCAGCTCTACCCAGAAAACAGCAGCCACGAGATAAATCTCCTGCCAACCTTTTAGAGGATGCACAGGATATGGGCACATTTACACGAGACCGCAAGACTGGCTTCTTTAGCTCCTTCATAAGGAAGAAACCTCCCTCTTCTACTTCCTCACCATCCTCTCAGCTCCAACACAACCTCCCGACGCCACCCAAGAGGAGCAGTTCTTTCCGCGAGATGGAAACGCAGCCTCATAAGAAATACGAGCCTACGGCTGATTTCAGCGCTCCTCCTCCCCTACCCCAGTCGGACAGTCTCGGCGGCTTCTCTGCCTCTCCCTCTCACTCCCATGGGGAACCCACCCAGGGTCAGTCACGGTGTTGTGGGGCTGCTTTTGGACAGAAACCCTCTAGCGGGGGCCTCGGTTCACAGGTGACAAGCGGCAGCAGTTGGGGTGGGTTAGCTGGTTTTTTCACCCCTAGACTCATTAAAAAGACCCTGGGGCTACGGACAGGAAAGACAACCTCTTCAGAGGACGGTGGAAGTATAGCTGGAGGGTCTAAACCCTTCCCTAGGTCCAATTCTACCTCCTCAATGTCTGCTGGGCTGCCAGACCTGGAGCGCATGGCTCTGACTTTACCCAGGAACCGTAGTGCTAAGCCCCCTTTAGAGAGGACTGCCTCTACAACCTCCCAGCCAGAGAACGGGGCTGCACGGCCCTCAGAAACTCTGCTGAGGAGGATGGATGAGGGGACTGCACAGATCAGGGAAAGACCCAAAGCCAAGCTACTACCCCGGGGCTCTGCTGTAGGGGTGAGGGCACCAGGGGTCGGGGGGGAGGTGGGGGAATCGGACAGTCTGTCTCGGGTCAGGGAGAGTAGAGAGGAGAGTGGGGGAGGGCTGGACAGACAGCAGAGTTGGTCATCTCCTTCTAAGACCTCTAGTTCCAGTGCTTCATCAGCTGCAGCAGGTGCACCAACTCACAACCACAAAGTTCCAGTCCTGATCTCCCCGACGCTGAAGCACAGCCCAGCTGACGTGCACCTGGTCGGGCTGGACTCTCAGGGGAACCGCTTCAAACTGCTGTCTGAACACCAAGCAGACCGGGACAGACCGCGACTTGTAAAACCCAAGTGTGCTCCTCCTCCCCCTCCCACTCTGCGCAGCCTGCAGCACTCCTACAGCGGCGACGGGGAGGAGCAGGTGGGAGTAGCACCTGTGGAGGTAAACGGAGATACATTAAAAGGTCACAGGTCAGGGCGAACATCAGGAGGAGCAACGACGGGCAGACCGTCAGTGCCACCACCACAAGTGCCTCCTGCATCTTCCTCCTTCTTCTCCTCGTCTTGCTCTGCCACCACCAACACGACTCCCACCAAAATGGCCAACGGAGCCACCACCACTGCCTCCTCCACACACACAGCACCGTCTGCCGGTTCCAAAGTGGCACTCCGGCGGATCAGGCAGCAAGCGGAGAGGGTGCCTCTGGAGCGGGTGAGCCGTGAGGCCCTGCTGGAGTGTGCTGAGTGCCTGAGCAGCGCCCTCCACGCCAGCTCCGAAAGCCCCGCCAGCAGCCAGGTATTGGATGCTGGCCACCAGCTGCTAGACTACTGCTCAGGTTATGTGGACTGCATCCCTCAGATGAGGAACAAATTTGCCTTCCGAGAGGCAGTGGGGAAGCTGGAGCTCAGCCTGCAGGAACTGAGGGCCTCGTCCTCAGGAGGCGGAGGGCTGAGCAGTGTCGGGCCCAACACTGTACTGGACAACCTGCACAGCTGTATTAAAGAGATTAGTGACGTAGTACAGAGGTAGCCACTGTGACACCAACTGTCACCTCTAACTACCAGACAGATCACTTATATTCCCTTTTTTACGTTTCTGGTTCTATTGACAGCTTTTTGGGGGACGAAATGAGAAAAATCTCAGAGTACCTCAGAGAAATCACTACAAAAATGTAATCTTTTTATTGTTTACAACAACCGTTTCATAAAATGCCAGTGTTGACACTAATTTTGCTCTGATCTGTACATATTGAGAAATGTTTATACCAAACTAAATGTGGTTTAAGTCACACCATGAAATGTTTAGCCCCACGTCTCCACCAGGCCTCGATAAAGGCCTCTTTGTTCAATGAATGTCGAGTGTATCAGCTGTGTGTAGCCAGCCCAGAGAGTAGGTCTAAGCTCACTCTGATATCTGTCAGTCTGTCACATACTGAGAGAGAGAATGATGGTGGTTGTTCCCGGCCTTACTGAGAATACCAGACAACTCTTTTCACGGAGTAAGCTCAAGCAGTGTTTCACAAATGTGTGAATCGTGAATCATCGGTTGGGGGTATTTTGCTCAGCGTCTGGGGAACTGAGTGACCATAAGCCATTTTATTTAAAGCCATTGTTTTCTAAAGAATTCAGCATCAGGATTTAACAGGGTTTTGGGGTCTCAATTTAACACTTATGTGCAGATGTTTTTTGTTTTTTCTTCTTCTAATATCATTTCATAGACTGCAACTGATAGTCAGTACTTTAAAGTAGATGGACAAATGTGATGAAATTATAAATCTCCCCCAAAACTGCTTTTGTTGGTATCAGATTAAAGCCTTGTTTTTGAATAGAGAATAATCACCTGCTTTTTAACGCTGACATTCCCGTTGTGTCCACACAAGGTGCGACCATTGAGAAAAGACTGAAGGGATCACGTACATCATTGAAAGCTGTGTGCATTTGACAAGCGTGTAAATAAGCTGAAATGAGACGTCAGGTTTACGTTTCACTAATACCAAATACAGGCAAATCTATAGAAGAAGAAAAGATTGATATGAATCTATTTTGTTTAATCCCCACAATACTAAAACATAACGAATGAACGTGGGGCGTCTTATCATATGCACAGCGTTTGTCTTCGCTTCAGTGATGTGACCGATGTTCACACGTTAACACAGTGCCACAGAAATGGGGGGGGGGATCCCCAGTTCCCTAAAGCATTTCAATATTTATGACCAGTTATCCTTGCACACTACATTTCTTCCTTGTATGATGGAGCATAAAAAGAGTAGAGTGAGGAGAGGGGGAGAGCACAGGGTAGCGCATGAGGAGGTGAATTGGGACAGTATTTCTATAAATGTCCTGAGTATGAACAGTGCTGGATTCCCTGTAGCCTTGTCGTGGCCTCAGTGCCTCAAATTCTTCAATGTATGAACACTGCGAAATGCAGAGACCTACTTTACACTAATCACACAGTACTGATCTCTCAACAAACAAACTGCAGTATGTCTTCAGCACATGAGCGATTTGTACATTATTTGGTTCAAAGAAAAATGCTTTTTAGAATGTCTATGTATGAACTTGAATTTTAAATTATTCCTGTTTTTTTGTTTTTTTTGTTTTTTTATTAAAAGCACAGACCTATTTTGAGAGAAAAAGTTATGTAAATATTTGATTTATTTCATATCCAGGAAACAAAAGATTTATGTGTGGTTACAGCATAAAGAGCAATGTTTTGGACTGTAGAGATGTATATTGCGAGCCTGAGGCGCATCCACCCAGATCTGAATATCTGCTTTATGAATGTATTATTCTTCCGTTCTGAATCCGGTCGAATGTTCATCTGCATGACTCTTTAATCTCTTACGGTGCCATTCTTTCTTTCTTTTTTTAATTTATTGTAATTGTTTTATTGGCCCATACTTCGAATTTTGGTCACACTAAAGAATTCAAAATCCAGAAACAGCTGCTCTGTTTTTTTGAGCACAAACAAAACTGTGTACAGCACACACACACACACACACACTCAACTCACAGATGTCTTTATTTTCTTTGCTTTGGCTCACATCTTAATGTACACTGGATAAGGCCTCAGACATTGGTTCACTGACACATGTTGCATACTAATACTACAAAATCGAATCTGTAAACACTGCAGGTCCATAACACTTTCAAAATGCCTGTTAATGACACTTGATGGATTGCCAAGTAAAAGTTTTTATCAACTTGTATTGTGGTGCATTTCATATCATCATTTCATGTTACTGTGTGTCAGTATAAATGTCCAATTTCTTGCCAAACATCCTTTGAGACAAACTGATGATTAATTTCTACTCAGTGTGAGTTTAAAATAACATGGACAACAAATACCATCGTCTTTTTTTCTTTGTGTTTTTCATGATTCTTGGTGCCTTTTTGTGAAGAAGTAATTTAAGTACAGTACACTATCACTGCGAGGACTCACAGTTATGGCTAAACGTCCATCATTTCCTTAGGATTTAAGGAAAGGAAACCCAGCTTTCCTTTGCCATGAGATTGTGATAAGGGTATCACTACAGCATGCATTTCTGTCATTTGGAGGTTAATGGTCAAATGCAAACTTGAAACTGAAAGGTGCACTTTGTCTATTAAGATTATGAATCTAGATACTCAGTTACTAAGGCTATTTATTAGTGGCCATTGACACTGTTAGTGCAGCCACGCCATGTTTCCTCTCTAACAACTGAGTCTGCTGCACTCTACCCAAACTGCTCTGTCGCCATAATCTGTCTCTTTACAATTACCAAGCCGCAGTCTGGCCTCTTTTTCTGTTAAGTTTCTGTCGATTTGTAGTGCATCTCTCTGGAGTAGGTTTCACTAAAAGCCTTATCAAATAGTGAAAGAAAAACCTCCCAGAATGCAACACATTTCCAGTCTGGACTGTATTTTTAAGACATTCAATCATTGATTATATAACTTGATTCAATAATATAATTTAGTATGAATTTTTTCCTCAAATCTCATATCTGAAGCGATGCTGTTTCATATTTGAACTGACCACAAATTTCTGCTCATTCTCATCACCAGTCTTCTGCATTGTCTTTCTTTATGTTGCCTGCATTTATCCTCTGTATCTGTTTTTTTTTTGGTCTCCCTGTTTTGGAGAACAGCTCTGGAGAACGTGTGTACACATCATTATACCAAAGGCCACTTCTTCAGTTGTACGAGTGCAATGTAAACAAACACACACACAGTTATGGAAATATGTGAATCTAAACAGGGATGAAAAATGGCAGAGATGTTAACATTAACTTTTTTATTGTGCAAAATATATATTTTGTGTTTTTGTTTTGTTTTTTTATTTAAAGCTCACGTTATATTACTGTGAAGTTTTGCTTATCAGTGTTAAGCCTATTGTAAATAATAAAGATATTGATGAATACTGTTTCACTTTTGGTTGTTCATCTTCCTCCAAACACTTTAATCAATTTTAAACAATTCATTAAGCACACCTTTAACATGTTTTTAAATATGTTAAAACAGGAAACACATGGACTGTGAGATGTAATGTGAGAAGCAGAGGCATAATTAAATGGTTAAAATTTTGATTTAAAGGATCCATATGTTCAAACCAGTGAACTTTGAAATTTTAGTCTTACATATCTCATATTTAATTGTGTATGTAATCATATGTATGAGACGTCCAGGTTTTCAGCAGAAACACAGTGATTTTAAATATTTCACTCAACATGTTTGGGAGCTTCAGTGGAGCGAAGGAATAGAGAATATAATGAAAAAAATGTCAGCTTTAAAGTTATTAAGGCTGCAATTTAATCTGCTTTGTTAAGTAAATGTTCAGGTCAGTAAAACAGAAAATAATGACAATACCCTAATTTATTTAAGTTCAGTTGTATATGTATAGCGTCAAATCATAATAGTTACCTCATAACAATTTTCATATAGCACAGGTCGAAACCGTACTCTATAATATTATTTACAGAGACCAACAATTCCCACTGCCAACAACAATCTCACTGTACCAAAGCTCAAGTTGACATTCAAGCAGGTTGTTATGTCTGCCCAACAATCCCAAACCAAACAGTCACCTTAAAGTATTAAAAACAACAAATATGATCAAATGTTATGCTTTAAATACAAAAGAATTAGTACAGTGGAAAGATAAGCTGACTCTAGCACACAGCACCACATATGTGAAGATTTTATTTTATTTTTTTATAATGTTAAATTTAAACTATTGTTTGGACAAAACAAGCGTGGTGAAGGTGTCGATTTGGGCTCTGGGTAATCATTTAATCATCTATCTATCTATCTATCTATCTATCTATCTATCTATCTATCTATCTATCTATCTATCTATCTATCTATCTATCTAGTGTCTCTCTTCTGGGCTACTGTAGAAATATATTTAATATGGTGGACCCACTGTGTCTGTAGATTTAAAAAAAAAAAAAAAAAGCTCATTATAAGGTAACAAAACCTTGATTATTTTCAGGTGATGATATGTATGTGTGTATGTTTTCACTAATGAAATGAAAACATACACACATTACACTCAGTTGCTGTCATAGTCTCTAAATAGAGCCACCCAAATCTTACACATTGCACCTCTAAGTACTTTAAGTACATTTCCATGATTATATATATGTAGCATTTTCAATGCAGTACTTTTACTTGTAATATGGTATTGTTACAAAGGATCTCAATACTTCCACCAGTGCCTGGGGGTAAGCATCCCTGATATGGGGTGCATCATCATCAGCAGCAGCAGCAGCAGCAGCCCGCCTCTGACGCCTGCCCACACCTTATCCGACTCCTCCCCGACCGTAGCCTATTGTAAAGATGGCGTCCATCATGGAGGGGCCGCTAAGCAAGTGGACTAACGTTATGAAAGGCTGGCAGTATCGCTGGTTCGTTTTGGACTACAACGCCGGCTTACTGTCATACTACACGGTACGTTCATTTCAATGGTTTGTAAACGCTGAACTGATCCGTCCATGCGGTTACATTGCAGAAGTTGTCGCTGGTTGTCAGACCACAGTGGGATAAGGGGCCTTGTGTTTGTCAGGAGTTGGGGAGTCTCAGCTGGCAAAACAGGCGAGTCCCTTTCGTGACGGATCCGTGTCCTAGCCAATAGGAACGCTCGTCGAAGACCGACTGACCAATCGACCGGCAGCACCCTTTCCACACTTCCGCTAATGGAGCTAACCAGTTAGCCAGCGAAGCTAAACGCTAAAACACACAGACTCGTCGAAACACTTTTGAGAACAGTTCGCAGCAATGGACGAGAGAACGAGAGAGACAAACTTAAGTATGTTTTTGGTGAGACGACATGTGTCAGTTAGTTAAATAAGTCCCGACACTCGCTTGATTTGTTAGCCTAAAGAGCTAACAAGACAAGGCGCGGGGGGGAGACAGTGGTTGCTAGGTTAACGTTAGTTAGATTTTAGAGAAGTCCAACGGAAATGATCGGCTGTAATCTGATAAACGGTGATGAAAGTGAGCCAGAAAACAAACTGTCATTGTTACTGATGGTGAAACAGGTGGTAAGCAAGAAAGAAGAAGAACTAAAAGCTGTCCACGCCTCTCAGAAAGTTCGTCAGAGCATCCTTCTTATCTTATTTACTTGCACAGCAGTAGCTTATCAGTGACCTCAGTGTCTTAAATGGACCCCGGTCGAGATATGATGACTGGTGAGTTGTGAGGATAAACCTGCAGTTATTGTATATTTCATGGCAAAGCCTCAGTCATCCAGAGACGTTGCTTCACGTCCACAGTCAGACTGTAGTCCAGAGAAAAAGCTCACATCCTAAATAGAGTCTAAGAGCAACCATCAGTGACTATATTGTCTTTAATGTATGTACAGACACTAGCCCGAGCCCTGGTCGAGATATGGTGACTGGTGAGTTGTTAGAATAAACCTGCAGCTATTGTATATTTCATTGAAAAAAGCCTTGCTGATCCAGAGGTGTGAACAAGTCAGTGTTGCTTATGTTGGACTGTATGTCTAGAGAGAAAGCTTTAAATCATGAAACTCACAAATATAAGATGTCAAATCGAAACAGAACAAGAGTCTAAGATCAATTCCACAGTGTCCGACTTGGAGCTGAAACAAGAAGTTGGTTTTCCCAAACAAAAATGCCAAAAACATTTGCTGGTTTCAGTTTCTCAAATGTGATAGTTTGCTGCTTTATTTTATTTTATGAAAAAGTCAATATCTTTGACTTTTGGACTGTTGCTCTGATAAAACAAGCACTTTGGAACTATGTCATGTTTGATTGAGATAATGTGTTAGGCAATGTTATCTGACTATTTTGTAGACAGAATGATTAATCAAGAAAAAAATCTGGTGGTAATTGACCATAAAAATATTGATTAGTTGCAGTCCTAACTCTGATGTATAGCAAAATGTATCAACATTTTCAAATGAGTCCCCTTTTAACAGGAGAAAATTCATCTTACATCATAAAGTCATCATAAATCATGCATGAATAGTGAAACAACTAGTTGCACACACGTAAAACAGGTATCTCATAGGTATCTTTGTGACAGCTGCATTCCACTTTGGGGAGGTTCAACGATTGTACGTGCTGTTTCTCTGTTTTCAGGAACTTAATGGAACTGAGCCATCATCACTAGTCAACCAGTCAACCTGTGTTTTATCCTTGTCAAAATGTCCAGTGTTCAACCAGTTCATTAGATTTTAGATCGAGTAATATGATTTCACACCACCTCATCTGCCTTCTCTCAGCATATGATTTTTAGTCCCAATTTTCTCTACTTCCTTCTGAGCCTTCAGAGAGAAGACTCTCTGAAGGCTCAGAAAGAAGTAGACTCTTATTAAGAGCAGGGACTCTGAGACTATACTTAGTTCATAGATATTAATAGCCTGACGACATACAGGACAACCTGACTATGTACATTATGTTTTGTACATAATGTGCAGCTGGTCTGTTGAATATTCCTAACATAACCAAAACAACTTGTTCTGTTGTAGCTGTAGGCCTTTTTCACCGCAGACATTTTGAAGTGTCATACCAGAAAAAAGCACAAGTGTTACTAATTATGTTAGCGATGGCTCTGTCCTAGAAAGCCAAGTGACAGTGAGCTAGCACGCAGAATATAGAGGTCCTGAAAGTTTCCCATTATTGTCATATGTCATAGTATTCAGTGAAAAATAACTATGAAGATGCTCTACCCTGCCCTGCATACTGACTTTATTAATCCCTAATTTGTTCTGTTGTTGATTTGCAGTCAAAGGACAAGATGATGCGAGGATCCAGAAGAGGCTGCGTGCGACTCAGGGTAAGATCTCAGGATCAAGACTGTCCTGGTCTTGACAGCTGTCTGTTGATAAATTAAACACATACTCTGCGTGCTTGGCTGAGCTGCGGCCCTGCTTTACTTGGTATTTGGAATCATTTCCACAGGGCATTGTTGTTCAGAGTGCAGTACAACACATCCCATGTGTGACTTTCTGACAAGGTCTCTGCTCTGTATCTGATGCTAATGCTGATTTATTGGCCTACTTCAAAAGGTGTCAGTACTTTCCTGCAGCCATAACCACAGCTCTGTTGTACTACTTTTTTTGCTCTCCCAGTGAAGGCATTTGCATGTAGCAATGTGTTTTCAGTCTTGAGTAATGTCCACTAGATGGCAGCAGTTGCCCTGTTATCGATTGACTGTTTATCGGGGGTGAGGTGAGCAAGTTGAATGAAATTTCATTATGGTATCTTTACTCCTTACTTTACCTTTTTAGGCGGTCCTCAAGTTAGTATAAAAGCAGGGCTGGGCTTTTCTTCCTCCATTCAAATTTTTACCTGTATACATTGTAAGCTTGAAGACCACCAGCAGCATTCCCACACCAGAACCTGTATACCTGCCTGGACTAAGCCTGTCAGCCACACACTGAGTGTCTCTCATCATGTTATTGGCCACATGGTTGAATCTAAAATCGAGGAGTTGAAGTTTCTTATGAGTTTTTACAGAAGCAATAGTAAAAGCCATATTAAATGTTTTACGTGTTGACACACTAAAGGGAGGAAGTATCTACTGAAACTACCTTCAAAACAGGATCCAGGGTCATTTGTGGGCACATTGTCAAAGGTCGGAAGTTTCAGATGGGGCTGAATCAATGTGACACAATTTATTGTGATACAGTAATTTGATAATGTGCATCATGGAGCTGAAAAATGAATCACTATCAATTACAAAGGCTATTGAAAATAGTCACTTCCCTTACGCTTTGAAACAGGATTTTTTGACATTGATGAATGGAAGAAAAACTACACTTTGATGAAAACATTATAAATAAAAAAATAAATAAATTGTATGCTTTATATGAATAAACAACCTTGTCTGTTTTGACATTTTTATAAATGTGCTTTTGTCAAACCCTGATCATTATATTGTTAACTTTGTAGTGTTTCCCCCACAGGTTCAGGCATGCGTAGTGTTGTTTGAAATAACAGTGTAGTGATAGCCTTTTAATGGAGCGTTATATTGGTTGTGTTGGATCAAATTATCCATCGTCTTTACAGTAAGAGTTTTCCTTTCCAAAAATAAAATAAATAAGGTCACTGCAATAGCCTTCGAGGAATCATTACCTTTATGTGTCAGTTTTTGGTGACACACTTTATGGTAATTTATGAGGCCATACTTTGTGGTCAGTAAAGGGAAACATTCTTCAAGCACTCTTGGGCAGAACAAGGAAAGCAGCTGGCCATTTAGCGGTTTAAAATACTGACTGGTCTCAACAAGACAAGGGGAGAGATAAGATTTTTTATTATTTCTTTATAGATAATGCCATTGAAGTTAGCATTATTCTATCAGATAACAAAATGATAACAGATGATAACAGATACACATTATCACACTGATGTGTGAAAAAATGACTTTAAAAATCAGGCCGTAGTATAATGCATCCCAGTCATGAGCCACAGGCATGAGGAGTGTCTGTAGAGAGGGTATGTAATCTGTTTCTTCATGCAGACCTGGATATATGCATTCATTTTGAAAATCCCTTTCCAGGCCCCATATGTTGGCATTTACAAAGAGAGCAGAGTAACATTAATAGTTTTAATACCTGTCTTTATATCTGACAGATAATTTCTTAGATCATTTTCTAACTATACAACTCATCTCTGATAGTTTAGGCTTTTCTACAAGATGTCTTGGGAGGTTCAGGGAAAACACCAAGCATGGGATCCTTCAGAGAATATCCCAAGTAGATCTTGTGTTATTAATTTGTTGAGCCTGATTACTTTACAAGATACTGTACCAGGCCACATGTTTGTATTTATTTAAGTTTTTTTTACGAAACTGACTACACTCAGACTTTTCTAAGAGAAGTAAAGGCCATGCCTTGCTGGATATCATTGTTATAATCAGAATGTGTTTTATAAAATGAAAATGAAAATGTTGTAACACACTGGAATTTAGTTTTTCACAATGCTGTAAAGAGACGTAGCCAGGCAACTATACTTTATGATGATTATTATGTATTCTTTTTACACCTCAATGAGTCTCTGAAATGAAATGTTAATTAAAAATAATAACTTTTTAAATTGTGGATTTTATGGGGAGCTTTTGTGCTGGACTGCAAAATATTTTACAGCTGTTCATATTCTTTTATTCATCCCCTGTTGTTGCTGTTTTTATTATTTGCAGGTTTGCTATATGAGTCACACACCCTGTTTCTGTTGCTAGGTGCTAATGTCCCAGCTAGCCAGCAGGCCGTTCCTCTGCAGTTCTTTTTCTCCCGTTGTCTGCTAGCTGCTGGTCCCCGAAGTCTGTTTCTCTCCACCCTTCACTGCCTTTCTCCTCCTTCGCTCTCCCAAATCCCACCTCCTCCTCCCCTCCCTTCTTCTCTCCCATGATCCAAAAGGCTGCACTCGGATGTGTCTTAGAGAGAAACACAGAGTTATTGTGAGGAGGAGATGATGAGGCAAGAGGAGCTTGTGAAGGGGAGAGGTGCCTAGACAGATCAAGGGTAATTTATAAGAGAGAGCTGGTCAGGGGTTGCTGGAACATGTGGAGGGTATGAGGATAGAAATGGAAAGTGGAGTATGACGTGTCCCGCTGTCTGACTGTCTGCTTTCTCCCCTCCACCCCACCCCACCCCCTCTCTGTTTGCCCAGGGAGCTGTGATCGGCATCGATGACGAGGACGACAGCACATTCACCATCACTGTGGACCAGAAGACTTTCCATTTCCAAGGTGAGATGTCCCCCTTTTCATTTTGTTCTCTTTATGCCCGCTCTGCTCTGTGTTCCCATCACCGGCGTCCTTTCTCCGTGTTCTCTCTTCTGGATCCATCCCTGCTGTTCATTTGCTCTCTCTCTCACCTACTCTCACTCTCTCTCTCACTCCTCTATCTCTCCCCACCTTTTAAAGACTTGGATTGGTCTGCACTAATGCCAGGAAACACATGCACACAGGCATCTACACAATGTCAAAGCGTGCTGCTTGCATCAGAGCTTTTTCTCTCCAAGCAGCTCTGTGAAGTTGGACTGACACGTATTTCTCTATATAAACATGATTTGTTCCACTGCAAGCTAGACAGATTCCTCTGGAACAGAACGAGCAAGTAAGGCTTTTTATTTTTTATTTTTTCCTCGGTCCTCCCGACTGTGGCTGCGGAGGAAGATTGCTGCTTGTGTCTCTTCTCTGCAGCTGAGCCTCTGGGAATAATAAGGGAATACTGCTGAGCTGGAAGCTGAGCTCAGGTCTCTGGTTGCTACCACTGTTCGCCCTTTGCTACTCCGCTGCCGCCGCCGTCGCCGCCACCACCGCTCACTATCTACCAACCAGTCACTTCATAGGGACAGGATTGGCTCCTGGCTACAGCATCGCGCCCCCTCCTGTCCTGCCAACCCTTTCCTCTTTTTTGACAGGGAGCTGTCCAGTACAGTACATCGCAGACACCCTTTTTTTTTAAAATTCTATCACTCCACCAGGTCTTTAACTAACCTCCTCCACCTTTCCTTCATCTCTGTCCTCCCATCTGTCCATTTGTATCCATCCCCCTTCCTGCAACACCAAACCCCTCACACTTCACCACCAGCACCCCCCTTTCACCTCTTTCTCGAGGGTCACCAGCCACAGTCCATGGGCCCCCCGCCACTCTCACCTCCTCCATGCCCTCTCCCATGTCTGTGTTCCGAAGCTGTATGCTGTGGTTCTACAAACGGAAGGGTAAGGAGAAAACCGTGCACGTCTCATGGTCCGCATGCATGCCAATCCCGGGCAAAAGGATCGAGAGGAGGCGTTGTTTGTTTGTCTTCTGGGATGTGCAGTTAGGGTGGAGCAGTACGCTCTGTAGCTCTTGGGTGTTTTGGTTTGTTATCGTGGTTCAAGGACAGTTCAGAGCAATGTGAAGTATTCTGTGTTTACTGGCTGTTGGCAATGAGAAATGAAAAAGGAGAGAAGAGTGTCCAGCGTCCTGAATCAGTCAAATGTTTGCACATACTAGGTGTGTTATTCAGAAAAGGATGTTACTGGTGTTTGTCCTAGTTTGACTAAACAATGATATAATCTCTTTTTCTATCAGGAAATATAATTGTATGCACCTTTTTTTTTAAAGAGGTATTTGTCAATGAATTATAACTCAAATGTCATGGTCTCAGTTTATTCTAGAAGTTTCTGTGCTCCACTTATTCTGAGTCTTTGGCATCAGCCATAATGTCAGTGAAGCGTGCAGTCATTTGATTTTTTTTTCCCCCAATTTTATATGGTCAGTTCTTGGTGGATATTATCTGTCTGAGAGACTACATCAGAGAAGAGGAGAACAGCGGAAATGTATGCAAATTATATTCTGATTATAATTTAATGAGACCTAATTTAGAAGCATTATTTAAACACCTTCATTACTGCAGTCAAAGAGGGAAATTCATTTTTGCCAGTGTGTATAGCTTCAATAAATAAAAGGTGCAACAATGCAGTACTAAAAGGTATTGGTATTTATAAATATCATTAAATTTAAACATTCCTTGACTAATCATTTAAATTAAACTTTTCAGCTAAGTGGTCAGCAGTGTGGGAATAAGGCATGCTTTGAAGGCAGCATATCTTCCACCTCCACTTCATGATTATCTTTTTGTTTGAGAGACAACAATGACATGTCACTGTAACACACATCTGCTCTCCAGATACCCAGAGGAGTCATGTATCTCATGTATCACCAATGCAGGAACGGGGCAGTAAATTAGCACTGAATGTGTGCCGAACACGAGATTCTGGATACATCAGCTGTTAGCTTAGATATCAAGAGATGCACAGGATGTTGGGAAGGAGGAGATTTCTCTGTTGCTGTAAAACGATCCTGGTCTGAGCATGTTATGCAGTAAGTCTCCCAGGATTCACAGCGGCATCTGAATGTGTGCGTGTGTCTATATATAAAGAAAGACACTATAGATACCAAATTTACTTTTTCATGTAAAAAAAAAAAGTGATACATTTTCCAAGACTGAGCCACAGTACTCTCTCAAAGGGACAGTCCAGCTCACAGGTTGAAGTGTAGTTCTGAACCAGCCGGCCTCTGTGCTAGCCTGGAGTGCAGCTCTCTACTGTCTTTCTATTTAGAGAAGCATCCATTATTCATCAGCCCCTCTCCCCCGGTGGTGCATCAGAGTTGCCTGAGAGCCCTTTAGCTTCCCGTTTCCCCCCCCCCGTCTGCCCTCGCTCGCCTCCTCTTATCTACAGTAGCTATCAATCTCTTGTCTTCCCCTCCCTTTTTGTCAGACCGCCCCAAACTGCCCGGAGCATCAGTCCAGGATGAGAGACCCCTGTTGTGGACTCTCCCTTGTCTCCAAGGTCCTCCCTCACCTCGTTATCACCTGTACTGTATGCTCTCATCCCTTTTTTTTTTTTTTTTTTTTTTTTTAAATGTCCTACCTGAGTCATCATGTTTTCACCACTGTGTTTTCAGGACTGCATCTGCCCTTTTTGTATACCTCGTGTATTTCATTAGAAAGGTGTTCCCAAGTGCATCATCTTTCTAACTAAATCACACATGCATGACTCAGTCAGTCCAAAGGAATATGATGATGTGATCCTTTTGCAATTTGACACACACTTGGCGCAACAATTAACTGAGCAAAGTACTGAACAGACACTCACAGTTTCTGACATTATTTTAAAAATGTGACTTCAGATTGTATTCGTTGTGAAGTTGTGCATTTTGGGTAGCTACCGCCTAATGGCTGGTTGCAGTCCTGAGAATCAGACCCTCCGTCCTCCCCGCTGGAGCATGTATTGAAACATTTCATCAGCTTGTCTGAAGATGGCAGGTGGAGAAAGAAGAGGGGAGGGATGAATAATTCACACGGGCCCTTTGGAGAAAGGAGGAGCAGCATTATGAGGAGAGGTTGAGAATTGTAAAGGGAAATCTACCCTGACCACTGAGATGAGAGGAGAATCCTTGGGTTAGGAATACACCACTGGTGATGTTAGCTTAGTGTGTTCATTTGTCCATTTGTCTGAACACAGTAGCTGTCTATGTGTGTGGTTATTGTATAAGCTAGATATAGATATTAGCACCATCTCTTTGTTTACTTGTTTAACACAGTAGCACATATAACCAGGCAACAGTGGAGCAGATTTTCTGGTTAATAACCCGCTAAAGAAACATTTACAGAAGAATTAAGGATGTACAACAGGTGAAAAACAAGTTTTTCAGGCATGTCTATGTTGATAAATGTAAAAGAGGGCTGTGATACTTTAAGTCAATGACTAATTTGGCAGTAGTATAGCGACATATTCTTAGAAGACTTTATCACAGAGTTGCTTGCTTTACAGTTGGCCAAGTATCAGCATAAAAATGATACTGGACCAATAATAATATTACTTTTCTTGTGAATTTATGCTGATGCAAGCAGTACGCCAATTTATTGGTGTATATGATGTATAGTAACACTATTTTATTGCATTTTCGAAATATAGTTATAGAAGAGATAAAAACAAAATATAAGGGGTATTATGCCTGCCAGAGGGTTTGAGATGCAACATAATTGCAATGTCCTTGGTTCAAGTCCAGCCTGCATGTCTGTTCTAACTCCCTCATTTCTATTCAGCTCTTTGCTTTAGTCTACTCTGTTGTAGTAAAGGTAAAGATACTGAAAACATGAAATGAGTATGAAAAAAGTAGACAGAACAGGGGGCATTCACATGACATCACACTGTATGTGGAAGTTGGTAACTTCCCAGAGAAGTAAAATATATGTTCAGTCACTGACTGCATTGTTGTTAGAGAAAGAGTTAAGGCATACATGATTGTGACTTCAGAAGGCTAAAGAGGAGAGGAGCAAATGGATTTCTACAATTGAGTAAGACGGTCCTGATTCCTAAACGGAGATATGTAATTGCAGTTTTGTAAAAGGTATGTCACATTTTTAAGTGAAGTATTACCGTAGATTCTTTTTGGAGTACAAAGTGGCTCTAGATTAACTTCAGATGATCGCTATATGAAGGTTTAGTTGACTTCCACACTGCTGTCAGTCTGATATGTTACTTCCATTGTCAATGTGGATTGGAACCTCAATGAAATTTGGTATTTTAGAACCTTATTGGTGCTCTGAATATCTATCTATCTTGGGTCTTGATCCAATATCTGACAGGCTTTGTCTGTAGTTATTAGGAAGGTGTGTGTGTGGGTGGATATGTTGCAGTTTATTGGAGGTAGAGCACCCTCCTGTATGTGCTTCTTCTTGTGATAGCCTTGCTGTTCCTCTGTGCTTTCCTTTAGCAGAGAAACATCAGAGCCTACAGTAATAAGGTTTAGTCAGCACACTTTCGTTAGCAGCGAGGCTGTGAGACTGTGTGCATCGTAAAACAAAAGTGTGTGTTGTTAGGGTCAGGTGTGCAGTTATAGGAGAAAAAATGACTGACTTTTGCCCCTTTTGTTCCTCTAGAATTTTATAAGCGTTTGCAACACAGTACGTAACAAGACCTTTAAACCACTTTCACTATAAAAGTCTCCTCATTACTCATCTCACAATCGAGAGAAATGAAAGACACGTAATATCTTAAGCATTTAGTAAAAATATTTTCAGTTCTCCCTGGATCTATTATGACTTATGATTACAAGTCTTTGTTTCTTCAGCACCACTAACAACTGTTACGCCTGACCAGGAAGCACGATACCTGCTGTACCACGCTGTGGTCATCCTGTCTTGTACATTACTTGAGCTTTGGCTTGTTCTCCCCTTAGCTTAAGACAGGTAAATACTAAAAGGACAAACAACTTGCAGGTTGTTTAAATATGTAACTCCGAAAATTTACAAAGGAGGCCCATGATGACAGTCACTGTCAGGCCTTACAGCGTGTCGCCTCATGTGAACGGCCTACTAGGGAACTGACCTGCTAGCTGATAGGCTAGCATTGTAGATTTGTTGAGTTAACTGTTTATCTCCACCTGAGAATATAAATTGTGGTGTGAGCACCTGAGCCAGAGACAATGACAAAGATTGAACTTGGTGACAGTTCATATAGTTAGAGTATTTGTTTTGGTTCAGTGACCCCCGCTACTACCTCTCCTGTGTCATGAATAAAGCTAAACAACATTAGCCGCAGTAATCTGTTCCTCTGGAGAGTCTGTTTGACTGAAGGGAGAGTGAGAGGCCAGCGAGGCGCTGTCTGAGTGGATTGGCCTGAGCCTCTGCTGCCTTTTAATGTCTTTAAAAGCCTTTCTGCTATAGCACTGCTCAGCCTCTGTGCTTGCACAGCCATTCATCTGCTGCACTGTCTTGTTTCCAGCTCAATGAAAAATGACTCTTGCACAGGAATATAGTTTGCCAGCTAATTCAATGGCATCCATCTTGTTAAATTCTTCTTTCACAGCTTTTAGAGTTATCGTTTCTTTTTTTTGACTGTGGTAACCATTATCCACATACCAGAAGGCAAAATTAACCATCCAAATGGAAGAGTGTTTAGATTTGACCAGCTTTCAATAATTTACAGTCGTTTTTTTTCAGCTGGTGAGTGAAGCAAATCCACCAGCCACCTATTTTACCAGTATTGGACTGTAATTCTGCCACGTACACACTAAAGCTACTTTCCATGCAAGAACTGAAAATCCAATACTTGGAAATTCAGCCTCTGAATACATGAAACACTTGCACTCATGACCTGAATGGATTCAGTCTGGCTGTGTGTTGGCAGGGGACAAAATAGTGTGTGTGTGTGTGTGTGTGTGTGTGTGTGTGTGTGTGTGTGTGTGTGTGGCATGTGTCAGGGCCTTATTGGGTCACTGTTTAATGTCACTGCCAGTCTGTTTGTTCTCTCTTTGCTTTGAGGGTGCAGCCTCGCCCAGATCCATTTCACACACAGACCCCAAAGCCTCCATGTAAAGCAAACAGACAAGAATCGGTAGTACCTTACCACTCTGAAGGCGCTTTAATGCCTCATTTTTACAACGATCTCAAACATATCGATTCACCCATCACTATCATACACAGGGCTGGGTATCAAAAACCTCATTCGCCTAACAAAAATGTGAACGCTTGGTCACATTCTGTGTGTTTATGTATTTGATCAGATAATGCTTAAGTCAGCTTAAATACACGTTTTGCTATATTTAGGTACAGTCCTATCATGCTTCACTTAGAGATTCTCTGATTAAAGTGTGTATTTAAATCCATCATATTAAAGCTAGCTTGCTTTATGTTTTAGTACAGTAGCACAGCTAAACAGCTGCTAAATTTGAAGCTGCTATTTACACACAGCATTGCTCATTACTCTAAGTTAAAGGAATAGTTCGATATTTTGGGCAACCAGCATTGCAGTACGACTATTACCACCTGTTATTTCCTCTTTTTTTTTTTTTTCTTGAGTTGGATGAGAAGATCGACACCACTCTCACATTTGTATGGTAAATATATAGGAGATGTTTAGCTTAGTTAAACATGAAGACTGGGAGGAGGAGGAGGAAACAGCTAGCCTGACTCTGTGCAGGTGCATTGACTTTCTGCAGTTTTGTTGTCACCTGAACAACGTGCATAACCTATGTACATACACTTCAGCTTTAGATGCTCAGGAGAACATAATTTAGATACCTGTTATTTAAAGGTTCTGCTCAGCTAAACCATAATCTTTGTATACCTTTGAGCCAGGTTAGCTGTCTCCTCATGTTTCAAGTCTTATGCTAAGCTAACTGCTGCTAGTTGTAGCCTTATGTTTGTGAGTGACAAATGAAAGAGTGGTATCAATCTTCTCATCTAATTTTCAGCACTTAAGTGAACGGGCATATTTCCAAAATGCCGAGCTGTCCTTTTAAGAATATTTATCTCCAGACATCTTTCTGTATTTGATTTTCAGCCATGAACTTATGTACTCATCTAAATCGGTTTATTTTTTATTGTCTTGTTTGATTTTATTGTCTCTTTTTTATCTGTGTGTTTACTTTAGCTCATAAGCTTATGCTTACTGTCTTTTTGTGAAACTGCATATATGTATGATTATCAATTCCTCGGCCCTGAACATGAGATTCAGCAGATTTTAGATTGAAAGCAAACTAAAGTTTCTACATGAATACACAGCCTCATCACTGCTTCACCAGTACTCATGTCATTTCAGTGTTGTGTTTCGGTGCCATCGGTGTGTAATACATGTGTAATGGGTGTCTGTATGGAAAACGTGGCTCACTGGGCGTGTCTGTGTGTTTCTGCCCTCAGCCCGAGATGCAGACGAGCGGGAGAAGTGGATCCACGCCTTAGAGGGAACTATCCTCCGTCACACCCTCCAACTCCGGGTATGTCACCTTGCACTTGTTTGTACATGTGTGTGTTTCTGTGAGTCTTTGTGTCTAAGTCATCCCCTGTAGTTACAAGAAAAAGTCGTTATGCTGTGGGGCTCCTTGCTGTTTGTATGTCTGTTTATACTAATTCCTGTGTCAGCAATGCAGGTTTACTGTTTACCATCTATTTTCCTAAACAAATACGTGAAGAATGTACTGGAATAGTTTCAGTGTGTAAATTTCCAAACCCTGAAATGAAGATAAATAGGTTACCAAGATACCAAAGCTTTTCTTGTGGGGATTTTTATTGAACCTCAGATTGCATGCGTTTGCATACTCTGTAAATCATATACTATGCTGCATTGCAACACCCATATGATGACTTTGAAAGGGACTTCACATCTCATGTCTCGTTAGTAGCACTTTTTTTTTTTGCTTTTATGTGTCTGGCACGTTTTATCCGGTCAACAGACCAGGTGAGTCAGTGATGAGTCCTCGATAGTCGTGTCATCATAAAAGGAGGATGTTAGGGCACGTTGTGTGGCTGTTGTAGACAGGTATCTGCATCAGGCTTAGGTTTCTGGAAATACTTTTCCCTGTTTGTTCTCCTGCTGCCAGCTTTGTCCCTTTTTTATTTTGTGTCTTTTTTTTTTTTTTTATGACTTTTGTATGTCTCAGCCACTTCTTTTTCCTGTGTGTCTCTGGCCAACCTTATTTCCTGCTCTCCTTCATGAAACCAAACCATCCTCCTTGTTCCCCTCTCATCATCATCTACGTACAGCTCTTTCCACCCTCATGACCAGCCTTTTCATTTGCTCTGCCTCCCTTCCTTTTTTTTTTTTTTTTTCTCTTTCCCCCACCTTCCCCTCCCTCCTGTGGCAAATCCTTCTGATGTGCTACGTGTGCCTGCTTGCTCGGTGCTCACACACACATACACACACTTATGCAGTGTTAGCGCGCTGCTGTCGTAGCGTCACATGACTCAGCAGCGGCCAATCCGATACCTGCTTGCTTGATCAACCAAACATCTGCCTCTGCTGCCTCAGCCAATGAGAGTGGCTGTTAATGCTGGTCCCTGTCAGCATTTGCTGCTGCTTTGTGTGTTTTCTCTACTGCCTGCGTGAGAGGAAGTGTGCCTTTCCTGTCAGGGGAGGGTCTTGGATTAACTCGGCTCTGTCTGCCTTCATACCAAACGCTCAGCTGATAACTGCTGCCGAAGGATATACTCTAGCCAGACAGGCTGCTCAGCTAACTCACAGTCTGCTGCTGTGGTTTATATTGCAGTGGAGATTGTTTTCTGTTTGTGGAGGAGGAGGAGGGAGATATAACGCTAACTTCAGCAGAGCTGGTGGTTTGTTGCTGTAGGAAAGAGAAAATAGAATAACTGAAGCAGAGAAAGAGAAAACGATCTTGTGTCAGGCGAGATGGCCTGATGGGAGAGATGTGCAAGGTTTAACGCAGCATGTCCATTGGAGCGAGGCACCCAGTAAGTAAACACACACACACAGACGCCAATGCACCAGAGCAAGGAGAAGTTTAACGGCTGCAGTGCGCTGCTGGGGCAGCAGCATTTTAAAGTGGGTCACACAGTGTGGAAAGACAAATAGAAACGGGAGGGGAGGGGCGGGGGGTGACAGGGCAGTGTTGTTTGTAGAGTCTGGGGTGATTAGGTGGGTTTGTTGGTGTTTATGTGTGAGTCTTTGCAAGCCGCTTTAAAATATTCCCACTATGTCACAGTCACACACACGCACACATACAGCGATGCATTGCCTGTGTGGTGGGAATGAGCGTGAGAGGAGGTGCAGACGTCTGGGAATATTTCAGGAACTGTGACGACGTGAGCACCATGACGTGATGGTACAGTGGCTGTTTATAAAACCAACCACCTGCCTCTGACTTACTGCTTCCAAACTTATCTGCTCTGACTGTAAAAAAAACACACACTTCCCCTCCATTATGCGCGTGTTGACAAAACATATTGTTCACGTAATAATAGGGGCTCTGTCCTGTTTTGTGTCAGGTTTCTTTTTCCTGCTCTAACTTAGTTTTAGCTTCTTTTCACAAGGCCTGTAAAGTAATGTATGGCACACCACAAGTGCAGTCAAACATACAAACTCTGTAGTAAATACTACCTTTTTAGATGCATGTAACATTTTAATTTAACAGTATTTTTACACTTTTGGTGTTTTATTGTACTGTAAGGTGTTTGTGTTATTTTATAAATACTGTAATGTAGGAGTGGAGGTTCAGGATGGAGTTTATCCACACTGTATCTCGAGGTGGAACAGCTACATAAATGTCAACACTCCACTGTGAAATTTGAAGATTAGAGGATTATGTGATTCACACGGTAGTCCACACCCTGTGTTTACCTCAGCACCTGCACATTTTTTCCGAGATGTTGTGTTGTTGGAAGTGAAAATAAAAGAGAACAGCTCATTTTCTTGGTAAACTGGAGTGATTATTCCAGTGTAGTGTGAGAAAACAGGATAGGTTACTCACACTTGAAATGAATGTACCAATCACACACACACACACACATTATATATAATATATAATATAATATAAAAACATTCACATCTGCTCCAAAATAGTTTTTGACTTTTGCTCAGGCCCTCATGTGGCCAGCTATATTTTGCAGAGCTAACAGTGAAAGTACCTTTGAACCTTTTTGAGGAAGTTTGACCAGTTAACTGCATGCTTCATGGCTGCTGCGTTAGCTCAGACTTTGTTCTCTATAAAGTTACCATGTTTTTACAGTTTAAACTTTAGCACGTCTCGAGCCGAGGCAGCTGACAACAGTGTTGAGTGTTTGGCCGTCAATGGCTTTTCTGCACATTCCTGTGAGATCGTCTTTAGCAGGAAGAAAAGCCCCCACAGACTCAGGACACACCAGGACTATGCGACGCAGCAAACCCAAAGCGGTGGTAGCACCCAACACGGTTTGATTAATCCGTCGATCAGTTTTACTGTTGGTTTCTCGCCTTTTTCATGTAAAAGGTGTTGTGTTTTGTCTCACGTCAGAGTAACTGCTGCGTGGCAGTAAATTACATGGACACGCGCTGTGTTAGTCATCACGGCTTGACGTAGAGGGGTTATTGTGTTGTCATTAGTGTCCTTGCTATTGACAGGCTCCAGTGTTAAATATGTAGCAATTTCTTTTCTTTTTTTTTTTTTAAGGAAGTCTTATCTGTGCGCACATTTATCTGCTCTTTTTCCTGTTTTGGGTTTTGTGTCACAGCCAACTGGATTGTTCTTGCTTGGTTGAGCTCAGACAGATAGAGACAGATGCTTGGTCACGTCTGTCCTGCCAATAGTCTAGTAATTACCTTTTAATGGATATTATGTAATGAAATTGTCTGTGCCCGAGTTTCTCTGCATGTGTGAGTGTGTGGGGAGTCTGATTCTGATAGGGGCTGTTAAGGGAAGCTAATTAACAAACGATGAATCTAAGTGCACCTCAGCCCATTAACACACACGCTTCTCTGTCAATAGCTACATTCTCTCCAGCCTGGAGTTCCTTGATTCAGTTTTGTTGAAGCCTGAAATTCGCTGGCCTCCAGTCAGGCGGGTAGGCAGACAGACCTGCTGGCCTTTTATGTAGGCTAGCCTTTAAACAATAGTGTCCATATCTCCCTCAGTACAGTACGCTGCTGGAAGATTCTCCTGAACTGTTGATGTTTCTGTCCACCATTTTGTGTAACAGTTTACAAAGCTCACCTGGCCAGGAGGTGAACGAGACAAGCTGTTGTTTTTTTGTTTTTGTTTTGTAATGAATGGATAATATGTGAATACATGATGTGATTTATATTATTGGTTGTGGCTGTGTATTTTATTTTGACTATGCAAATACTTGCATGGCCTTTTGTCATTCATGATTTGTTTAAGGCTGCACTAATGCTAAGCTGTGTTTGTTTCTCCATCATCAGGAGGCTGAGACGGGATTTGTTCCGAGTGTTCAAGATTTTGATAAGAAGCTAGCTGAAGCTGACGCTTACCTACAGATTCTGATTGACCAGTTAAAGGTAGGACTCAATGCAGCAACAGCAGACCTGGTATATTTAACACTTTCATGTTTTGGCAACATCCAGAGGTAGTACAGTACTGTAAACTGATCATATCACATTTTAATTATGTTCTCCTTGTGGATCTCACTGTCCTTTTTACATAAAGCAGAAGTTAATAAAAAAAAGTTTTGTGGTAGCATGGTGATGAAGCAGAAAACCACGCATTTAAAGAAGTAGTAGCATGTTGTCTCAGGCAGAGAGTCTTAATAAAAAACACTGCAAGTGTCCTTCCTTTGTGAGAGGAGATCTGATTATTTCTACACTCATCTGACTGTGTACCAATCTTAGCCCATGCTCTACCTCTCTTTTTTTCCCCCCCTTTTCATCTCCCGTTCTCCGTCACTCTCACACACAGCTGTTTGATGAGAAGATCAAGGACTGCAAAGAGGATGAATCACGCAGAGTGAGTACCAGCAGTGCTGCTCTGTCCTTGTGTGTCAGCTCTCTGGTCGGCTGTTCTCGCTGTCATTAGAGCCCGGGCTAACAGCAGGGAGAAGCAAGCTGACACACAGCAATCGGGAGCGAAAAATGATAGCTGTTAGTGTGGTGCAGACGTTTGATATCTGTCGCTAGTCGGTTTGAAGCTGTCAGAATATTTTTTTAAAGGTCAGTGCATTGGTTAAAACATTAATTATGGCCGGTTCCTCAGTGTTTATGTTGAAAAAGAAGAATTTGACCTTTTTAGCTTTTCAAAGCTAGCGAAACGGTTCCACGTTGCAATTAATAATTTCATTACTTTATGCATACAGCATTAAATCATGCATTTGCTCACTTCTGTGTATCCATGTGCATGTAATCTTGTATGCCACTGGATGCATCAACATAATATTTTGTGCACATTATGACTTCATGCTCTGCGACGTAGTTGCAGTAATTCACCATTTTTGGAAAACCTGTTTAATTGTCTGTCGACTGGTTGGTAGGAGCGCAGTATTCAGTATTTTACTATTATTTTAATATGTGTTACAGCATGACAAAACACATTTCTGGACATCAGTTGGGCTAAAAGCAAGGCTTCCCAAGTCTGTTGCAGACCACATTTTGGCCTTTGTCGTAGCTCCAAAACGTCCAAAAAAAAGTTTGGTCTCATGTTGAACCGAAGAATCTGCGTCTCCATACCTGATATGTTATGATCCACTTTAGTTGAGCATGTGTATATGAGATGAATAAATTCTTTCACCACCAGCTCGATTGTAAGGGAGCACGTGCTAGGCAGATCTGTTTGGGGTTCTGCATTTATAAATGATGTAACACATCCTGATTGGCTGTTGTCATTGATGATGACAATCTTGCGTATCTGATACTTACACTGGGACGCACCTGGCAGAGATCTACACTCCGCTGAGAGCAGTCTTTTAGTGTGTTACTGTGTCAGTGTACGTACAGATAACCTTTTTAGACAGACTCACTTAAACTTAGATCTTGTGTGTGTTCAGCCATATCCAGCCACACCAGAAATTACCCTCGATATGAGACTGACTGCGCTAAGTATTATTTTTGTTATCAGTTAATGTGCAGGTTATATTACATATAAATTCTTTTGTCTTCACAGTGTCACAACATGGTGAAAAAGAAAAAAAGCACTGGTGTTGTTTAACTGTCTAAAAAGCAAAGATATTCAGAGAAAAGCAGCAAATGATTTGCATCACATTTGGCACAATTGCTTCATAAATAACTGAAATGACTGATTATCTCAGTCAAGTTATTCTGTGAAGCCGTTTTGTATTGTTGGAGGAGTTCAGTTTCAGGGTGTCTCAGTTGTTTACCGGCAGCTGTGTGATTCACTTCCTCAGTGACATTAATACTTTTGGTCACTTTGACTTTTTTTTGTCATTGTGACTTCACCATTCTCCTCTGTATGGGAAACAGTCTTATAGATTTCGATTTCATCATTACATTGATGTTTTCTCCCAGTTATGCTTCATTTGCTGTTAAACTGGTTGCCTCAGCGCATCTACTTTTGACCTTTGCTTTTTAAATTGCTGTTTGATTTTACAGCCTGTTTTCCTCCTCTCTCTTTTTCTTTTTTTTACAGAAAATTGAAAATTTGAAAGAGACTACTTGTGTAAGTCAGAACTTGACACATTTTCCTTCCCGTCTTTTTAAAGTTTTAAAGTCAGTTCCTAGTCATTGAACTCATTTTCTGTCTTTATCTTTCAGAGCATGGTAGAGTCCATCAAGCACTGTATTGTACTGCTGCAAATCGCCAAGGTAAACACATTTTGATTCATCGCTCTCTGTAGTTTGGTCTGCCACTTCACCATATTTATTGTTCTTGTGAGACCATATCAGTGTGTTCACTCTGTTACCTGCCATATGTCTCTGGCGTAGTTCCCTGCTTTCAGTTGCTATCTGGGTCGGTGGTTGATGAGGGTGTAGCCCAGTACTCGTTTCATCACATGTTCCATTCAGCCCGTTAAGAGGAAGTGGAGCAATCATTTCTGCTTCATGCCTTTGTTAGGTGATGCATTTTTGTTGTTGTTGGTTTTTTCTTCCACACATGAATAAGATACAAGGAAATGTGGAGACTTTACAGACTGAGCAATCCTGTTCTTATTGATACTGACAGAAATCAGGGCTTTACCATGTGATGAAAGGATGACTGCATGTGGCAAGCTGGTGAATATTATTCAGCTCCATTATGAGCGGGATGGATCTCATTGCTCTCTACACCACAGGTGCTCAGGATTGCTTTATGAAATGACTCTTCCTACACAAGTAGTCTAACATTGTCTTCTCAAAATTTTAAGGACCAAAGTAACGAACAGCAACACGCAAACGGACTTATAGTAAGTTTGACATTCTCCGTCCATGACAAAAATTGAAATCAAGCAAACCGCTAACTTTCTTTTCCTGCTTAATTTACTTTCCACTGTAGATAATCAGATAAATCAGATCTCTGTAGTGCATGCCGTCTAATTTGGAGATAAGCTCTTTCTCAAACTCTTTCCCTCATGTCTGCCACCACTATCCTGTTGAACAAATTAATAATTTCCTGATTTAATCTGAGATTTGAATTCTTTGAGCAGTGGTTGGGAACTATTCTTTTCTTCATCAAGATAGAAAATGTGTATATGTGTGTGTATATCTGTGTGTGTGTGTGTGAGAAACCTTTTAACATAGAAAATGCACACACTTATGTGTACATAGACTGTACTTCTACTGCATGTGTGTCTGTGAGAGAATGTTGCACTTCATTTCACCCACTAATTAGAGTCAACTAGTTCACTATTGATTTATCATGTACACACTGCCTGCTTATTGAACCATCGAGCTCTAAAGCCATTCAGAAATCACTTTACTGCCTCTGCAGGTGTCCTGTCTTCGTGCCAAGGGGGTTTTCATGTTTTATCTAAAAATCACGTGTATTTTAAATTGCTGACGATTATTTTCCAAAGTATTTACTGTCAGTTTTTAGATTGATTTCTTATCTTACAGGGAGTCATTTGTTTCCATTCCTAGTAGTTTGTTGTGAAAATCAACTCAAAGACTGCCTTAGATATGCCATGATGATCTCTCACGGTAAACATGAAGTTTTAAATAACATTTTAATCATGTGGTAATGCAGTTGTAAGCAGGGATTCCTCCTGTTTAAGGTAATTTAAGATAACTGTAATTTGAGAATGGGCTGCCAAATGATAAACTTTCATGTGTCGACGTTTGCGTGTTCAGGCATGTGAATACAGTGCTTTCAGCCACTGATTCTCAAATCAGATGTTTGAGCATTTAAGAACACCACTAAGAAAGTTTTTTTCTGGACAGTCCTGCCCCAAAACAGCATTACCATTCAATTTAATGCAACAAAAGAGTTGTATGTAGTTTTTTTTTATACTAGTGTAAAGGTTGGGGAGGTGGTGGGCTAGAAATTTAAAACTGAAAGTGAGGACTGAAGGCCAAATGAAACGTGTACTTAGAGCTTAGATCACTCTACAGTGAACAAAACCCAGTGGGTAACCTGGAAGGTAAAAAAAAAAATCAATCTAAAAACTATGTGCTTCAGAAAATGGTGGGTAATGTAATGTGAACTGTTTGTAGATAATGGACTAACACACTAAAACCCTCCAGTGTGGTCCTTGAAGCAAGAATCCCACAGGGGCTGTACAGCTCACAGGCCTGCATTACTCTTATAGCTGACTTAATCTCACAGTCATTAAGTACAGTATTACGTTATATAAATAGCACAGCATAAGCTCTGCCAACACATCTAGCTGTACATATATGCGATAAGCTTTGTGGTAAAAGATATCTTAACAGCTTTAGAAGGTCTAAATGTCTGTCACGTTGCCTGCATTGCTCATAATGTGGAGCAAATATAAAACACACTGCAGACCCTCGTTTACGATAGTTGAAACACAAGCAGCACGTTTGATTGACCCTGTCAAGCTCCGCACCACTGGGAGAATTGCTGTAAAGTACAATAATCGTTTAAACCGAGCCTGTTCAGTATTTATCTGTCAAAATAATTTATGTTCCATGATTGGTTTAGGTCCGCTCTGCTCCTCCAGCTACCTGCCACATTAATATTACATTCACTAAAAAAAAAAATCTATCGATCATGACACAGTGCTTACAGCCGTTTTTAGCTGTAACTCTCTGGTGCTGCTGCTTTTGCTTTAGCTTTACAAGGCCACGAGCTGGTCCCACCATGACAGACCAATATTTCTGTAATTGGCTATAATTAGCAGCCCTTGCCTTACTTTCACGGAGGCACGTGGACTAGGCAAGCATCGGGCAGTGCAGTAGGGAAGTAGAGAGGAAGAAATAGAGGCAGAGGGAGCTTGAGGATAAGAGAGAAGAGTTGTGAACAAGAGGTCAAATCAAGCAGACGTGTCAGACCGAGCTTCTTTGCGTGACGTTTTCTACTCCTGATCACAGCTTGCTTTTTGTTGATCACTCGATTTTATCTGGACACAAGAAAAAAAAACAATACAAGAGAGTAATTTCTGTTTCTTTTCTGTTTCTAATTTCTAAAGTCTGTAGAGTAGCATTCATAGGAAAATTTCACAATCAGAAAAACTACCATGATTTCACATCACAGCTCTTCTTCCTCTGTAGTTCATGTGACACGATCAGTGTTGCATCCTGGGATTGTGCAGCTCTGTTGTTTACTATTCGAGTCCAACTTTAGTGCTTACACCATCGACTGTATTTTCACCCTAACAGCCTTGTGTTGGCTCATGTTCTGACTCACCGTTCCTGTTCCTGTTGATCTCAAATGACTTAATCAAAGTTTGCCTAGGTCAAGTTTGAGTAATAGGGTATTACACATAACACATCTAATTTTATGTGCCACCAAGAGCCCTGAGGGTGAGTTGTTGGGAAATAAAGGTCGATATGGCTTCGCTGTAGCTCGTGTTGTTGGCGTTCCTGTCAGTTGGGTCATCGGTGCCAGTGACCCCATTACGCAGAGCTAGCAGGCTACATTTTTATGTGTGTGCACGTCTATGTGTTTGTGTCTGCATTCAAATGCATGGACACACGATATTGAGGTGGCACTGACGAGGGCAGGCTATTGCAGATGTCCCCACGGGTTTTACCCACAGGGAAATCACGAGCCAGAGAGTTAACATGTTATAGATTTAGCGTGGAGCCCAGTGGAGTTAATTAACTCCTTTTTAGACCGAGTTCGAGAGGCGCTGTTATATATTTTGTGAAGCTACTGTTGGTGTTTTCAAGCAGTGTCGTTGGTTTCATATTGATTGGATTAATGAGACCTGGAAATGCCATTCTCTCCAGGAAATGGAGTGAAAGGAAATTGATCCTGCATATTTTATTTCACTGTTCATATTGTGGAGTAGATATAGCATTAAACTGATAATATACACAGACTGTGAAGTTAGTGTCTGATCGTGGGTGAGAACTTACACTGGCTTGGATGTTGAAGGATATGGTGCTTCATCGTGGTTAGCATGTTGACACATTTGGATATAGATGTTGTTAAAATAAGTTGTTTTCCTGTGTGACTGTAGACTAAACCTGCAGTATTGGATTTTAAACACCATTTTACATTAGTAAGCAGGCAGTGGCGTGGGTGTGCTATTGTTGCCGCGTGTGTCTGTCTTTGTTGTTGATGGCAGTGTTGTCTTCGTTTGTTTCCTCCAGAGCACCATCAACCCAGTGGATGGGATCTACCAACCCCCTCTGGACACTCCTGTAGACAACACCACGATGCCAACACAGACCACACTACCCACAGGTTCTAGCCCTTCTCACCATTTCTTCTACACATGCAGACACATGCATTCACACTCCTCACAGACCCAACATCATCCAGACAGATTGACAACAGCTCCCCCTGTTGTTCACACCTTAATCTCCTCCAGCTGATGGACGCGCTCTGCACAAACACAGTTGATGTTGCATGCTGACAAAAGCTTTTTTCTTCTTTTTTATTTTGGCACTTTTACACTATAATGACTTAATATCGTCGCTCAACAACATTTTAAATTCTAATGTTTCACTGTGGTATTAAAGACAGTGGGATGAAACCTGAAGCAAGTTCTAGTATGACATTATCGATTTCATTGAAAAATGTTTTTTTTTTTCAGTGTTTGAAGGTAAATTGATATGAGTTAAGGTCCTGACTGTCAAAGATCCACATGTCCAGTGGCATGATTATGTACATTTACAAGATTATATTTAATTTTTCAAACCTAATTCTCTCTGAAGATTGTTTTATTAATGTTATGTGTTGAAGCAGATTCTTTTATCAGTAAATAATTCACTAAATTTAATTGCATGACTAAGATTTGATGAAAAGAGAAGTCTATTTTTGAACAGCTGATTATGACTAGACTGTTTAAAAACACTGAAAATGAACCATGCAAAGTAGGCCATTCTAATTTCAGTCTCTTAATAGACTGTGTAATCCCCCTCACAGCTGAAGCCTCTGTCTGCAGCGTCTCACATCATTATTTCTCAGCTTCCTGGATTTCTGGCTGTAACTCAGTTTTAATGTGATTTGGCTTCATTTTGACGCTAATTCATCTGCTTTCTCTTCTTTCTTTTTTTTATTTTTAAAGACGCTTCTCAGGTGTGTAAATCAGACCAACGACCTTCCACGTTACCCGTTGGTCCCGTCGTCACGGTGATGGGCAGTCTGCAGACACCAACTCCCAACAGCACAGGTGAAAGTTCACTACACTCTTGCAGGCAATGAAAATCCCAGCAGTGGGACCTATGCCCCAAAGGGGAAAGATATGTTGTTGTTGAAACTGAAGTAAATTATCACACATGTCTCCGTGATCCTTCCTATTAGGAACATCAAACAGATATTTAATTTTGTTTTATCTCAAGTTTTTGTTGTTTTTTGATCATTTTTCTGACTTTTATTGCACGTTGTATGTAATAAGAACTAGAACCAGAATGAATAGTTGAATAATATTTATATAATATTAATTTATTGTTACTGTTCCAACTTTTCCGACCAGGAGTGCCGTGTCCATGAGCATAAAGTAAATAAAAAGGCTAAGTACAAGGGAACGCAGAGATTCATGCCTGTTTGTCTTCAGTGCTGAGGCAGCAGTATAAAAATGCTGTGCTGTGCATTAAGGAGGAAAGCTGCATGCTCGAGAGCACTGTCAATATGCTCTGCAGAGGAAGCCATCACTATGTTAAAGACAGCTTAATGTTACTTTACACAGCCCGCCTGACCAGACTTAGAAATTAATGCACCACTTGAACAACGTAATGTAGATTTGACCTGTTTACTGAGTGAATGAAGAAGACTTATTAATTAGATCTATAAAAAATGAAAAGGGCACTGACATAACACACCATGTTTGATTTGTTTGTTTGTTTTTATTTCCCTCTTGTCAGGGAGTGGCCCGTCAGGCCCCAGCAGCGGCGTTGCCTCCCCGGCTCACATCCCCATCCCCTCGCACTCTGTGCCAGACTTCTCCTATTCCTCCAGCGAGGACGAGTTCTACGATGCTGACGAGTTCTACCAAAGCAGCACTTCGCCCAAACACTGCATAGAGTGAGTATAGTATCACCCCGCCTCCCTGCGACCAACACTGCATGAAGTGAATCTGTTGCTTCACAGCATGAAAGCAACACTGCAATTAGAGCGTGTAGTAGGTCCGGTGGGAAAATGCTGCTTAGAGTGACTCAAGTAAAGAAGCCTGCAACAAAATAGCCTGTGAAATCCTACTTATTACTTATCTCCTTATCTCTGCTGCTTCCTGCCTCCTTTCCGCTCCCTGTAACTCCTCCTTTTGCCCTCAGTCCCTCAGGGCCTCCAGCTGCCTCGCCCCTCACTAATGAGGAATCCGCATTGAAACGACCAGACACCACAGAGTCCCTGAACTCGTCCATGTCCAACGGCACCACAGATGCAGGTAAAAGGGGAAAACACCCAAGACGCATAAATATATTGGAATTATCCCCTCCAACTGTTGTTTGTTAAACTAAACTAAAGGTACTAGAGCAGCCGTGTAAGACTCGGTTCTCTGCTGTTGTCTTCAGATCCATTTGATAGCCACGATGACCGCGATGATGATTGCGAGGGCGAGTCTGTGGAGGAGCACAAGAGCGTCATCATGCATCTTCTCTCTCAAGTTCGTTTGGGCATGGACCTCACGAAGGTAAAGACCCCTGACCCAACATTCTTTGTTATGAGCCTGGCACCAGAGTCCAGTCTTTGTTGTGTCTGAATTTCCCTCACTGCAGTGGTCCTTTATGCCATAGCTCACTATAATATCATCTGTGCAACCCACGTAGCTACGGTTACAGTTTTTTCTTCCTTGATTACATTTCACAGGTGGTCCTGCCTACCTTCATCCTTGAAAGGAGATCTTTGTTAGAAATGTATGCAGACTTCTTTGCACATCCTGACCTATTTGTAAGGTAATGCTCATCTCTCTCTCGTTGGTGCGAGTTATTTTATCACACAGATATTTAAATGTATCCACAATTCAGAAAACACTAAGTAGTTTAACTCATTCATGTGACTTCCTCTAGTATTGCTGAGCAGCCAGAGCCCCGGGAGCGCATGGTACATGTGGTAAAGTGGTACCTGTCAGCTTTCCATGCAGGGAGGAAAGGCTCGGTGGCCAAGAAACCGTACAACCCAATCCTGGGAGAAGTTTTCTACTGCCACTGGGATCTGCCCAGCGAGACAGAGGAGCTTCCCCCACACACGGTGAGACCACATGCCTCGGCAGCCTCAGCTGGTTCTCTAAATTCAAGCCAACGGTCACTTCGGCTTAAATGCTGTTGTCAGCCTGTTAAGCTCATTGAGACTGCAAATGATATTTGGTTAGTAAAATAAGCTTTTCCTGGAATTGCAAGTATAATCACCTCTGTAAACATTGAACTAAACTAAACAAACGTCATGAGAACCGGTCGCCTTTTATGTACATTTCTACTTTGTTTGCCTTTTTTTGTTCTATATTTGTAACATGGGAAAGCTCCCTGACCCCTCTCTTCTCTTACACCCTCCAGGAGACGGTATCAGACGGTCCAGTTCCATGGTCCTCAGCCAACAGTGTGCGCTTTGTGGCAGAGCAGGTCTCTCACCACCCACCCAGTGAGTGTCGAACCTTCTTCTTCTGAGTGATGACGCAGCACAGTGATAACCTTTTGACATGTAGAGTCAAGACACTGATCGTTTAGATCATTTGTCCTCATGAAGTAAAATATATGCTGCTGTTTGCATGTCTTAATCTTTTAAATGAAATAAAACACTAACTTATTGCTTGTTTTCGACAAAGTCTCGAGTATTTCCTCTCTTCTTTTCACAGTTTCTGCATTCTACGCAGAGTGTTTAAGTAAGAAGATCCAGTTTAACGCTCACATCTGGACTAAGTCTAAGTTCTTAGGCATGTCCATAGGTGTCCACAATATTGGCCAAGGTACTCAAGAGCACAACTTCATACACTACAAAGTCTGAAATATCACACACTTTACCGTCACGTCTTCATGTTGATGTAATATTTAATTTGCGGGTCTTGTTTTAGGTTGTGTGTCTTGTTTGGAGCACGATGAACATTACATCCTCACCTTTCCTAATGGATATGGAAGGTGCGTGTCACTGTATTCCCGTTTCTCTCAGTGTCAACATTGAAATACATCTCTTGGCTCATTAATATGTGCTTCACTGACCCTGAGCCCGTCCGTCCAGGTCAATTCTGACTGTGCCGTGGGTGGAGCTGGGTGGGGAGTGCAACATCTCCTGCTCTAAGTCGGGCTACAGTGCTAACATCGTGTTCCACACCAAACCCTTCTATGGAGGAAAGAAGCACAGGATCACTGCTGAGATCTTGTAAGAAGAAAATGGTTATACAGTACAACCTTTTAAATCACAGCTCCAAGGCTGATTTTAGATAAAAGACTCTGACCTTCTCAGTGATATGATTCTTTTCTATTTCTGTTTCAGTCCACCGAACGACAAGAAGTCTTTCTGCTCCATTGAAGGAGAATGGAACGGAGTGATGTATGCCAAGTGGGCAACTGGAGTGAGTTTTCTTTTTAGCTTTTCTCATTTTTTAGGTGATGTGTATCAAATTAGAAAATAATTACTACTTAGGGCAAATAAGCAAACACAAAATATAGACATTCATTGCACTGGAGAATAGCTTAGATAGAGAGTAGAGTAATAAGAGTTTTACAATAAATTAATACATTAATACATGAATGAATGTGTTTTGTGTGTGTTTCCAGGAGAACACGGTGTTCATAGACACTAAGAGGTTGGGCATCATTAAGAAGAAAGTGAGAAAGCTGGAAGACCAGCTCAACTACGAGTCCCGAAGGTGAGGAATGAAGCTGTCCTCTCAGCAGTTTTATTTATTTTCATCATGGGACCTACGACCTAGAAACTATGAAGCTTTCTCTCTGTGTTATTTCACTTTTGCCCTTTCGATTCACCAGATTGTGGAGAGATGTGACGTTGAACCTGAAGCTGAAAGACATCGACGCAGCAACAGAAGCCAAACACCGGCTGGAGGAGAAACAGAGAGCTGAAGCCAGAGAGAGAAAGGAGAACGAGCAGCAGTGGGAGACCAGGGTGAGAAAGTCTAAAAGAACAAGAACACTGTGTGATAACAGACTGCACACTCACAAATTAGACATTAACATGCATCTTTTTACCTTTTTTTGTCAAATAATTGGATCTGAATCTGTTAACAGACTGTACGTAGTCCTGATTGTCATTTATGTTCAGAATAACAGGAAAATTAAAAGTTTACTCCGTTTCCTATTTCAGTGCTAGACAAAGATCTGTTAGAAAGAAAGATCATGTTGCAGTTTTATTTTAGGATCAGCTCTAATATAGTTGTTTCAAATGTTTGAGTTTAATTATTGTTACTGCTTGTGTTTTTCTGCAGCTATTCCACGAGGACGGGGAGTGCTGGGTCTATGACGAGCCTCTATTAAAGAGATTAGTCTCTCAGAGGCACTGAGAAGACTACGTACACTCTTATACACACACATACATATGCATAAAGAAATGCACACACAACAGAGTCTTCATAAGAACTCTTTTGCAAAACCACTTCTTTTCCAAGCCTTGGAATGACTGATGATTGAATATGTACACAGCTTTGCATTTGACTGTAACATAACAATATGGATATGAATGAAATCAAATCGAAAAGCATCTAAGATGTAACATGAACATTAGTAAAGCTCCTCTCCTTATTTTGGGCAATCTCACTTCCACCGCCACCAATACCCACCACCCGCCAACACGAGACTCGGCAGCGCGGAGTGGAGACGGGAGGGTTCGACGCGTCTCGTATCTTAACTCTGCCTGTCAGCATCACGACCACACCCTTCATCAGCTCCACAGGACGAGCCAGAGCAGCGCTCGTTTCCCTACACAAATGTTTTCGTTTTGTTCTTTTTGGAGACGGAGGGGCAAGAGGTGTGTGGTTGATGGTGTTCGAATCAAATAAATCTTGACAAATAAAACGGCGCTCTACATCTCAGGGAATCTGGTGACTGAGGAAAGAAAGCTGCTGCCCCCTCCAAGAGTCTGACAGCCTTATATCGGTGGAACGAATGAATCTTAAAGGAGCGTGGGAGAAATTCTCCGCTTGCCTGCAACTAGTTGTAACTGTTGTTTATATATAGATATACATATGATGGATATATAAATATATATTCTTTTTTATTTTCAATGCTCTTTTTGTTTATTTTTATTTCTGGCAATAGTGTAAAATATTTGAGGATATGAACTTGATGGCTTTACATCTTTAGGAATCATTCCATTTACCCTTTTGATGTTTTCTTCCCATCTCAAGTTACCTTTTCCAACTATTTGGTCCTCCACACTGTTCTTTGTCTGAAGTGTTATCCAGAAGCAAAGCCCTAGATAAGCCATAGTATCTGAACTCACTGATTTGAAGAGTTGTGATAGATTTTTGGAATATATGCAATATAGAGATCGTTGACGTTGCCTGTCAAAGGACTAATTTGGGTGTCCATTATGCCAAAAAGGTTTAGATAAAAGGCTAAAGGGACTTTGATCTGGACAGAGAACAAACAATCCTCTGAAAAGGTTTCCATGTTACCTGAAGGCATCATTTATGAACAAATGATTGTTTACATATTTTTGTCTTTCTGGATCGTTGGTCCATGATGAGGACGTTAGGACAAAGTCTGCAAAGTCATCCCCTTTTGTTCGACGCATCACCCGTCCTCGTTTCCTCTCCAAACCCACAGATGTCAGAGTGGATCACCTTCAGGGTTCACTGTTGTCAGAGGGTGAGGAGAGCGAAAACGAGGAACCAGAGTAGACTTGTGAAACACTGCTGCTGTTTCATAGTGCTGCTAGAGTCCAGACTGTGTTCTTTATTGTTTTGTCCAATGTTTTTCAAGATAACAACCACATAGAGGGCAATATTTATCCTACTGTACACCTCTGCTTTTTTGAACCATCATTCATTCTCTTATTTACAGCGACACAGGTTTGATCTAAATGCAATGATATTTGGATGAAATGCAGAAATAAACAGTTTTCACCTGAAAATGCCCAAGAGCATCTCTCAATGCTGTAGCGAGCTCACAGTTGTTATCTTTGTGGTTAACCTTCACAATTTGATTATCGTCTGTTCTACATATTTGGCCTGTATGAATGAAAATAATCTGGTTGATTTTAAATGAATAATTAATCTGGTGAAGGGATGTATAAAAACAAACATATTTGTGGTGCTATATGCACATCAAGTGTAAAACTTGGTAAAATCTTGATGCCTGTAGTTGCAGCTGTTGAATTTAATCCTCCTCTAAAGTATACAATTAAAACCCCAAATGACATTCAGTTCAAGCTAAATTTGAAATTTTGTTTTTCCTTCCATGTTATGTCTTTGTAAATTATATTGAGGCCTTGCCATACATTTCAGTATCACTCAGTATTGCCTGATAGAGAGCAATCAAAATGTATTTTTATTTCATTTTGATTATAACCATTGATTGTATCAGATTTCCTGTTTATTGATGCATAATATTAAATCTCCATGAGTTTATTCCTGTGAGATTTTGTCATAGTTATTTCAGATGAGAGTGGATGAATTAAGCCCACATTTAACCCACCCCAACCTAACATCTTCAAGTTCATTAAGTGCAAACTACATGACAGCTTTATTATTTGTCCACAAAGCAACCAACTATCTGCTGGATAACATCTCAGGTTTAACTATTTGTGAACATGCACCATGAAACACAATAAAAACTGAAGTAATCCTCCTAAAACTGACACTAATCAGCTCTACAACACACGGCCACATTGTGCATTAACACCTAGAAATTTGCAGTTGATTAAATAAAACTGACTGAACAAGCCTGAGTAACATCATGCACAGATGACATATCTGTGTATACTGTATGTTTAACATATCCTCAGAAACTCTGGTATTTAACAACATTAGATTCAGCATACATGCTTACAGGATTACATGTTTTATATCGTCGCTCATAAATAAAACTTGAGTTACATGTACAATGTACTGTGCGCTTCACAGTCTTCATGAGCAGATAGCTTTTGCTCAGTTGTCATGGAGATATAGCAACTCTCTGTAAACTCCATCCACTGATGAAAGTGAGTTTGAATACCCCAGAAACAGTAAGTGAACCTTGAGAAAAAACTCAAACACAAACTGTATTTATTTAATGAGAAATGGACAACAATGAATTTAATCGAGTTGATGTCTACAGAGGTGCAGTCCTTCAGATCCGCTGGCAGACTGGTCCAGAGATGGAGGCCACAGTGACTAAAGGTGGACTTACTGGGTGGTTTCGGGCAGGTTCTTGGTACAAGTAGGAGTCAAGCTGCCGAGGATCTGAGGGACCTGCTCGGTATATATCTATGACTTGATTTAAAAACTAATAAGAGGATCTTATTTATTTTGGCCTTTCAAGCTTTATTTGATAGAGACAGCTGAAGAGTGACAGGAATGTGAGGAGAGAGAGAGGGAGGGAATGACATGCGGGAAAGAGCCACAGGTCGGATTTGAACCCTGGGCTTCCACAGCAAGTACTAACATTTTAAAAATTTAAAAAATCACAAATAAAAGTTACATACAAATGCACTGCTCTGTAACAAATTTGTTTTCATTGTTACAATTATCTTTTTTTTTTCAATGACAATGTAACCAAATCTAAGCCAGTCTAACCAGTTCTTCCTTTCTTCACATCTGGAGTCAGATAACAAAGAATAAATTGTATGGAATACGTTAAACTTGCATGAAGTTGATACAAATCTTAACCTCATGTTCATTCTAAACATGACTTATTGTGAGTAATGCAAAGTCTGTTAACATTTAAGTTTAAAACGTGTCACTCTTGTCTTAAACAAAATCATTCAGAAAGTGATATTTTGTGTCACATCTACAGATATATAACACCAGCAGTTATGCCCTTAAAGGTTCAAATGCTTCATTATGTCAACTAAAAAAGACAAATCTTCCAGCCATACAGTATCTGACAATCCTAGCAGGCCATTAATAATATATTATGAAAATGAAGCTTCGGCCACGTGGAATCTGACCACGGGCAGTGATTGGCCCCCGGGCCGTACTTTGGACATCCCTGGTATAGGCAACCAATGCAAAGACTTTATAATGGGACTTTTATTAATGTATGTTATATATATTATATTAATTTGTCTGCAGATACTTAATTTCTCTTCTCTGTTTTTATCTTTTCGCTAACCTACATTTTTTTTCCATCAGTGACACAAATGTCCACGAGGGGCGCTAATCGTTACTGCACTATTTTTCCCATCAGCCTGTGCGGCATTACATATAAAAAGGCGCTGCACCCTCTGCCTGTCCTCATTCCTCCGCTGCTCATCAGGTAAATATGCTGGCTCTGACTGATGTACTGCTTTACTGTAGCTAACTTATTAATATATGGTTGTCAAAAGACTGTCTGACATGTCTTTTTATGTTTATCCTTTTGACCACGTGCTGTTTTCTCAGTTTAATGCTTCGTAGATTTAAATAAATGTGAGCTCGTGCTAGTGGTTAGGCCTCCGCCACGTGCCTCATTGCGCATGTTGAGATGCTAATTAGCCAACGAGCTAATCTTTAAGATTTCTTATTTAATTGACTATCGTTGTCCCATGACTACATGATGATATAAATGTTGGTAGGGACATCTGAATCAATGTGAAGAAACGCCAACTTTTCTGACTTCATGGGACAAATGTTTTAAAAATGAGGTTAGCTTCAAGTTAGCTGCGCAGCTCCTGTGCTGTTAGCTGCTGCGACTTAATGCTGCAGCTTTTGATTAAACTGCAGACAAGCTGCATGTTTTTATAATCCTTTAAAATCTTTCATTTCTTTGCAGGCCTGCTGACAGGATCTCTACAAAATGGAGGTGGCTGTCAGACGGTAAGGATCCAGAAATGTCTCTTTAAGACTGAACAACTAATGATGTTTTGTTTATAAGAGTAGTGGACAGAAGTTGATTTCTGAAACGTCTTTGCTGAGGTTGAATTTAAATAATGACTTTCACCTATCAGAAGATGGAGCTGTGTGACTGAAAGTGCTTCTCTTTTCTTCAGGTCCAAAATGAGGATTAAGACTTTAGAACATCATCAGAGGCTCTGCTGGTGAGTGGAGTGCTTGTTAAGGCTCGTTTTATTCTGACTGATAGTCGATGATGATTTCATGTGTAAGAGTAGTGGACAGAAGTGATTTCTGAACAATTTCACACTGAGACTAAATCTATTAAAACTACACTTCTAGCGTAAATGTTGAGCATTGTACTAAATAAATGAATCTCTACAGGTCTTGGGGAAGTCAAGAGACACGAAGCAACCGGTGGAGCTGAAGGTGAGGCTCAGATTTACACAGGTTTACACTTAAGATGGATTCATGCTTCTCTGGGCTGACCTTTTGGCTGATAAATGGCTCTGCAACAGTTTATATCAAAGAGGGATAGGCTACAATATCACTTTATGATGGCTTTGAACAAGAAATATCTGGACTCCAAGCAAGATGTTCAGTGCCTGCAGACTGACTCAAACTGTAGTGGGGCAGTCCCACGTGGCAACACCCAGAGAAGCATCAGTCCACCTTTTTTATCCTGCATGTGTCCCTGTGCTGCAGTGATGACATTTATTTGCTACTCTCGACAAGATGGATGACGATACCTCCAACCCACCAGTTGACTTATCTGAGGCACAGAATTTGCTTGCTGTGAGCTTGAGGAGATTATTTTTGATTGCTAATTTTATTCTTCCCTGCAGGTTCACTTGCATTTGGTTGACTGTGCACTCAGCAACACCCAGAGCAGGTAGTGTACAAACTTGTTTTTGGAGAACAGTAGATAAAACAAACTGTCAATGATGAGCTTGTTTAAAAAACAATGGGAATCTCTCTGAAAAAGAGTGAAAGATAACTTTCTACTGATGCAGTGCAGATAAAGAAATACATGAACATATTAAAATGCCCGCTTCTATTAACGTGTGGCATTTGACTTGCAGGTTGTGCTCACACTATCCATAGATGGATCCATGTTACTGGTGAGTTTAACTTTGTCCTTCAGTGAAACATTGTATAAATCAAACCTGTCTGATGCAATGATGAGTGCATAGTTCAGCAGATAAACCGTGAAGAACAACTATTGTCTTTCGCTCCTAGCTGATGTGTCGGCCTCATGAACAGTGAGGTCTTTATTTCTAGAGGGAGTCTTTTTGTTAATTTCCTTTCCTATCTTCATTTTCAGAAATGAGACTGCACTTCAGTCCCAAAGGCCAAGTGAAGGTGAGTTGAAAAGTTGGCAAACTCTTAATGATGCTTGACACAATGATGATCGCATAGTTCAGCAGATTAAACCGTGAAGAACATATTTGTCTTTCGCTCCTAGCTGATGTGTCGGCCTCAGTGACTAGTGAGGCCTCTTGACTTCTGAAGTGTTTTTTTTTTAAGTTTTTCTCCATTAATCCACAGAACTAAATGGCAGTACAAGAAGCAATGTCTGGCCAGCGGCAGTAAAAGGGGCCATGTGAAGGTGAGTTTCTCTCAAAAGCTTGCAAGCGACTGTCTTGACTGATGCTTGATACAATGATGAGTGCATAGTTCAGCAGATAAACCGTGAAGAACAACTATTGTCTTTCGCTCCTAGCTGATGTATCGAGTGTATCTGTCCTCTCGGACCTTGAGTATTTAAAACACCATAATAACAAATCTCTTCTCATCCCATCCAGACATGTGACGCCTTTCTCAGTCGCCATGCCTTGTGTTGGTATGTATCACGTGAGATGACATGTGCTGTTATTATCCTTCAGATGTGATGAATATGAATCAGGTCTCTGATCCAGTTGAGGAAATTAGTCATTTATTCTGATCTGGCTTCTGTTCTAAAAAACAAGTGTAATTCTGTTAAACATGAAACTAATAAGCTATTCTTACTCTGCAGGTCAACTGGGGTTGTGACATTCCTGAGCACAAGATGGCGCCCAAGCATGGTGAGATGTGAATAAGTGAAAGCGTTTCATGCCTGGGTGACAGGTGGAGTTTATGGAAATCTAAGATGCTGAATTTGCTTCTCATGAAAAATTAAAACTGAGCTCTAAATTGCCTCCTGAACTCTGCCTCATCTGGGTCTGAAAGACCTGCACATGTATGTTTGGATCTTGGTTGCTGTGATCCTGTAGACTGGCCTTTGTGATGACAAGTAAAGACTGACCCTAAACCATGGAGTCATTCATATTAGCTCTAGCTGACCTGGTCAGTGTGTATGTTCATCCTAATGTCTGGTGTTCATATTAAACTTATGCTGTTCTGTCTCTTCAGGCGTGCTTCACTTCGCTGTCATCTGAACAGAAGAGATGAGCTCAACTGAGGTGAGAATGCAAATGCTCAACAAAACACAAAATGGCTGCCGTGGCTTCAGTGATGTCTTAACAAATGTCTGACCTGAACTTCTAATGTGGACAATGTGTTACTGAGAAACCCAGTGAAGACAAACTTAGTCAAGCAGTCACTGATTTGTAATAAGGCTGTTCTCTTTCTGTCTGCAGGGAAGAGCGGGCTGAGCCTGACCTTGGTAAGCATTTTAAACTGGACTTAAGTGCCCTATGTTCAGTAAAACTTAAATCTGCCACACTCCTGTGATGAAAAGATTCTGCCAAATGATTCCTTTTGATTATAACCCTTACCGTTCCATTATATCTGAGGTTGTGTGGTCAGTAAACATCTCCTATCCTTTTGTAAAGCCTTTACATCTGGGGTTTAATGACTTCTGTCCCCCTCACAGGAATACATCTGAAGCCCTCTGACCGTCAGAAGCAAGCGTCACCTCAAAAGCATAGCTTTGCTCTAAAGTGAGTATGGGCCTGCTGTAGTGAAGTCAGGTTTATTGACACTTCAGCCATATCATACATGAAACATGGTGCTGACAGGGCTGCATAAAATGCATTGTATCATTTAAGTGTACATATGGATATACAGTAGATATTAAATTTCTGTAGGACCAGAGATAAGGTGTACATGCACATTAACAGTCCAAATATTTTACAGTTAGTCTGCCTGTAGGAAGAAACTATTTACATCCTGTCAGTATGAATATCTTATGTCAATACACCTTTTAAGAACCAAAGTGTCCAAACTGAAATGTCACCTTGAAGTCTGGATGAGGATTTTAACTGAAGACACCTTGACTGTTTTCTGGAATATGAAAAGCTAACCTTGTCTCTGCTCTTCTACAGATGCTGTGCTGTCTTTGGACAGGGACCTGAGACTCTGTGGATAAGAACATAAACATGTCTGTTTGAAATCAATAAATGAGTTCTAAAATAAATGTTGCCTGGCTTTTGTTCTCTTTGTACAACCTGTACCAATAAAACATGCAATACTTACGCTAGTGCCAAGTCATCTGGCGTTAGTAAACACTTACGCTGGCATGTTATGAGTACAACCATAACTGAGTAAATTTGCTAAAAGATTTAATATACACTTCCGTCATGAACGTGCCAGGATGGCACCGGAAATGACGTATCTGTAGTCCTGTCATACATACTTCCGCGTGTTCATAGTCTCGGTTAATAGCACAGGCTCGCGATAGCGCGTTAGCAGCGCCCATGTAGGCAAGGGAGGCTTTATTTCAACCTCCTGGACACTTTACATGGGCGGCTATAGTGCTGAACCTATTAAAGTGTTATAGACGCATGTCACGATTCACCTTTACTCCAAGTAAGAGGAATGCCGTTTGAAATGAACACCTGTAGGCGGTTATTAACGGCCCCCTTAAAGACGGGCGGAGCCAAGTGATTTCGAAGCGCCACAAAGGAGGACAAAATAAGCGCCCCCTTCCTTCGCTGCCATGGGGAGAGGGGTAAATATCCCACCACCGAGCAGGCCGCCAGCAAACGGCCGGGTTTAAATAAATGGGAGAGATACATCGGTACGCGGTGTTCAGTCTCTTTTCGACCGTCTCCTGGACCAGCCTCTTCACCGATGTTCGTGCGGTGGTTGCTGCCTGTGCTCTGGGCTCTGTCCGCAGAGGCAGACTTCTTCCAGTTCGACAGCATTTCCAATGTTTCCACTTACTATTTTAATTATATTTATTGTAATATATGGGAGGGGGATTGTCAGCCCAACCAAGACGATGCTACACAGCAAGGTAAGAGACTGGAAGAGGAGGTTTTGAAATGATTTCATGCAGCCAGAGCTGTTATATCACACGATCATGTTATTAATGTTACATTTACCACATTTTGTAGCCTGTCCAGTATCCATGTTACATTACTGTTCGTGTCTGCTTGTCTTGCTGTTGATGTGAGCAGTTCCTACCAGGGACCTGTGGGCAGGTTTTCCTCAGGACTACGTTAGCCTGCTGCATCAGTGGTACTGTAGTCTGGGCCAGTGCTGTGAGTCCGGAGACTGCAGGATAACCAACAACATCACAGGTATCACACTCCTCCAGCTGGATGGTGGAAGTTATCTGCTTATACTGCCCGGTGCATGTAAATACTATGCTGTCTCTGGACATCACATTATTTACTTATTTTATTATGACTGCATTTGTTTTAATCCAGTGTGTGTGTTTCACTTTTAAGTTTTTATGATGGTGAAATCAGTCATAAGAGCTTTAGTAGTCTTATTTTGACTTTGGCATGCACTTATTAGACAGGGCAGCAGGTGCACTACATTCAAAAGAAGGTATTTTTAATTTTACACAGACTCATACCGTGTGTATGTGCAGCAGCTTCTCTCTAATATCCTATTAGAGATCATATCTGTATGAGGGACTTTTCAACAATGAGAAGAACAAAATCATAAGGGCGGCAAAGAAAATGTCTTTTTTTATTATTTTTTATACACATTTAGAATACGATTATGAAATATGGCTTAGAGCTTTATGTTCTTCCTTTTTTAAAGACTTTTTTAGACTTTTTATTTTTTTTCTGTGCAGCTCCTTTAAACTTATCTACCATATTCATGTTTTGTGCTTGTAATACATGTAACTGTGGCTTTAATGCTCAAATTACCCTTCAGGGATCAATAAAGTACTCTATTTATATTTATATGAATTTAGACCTGAGCAGAGTTGCTGCTTGGCTTCAGAGTGTTGTAGAACAACATTAGAAATTGGGTTGTTCAGACTAAAAGTCAGTGCAAGGTGGAGAAGGGTTTGTTCTGTAGTCGCAGTTGCACCCATACGAGGTCAGCAAGTTTATTTCAATTTCTTCACTGTTCATCAGCTGCATAGTTTAATACATTTAGTAGATTTCATGATTGCTCATTGAATATATAACACTGATTATCGTCATAACATATCTAATATAGAAGAATGACTGTAGTAACATGCTTAGAGATGTTTATACTGAGCAGGATTGAGTCATTTCTGAGCTTTGTAGAGCTTCTCAACTTAAATATAATTTCAGAGTAAAGACTGCTGCATAATATACAGCTTGCAAGATAATGCGAATGATGCCAGGTATATAGGACAGGTAAATTCCTTACACCTGTCCTACCTGAGACTTAAAGGCCCCTGCATGTTGTGCCTTTAAATGTAATAGCTAGTGCATCACATATTTTGAAGGAATACATTTATCTGTACTGTAAAACTATAGATATTTGTATAATATGTAGTCTTTTTAAAGCATGCTCTGTCTTCTGAGCAGGTCTAGCGAGGGACCTTCAGATAAAGCTCCACGGGCAGCACCTGGCTCAGTCTGTGGTTCTGAAAGCCATCCAGGGTTTTATCAACAACCCAGAGTCCAACAAGCCACTGACACTCTCCTTCCACGGCTGGTCTGGCACCGGGAAGAACTTTGTGGCCCGGATCATCGCTGATAACCTCTATCGTGACGGGGTGAAGAGTGAGTGTGTCCGACTGTTCATCGCCCCGTTCCACTTTCCACACGCCAGACTGGTGGACACGTACAAGGTAAGATGTGCAGAGCCCAGTTGGCATAGACTTTGAAGTTCTGTGCCAGAAGCATGCTGGCAATATTCCTGGGTCCCCCCCACTTGCTTAGTCAGATATTTAGTCTGTGTGTTGTAATTCATCATATGAATGATAACGATCACGGTTTGGACTTATGCTTCAAATCAAACACAAGTACTGACATGTATCACTTTTTGGAGCCTGGCGTTTGTCCAACCGGGTCACAGGTGCAGGCGTCGTTCAGTCTAAACACATTTTTTACACAATCGCTGCATTAGATTTCAAAATAATGTTGACACAGTGTTAGTACACATATGAATCCAGATACAACAAGTTATGCAGGATAACCTTTAAACTCATATCGTCAAAATCTGCAGAATCGGTAAATGTGGACATTTCTGCTACGTGACTTGATAAGACCTCCTTTATAAATGAGATTTATATGGTTATGGTAAAATAAATCATAAAACTTTAAAATGACCTTTATAATTTATAATTCCCCTTTGGCTAAAGCATGATGAGAATTTCAACTTTTTAGTAGTAGCAGAGCTCAAATCCTTCTCTACTTTTTTATTAGTTAAATCTCAGTTGGAAATTTTATTTCCAGTGTTTTAGCTACGATAGCAGCTATAATTTACTTTCCCTTAACCTTAAACTTGCACCAGACATCAGTCCCTAACAGGGTTTCTTTTGTAGATCTAAATATTTTAGTGATTTCTGACACTGTAGTTTGGTCTTCTTCTCCGTTTCTAGGGCCAGCTCAGAGAGGCGATCCGGGACATGGTGTTGCGCTGCCCTCAGACTCTGTTCATCTTCGACGAGGCTGAGAAGCTTCACCCAGGCCTCATCGATGCCATCAAACCCTACATGGATCACTACGACAACGTAGATGGCGTCAACTTCCGCAGAGCCATCTTCCTCTTCCTCAGGTTGGTTTATATGTCAAGAGTTTTATGTCTGTTGAAGCTCGGTCAGAAACTCGCCACCACTCAGACTGTATTGCACCTCTGGCTCAGATACTCTGGCAGCTCATCTGTGATGAAGAATGTTTCTCCCTCTGTCTCCATTAGCTCTTTATGGATTTTTCATGTTTTCAATTACTCATGTTGGACTTCTGCTGACGGATAATCTGTTAAGTCAAATATAGAAACACATATTTCACTACATTGTTATGTTACAGTCGTATGATGTAGAAGAGAAGGCCTGGGATCACTAAAACACAGAAACATAGACAAAATCACATGTTAAATTATCATTTTTATTAAACCACATTTTCAATTAAATGTCTTTATTTGGTTCAGATCTCATTTTTTGACCGACTTAAATTAGTATCTGCTGGTGGATGAAAACAAAGTGCCTGTTGTCTCTACAGTAATATTGGTGGAGCAATAATCAATGATGTAGCGCTGGACTTCTGGCACTCCGGTCAAAATCGAGAGGACATCGGTATGGAAGACCTGGAGCATCGGCTACGAGCTGAAACGATGGAGTCTCAAGGTATGCAGCAGTGTTGGCATTAAGTCATTTCTATCTTAATGTAGAACACTGATTTGTTGAGCTTTCATTGTCTTCTAAGTAATTCTTCTATATGGTTCTCTTGCTCAGGTGGGTTTGCTCAGAGTGAGCTGATGTCCGGCCACCTGATCGACTTCTTTGTGCCATTCCTCCCTCTGGAGTACCGCCATGTCAAGCTCTGCGCACGGGACGCCTACGCAGCACGAGGTCTGGAGACTGATGAAGCTACGCTGGATGAGGTGGCCAAGGCGATGCTGTATGTCCCCAAAGAAGAGAGATTGTTCTCAGCCCAGGGATGCAAGTCCATACCCCAGCGGATCAACTTCTTTCTCCCCTAGAAGGAGAGGCGGACAGACAGACTGGAGGAGGTGTGAGATTGCTTTACCAGCCCATCTGCATACAGAGCCACAGAGATCTTCTCTGCTCTGCTCTACGTACTCCCCCCACCCCACCTCCCCACAGATACAACACGTATCTGTCCAGGTCCCTCAGAGAAGTCCAGGCAGCAGGGCAGGGCAGCAACACGACCCACCCTGCAGATATGAGTAGTGCCAGACGGTCGTCATGTGCAGTGTGGCTGCTCTTTCTCTGCCTGGTTTGAATCCTCACAGTGTCAAGAAGACGGTATTAGTGGTTGTGCAGTGTATGTCATAGAGGATTACTTTTTTTCACATTATTTATGTCTGTTTGCCTTGGCCAAAGTCTGAGTTGCACTTTTTTCATGGTTAGATAAGGTCACACTTCATCTGTTAGTATTTCCATTGTCCTTATGTTGGCACCGATTATTTATTTGTACCATTAGTAAATATGAAATGGCACTGTGGTGTGAACAGTATGGAGTGTAACAGCTAACGTACATGGTGCTGTGATGAAAATGTTACTTGAAATAGCTATTGGAAAACATCATCAATCGCAGTGGATCTATTTAAAAGGTAATTTTTTTGTATAAATATGTTTAATGACAGTGCTTTTAATCATTTATTTTTTACTGCCAGTTCTTTGATTTATTCATTGGAACTTGACAAATGTCTGGGTGTCATCATCATACTGCTGTTAATTTGGAGCATAGTTGGTTGCTATTGTTGTATTCACTGACTTGCTTTGTCTCCATCATTCGTGCATTCCCCTTCACATACTGTCACACTGCTTTAGTGATTTTGTTCTCTAAAGCCCAGGGTCACCTCACAAGAAGAAGAAAATGTCAGAAATGGTTTTAAGAAAATAAACACCCACGGGAAACCAACAAGAGTTGTTTTGTTTAATGCCGTAATTTTGATTTCATTTGTCTGAAAACTGAAAATAGTCTCAAGTTTGTATGCATTGTTCTCTGTACTTACTGGCTTTCTACTTCTTTAAGTGCAACATGTGGGGAACAAAATCCAACACAAAGTAAGAGTTGGAAAAAAAGGATTAGTTATCTGATAAATACTTTTGTGAGTTGTGAATCTCAAATGTGAATATTTGCTGTTTTGAGTGTTTTATGATCATAACTGAACTACCTTCGTCTTTTGAGGTTTAGATCAAGAAACTGTCTGAGGCATTTTACAGTATTTCTCAAGAAGATGAGCAGAGTAGTTGTTAATGAAAATAATTAGAAACAGGTGTATTGTCAAATAGATTTTCACATGCAAGTAATTTGACTTATTATTTTGGTGCATACAAACATTTTTAAAAAATCAAGTACTAGAAGATGATAAGATGAGATAGACTTTAATGATCCCACACTGGGGAAATTCACTTGCCACAGCAGCTCATTTACACAAGGTGGATAAGAAATGACTCATAAATAAGAAATATATAGGAGAAAGTCATGAAGTCATGCTGGTGTTAAAGAGTCTGACAGCTGTTGGAATGAAGGACCTGTGGTAGCGCTCCTTCTTACATGGTGGGAGTAGCAGTCTGTTGCTGAAGGAGCTGTTTAAGGCCTCCACAGTCTCACGCATGTCAACTTTTCTAACATCCTCCTCTCCTCCACTTCCTCTATTGTCCTTTCCTGTCTCTCTCTGTGCTTCCCCCTCCCCAGCAGACAACTGCATAGAATAATTCAGATGCCACCACAAAACAGAGTTCTACATAAATATATGTACAATATGTTTTTTTTTAAATGTACAGTTTTGTACATGAATGTGCAAAGTATGCATCAGGTAGTTTGCAAAAGTTCACAATATGCAGAATATTTAAGTGTGCAATGTAACATTGAGTCAGTAGACCTTGGTTAATGGTTACTTCACTTGAACTTTACTGTGTAGAATGATGCACACACGATGTATGTGCAGAGTTTGACACCAGAAGTTTCTTTGCTCTCACTTCAAGCTTAACATGATTCATGATATCACAACTAATTGGTAAGCCAATGGTGGCCTAGTATGTAACATGTCTATGTTACATACTAGGCCACCATTGCATGTATGCATACATACAGCAACATTTCTTTTAAAGTAGGAAACATCTTGTATCTAGCAGTTAAATTCCTAAAATTGACTATATGCATCCTCCTTGTTCTTTTAAAAAGAATGAGTAGGTGTGATTCTAAAAACTCTTAAGCATTTTATTGAGTTATTTTCGTGGGGAAGAAAAAAGACATTGTTATTGCAAACAGGGTATTTTTAGATATCAAAACACGTCAAAACAGAATCAAAATGAACAAATTTATATTATATGTCGAATTATTTCATTTAGTTTGCGTCCAGATACATTTAAAAACTGTTAAATTGCTGATTTTGTCCATGCTTATTGTGATTTTCTTTGCCCCTTCATACACAAGATTCACCCACACGGCGCATCACCCTTCCCTGGGCGTGTATCAAGCAAACGCGTGGTCTGCTCTAATTGGCTACAGCGATTGTTTGTCCAGATTTCCTCCCCTCCGATTGGCCGAAACGGGTAACTCTTCCTTATTGAGGATTGTAGCCGACGTCCAATCAGATTCAGACATCTGTTCCGAGCCGAGAGGAGAGCAGCGGTAACGTCTCAGCGTTTTGCACCGTAACACCACTGTAAGAGACCGGACTGACAAACAGCGGCTCCTGCACGGCGTTAGGCAGATTCATTTGACTCGTCTGTGATAATAAGCGGTTAGTTTTTGATTTGGCAGGGTGCTACAGCTCGTTACCATGACGGCCCTGTCGCTGCTTTTGATGGCCGTGTCGGCCGCATCTGTACTGGCCGAGTCCACTGTGTATTTTCGGGAGCAATTTGAAGACGGGGGTGAGGTCCTTTACACTGATTTATACCTTTTATTATTTAGCTGTGTTTGCTGTTTGTTGAAAACTGTAATAATATCAGATATTACAGCAATCAATAAGTGCATTAGGTGATTAATTAATCGGGGCTATTGTTCATGCTAGGTGACTGGATTGATGATGATTTTTCTCCTTTTACGTCCGTTTTTATGATGCATTTAGTCTACATGGGCACCATTCATCTTTTGACCCTCCCCTCCCTTCCTCTCTGTCCTCCTCACCCACCACCCCCCTCCAGCTATCATCAAACCCTGTCTTGTCCCCCCCTCATCATCCCCTCCCCCTCTGCTGCACATCTCTCCTCTGGTCATTTACCTCTTTAGCTGTCTTGTCCTTGTCATCACCAGTGTCATAACAAAACACCACATAGACAGTGACGGTCGTCACATAAATCATGCCCCTGCAGCGTAACACGTCCCTCGGTGCACCTGCACTGATGCATCATCAGTGGTGGATTAGCAAGCCTGTGAGTGACTGCTGTGCAGCTCAACCTGTACTTGTTTGTGCAGATGCCTGGAAGAGTCGCTGGGTGGAATCCAAGCACAAGTCAGACTACGGCCTGTTTGTCCTGACCGCAGGGAAGTTCTACGGAGACGCAGAGAAAGACAAAGGTGAGTGGAAAAGGATCTGTATCCACCCACTGTGGATCTGTGGTTAACTCCCACATTGTTTTGGGTGTTAAGCTGTCTTTTTTTTTTTTTTTTTTTAAAGGAACATGGGCGTGTATCCTCTTGTTTGTTCACACACTGTTTAGTGGGAGAATTGAGACTTCACAAGGATTAAGAGGACAATTAGGATGTGGCACAATACTGAGGCGAGATCTATCCCTTTTAAAAAGAAGTTGCATACTGTTATTATAGTCAAAATATATAGCACACATCTCTCTCTTGCTTGACCTGGATATAAGAACTAGAAGTGAGTGACACTTTTGGAAGTTTTCAAGTCTGTGTGCTCACATGTCATTATTGTTCGAGATATTCAACCCAAATGAGATTACTCTGAATGTAGGGCGTCTAGCTGTGAACCTGAAAATGTGCCTAGTGAAATCACCATGGGTGTTGTCAGATTGTCTGAGTTGTTTCATTATTTACTGTCTGTGGAGGAGCTCCAGTATTTGCGTCGACATGACATCATCGCAACAGGCTGTTTCTCTGCTTGAGAAGCGACAAGCCCACACAACACACAACGTGGGTGAATTAGACTATATCGCAGTAATAATTTAGATTTTCTTTCTCGCCACAGGTCTGCAGACGAGCCAGGACGCCCGCTTCTACGCCTCGTCAGCCCGTTTTGATGACTTTAGCAACAAGGGCGAGCCTCTAGTCATCCAGTTCACTGTGAAACATGAGCAGAGCATTGACTGTGGTGGTGGCTACATCAAACTGTTCCCATCTGGCCTCAACCAGGAGGACATGCATGGAGACTCTGTCTACAACATCATGTTTGGTGAGTGTAGACTCATGTCTTATCTAAAGAGGTTAATGGGACCCTTCCTGATAAAATAAAGGTTAAAAAAAAATGTATGTTCTTCACTACAAGTCATCTGTAAAAAAAAAAAAAAAAAGACTGCAGTCACCTTAACAACATTGAAACCTGTGTTGGTGGCATTTTTCTTCTCCTTGTCGACTCAGTTTTTGCATACACAAAAAAATGGCACCAGTTAAACACAAAAAAAAGAAGTTTCTACTCTCTCTACATTTTCACTTTTTTTATTTGCTTGACTCAGGTCCTGACATTTGTGGTCCTGGCACAAAGAAGGTTCATGTCATCTTCAATTACAAAGGCAAGAACCATCTGATTAACAAGGACATCAGATGCAAGGTGAGACATCATTGTGGTTCTTGTGTTTATATTCACTTGGGTAATGACAGAAACAGTTCCAGGTCTTTAGCATTTTGCAGTAACAACACTGCTAGTGTCCTTCTGAGCATAAAACCAAACCAGCAAGGAGACGCTGAAAATGTTTAGCATTATAAGCACGTTACATATCAAGCACAATCAGAATAGCTGCCAACTTTTCTTTTTCATCTTGCAGGATGATGAGTACTCCCACTTGTACACACTGATTGTCAACCCCGACAACACTTACGAAGTCAAGATCGACAATAAGAAGGTCGAGTCCGGCAATCTGGAGGATGACTGGGACTTCCTGCCTCCCAAAAAAATCAAGGACCCTGAAGCCAAAAAGCCAGAGGACTGGGATGACAGGGAGAAGATTCCCGACCCTGACGATAAGAAAGCAGAGGTCAGTCTGCTTGAGCCACACTAGAAAAAAAAAAAATTCATAAATATTTTAGTTACATTTGTTCCCACTTTTACACATTTAACTTTTCCTGTATCTTTGGTAGGACTGGGACAAGCCCGAGAACATCCCAGATCCTGATGCTAAGAAGCCTGATGACTGGGATGATGAGATGGACGGAGAGTGGGAGCCACCTATGGTCACTAATCCTGAATACAAGGTAAACTGCAAACAAAGATAGATAGATAGATAGATAGATAGATAGATAGATAGATAGATAGATAGATAGATAGATAGATAGATAGATAGATAGATAGATAGATAGATAGCACTGAATATACAATGTTCAGTCAATAGGTGACACTATGTAACTGTTTGCTGTCAATAGGGTGAGTGGAAGCCCAGAGAGATCAGCAATCCTGCCTACAAAGGCAAGTGGATCCACCCTGAGATTGACAACCCGGAGTACACGGCTGATTCTGAGATCTATAAATATGACAGCATCGGCGTGATTGGTCTCGACTTGTGGCAGGTAAGAAGATGCTGTAGTTGACTGTTTTATTGAATGATTTTAATAAAGACTGGCAAACTAGTTTATGACTTATACTCTAATTATATCCATGCAGGAATAGGAACATTTTAGTTTCATCTTATTTTCAGTTAGAGACACTGCAAAGTTTTATGTTTGTGTGTTTACAGTTTGTCAGTCAGTGCAAAGTTTCAGTTTAAGAGAAGTTGAAAAGTTGTGTCTTTTTCTTTTATTGATAGTAAAAAACTTTACTAATATTACTTGTTTATTTACGTAGGTCAAGTCTGGTACTATCTTTGATAACTTCCTGATCTCCAACGACCCAAACCTGGCAGAGGAAGTAGGCAACGACACATGGGGTAAAACTAAGGTCAGCCCAAACTTTCATCTTAACCGGTTTTCAAACACATAATCATCCATCATTGATTTATTTTGGGGTGTAAATACTTTTTTTTTTTTTTTTTTTTTTTTTTTATTATTATTATTCCATTGCTCGCTGGGTGTAGCATTCAGCGAACTCTTTTAACTTGTCGTCTTCATGTGTATCCTCTCCAGGACGCAGAGAAGAAGATGAAAGAAGGCCAAGAGGAGGAGGAGAGGAAGAAACGTGAGGAGGAGGACAAGCAGAGGAGAGAAGAGGCAAAGGAGGAAGACGAGGAGGAAGAAGAGAAGGACGAGGAGGAGGAGGAAGATGAAGAAGAGGAGGAAGGGGGGGAAGAGCAGGAGGAGGAAGAAGAGGATGATGAAGGCACAGACTCTAAACTCAAGGATGAGTTATAAACTGCTCAGAAAATAACCAGACTGTCAATGAGCCATTGGAACAAGGCTGGAGACTGAGATGATAGATCCTCATCCTCATGACTGACACCCGGGGCTGGGGGTTGGGTGGGATAGGTTTTTCTTCATTTCTTTGTTTGTTTACAAAACAAGGGAGTAGGTGGAAAAAGGGTAATTATTGGTCTGTTTCCATGTGCTACTACTACTATATTATTATTATTATTATTATTATTATTATTATTATTATTATTATTATTATTATTATTATCATTATTATTATTAAAAAATTAAATGAGGAATAGTGATAGGAAAAAATGAAGATGTCATAACGAATGTCAAGACAGGAAATCATCAAACTTTTCACAGTTTATACCCAACAGTCATTTGTGTTCTGCAAAAATGTGGGTTTTTATTTAGGATAATGTTGTGGTGACATGCAAAAATCTATATTTGGTTTGTGGATGATACCATGAAACTGTTTTGTTTACCTCATGTTTGTTTTTTTTGTATTTTTGTCACGTTTTTTTTTTTGTTAATGTTTTGCAGTCACTCTGTTTCAAGATCTCTTCATGGCCTCCTTTTTTAAAAGCTATGTCAGTCTCAAAGGATCTGACTGGGTTAGACATCATTATGCAGGTCATCTTGCCTGCTCTTATTTAAACCTCTCTGATTCAAACAAAGGTTAATAGCATGGGGACAAGAGTACATCAGGACTCACATATATTCGACAACCTGTTCAAAAGAGCCGTCATCCGTATGATGGTAATATGGGGTGCTTTGAGATGAAATCCTTTGCATAGTTTTGTACTGTATAGTTAACACTTTTTCACTTCAATGCATATACTGTAGTCTCGTGTGTCTAAATAATCTGTGCTCAAACTCAGATGTACATTAAGAGCACTCCAGTAGCAGGAAAGCTTCCGTTCATTTGGTACGCGTTCATTTTAGGTTTACTCGTAGTTGGTGTGTACATGACCAGTCTCCTTATTTCTGATGCTAATATCTCTGCACTGCTGTAACCCAACGCACTGTCCCAAACAGTCCGAAAGATGATCCTTTTGTAAAAGACACATTTTGTACTAATGGTAGTAATTGAAGTGGGAAGATTTTCATGTCGCTGTGTACAAAAAAAAAAGACAGGTACTCTGTCCAATTAAAAACAACGAGAAGAAAATGAGCAGTCGTCTTCCTCTGTTTTGTATTTTGAACACCTGCCTTTACATGGATAGCACAAGCCTGTAGGGAATTTTTTTATTAATTTTTGTCCAATCGTTCAACTTATTATTGCTTCATAGCTGTGGGAGAAAGTAACTAAGTACATTTACTACTATTCTCAGTTGCCTGTACTTGTGTATTTTAATGTTACTACTACTTCAAACCTCTTCTCCATGACATTTCAAAGGAAAATGTACTTTTATTCCACTGCAGTTATACGACAGCTGTAGTTACTAGTTACTTTGCATTTAAGATGAGATAGTCTTTAATGATCCCACACTGGGTAAATTCACTTGTCACAGCAGCTCATTTACACAAGGTGGATAAGAAATGACTCATAAATAAGAAATATATAGGAGAAAGTCATGAAGTCATGCTGGTGTTAAAGAGTCTGACAGCTGTTGGAATGAAGGACCTGTGGTACCGCATCTTCTTACATGGTGGGAGTAGCAGTCTGTTGCTGAAGGAGCTGTTTAAGGTCACCACTGTTTCATGCAGGAGGTGAGAGGAGTTGTTCATGATGCATGTCATCTTTGCTAATGTCCTCCTTCCTCTATGGAGTGCAGGGGGCAGTCCAGGAGAGAGCTGGACCTCTTGACCAGTTTTAACATACCAGACATATGATCTGTGTATAAATGAAACAACCCACCTAACAGTGGTGATAATAATAATAATAATGTAATAGTAAACATTATGAAAAGAGACATATTTTATTCAGATATGATTTTGAATGCAGGTCTTGACTATCTTTACACTGTTGTCACAGTTACTAGTGTCAGCGATTTGCACTACATCTGTTGGCATGAATGGACTATAATATACAGAACTATGTTTTCATTATGAGAGGAATGAGAGGGTGAGACAAGCAGTAATTAGTTGGCTGCAATCTGCAACTTCACCACTGCTAAATCCTACACACTGAACCTTACACATAGTCGTACCTATTATGTTCATATTTAGATTATTTTGACAAACTTTTAGCCAATAGATAGACAGACAGATAAAGGATTCATGAGAGATTTTTATTTAATTTAGATATGTAGATCTTCATGTGAAATAAAATGTATAATATTTAAATCATTAAAGGTGCAGAGTGTAAGATTTAATGGCTTTAAAGTTGCAGACTGCAACCAACTGAATACCGATTGCATCACCCTCCTTTTTTAAGCATTAAGTATAAACTACAGTGGCTGTGAATCTTGAAGAAAACAGAAAAAGGTTCTACGTAGAGCAAATGTTTGGTTTGTCTGTAATTATAAGGTAATAAAAACATAGAGATTCTTATTTTCAGGTTTATATCAATGACAGTATAAAGAATGGACAGAGCCTGAGTGACGTCACCCATAGGTTTCTGAAGAGTTGTTTTGAAGCCAAAAATATGTGATGCTGGACGCCGCCACATTGGATGTACTGCTTCTTCCACCTCCCAGCTATCTAATCCGGTCAGTGAAGCGGCTACACTGTTAATTATGCGCAACGTTAATTCTTAATATCATCTGAAGGGGTGAGTTAAAAAAAATTAACTGAGAAATTAGCAATAGAGACCAAAACAGTTTTTTGTACCAGGCTGTAAACATGTTTATTTCTGCTGTGAAATTGGACATTTTAATATGGGGACTTATGGAGGTTTATTCACTTCTGCAACCTGTCTCAAGAGGAATTACAGTTTACAGTTTAACACTTCTGCATTGACTTCATTTCCAAGCACCAGAAACCAAATGTTTGGTTTGTCTGGACTGGGCTACTGTAGAAACATGGTGGTTCAACATGGCGGACTCTGTGGAAGAGGACCCGCTCCCTCTGTAGATATAAAAGGCTCATTCTAAGGTCATGAAAACATAAAGATTACACACAAATGTAAATATAGTTATGCATATTATATTCAATTTCTATCAATATATCTGCTTAAATGTTACACACTGGACATTTAAAGAAAATGGGTGGGAGGCTACACTGCCCCCCAGTGTACACTTCCACCTATCTCTTTATGAGTGTTTATAAAATCTTTACTCAGGCACATCTGCACTTTATAATATATTACATTTTTAAAGGTTATGGTTTGTTTTAGCTGTCCGGATAGCTCTGTGTGAGTAAGTAATCCAGTAATCCAGTGCAAGGCTTGAATTGATCCCTGTCGTGGAGGTCCAGTGCCGGGTTTTTCAGCGGCCCCTGTCTGTGTCTGGCAGCAGCGCAGCATGAAAGCAGTGGGAAACAGAAACACTATGGCTGCCACTCTGTCTCTTACTCAGGTAACACTGTCTTACAACTCAAATCTAACGACAACAAACGTGTCATGGCCTCTGTCTGTTCTGCTCGGAGACATTTCAACAGTGTTGGCGAGACTGGGCAGGCAGATCGGCGAGCTTACCTCGATCCTCGTCCCTCTTTTTGGAAGTTTAGTCCTGCTGTGACTGGGAAAAGTTTCTGCCTAATCTCTTTGGGGACTGCGTAAGGGCGTAGCTAGCTAGCTAGCCTGCTAGCTAACAGCTAGTTTGTGTGCAGTGTTGGGCTGTTTTAGAGCCGCTTTTTATCAAACTTCAGATAAACCATGTAACGTTATTTGGTTTCGTTTCGGTTGGGAGTGTTTATTAGTACGTTTTGTGCTTCCTCGTTTTGCTGCAGGCCACTTGGTCCTGGCCAAAGAGATGTTAATACGAGATACTCATGTGTGACTCTGTTGTGGCTTTACTGTCATTTTTGCTAACTAATAAGAGCATCTGCTAACACCGTTTACCGCTCAAAAATTAAGCAAATGACGGACATTATACGTTATATAACGTAACGTTGTGAATTTTCTTACTGCTTATGTAGCTTGCTGTATGATTAGACTGAATAATCAACCTGTTTATTGCTGTTATTAGAAGTAAACATGCTTCTTCACTAGCTGGGTTGTGACCTCTCTGAAGTGGACAACGTTCAACCGTTAGCCTGTTAGCTCCTGCGGTTGTCCTGTGTCCATAATGTGAACAGACAAACTCCAGATAGTGTTGTTGTCAGTTGTTTTGCAATCTCTTTAAGAGGAAGTTGAAAGCTTGACTAGCCACTAGCCAGCACTGCTGTCACAAAATGTCAGTCTGTTGCTGGCTTAAATGTGTGGTAATGTGTTTGTTTGCACAGTAAATAAGTTATTTAGCAGGTAGCAAGCCAGGGCTAATAAGTAGGTTACAGTCTCAGACTTGTTACCTGAGCCACTGTTGCCTCTAACAACAGACAGGAGCTGTCTGCCACCATCATTATCCCTCACAGATGAGCTCAAAAACCTGTGCTGATATGTGTGTTGGACAGTAAGTGTGCTGTCAGCTTTGCTTTGCCGCTTGATAATCTTCGCACTGACCTGTTGTTTCAGGTGACATTAATGTGCTTTAATACTGTGGGAGTTGAAATTTCTAGAACAAACTAGACCGGCCTGTGAACTCCCCCCCCCACTGTAAATGTATCTCGCCATGCGCTGCAGTTTTGTATGGACTAGCTGGGCAATGATTGAGGGGTTGTTTTTTCAATGCTCAATTAAAGTTTCACCAGTACAATGACCACAGTGTTACAGCCGCCAACAGTTCCAGGCACACTATTGTGGTGTCAGAGAAATAAGTTGCATTGGGCAGAGAGAGATAAGTGTGTGAACAGTTATCTCGCTGTAAATTGGCCGTTGACGAAGCTGACAGATAACTCTGCCGATCGCAGACTTGTTTTTACTTGTGAGTCTTCTTCTGTGCCTCGGCTATGTGTGCGAGTCTGTAACAAGACAATTTAACACATCCCTGTTGATGTTGCGTGTCCGTTTGTTACAGCTTTACCGACTGGTTAAATAGGCACTCCCAAGCTAATTCACAGTTCAGACAATTACTGTGCACTCCTTCCCTCCTTCGCTACACCTGTCGATTTAAAATCACAACAATCAACCGTCAGTTTCAGCTCTCCGTAGAAGGGAATGCTGAATCTTTTCCTGTTCAGCCCAGCAGTGGACAATCGTATTACCAGAGGATAACAAAGGAAACGGGAGTGTTTAGGGAGGATATGATAGGAGGCCAAATGAGCTGTTTTCTGTGGAGTGACACTTCTCAGGAAGTGTAGTCTAGATCCTGACAGCCCACAAGTCATTACCCTCTCTAGTCTCTGCATCTCTGTCATCGTTACTCATAACGGTGCATTGAATGGTAGAGCAAGCTTCAACTTTTGTTTTTCAGTGTTGGACACTCAAACATCTGGGAACATTTTTTTTTCTGGCATCTTATAAACTAAATTATTAGCCAGTTATTTAAAAAAAAAATAGATAGATTAATCAAAAAGAAAAATAATTATTAATTGCAACCCTCATCTGACTTTACTGTCATGTCTGGAGTAGCCATGTTGCACCATGCTATCTTCAGATTCGCCTTCTTAAACTGTATTTGTTGCAGAAGAAAATAGACTACTGTGTCGTCTCTTCTCGTCTTGTCCTTGTTCCCCGTTGGTTCTTACCAGATCAGGGGCGTCTCTCTCTACCTTCAAAAAAACTCTCTGAAGACCCAGTTCTTCTCTACCTCCTCTCCCTGTACTACCAACAACTGGTCATGGTAAATCTACCCCCCTTCTTGAACTATCACTTGATTCTATGCGAGTAGTACTTATTGCTGCACTAACATGTCCTTCGTCGCGCTGTAAGTCACTTTGGATAAAAGCGTCAGCGTCAATGTCTTTCATGGTGAAACAGGTCTTATGAGAGTTATTCTTTACCACTGTGAACTAAATAACATGTCACATTTGTTCCTTTTTGTCTGAGCAGTGATCAAAGTCACTGTGTTTTTCCCCACCAGATGTTTCTGGCCACTGACTGCTTTAGTGACAGAAATGTCTATGTGCATGATGATGACAAATAACATACAACTCGTAATGAGTGTCTGCATCCTCCATCTGTAATGAATCAGTCTGGCTTGGCTCAGTGAATGGCAGACTTACTGTAGCCAGCAAACACTTGTTGATCGTTTGAGACGATAAACAGCATCTGCAGAATTAAGAAAGCATTTCAGTATTTGTTCTGTCTAATTATTTTAAAGGTATTTTTTAGGAATTTGATGATTTTCATACATACATCTTAAAGAGGCCACATTTGCAGATACACACAAGGAGGTTGTTAAAGTTTTAAAAGGTGCTAGCGTCAGTTGGATTAATTTTCATATTGTAATTTTTTGTCTTCCTTAACAGCTCTCCAGTGGAAATCCCATCTATGAGAAGTACTATCGGCAGGTATGCAAATATATTTTCCCCCAAATACAGCAACATATGGTTGACGGACATTTATAGATTAAGTCATGTATCAATAAGCAGTCAGCCCATTATTTTTGTTTGATTATAGTAATTTAAAGATGATTTGACTGTTTTGTGATGTAGCTCTGGATATGAAGTACCAAAAAAACAGATGCAGAGGGAACTAGTGCACTTATATTGAGGAAACGTGCGTTTGTTTTTTTGTAATTTTAGGAGCGCTGACCCTTTTTAACTCTAAACTAGCTTTAACTAAACTGTTGTGTTCCTGTGAGCAGTGATCTCCCTTCTCTCCTATCAGATCTGTGTCCACTAAAGGAAGTACCTCTATGAATTAATAATGTTTCCCTTTGCCCAACATGTCAGGGGAGCTCGCTGTGAGCCTCATAAAAGACTACTAACAGATCCAATATCAACCTAATAGACTGCTGAGAAAATAGCTCTGGTTTATCATCAGTATTGATTTAGGCAACTCAGAAACTCTTCTATCCTACAGGGCAATTCTCACAGTTTTCATTAGCTCTCTATTTGCTTCCCCCTCACTGCTATGAATGTTGTCATCTAGAGCTATTGTCTAATGAGAAATGAGGTATCTTTCTTAGCAGTACAGATGTATCGATGTTTCTGAGATGCTATTAGCTCTAATGATCGCATGTCCACCTGTATGTGTTTGTGTGCAGGCTGATCCAACTGGTAGCGGGCGTGTGGCAGCAGCTGATGCAGCTCTGTTCCTGAAGAGGTCGGGCTTGGCCGACTTGGTCCTTGGGAAGGTGAGAAAAGACTCGGATCAATGCAGCATCGATACTTCTCTGTTGTCTTTCCCGTTTATGTTGATGGTAATGAATATGTGTAAACTGTGTGTGTCTCCATAGATCTGGGATTTGGCTGACTCTGAACGTAAAGGTTCTCTTAACAAGCAGGTGAAAATCCACATCATTATGGAGGTGTTTGTTTTAAGAGCATCCAGTGCCTATGATCACTAGATTTACATCACATACTGTACCTCTGTTCCTCTCAGCAATTCTTCATAGCATTGCGGTTGGTGGCCTGTGCTCAAAATGGCGTGGACGTGGCGCTCAAGAGCCTTAATGTGGCTGTTCCTCCCCCCAAATTTGTAAGTCTGTTACTGTGCACTTCAGTAGGCCCTCTGCACGCTCTAAATGCTGCTGCTGGTCATTTAAAGTCACCCCTCGAAACTGTCGAGTCATAGCATGTTCATATCATGACAGACAGCTGAAATTCTGCTCCACTGTCTTTTTATTTTAACATTCATGTTAGATATCTAGTTCAAACATTGAAACCACACATAACACATCTTTTAGAAGAGGCTGAGAATAACTGGGTTTTGTTTATCTCCAGCATGATACCAGCAGCCCGCTGTTAGCAGGAGGAGTGGCTGTTGACATTCCCTGGGTCGTAAAGGTGAGGCACTTGCAAGTTTGTTTTCTTTTTGTCTTAATGCAACATAGAGTTGTGTGTTAATTATGTAATGTGCCTTGATAACTTTGTCCTCCTCATCTAAGAACCACAAGAGAGAAAGGTATTTCCTCCAGTGTAAGATATGCCTGTCACAGATCTTTTATGTAGTCTTCATTTAAAATGTCAAATAAATCACGTCTGCTCAAATATGACACAAATTATGTCAAATATTGACCCATAGTAAAACTTCAAAGGCAAGTGAGTGGCATGACACACACAAGAGTAACAGAATTAATTATTTTCTCTGTTGCTTGTTGTACTTTTGTTAGTGTGCTGTACTTTTTTTTTTTTTTTTTAAATCTTTTATTAAAGTATTATTGGACATCTGTTTTGTTTTTTCCCCCAGCCTGAGGAAAAGATGAAGTTTGACTCCATCTTTGACAGTCTGGGTCCAGTAGGAGGGATTTTAACAGGCGACAAGGTCAAGCCTGTCCTGCTTAACTCCAAACTGCCAGTGGACATCCTCGGCAGGGTATGATCCGCAAACTGAAGTTTAATCCATTGACAAAGTGATAAAATGAAATAACAGAGAAGGTGAATAGTTACCAATTTGAGTTCAACAATTAACAACAATTAGCTCATTAAAACATCACCTATCAAAACAAAAAGTGACATGTAATAGATAAATAATTACGTATTCTATATAACAGTGGTTTTCATATGTAACAGTCTAAATGGTGACAAATTAAACCATACAAGAAAAAAAAAGATGTGAAATCAAGAATCAGTTGAAAATTAGATGAAGTGAGAATCAGTAGGTGAGTCAGGGGGCTTTCAGGGACATGTACCAAATAGTTTTGTAATGATGTATGCTTAACAGTAATATCCGTGTATGTTGAAGGTGTGGGAGCTCAGTGACCTCGACAGAGACGGCATGTTGGACAGAGATGAATTTTCTGTGGTAAGAAATTTGCTAATATCACAGATATAAAGAAACCACAGAGAACACGGCTGCATTTTCTGTACAGTTTCCCTCAATGTGTCACAGCCTTTATCTTCAGGCTTCATATCAGAGCTTTCTAGTACTTGTTTTCAAAGAGGTGTTTTCCCTAGTTTGACTCTCAGCATAATTTTGCTCCAGGAGTAGATGTGAAAGTGTTTCTACACCAAGTTTTCTATTTGTGTGCTTATACTTGCAACCTCAGTAGCTCAGACTGTGAAAATGACTTCTTTCACCCTCAATACAACAAATTCCAGGCATGTGGAAGACGTGTGAGGAGGAATAACTACAGGATGTTTCATTGGTAATTTCCTTTTATCATTGATTTTTGTTGCCCTCCTTTCCCAGGCCATGTATCTGGTGTACCGAGCTCTGGAGGGAGAGCCTGTTCCCATGTCCCTACCCCCTCCCCTGGTTCCACCCTCCAAGAGGAAAAAACCCTCTGTGCCTCCCGTGATGCCACTGTTACCCTCACCCCCCTCAGTCAAAGACAGTCGCTCCTCCCACGCTGCCTCTAAGACCATGCCCCATCCACCTAAACCCTCCCCAGCTCCTGTCCCAACACCAGCAGCTGCCCCTGTGAGTACCGGACCTATCTCCCCAGTACGTTTATTTTACTACGACAAACTTTTAAAATGATTTCAAACTGGATAGTTCAGTGCGTTTTTCAAAAGAACAAGACGAGAGGGAGTGTGAAGGTAAGTAAGCTTTGGAGCTAGTGTTATGTCATCTGCTGTAGGTGTTGTTTTAATTTCACTATGAAGCAACTTTGTTGCCAGTTAAAAGCCTGTCTTGTTGCCTGTGCAGTGGGTGGTGTTGTCAGCAGACAAAGCAAAGTACGATGAGCTGTTCAGCAAGACAGACAGCGACATGGACGGCCTTGTGTCTGGACCTGAAGTCAGAGATATCTTCCTAAAGACTGGGTTGCCCTCTGCCACACTCGCACGTATCTGGTAAGTAGCGACAAAATATAAATCTAGTTTTCACAGCACTGCAGTGCTTGCTGACATATCTGACCAGGACGTCATCACATCGTATGGATTTTTATCCTCACACGGCTTATTGGCTTCTGTCCTGCTGTGTCCATCCCGTGTTTTGGCTGCCATAACCACTGAACTTGATCAGTCGGGCTATCAAAAATAGCCGTTGCCCGAGGTATAAATCGTTACTCTCTTATGTAACCTCTGTCCGTTTGTGTTCTCAGGGAGCTTTGTGACATTGGAGACATCGGGAAGCTGACCCGAGAGCAGTTTGCCCTGGCGCTCCATCTGATCAATCAGAAGCTGACTAAAGGCCTGGACCCTCCGCAGAGTCTCTCGCCAGAGATGATCCCTCCATCTGACAGACAAAACATCAAACAGGTGAGTCACTCTGAGCGCTCATGTCTATTAATAATAAGTTGGGATGTCTGAATTCTTTTTTCTTGTCTCTGTTCAACGTGTAGATGTGCCCGACGATACAGAAAAAGAACATATTTTTGTTACTATTTAAACAGAGATGACTTCTGGCATCAGGCAGTATTTTTCAGTTTTAAACTCAAAAATCATATTTCTTGCCTCTCCCTTCGTATGTTTACTATGTCTTCTATATTATTATTTTAGTGTCTTATAATATCTGACTTATTGTTTGTATATTTTGATAAAAGTCAAATTATTTGGACCTGCGTTGTTCCTTCTCTCTCCTGTTTTTGTGCATTAGGTTTTTTTTTTATGCTTGCAGCTGCTTGTCTTTCTTTTTTCCTCCTTATGCAACATTTTTATGCTCTCCCCCTTATGTCTACTCTTTACATTTTTTACATTTCATCCACTTCATGTGTGCAGCAGGATGATCCTGAGTGAGTGTGTGCTAATTTACTTATTTGGGGAGCATCTCATTGCTTTTAACAGGCCGCCTCTCTTTGTCATCTTTCCGTCTTGTCTTACTCAAACTAAAAATTATATTTTACCTGTATTCATCTGTATTTGTCCCAGAGTTTATCATCTTTAGCTATTTAAATATTTATGTTTAGGAGGTAAGCTGACGAGAGCAGAGGTTGCTGTTTAAAGTATTTTAGGATGTACCAGCGGCATCACGGTCTGTCTGTAGATGCAAATGAAAGGATTGACGTTGGAGTTTCTGGGAGTCTCCACCTTCTTAACGTTACAGAGCAAACTGAAATCCAACACAGTAGATATATTTGAAGAAAAACCTTGGACCCAGAGCTTCTCGACATTAGTAGTATCCTCCCAGTATCATTACCCATGAGTTAGTCTCCTTCCCATCTCTGCCATTTTGTTTTTCCATCTGTGATGGATCATGTGTAAATTTTGTAAAGCCATCAGTGTAGCGCCGTTGTTCATTTGTTTGTGCTGTGCTGATTTTTCACCAACATATGTCTTCTCTAATGTTACACAATGAGCCTACACTTTACATATATACGATTAGAGGTCATTTTTAGTCTAGATTCAAGGAGCTTTCATCATCGTTATACCTTCAGTACTGAGTTTAATCCTCTTCTGTCCTCTGCCTCGCTTCCTCTCCAGAATAACGTGGTTAACTTGGCAGCTGACTTCTCGGCCATCAAGGAGCTGGACTCTCTCAGTAATGAGATTGTCGAACTACAAAGGTAAGCTTTTGTTCTCATATATGTTTAAAAATGGTAGTATCTAGCACTGGCCAGCAGGATGGAGCATTTCCCACAAACACAGGGAACTGGGTGAGCTGGTCAAATTGCATATGTAATATATTGGGACACACTGGTTCAGTTATGTAAGATTATATCAGTCTCACTCTCTCTGACTTTGTTTGAAGACACACACACACAGCTTCAGTGAAAATAAATAAACTGTGTTTTTGCTACAGGCTACCAAACACAGCAGATGGTTATAAAGCTGAGTTATGTAGCTGCTGTCTGACAGTGAGGAAGAGATGCTCCAGAATACACCAGACTTCCCTTCTGTTTTTAAAATGAAATAAAATTACCACATAAGAGTATTTTTACTTAACCTTTAACTTCCAGTTTGTTTCACTTATGGTCAGCTATCAGGTTATCAGTATCAGTTTTTATGGGGTTAAATGTCATACTGTGCAGATTTCAGCTTCCCTGTTTATGAAAGCTGAGAGTGAGAAGTGAGAAAGTTTCCTTCCACCCCACCCCCCCATAAGTTTCGATACACACACACACACACACACACACATGCAGACACACGCACACACAAAATAACAGATGTTTGAGGTAGGAAGGAGAGGTATGAAAGATGGAGAGAAATGGAAGCTAAGTGACAGAGATCTGAGCTTCAGACAGGCGGCAGATCGAGAGGAGCTTGGAAAGATGATGTGTGCTTGTGACTGCTTTAAAATCTGGGAGAGAGCTTCAGTTCATGATGCGGAGGATGATCATGATGATGATGATGATGATGATGATGATGATGGGTAAGAGGAGATGGGAGAGAGCTGACAGTTGGTTTGCTGGTAGAAGATGTGCTGCTATCAAGGGAGTTGTGCATTTTGATGTGAGATGAGAGAGACTATAAAAATTGCTGCTGTTATTTTTAGTCATGTTTAAATGGATGGCAAAGTATAACTACTTTTTAAGGTTGATGCAAGTTTTGGTGATGTTATGTATTGCTTTTACTCAGCAACATGTTTACAATACAACATGTATGTGTAACATGTGTAAGAGGCTGATCTTTTTGAAAACTTAATCAATCAGTATGTTTTATCAGTTTCATTCAGTTTTACTGAAAAGCACAGTTAAGTGAACATGTCGTGATATACTGTATATTTTTGCTGTGTTATTTCCCTTCTTATACATTTGTTATATAAACATAATGTCCTTTTACATACATTTGATAATTTTCAAGATGTCTGGAGTTGAAATTATTATATTGGCAATGATGCCAGTGCAATGTAAACAAATGGTAACAAAACAGGAAAAGGAGAATTGCACCTTTTTATAAATAACGCTTATAACACCTGCATACGAGATGTTTTCAGTTTCCTTCTTTCATTTTTACTAAAACTGCAAAACAATCCAAAATGTTCATGTGATTTTATTACATCCGTAGTGTTGTGAAATAAATAAATGCATTATAACCGTAGAACTGAAGATTTTTATTGTACTATCAAAATCTATAACCGTCACATCCCTAGTCATGATTTATGATTAATTTTAATGACTTTGGGTTGTGACTTGACTAAAGCACACCTGTGAAGTAAAGGGAAACATGTTGTTGTTTCTGGTGTTCTTTTTTTATGATTAGTAAGAGCAGAAAAATTAAATGGTTTTGCACACTAATTATTATGGGTTCTTACTTCTCACTCCACCCTGTTCCATTTCCTCTCTGGGGGCTGGATGAAAGAGTGAAGCAGAGGGCAGCACAAATGATAAATGTTGTGAGTTGCCTTATCATTACTCATCCCTCCTCCCCTTCCTTCTCCCTTCATCCTCAAGGCAGCCATCTGCTTCTCACTCCTCATCTCCCACACATTTGACTGAGCAAGCACATGCTCACTTTCTACAACCAGCGCCGTGCATCCGCAGCCCTGAAGCCTCACACACACACACACACACACACTCCACCTTTCTTCATCTCAGTTCACACACACACATACACCTGCTGTAACTGCAGGCGTTCAGGCGGCACTATTTGTACCGGGGAGTTCACAACATCATGGTGGCTCAGGGAGAAGAGGTGGTAGTGGTTCAGGGGCATGGTAAAGAAGGCTCAGCAGAGAACTGGCTAGGGCTGGGTGGACTTGGAGTACCGGGTCTACCCTCTCTGTCCTCTGTGGCTAAATACTCCTGTCTCTTGTGCTGGGCCCCAGGAGAAGAGTTCTGTGGAAGAGGAGATCAAGGAGAAAGAGGAGGCCATCAGACAGCGCAGCAACGAAGTGCAGGTAAGGTGTCATAGTCTCTTTTTGTCTGCAAGTCTGTCTCTGTTCCCAGTGCACTGGACACCAGGAGAGAGAGGAATTTATGAGCAGACAGGATAGATGGCATTGTCGTGTAGGTATTTGCTCTTGCTCTTCTTCTTCTTCTGGTGTTACAACGCCACTTTTGTACATGTATGAGCATGTCTGGACGGCTGCTGTCCCTCATTTTTTTTAAAAATAAATAAAAATCCAGATGAGACGAAGCCGACAGTAAGATTCGTAGGTGCCAAAGCAGCTGTTCACTTTTGTTGTAATGTATATAGCTACGACAGGAGGAGATCAATAATACATTTGGCCGGCAATCTTAGATGCTTGTTCAGAACACATTTATGGTGTCCTTGTGTAGGCGTGTCTGCCTGCTCTGAGCCTGAGAGATGGGCTCTATTTTTGGGAGCTGATGGCTTAAAGGGCTAGTCTGCTCCGCTTTTGGGAATTCAGTCTGATGCCGGAGTGTGAGGGTGAATCTCAGGGGAGTTTTGTGCTGATGTAGCTGAGTTTCTTAGCTGCACTTCAGGATAGCCTCAAGTGCTTTTGGCTATTTATACTGTGATGTGTTTTCTAAATATATTCTTCGACATCACATATTGTCGTCGTCGTGATCTGTGCTGCTGCCCCTGCCTACACTCAACACTAAGTCTTCCCCTGCAGGGTTTCTCAAAGATTGAGAATTTATATGTAGAGGTGGTACATGGTGGCTCAGAGCTCTGACATCCATTTCTTGAAAGTTGGCTATAAAATTTGCTATTTAAGGAGGTGGAGGTGGAGGTATTGCTGATCATTAATCTGCCCTGTTTGGACTGTTGCTATCCTTTCAGTTGCAAAGCTCTACTCAGCAGGATAATAGAAGTCTCACTGATATATTTATATATATAAACAATCTCCAGCATCTAAACCAAAATAAAAATCATACAGCTAGCAACTTCCCTTTGCTCCTTCTTGATACCAGTGGGCAGACTTCTGTCAAACAGTTGGCCTCATGTAGATTGAACAGAAGTTGGTGTTTCTGTGGACTGGAAGTACTAGGGCTGTAGCAATTATTTGGTGTTTGCATATGTTCTCACTCTGTATTCTGAAGATTAAAGAATCTCTTGTTTTCCTTAATCATCCATATTTTAAATATTATGATTAATTAGTTAAGTTATATCATCTTTTCTGTTTCTTTGTACCAAGGTTGGCCTGTGAAAGAAGACACAAACACACAAACACGTTATAAACACATTACTTATATTCCCCTTTCTCCTCTTTGGCTTGATGTCTGCAGGACTTGCAGGACGAGGTAGCAAGGGAAAATGAGGAGCTGCAGAGGCTACAGGCTCAGCGTCAGAAGGTCCAGGAGGCCTTGGAGGAGCTGGACCAACAGAAAGGCTCTCTGGAGGAGCAGCTGACTCATATTCGCCAGCAGACCAGCCAAGAGACCCAGCTGGTATGTCTTCTCTTCATGGGAGATTCCTTTCAATACTTCATTTCTTCAAAGCTACAGAAATGACTGATCGCTAGTGAAGCACGCCAGTAGTATGAACTGATAACTGATTCCATCCACATGACTCTAATCTGGAGTGATAGTAGCTTATTCATAATGATTGTGTCTATCAGATTTCGTCTCTACAGTCGGAGCATGAGGAGCAGGAGCAGAGGATATGTCAGTATGAGGAGGAGCTGGTCCAGGCCCGAGAGGAGCTCCTCGCTCTGCAGGAGGAGAGCAGGAGGTTGCAGGAGAAGGTCCAGGCAGCTCAGGAGCAGCTCACACCTCTGCAAGAGTCTGTCCGTGACTCCTTTACGCAAGTTGCACAGGTCGGTTTGTGTGAATCTGTCTCATGCTCATAAAAAATACTTTTCTATGCAGAAAATACTTTGAATCTCTCCATCTCTCTGCTGTCTTAGGTTCAGCAGAAACTGAATGACCTGCAGGTGGAGGAGAGGTCAGTAACTGCCCAGCTCAGCTGGAAGAGAGCCCTGGAGGATAGCTCTCCTGTCATGGTCAACGGATCTGTAGGTCCCAATGTAGAGCTGTACCAGGGGGACCCCTTCCAGCAGGACCTCTTCCAGGATGACCAGCCGAAAGAGCTGAAGGAGGAAGAACCAGCTGCTATCTGCAGTCAGCAGAAAGAACATTCAGATCAAAAAGAGAAAGGAGTGAACGAGAGAGAAGAGGAAGAAGAGAAGGAGGACGAGAGTCCAAAGACTCCAGAGGAGGAAAAGATGAAACCTGATCCCTTGGATGATCTCTATACTAGTCTAGCCTCCTCTGAGATGTACAATAATGTGTCTTCTCTTGCCAAGCCACAGGAGAACTCTGTTAGGGTAATACACTTACCTTAATTACCAAAAAAAGGATCCTTTTTAACACCCAACAGTCATTCAAGACAATCAGACATGATTTATATTCAATGTGATCACAGTTTTATAGCGTCACAAGAATGATACCAAATGTAAAATATAATGCAAGTCTCAGAGGATGCTTTTCTGTTAGTAACACTTGCCATTGCTGTGTTGTACTCTCATATCTTCAGGAACAAAGAAGCCCTACACCTGACATCTCCTCGGAGGTCACAGATGAGGCAGAGGAATCGTCTAAAGAGAGCCCACCAAAGGTAAAGGTTACTAAAGTATGCCTGTGTTATACAGACGGTCAGTGCCATTTGGCCTAGTAAAATTTGTCTTGTATAAGCCGATCATATATTGACAATACGCAGAAGTGTAAATGCCTCATAAAAGAACGTGAAGAATGCATTGAAATCTTACCCGATTTAATTCATTAAATGTTCACGTCATTTACTGTAGTGTTCAAATTGTGAGCAAAGCCCTCTGCCCGCTGTTCAATAGGTTGCATCGCCAGAACCGGAGAGCAAAGAGGAGCCAGCAGAGTCACCAGAAACCATAACCACCACCTCATTACCACCTCAAGTCGGCCCTCGCTCCATGCCACCTCAGACCAGCCCTCCCTCCCTGCCTGAGATGGACTTCTTCCATTCAGACCCCTTTACTGACCGTGAGTCGCCACAAACGTCGAGTTTAGTTAATACAACCTTACAGATAAAATTGCTGCATACTGAGGTTCCCTTTGTTTGGAAAAAGGTGTCCTACGCCTTTTAAAATGTAATAGTTTTACAGATTTATTTGCATTTATTGTTCATTTTAAAGTGTTTTAAATCCTTTCAGAATGATGTAGTTAATTTGTGGTACCAAATTCTTGTACATGTGTTGCAAATGTCGTATTGATGAATGTTTTTTCACCTTACAGACGATCCGTTCAAAGATGATCCGTTTGGAAAAGCAGATGCTGCAGGTGAGTTCTTGGAAGTTGAACCTCTCTTTAGTGTGAAATAAATTATAAAATACTTCAATATGTGTTTGATGTACAAATTCTCATTCATATTCTCTGTCTGTTGCTCTCAGATCCCTTCGGAGGAGATCCCTTCAAAGGCTCTGACCCCTTTGCTGCAGACTCATTCTTTGCACAGACCTCCAGCGTCCCCTTTTCCTCAGACGACCCTTTCTCTGCCTCAGCTGACCCATTTGGTACCACTACTGGCATGCCAGAACCAGACCTGTTTGCTGCGAAGCTGAACGACGCACCAACTGCACCACCAACTGCACCAGGAGCAGCAGCAGCAGCTGCTACAGATCCATTCACCTCCAAACCTACCCATCCAGCTTTAGCAGCCAAGGATCCATTCACCTCCACGGGGAACAATATGGCCGATTCGGACCCATTTGGAGGCAAAATGAACGCCACTGGGGAGGCAGATCCGTTTGGTTCTCAGGACGGAGGGACAGATCCCTTCAGGTGCTCTCCACCCAACTCTGATCTGGCCGTGGTGAGTTGGCATGCTGTCAAACTTGTTCACAATGTGTTGGGTATTTTTAATATAAAGAATTTGGCAACAACGATTAAATCTTAGTTGAATATGAGGCTGTTTAGAGTTTTGTTTTCATCAGTATTTTTTGTAAACTCAGCAGTGAACTGGCTGAACAAAAATATGTATTTTTCAACATTTAGCGAAGCTTTGCTTTAAGTTTTATGCAATGCAGAATGAAGTCATTTAATTTGAGTTTTTCAGAGTTTTTAATATAAATGTTCACATTAGGTATAAGTATTGTAGTATAATAGGGTATTGTTTTATCTGAATCTTTATCTGAATGTTTGTTTGTCAGCAGCTCAATAATTGCTTCTTGGTCAGGTGGAACATTAAGAAATTGAAAATGGTATTATCAAATTAGGTACATTTAGTTTTATCATGTCACCATAAACCTGAAAAAAAGTCAATCACATTAGGTTCAAGGATTTTCATCTGCACAGCAGAATGTACATTACGGTAATGTGTATGTTCTGTTTTCAGAAGGACACTGCAGCAACCAATGACCCGTTCGCTCCAGGTGGTACTACAGTCAATGCCAGCTCAGATCCAGGTACTTGTGCCATAGTGCCATCCTCTGGGGACAGATCCCACTGCAGCTGTTAAAAAAATGTAACATGCGTTATCTGTCTGTCTGTATGTTGCCAGTTTCCTGTGCTCTGTGACTTTTTTCATGGTCGTGTGTTTCAGATCCGTTCGCTGCTGTGTTTGGTAATGAATCATTTGGAGGGGGCTTTGCAGATTTCAGTGCCTTGACAAAGGTAATCGAGTGTTGTTGTTCATGCGCTGTGCTTCACCCACACAGTCCTGAAATAACACTTTGTGTGTGTGTGTGTGTGTGTGTGTGTGTGTGTGTGTGTGTGTGTGTGTGTGTGTGTGTGTGTGTGTGTGTGTGTGTGTGTGTGTGTATCAAGTCAGAAATAACAACTGTCAGTCATTTAAGTCGGTGGAAGCAGAAGTGAACTCACTTCTGCTGTAGTACCAAAACATTCAGGAAGACTGTGAGTGAGTTGTTGAATGTGTTGTGGTTTTGGGAGGAAACACTTGGACACTAAACTTATCAGTCAGGACATACAATATGCAACAATGATGCACGTTGGAAAATTGACGTGTGTTTATTAGTAGCCACTTCACACGTCATATATTCCTCCTGTTTTTGAAAACACAGTATGTATTTAATTCGGTGTCAATGTTCTGTTTCAGTCAAACGGTGCTGACCAGTTTGGCATCAACAATAAAAACCTGTTCCAGGAAGACAACCAGTCTGCCGGCCCTGATGTGCCCCCAGCCCTGCCCCCAAAAACGGGTACACCAACGAGACCACCTCCTCCACCTCCAGGTCAGTACTGTCATCGTTCAGTCTCACTATGGAAAGGTAACTTTTGTCATGTGTAGTGCCTCTTTTCAGGATGTATTAATAGTATGCGTTAAAATATTCTGCTCTATGTCTTACCTTTTTGCCCATCCCTTATCTGTGTCTCTGTCTGTCTGTCTCTCTGTCTGTCTGTCTGTTTCATCAGGTAAGAGATCATCCATCTCCAGAACAGAGTCCTCCGACTCCTTCCAACGACGAGGGCACTTCCCTGCAGGAGACTTCTCCTCAGCCTCCTCCTCTTCCCTGCCTGCCAAGGATCCTTTAGCCGACCCCTTCGCCCCCTCCTCCCCTCCTCGTCACAACGTACGGGAAGCTGACCGATTTGCCAGCTTTGACAAAGTGAGCACCTCCCTCTCGCCCTCTCCCTCACCTTCACCTGACTCTCAATAGTCGTGCCATCTTCTCCTTTATTTTCCTGCTAATAAGTCACGTTTAGTTGTTCAATAAAGTCGCAAACAAATCAGGCCAGCTTTATAAATCACTCCATCCACTGCCATTTTAAAAAGTCCCAAAGAAGTAAATCTATCGGCTTATGTAAAGTGTCACACAGGAGCTCTTGATATTTGTTTATTTGACAACCTCATTTTCTTGAGCTAAGCTGACATAAGCTATTAAATCTTCTATATTTGATTTTCTTTTTCTTGCATCCTGTCTGCTGCTGGTGTATATTTTAGCTCTTTGATATGATTGCAATATTTTCTTGCCATGTAAAGATTCTTGATACTTGTAATTATTTTTTGTTACTGATTTATATAATGGGATTGCACTTAATTTAAGCCTTATGATTTGAAGTTGCACTGTCTTACTTTATAAGGAAATGTACAGAGATGTCATTATAGCAATTCATATATAAACTATGCAACATATTTGTATTTAGCAACAGCCACAGATTCTGTTACAAAGTAAAGAATTATAAATACCTATCTTTATGATAGCAAGTCCCTCCTCAGGGTTGGCAGTGAATGGAGAGATGAGAGGCTGCTTGTATTTGGCTTTTGTTAGCCATCCCAACTCGACACACTGACATTACATGTGGCCTATTTCATTCCTAAATGAGAGATTTATTTTGTTTTATTACAAAATGTTTCATTTAATGCACCTTTTTTTTATGCTGCGATTGCATCTCAGGTAAAATTTCAAATTGCCGTTGGTGCAAAGCGGTCATCCTGGTTCAGTCAATATGTCGCTGAGTCGGCACTTTTATGGCCTAAAGGCATCACCTCAGTTGACCTTGACTAAAAGAGATGCAGAGCAACGCCTGCTGTGTCATGAGTGAGATCCCATTTCAATCTATAAACTCAAAGTCTCATGAATTTATCAGTGTTTCACAAACCAATCGAAAAAAGCAGCTGAGCGACACTACAAATGCTTTTTCTGAGAAGTATCACATTTAATAATTTCTCCTCACAAGTGAGAGCCAGGTTGCTGTAATCGTTATATAGTTTTAATCAAGTAGAAGTCTGTTTTCTTCTCACTCATTTAAGTGCAAATAGTCATTCAAAACAATAAAAGAAGCTGTTGTACATTGGTCTAAACACAGATTAAACCTCTGTTGAAACATCAGTAAGTAATTAGTAACAGTATTCAAATCCTCTCAGCTCTTCTCTTTGTAATACCGCATAGAAATGTACTGTCACGCTGTGAATTTGGGATGGATGACCATTATTAAAGTGTTGATCCTAGTGCCTCTCCTGTCACATGACTGCACCCGCATGTCCCTGGTGAACCCTGACCTGCACGCACTAACTGTGTGTTTGAATAGCTGGCTCTCATTCACTCATACCACTGCCTTCCGCCATTCCTCAAATCAGTGTTTATTTGTTTTTCCCCTTTACCACTATTTATTTATCCATCTGTTCATCCATCCATCCATTCCTTCATTTATCAGTTAATTCAGCCCTTGTCTGGCCGAGAAACAGATTGTCTATATTCTCTTTCTCTCTCTCACTCTCTCTCTCTCTCTGTGTCGTTACACCTCTGTCATAAAAGTTGAATAAAGAGTTGAATCAAGGGCACCATCTCTGGCTTCTATGTGCATCCATGACACCACTATCTGCAAATGCCTGAGCTTTTTAAAGGACGATGCCGACATTTTTGCAGTTCATTTGTGTTGTGATGACACTCGACATCACGCTGACATCAAAGCATGCTTTAAATTTCAGATTATTTCCTTCCTTTCAAGCAGCCGACTTCTGGTAATCTCTGCATAGTTTTTTCACGTTGTAAGCTCGGTCTGATTTTGTTATTTTTGTACAATAACAGAAGGAAAACTCTAACAATAATGAAGGTAGACATGTTATTAATCATGTTAGTTTTCATTTTCATATGTTTTAATACTCCAGTGTCCACACTGAAAGCAGGCAGTTATGTAACATTTAGAGAATTTGTACAAAATGGTCCAAAACATGTAAAAACACCAGTACAGTACAGGTCCTTCCAAGTATTTTGACACAGTCCCAGCTTCAGTAAAAAAAAAAAAACAGACTGACAAACATGGCAGATATGTGAAGGGTTTCTTAAACAGCACAACACATCATTTCTCTGGCTAAGTGCTTTATTGATGTCTGACTTCATTCACATTTAAAAGCAGCAGTGGGATGTATCACCTACAAGTAATAAATGCATGTTCTCTACTAAATCTGTTACATGTTTCTTAAATGTTCTCATCATGCATGTTCGGCTCTACTCTACACTGAAATCATCTGCTCATCAGCTCTTGTGAACGTCGTCATCGCTTCTTACTTTTCCTTTTGCATGGGTGGATACGCACTGGATGACCTGTGATGCTTCTGTCTGTCGTTCATTGAGAGTAACAAACCTGTTGACCCAGTGCATGGACACTTTTCTAATGATTGACCTAAATCAAAATTGAACTGACTTAACCAGCGTTACTGTGTGGTTTTTAAAGTTCCCGTCTTTCGCCCCTTTTCTTTGTTGTTGTGAACTTACATTTACTTTTTTTTTTTTTTTTTTTAAGACTTTCATTCATTCCGCTCCATGCTTATATTTGAGTCCTTGCTTTTATCCTGATCACATGACACACTCTTGAGAGGCAAAGACGTTCACTCTCTTCATGGTCATCTTTGATCCACTGAAATTTAAACAGCTTGTTGTCATTTGTGGTTTTGTTCAGGTGTGACTAATAACAATGAAGGCTGTGTTTCATTCAGGTGTGTCAGTACCAGAGTCCTGATATGGTGCATGCTGGCTCACTGACACAGATACCTGTTTGTTAACTACAGATAATGTTGTTAGTTACACCTGTGAGGGAGGTTCTCAAAATATAGACTGCACATCGCCGACACTGTGACGGCCCCACTGAACTACTGTGGCAGTATTTTATCCACTTACCTCCTCTGTGACCTACCACATCACAGCTGTAGAGATACCAACAGATATACTGACATTGATATATAAGTATGAGCGTACATGGCGGCTGATAAGCCATAAGAAATTGCAGGGCTAAGATGCAAACCACAAAAGCTGTGACAAACTTGGTTTGATTCCTGCTATGGACCTTGGTTGCATGTCATTTCCATGGTTTTGTTTCACTCATTTCCTGGCAAAAGTTCCTCAAAAATAATCTTTAAGAAAAAACAAAGAAGACATTGCAGTACAGAAAGATATGTTTGAGGAACTATTGTTACATAGTTTGTCCACCATACAGTTTACAAACTGTAAAATCTCCCGCTCGTCAAGGGCACAATTTTTAAATAACCATGTTTAAGGGATTATTTCAAGTGTTTTTCTATGTGTTTATTTAAAAGAAAAGTTGGCCGATATATTATCTGAGATACAGTGTATCCATATTGACTTCAAAGAAAGTATAAATAAACCAAAAGTGGCAGCAAAAGTCTAAGATGTTATTCCTGTAAACATGAGTACACGGGTGTTGCAGAGCCAGACAAAAAAAACCCTGCCAATTCTTTTGAAATGGGATACAACAGCCTGCCAATTAGCAGTTCCTTTATGGAGATTATAATGTTAAATGATAATGGCATGTGTTTTATCATCGCGCCATTGTTGTTATTGTTTATCTGTTATCATCAGGCTCTGAGAAGAAGCTTTTATCTTTGAGAATCTGTTAACTGTACATGTCTTTGTCTGTGTTTGTGTCTCTTTTCACCCCCATGTTTCTTTGCATATGTGTTGTTCTTTACTTCCTCCGTGTGTGTGTGTGTGTGTGTGTGTGTGTGTGTGTGTGTGTGTGTGTGTGTGTGTGTGTGTGTGTGTGTGTGTGTGTGTGTGTGTGTGTGTTTTCTGTGTTCGTGGAGCAGTATCCAACAGAGGAAGACATGATAGAGTGGGCAAAGCGCGAGAGCGAGCGAGAGGAAAAGGAGCGACTTGCCAGGCTCACCCAGCAGGAACAAGAAGACCTGGAGCTGGCCATCGCACTCAGCAAGTCTGAACTCTCCTGAGGAGCTTGCCCCCTTCTCCTCCTCCTCCTCCTCCTCCCCCTCCTCCTCCACTGGCCCTGCTAGGCACAGCACAGCCCAGCCTGGCCCAGCGCAGAAAGCACCAAAGCAAAGTGGGGACTGTATAGGACTGATTCAGCAGCACCTGCTGACCCCATGAAGAGACTTTCTTAGAATAAACCTATCTCTCTGAATCTTTCGATGCCCCCTTTAGACTGTGTTCACTCTTCACTGGCATTGCAGTATTGTGTTTTTTTCCATCCTGTTGGTCTTTTGTAGTTTCATTTTGGAGGAGAGGACCAAGATGGAGTGTACGCTCTACAGAATGGATTGTTGAATGCAATGCAGTGAATATGGATTTAGAGATTTCAACACCAGGCTACAAATGCCACATTAATTCTCCAGAATATAATTTATTTAAACATGCGCTCAAAACTAGATTGAAATGTCAAAAGTCCTGTCTTTTTCCGCTAACAGTACTCACTACACTTTATTCAAACTCACTCTAGCATTTGAAGTTATATTGAGTGTCATGTGATTGAATTAATTAAAAATAGACTAAAAATATTTTTGGAGATCCCCAAAATCCTCCCAGCTGCTTTTTTTTTGGAGGCACTGTAACAACATGAAGCCCTTTTTGAAAAGGAGCGACCCTGTACTTTTCCAGTCCTTTACGATGGCAGGCGGCCTGTGAGATTTTTCAACATTTCTACATGTTTAACTGGAAGTTATGAGTCCTCTGATATGTGAAATGCATGTGCAGATTTATACTAAAAATTGAACAAATCCATCACAGCTACCACATTGAGCTTCTAGATACTTTCATTTCTTTTAAATATGAGTAATGCATTGCTTTGTTCAGAATCTGTTCAGTCTGTGTTGGAAAGTTTTGGGGAGATCCTGAAAGGAATGAAACTACATCTATTACATGTAATGATTACATATTAATTAGCATTAAATTTCAGGGCACACTACAAGGGATTGTACAAAACAAGAACACAGCTGCTTTGCCCAAAACATTCAGTTTCTGAGATTTAGATGACGCAGAATTCCCAAATACTTATTACCTTTTAATTAAAATGAAATTTTCATGTTGCCTGAGATCAAAGAATGTTTGTTTTTTTTCTTGCTGAAATGTGGCCGGGAAACTAGTGAGTTTGGACAATTGCAGACAAACACCAGTCCAAAAATAGAAACTAGGTTGTCATAGATGAATGTATGAGTGTGGAAAAACAGATTTATACCCACGTTTCCTGCTCTGTTTACACAGACATTAAACAAATAGTGTTAATAGTCGTTTGTTGTTAATTGTTAACCCTGATTTATCCACATAAAGAACCTCCTCCTCTTCCTCCTCCATACTGGGAGGTCAGTGTTGGGCACAGAGCCGTCTCCCTAAATCAGTGTCTTGGTGAATGACTTCAGTAGCATGTATGTTGGTTGTGTAACTGTTTTCAATGAGAGACGTGTATTTAAAAAAAAAAAAAAAAAACTTCAAGTAGTTAATATCCATTTCACAAATCTCACACCAGGTCCCATTTTCTAAATGTGCCACTGTAGGTGTTTTTTCTTTTCTTTTTTTTCAGTTTCAAAGTCTTACACAAAGTCAGTAAATGTCGATCAGAGTCATTTGGATCAGTTTGTCTTCTTTCTGTCCACTTCAGGCTCTGTTGAGGATTTAACTTGCAAAAGACCTGCTGGTGTATTGTGAGGATAAACGCTCCTGTTGCACTGCGGCCTCATTCCTGTTAACGCCCACACAGCAGTCGGTTGGCCAGTGAATCTCCTTGCTGGGCAGTTATGTGTTTCTCCCAGAAAATAAGTTACTTAACACTGAGTGCTGAACTGTGATAGACAGTTCCTGAACAAGGAAAGGCCTGGTTAAAAGGCAGGAGTGTTTTTATTTTCTTAGCTAATTTCTGACCAAACAGTGCACAAAATTTTGGACACCTCTTCCTGTTCTGACTTTCCCTTCTCGGCCTTGTTTAGAACAAGCCTTGTCATAGTTTCCTCTTCTCGTGTTTAACCAGTTTACTGTCTGTGGTTGACGCTTCCTACTCAGTGCATCTCTGATGTTACAGTTTCTTGTAAATACAAGAGAACAAGAGTCATCTGTCTGTTCTTCACCTACACCACTGACCCTCTTGTCATATTACAGTTCATGCTTTCATTCTGTCACATTTAAAGGCTACCAGACACGTTACTGTCATTTGTACAGACTCCTTGAATTTTACAAATCAAGAACCACTTATGTTTCTAGGCTTACCCATAAAGGCTTTTTAAACCTCAAGCTAATTGTATTTTATTTTGTATTTTCTAACATGTAAGAAATAAATCCTTACTGGGAGGTTTGGCCAGAATATGTAATGCATTTAATTGAAACAGAATAAATATTAAACATGTGTAGTTTTGCAGTTTGTGTGTTCTTACTGGGATCAAGTCATTTTAATGTCTTTAAACAGGCAGTGGTGCAGCAATGCTGCATTATAAACATAGTCCTTGATTAATATCAGTGGTGGAAAGTAACTAAGAACAAAGAATTTACATTTTGAGTACTTATGTGGTCCAACATTTTACTGCATTTCAGAGATCAATGATCCAATAACACAGTAATGTGACTCTCACATGGGCCAAAGTAAATTGCGCTGATAATTTGTATTTTTACTTGTAATAGAGTATTTTTATATTGTTTTATTGGTACTTTTACTTTAGTAAAAAATACTTTCTACACCACTGAGTAAAAGTACAGATCAACAAAACATACTCATATGCAAAAATACTCTCTGTGTGGAATCTTATATTATATGAATTATATTATTAAGCAACATTTATGTAACTGCTTTACACGAACACAAAACACATATGTTATATTTTATACAAGCTGAAGTGTTACTGAGATTTGTATATGAAATCTGTATCTTGAACATAACTAGTAACTGTAGCTGGCAGTGGAGTGAAAAGTACCCTCTGTCATGAAATGTTGTGGAGTGGAAACAGGAAGAAGCAGGAAAGTACCTCCAAACACACAACAACGTTCGTATTCATGTATATTTTTCTCCTATAGAGCAATTACAAACAACAGCAAACAGTCAGAAATGTGTAACAATTGCAAAAATGCTTAATAAATAAAGCATATACACATTTTAACTTTGTGTTATATACATGTTTTTGTTTGAAATTATATTTTAAAGTGTAGATGTTCAAAATACATCAGATTAAATAAAAATTTAAAGGTCCAGTCTGTAAGATTTAGGAGAACCTATTGTCTAAATATGTTGGAACTATGTTTTCATTTGTGTATAAGCACCTTGTTATGTTTGTTTGTTAGAATGACCTTACTGGGTCCTCTTCTATGGAGTCTGCCATGTTTCTACAGTGTCCCAGAATGAACAAACCAAACAAGCAATAGATAAGATAAGATAAGATAAGATAAGATAAGATAGATTTTATTGATCCCACACCGGGGAAATTACACAGGAAGTTACAGCAGGTGGTCCATGGATGTTTCCTTTGCTGTGTGTCATCCTTTCTGCTTTCCTGTCTGTCTTCAGCGGTGCCTGCTCTCACAAGTTGAAAGCCTGAACCGTCCCTCTGGTGCTGCACTGTTCATACTCCCTCTGTAGCCTGGTTAGTGCCATTAGCTCCCCCATCTTGTTGGTGTGAACCTTGTGTAATATGGAGGGCTTTAGGACCATGAAGCCAGGACCTGCAGCAGTTCCCTTACAGTGCATTTAAATGGCAGATTATAATGATGATGTGAGGAACACACCTTTCCACGTCAGGGAGGAGGACGAGCGGCTGTTGAAACTTCACTTCTGTCAGTGTCAACTCACAGTCCTCTGCTCTCCATGCCCGCCGTGTAAACCTGCTCCGTCCGGGGATAATTCTGCTCTGTCACCGGATCCCAGTGCTGTGGAATGAGTTTTATCACCAACTGGAGACGAAGCACGAAGAAAAATGACAGCAAAAAGTGAGTAGAAGAGAAAGCTTCCGAAAATCAGTGCATGTCGTGGCTCTGTCGGTACTTGTCTGCGTTTTTGATTGTGCTGCCATCAATCTGAGACTGAACAACATGTTCAGGAGCCTCATAGATCCTCTGTACACTTGACACACTGTCCTCTGAGCAGAGCCACTATTAATAAGCTGTGTTTGACAGGAAGGAGCCCTACATCCATTAAACATGACAAATACTGGATGAAGTTTGGATCCTTCCAATAAGTCTCTGTAGCCTGTTGGACAACATTACACTGATGATGTGGTCAAGCATTCTTTCAGTATAGTAGCACTGAGCTCAAACACACCTTTTGATTTCATAAAAGTATGATTATTTAGTTTGTTTGTTGTTTGTTTGTTAACTAAATTAAGCCTCATCAGATCACTTCTTTTCTTTTTTTTTTTACTTCCTGCTACCTCATCAGGTGCACCATGTGATGACAGGTCCACACGGGAAGTTATTTTCACCTTAACCTAAACATATAAATCTTTAATTCTTTTGATTTATACGTTTAAACGGATACCTTTATGGCCTGAATGCTGTTTCAGAAGTGTCACACTGGCTACAATAAATAATTTTTTAAAAACAAAACAGAGCACAACATGTGAGGAATAAACAGCTTCAGCTCCTTTAGTCATGTGTTACTGCTGACATGTGCTTCATTGTTTAATTGAACTTAAATGTATGAAACTCTTGAGTCCTCCTCAGATCTTCACATCAGACCTCCAGTGTTCTAGCACACATCCTCCTCTCACCGTCATGAGATCCATTCTTAGGCTCTCTCTAAATTGATCTTTGACCTCTTCACAGGGATGTCATGCAGGCACAAGACATACCAGACGGCCCGGACTCCCCAAGCCGGTACGTTCACATTGAGCGCACACTCATTTATTTTTACTGTCAGGAACAATCAGCAGAGTCACAATAGAAACCACAAACCATGTGATGCTCAATAATAACAACACATTTAATAGCAGTTCGAACTCTTACAGACATGGTGTCAGACACAGACTCACTTTTATTTATTTTCCCAGGTTGTCAGTCATAAACAATCCAGAATTGGATCCAATCATCACAGACTTCAGGTGGGGAAAGAAAATGAAAGTTTTTATTAAACACGTTTTTGAGCCTTGTGTGAAACATGATATTTGTTTTTTAATTCATCACCAGAACATTCCCAAGATCTGTCCCCATATCACACAGATTTTTCAAAACTTTCACTTTAATTTCTGGATTAAATGTCCCTCATAGAAATAAGTAGCTTGGGAGTGTCCACATATATCAGTGTCTGCGTTTCTATGGCTCTTGAGATCATGTTTCTTAAACAATAGCTGGCCTGTCAGCTGCTTTTCAGTCCCTTGAGATTTCTCTCTTTTCTCTAACAGCCTCTATTTTGTTCTTCTGTTTCAGGTTGGACCTACCGGGTAACAATGATGGTCTGGAAACAACAAATCCATCGAATGGGTAAGACCGGACAGTGAACTGATCGTAGAGAAGAAAACTCTGGTGTGGATAGCAACAAAAATGCTCAGAGAAACTCGCTGATGTCTTTAAAAGTTCTCACGGTGCTTGTTTTGCAATCCGAGTCACTGCGAACAGGCTGAAGTTCACTTCAGTTAAAGGACTTCCTGACTTATCAGTGACATGTTGAGGTAAAGGCCATCATAAGGTCACTGGCATTACTGCAGCTTTTCCTCACTGTTCGGCATATTAATAATTCAGAGAGAGAGAACTTGAAATAAATCGCTCTGCCATGTTATGACTGGAGGTGTGTGAACAGGAACCAGGTGCTTATTCAGTAGTCTAATCCTGCATTCTCTGTCAAGGCATGTAAAGGATTCATGAAGAGCCTGAGGAGACGGATAGCTGAGGAGGAACCAAAACATAAGAGCATGCAGCAAAATGAATAATGAATTGAACAAATCAAGGTTAAAGGTGCTAAACATAGCACTCACACATTAGATTCATTTTCAGTTAGTTAGTCTCTACAATATGCAGCTATAGTTTGACATTTTGGGAAATACATTTATTCACTTTGTTGCTGAAGCTTGATACCACTTTCACATCGCTACGCTAAATATGAAGCCAAAGACAGGAGACTGCATGGACTTGTACTAGCATAAAGAATGGAAACAGAAGGAAACAGCTAGCCTGCAAAATCTGCCTACCAGCTCACTTATTTACACTAATTTACACACTGACAGTATAAAGAATGGATGACATATGCATGACCTCGCCCAAATGTTGAGAAGTGGATCATTGGCAGACCTGAGGTGGGCTGAATGATGCCTGGCTGCTTAAACAAGCCACCTTTAACGGCACCTACCTGTCAATCAAAGCAGCCATGCTGATGATTGTGCGTAACTTTAAACCTTAATATAATTTGAAAGGAGTTTAAACAAAAAAAAAATGAAACCAAAACAGTTTTTGTACCAGGCTGTAAACATGTCTATTTCTGGTGTGAAGTTGGAAATTTTTGGGGCTTATGGAGTGATTCGTTCTGTAGCCAGCTTCAAGTGGACGTTTGAGGAAGTGCAGTTTTTGGCACTCACTTTGCTGCTTGTCTCTGCATCAACTACATATGTCATATGGTCACAATCAGCTATAATCCTTGTTTTTTGTGTCGTAAAACAAAAGCATCATATTATTTTCTACTGAGCATTGTTTCAGGTTTTGTTTAGGGTGATTTACTATTGTGTGGTGCGTAAAAGAAGGAGAGATTTATATTATTATATTAAGCTAAAATCCTAGATAATTTGAAATAGCAACAATCCCTGTTTTTCTGTTGCCAAATCCAATTGTCTGCCATGAGGACAGCTAGTATCAAATCTAATTATGTCTATGTTAAACCCATGACTCTGTGCTCCTCGCAGCACACACACGAGAGGTTGGAGCAACAATTAATCCCTTTTTTTTTGTTTTACTACAGTCTATAAAGACAGATAGTGATTCCCCCGCGTCTTCATGTGCTGGCCAAAGTGCTCCATTCTTGTAATTGTGTCTTTATGGGAGAGACAACTATGTTAAACATGATGAGCACTTCAACTCAGTCACATGAGTGTGATCTTTATGCTTACTTGATGTTAGCAGTGTTACTAATAGAGTGTTTGTCTGTGGTTGTGTATGTGTGCTATATACTATGGTACATTTAATATTTCACGCTGGCTCGATGGAGAGAAATAATATTTTCTATAAATTAGCAGAGGATCTCCAGCTACTGTTTATGCAGTAGAGTTGAAAGAATTGATAAATTAATTAGTCAACTGATGCAAAATTAATCGGGACCAAACATTCACCTGATTTAGCTTCTCAAATCTTTGTCTCACATCTCACAAAATAAGTAATCTGATATCAAGATATCACCTTGAGCTTTACAGGGCATTTTATAGAACAAATAATTAACTGATTTATGCTTAATTGAGGAAATAATTGTTAGTTCCTGCAGTTCCTACAGTTATTAGACTGAGGCAAACAGACAAACAACAAATCTCAAATCTTGCAATTTAACATCCTTGCTCAGAGCATAAAACAGGACTCAAATGAGTCGACCGAATGCTAAAATTGGCACGTGTCTCAGTTTTGACACAGACCAGAGTGTATTTAATGCTGCTTGCTGCTTCTTGAAAGGATTGATGTTTTAAGTACTTTTACAACAATGGATGGCAATCAGTGTTGTGAAAGTGGGTCTTCATCACAGCAGATATTTTGATTTGTCATCACAGGAAAGGACCGATGTAATTGAAGCCTTTAACCCATGGCTCTGTTCCATTTCAGTGTATGAGCGAGCCAGTGAACAAGCATGCAGCGTGTCAGAAACTAGTGAAGCAAAATGTAGTGTAACTCTTATTTATTATGCTTAATATTATTCATTATACTTGTGATTGTCATGTCAAAATATCTGTATTAAAAAACATGTCACTAAATACCACTGCTGAGGAGGGGCTGATGGGAGTGAGTGTCAAGTCAGTCCTCTCTGAACTAAAGCTGAGGTGCATGTGTACACTCATACTCATCTAATGGGAGATTTGCAGTTCATGGTGCTCAAACATCATAACTCAGACTCTGTGCCTGTTCTTTATTCGTGATTTTACATGGTTTCTCGTGCATCCACAGCATGAGCTGCTGTACTGCGTCTATGTCTTCTATTTCTGGACTCTCTGGTCGCTGCAGTGGCAGGGACTGAACACTGCAGCAGACTGGACCGGCTGAGTCTCTCACTATGCATCAGCATAGTGTCATGTCTTTAAGCCTCATTTTCCCTCTTTCACGTGTAGCAGCCGAAGGTTTTATGTTGTGTATGAATGAACGACGTATTTCTTCATTTAGGCATCACACTGTGTCCTTCCTCTTTGTTTGTTAAAATCTTGTTTTGTTTCTCATCGTATATGAAAATAATCAGGCCGAGAGTCTTGGACATTTAGTCCCACCCCGGACTTTGCATTAACCAATCGCAGCAGAGACTGCAGTGTGTAGCATGAGGGTGATGATCGGAAGAGGTGGGACGTATGTGTGTGTGTGTGTGTGTGTGGGTTAGAGGCAGCACAGATAGCATGTGTTTTCTCCGCTCATGTGTAATAGTCATCCCAATCTTATTAAGATCACCTCCTCCTCTCTTTCTCCCTCCCTCTTTCCTTCAGTCTTCCCCTCTCTCTCTCTCTCTCTCTCTCTCTCTCTCTCTCTCTCTGTCTCTCTCTCTCTCTTTCTCTTTCACCCGCCTGCCCTTCTGCTGCTGCTTCTGCTCTTGTTGCTGCTGCTGCTGAGACACAGACCATTACACTGCACTGCTGGAAAGGCCCCAGGCTCACATTCACTTCTGCAATTTTCTTTATCTCTGTCCTCTTTCTCTGTCTCTCTTTCACACACTTTGCCAGATGAAAATGTCAGAAGAGGAAGAGACTCTGTCAAACGGGTAAGATACTTGCTGCACGGTTGGACGGTGTGTGTGTTTGTCATTCACTTGGCCTCTGTGAGATGCTCTGTAAGTGTGCGATTTGTGTGTCCTAGCTGTGACACTCAGGCATGTGGACAAACTTGCTCGGATTATTAAAGGAGCAGCTTGGCTGTATTGTGTCAACACCGTGAGGCCTTCGAGTGTCTTATGCGGGTTTGAACGAAAGTGGCGAAAGCCCTGGTGATAAACTAATGCTTCGTCACTCTTGGAGGTGTGTGCGTGTGTGTGTGTGTGTGCTTTCTGGTTTTAGTAAGCACATGCATGATGAATAGTGATTGTGTGCTGAGTGGTTTTATCTGTGTGTGTGCTTGTGTTCCTCACTGATAATGATCATCATTGTGCAAGTTGCTCTCTAGAGAAATCAACCCTGAATTTAAGCTGAGTTCAATTAAATTATTGGAACAATGCGAGATATGCACGTCCTGAACCGTACAGACTCTCCACATTGTGCTGCCTGTCATGCCTTTTCTTTCTTGCATACAATCGTCGTTTATTACCTCATTTTAAAGCACAGTGTGTTGTACTGTGTGATAATCTTTGCTCACTGAGAGCTGCTTTCTTTTCTTCTCAGTGCCCTCAGGCCTCAGATTGTCTTAAATCTGTAAACCTGCCAATATCCTGTTTTCCTGTAAGTCAGGACCACTCAAGTTAGTTTCCACCTCTAAGGAAACGATGAAGCCGATGATTGTTCGCCCTCATAGACATACCATCAGCGTAGTAATTTCTTTGTTTACTGATTTGATTATTTCCTCCTGGATAATCGAAACAAAATGAGCAGTAGGAAGGTTGATCAGAAACATTGTATCGTATGTACCTGCTTTTGTTAGATAAGTACAGAAGCTCTTTAAAATACAGTTAACATTTATTGACATTTATTATTTATTAGCTCATGGTTGTGCTCAGACTCTAACAGGTTAGACTTCAGCAGGGTTATAAACTGAATGATGTGATATAAATACTGGATGTGTGGGTATACTTACAAACAATTAACTTTTAGAGTTTGGCTGCATTAGAGTTAAGAGTCCAGATCACACATGTATTTTCAATAGTTAAGATTAAGGTGACAGCACGGGGAATGAATATAATCAATACTGAGTCAGCACAAGAGCGGTGAGATGATTGCTCCGTTTGGTTTAAGTATCCAAACACATCATTGGATGGCCTCCAGTTCCTCTGTCAGCTTGTTGTTGTAGGCAAAAAGTGACATTAGGCCGTCATTGCACCTCTATTTATGCAGGGAAAAAACTGTTACGACACAGTTGAGAAAGCTCCGGTTGGATTGGTTGGATTTAGTCAGTGACCACTATGAGACGACATGTGACTCTGCAGCATTATCCTTGAAATCAATGACATAAACACACACACAGGTTAGTGTGGTTTAATGTCCTCCTGGCATTATTAATGTTTGTATTATTGATCTCTTTATGTCTCCTTGTTTTATTGTTAGCAGGCACTCAATTATATTTATTGTTGCAATTGTTAATTGTGTTGTAATATTTTGTGTTGCATTGTCCCTCATAACCTTCCACTATAAAACAATTTCTCATTATTGAGTTTTCTCTCTTCTTTAACTTTATCGAAACACGTGACACTTTTTAGAAATGCTGATTGTGTGTGCGCCTAAAGATAAACATGTAGCAAACACACATGTTTTTTTTATGACAGCAGTTGTCATTGTGAGTCTCCTGCTGTTATCAGGAAGCTCAGCTTGCTGCTGGTCATATGGTGAATCCAGCAGTCACCTGCATGTCATTAGCCAGAGCTGCAGCAGTGTGTGTGCTCCTTTATGGTGTGTGTTTGTGTGTGTGTTTCTAATGGGCAGGAATGTAAAGTGAATGTTGTCTGTTAGTTACACATTCGTCGTAGTCGAGTTTCTGCTCTCCTATTCTTCTGCGTCTGTCTAATGTTTGCTGCTGAGTTTAAGAAGTGAAATGTAAATGGACAACAATTTCCACGTTCGTGTGATCGATACAGAACCTCAAAGCACAGCAACAAACTTCATTTCAAGCTGAAATAAAATAGAAACCTAGTTCCTGTTTCACAGAAAAACAAACAAAAAAAAGAAAATCAATTTTCATTATGCAAATTAACACAAATAGGAAAAAAATGGCTAAATGTATAGCTCTGCAAAACAAACAAATCATAATCCAAATGACAGGAATGAATCAGCTTAATGTTGAACATTAGTGTTTTACCAGCAGCTTCATTCGGCTCATTATGCTGAATGATAATGTGTTTCTCACATGCTGTGTGTACTGCTCTCACCCTGAAGTGAAGAAATAAAGAAACAGATCCATTATCAGTGCACAGAGTGGAATCAAAGAGGGGGCAGCCTTGTGATGAAGAAATAAGAAGAAGGAGCGATGGATTCATGACTTGTGCCCAATTTGGCCACGTTATGCACTCGTCACACGGAGGGTCATGTGCGCCGTGTAATGAACTCTGAACACACAGCAACATTATCAACAATCATTAGGAGTAAGTCTTCATTTTCACAAAGACAGCTTACAGCAGTGAGTTGTATTTACAAGAGGAAACATAAATGATTATATTCAGAACTGGTCCCTGGGCTTGTAATTTTGCAGCAATAACACTAATAGCAAAGCACTCTCTCAAGTGAGTTCGCTCGTCTGGCTCACTCTGCCTTTCTTTCTGTTTCTATCGTGAAATATTAGAGGAGTAGAAAAAGGGACGCATAAAGGAAGAATACACAAGTAAACTGAGACAACATCAAGATCTCACTCGCTATAGTAGGTCAGTGTTTGGAGACTGCTTTTGTTGCTGTAAATAAGAACAAGGTCACTGCAGTAGTGAAACAGATAGTGGGAGATACTTGTGGAGTGGATCTTCAAAGATGAATTCACTTAGAGTTTTATTTCAAAAAGGTTTTAGGGAATGTTTGTCCTGTGAAATTGTATTGAACCTGATTTAACGACAGCATAATTTATCCAAAACCGACGTTACAATTGTCATACATTGTTCTACTTGAACGGTGTTTGATGATAATGTATTTTTAGCACTCTTTTCTCATGCTGTGTTTGTTTTGGTTCTCCAGGTGTTCACGGTCAGACTTGTCTCTGGCTCTGGAGGACTGCATGACTGCCCTGGATCTGTTCCTCAGAAATCACTTTGAAGAAGCGCAGGCCCAGCTCAGATGCAGGTAGGAGAACAGCCTGATCCACATGCTAATGCTATTCTCAGCTCTAGTCTACTCTGACCCACCTGGATATGTGCTTTTCTAGACAAATGCAATTAATTTAGAGACAAACAGCTGAGGTTATACCTGCAAGCAATTGTATTTTTAGGTGTTTTGTGCTCTCAGGTGTTAGACCGTGAAGATTTTTAACTGGAAGCTGCATTCACATGCAAAAGGCCTTTTGTGCAGAAGATATTTTGACATATCATGGTCAAAAAAACTAAAAACTAACATTACTGATGGCTGATTTCCATTTAACTGCTCCCCTTTCAGGACCCCGGTGTTGTACATGTAACTGTCATGGTTGACTGGGACATACAAACAGAACACAGCCATCGTTCATGTTATTCATAAAACCTGTTACTGCTATGACAAGTCAAAAAGTCTGGTGTGCAAAAGGCCTGTAGACTTTTGTTTGGTGCTAATTAAATGCTAGCGTGCTAACAGACTAATCTAATATGGTGAATATGGTAAAGCTGCTAAACATGTTAGCATTTTTATTGTGAGCATGTTAGCATGCTAATGTTAGCAATTAGCTCAATGCACCTCTGTGTCAATACATACAGCCTCACCTGAGCTGCCAGCCTGTCTCTAGACTCTTAGTTTTGCTTTTACATCACTGATTATGGTCTTCTTAGTCAAAAGTTGATGGATGACTCAGCAAAAACCACTACTAATTGTTGATTTATTACAAATTTGCCATTTAACATTTGCTGATTATCCCTAAAATATCAATGTATTAATAAATAAAACCTTAATGTAAACTTTGAGCATTACAATAACTTTAATAATAATGATAATTGTAATAGTAATAGTAGTAATAACAACCAACTTTATTTTTATAGCACCATTCATAACATAGAATGCAGCTCAAAGTGCTTACAAGAGAAATAAATCAATCACAGGTGTTAAAACAAGCGACATAAATAAAATAAAGACGAAAGAAAGATTTTAAAAATGAATAAATTAGATTAAAAAAACAGAAAAAACAAGTTATGAATGGTAAAAACAAAAAAATTATTATTACTGTTTGACTGGTGTAATATGTTCTCTTTTCCTGGTTATGAACATTTGTTTCCTGAAATCAAAAAACAAGCAATCATTTTAAAATTTAAATACCCGGTTCTTGGCACAGTGACAGGTGAGACAGTGTCTGCATCAGCATTGACTCAGTGAACTTGCTGGTTAGATGTTTTTATTTTCAGTTGCTCTCCGGGCTCACACCCTGCCTCTAGTTTTTGACACAGTGTCATCAAGTTACTCCATTATACTCCGCTCATTCTCCCCTCTATTATCAGAACTTTCCTCACACTCTTGCTATTATCTTCTCTATTTCCTCTCTGGGGCTGCGAGCCACTCCTTAGCCCCAGTTTCTTCTTTTCAGTGCCAGCTAAACTGAGACAGAAGAACATCTTCTTCCTGTCAGCCTGTACTTCCTTTTTGTAATTTAGTGTAATTAGTATTTGTAATTAGTTTTGCAGTTAGGAGCCATTTTGGTGTGTTTAGCACTGTAAGTGTTGAAAGAGTGATGTCAGTTATGAAGACTTTCATTGCGACATTACAGAAATCATCTGTTGCCAAGTGACTGTCCTGTTGTCACAGTCATGATGTTATTTAGTATTTAAACCCAGATTTGTAAAATATTCCAATCTAGAGGAAAGTCTGTGTAAAACAGCCACCTGTAGCTTCTGCCACCTGAGGCTTGGCGGTCTTTCAGCTCAGCGGGTGTCCTCATTTCTGTCTTGATATTCTTCCCACAGCTCCCACGGTGAGATTTCGCTGCCTCTTCCCACCACTGAAGTGCACCTGAACAAACAGTAGTTGAATATGTAGATGTTTGAAGCTGTTTTAAAGCTCAGATGGGTAGATCTGACACAGATTGGACATTATAAGTGCAGATTGAAACTATACAAGACAGGTCAGTCCTATAATAATGAGGGCCTCTGTGGTGATCTGTTCAGGTGTTATGCTGTTTCCTTCCCTCCAGCCTCTCTGTAGTTTAACAAAAGAATTCAGTAGACAGCAATAATGCAGACAGAGTGAAGTGTTGCATTTGAATACATCACATACATCAAATCAAGATAGAGCTTTATTTTGTTTGGTTTGGTAACACCCACAAGCCCCTCTGATTTTTCCTGTTTGCTGCTCTGAAAAAGGATTTTGTTAGAAATACAATAGCTCGAGGCGTCTGACTTATGTAATATTATGTAAGGTGTGATGACATCTGCTGCATTGTGAACAAGTTACAAGTGAAAGACCTCCGAAACAAGCAGCCCCGATGCTGTGAAAATGCTATCAAACATTTTCCTCATTCTCCTAGGCGTTTCTCTCTCTAGTGCTTTAGTCCACGTGTGCTTAACAAACTCTCAGCTGCTTTAAACTGTGTCTCCTTCCCTTCCCCTCCCCCAGCTGTGTTTTGACGCAGTCAGAAGGGACAAGGGTATATACCATAACCTCTGCAGCACACACACACAAACACACACACTTTTACCTTTACTTTTCTGTTTATGGTCAATGGCAACTGGAGCCTATCCCAGCATGCATTGAGAGAAAGACAAGGGCGGCTGTCGCTCAGGAGGTAGAGCAGGTCATCCACTAATCAGAATCTGTTTGAATGTGTATGGAAGGTTAGCTCCTAAAACTGATGAGCAGTTGGTACCTTGCATGGCAGCCAATGCCATCAGTGTATGAATATGTTTGTGTGTATGGGTGAATGAGATGCAGTATGTAATGTAAAAGCGCTTTGAGTGGTCGAAAGACTAGAAAGGCGCTTTATAAGTACAGTCCATTTAGCATTACCTATGGGCAGTTTAAAGTCTCACGATGATGAGTGCGACTCTGGAAGGAAACTCCGACATGGGACGATGTGCGACTGGGAATTGAACATTGTATGTTTATCTTGACGCAACGCAAGTGTGACTGAGGTATTTTAGGATATTGGGGGATGTTGAATCTTTTGGATCATCTTCGTCTTAAAGGCTTAGTTCAGATTACTGAGATGTGTTCCAATTCCTCATTTTCACAGGATTGCCTAGGGAAGCTCAGTTGGTCAGGTTGGCAGTTACGTACATGGAGAACTGTCCTTGAGCAAGACACTGATTCACTGAACTACACATTACTCCCGATGTATGTTCTGTATGTGTGAAGATGTAAGTTCATTTGAACAAAAGTGTCTGCCAAATGAATGCTATGAAATGATAATGATGGGCTGACAGAAGCTTATGACCTGTATCAGTGATCTATTGAACAAACAGAACCGTTGATACAGAGGAAGTCTGTGAAAAGAATCAACGTTTTTTTGAGTGCTGTGTTGTGGTTTAAAATCTTTATCTACTGGCTCCATTTATTGTTGTTAATTTCAGTCTGACAGGATGCCCCCCTTACTTTAATATTTCTGAGGTAGTCTGACCTATTCCCATGCATCAATATCACTACCAATGAGCAACTTATACCACTTTATATAACCCCCGAGTGGTGCTGTCTCTTTAAATTGCTCCTCTCTTAAAGGGCTCAGTTATTGAGGTGCTGATATGTTTCTCGTAGTCAAGAAGCCACCGCAGATTCATCTACAACATTGTAGAAACATGTCTGCTAAGTAACCAGTCTAGTGTCTTTTTTTTTCTTGATCAACCTTCAAATCCCAGAGTTATCCAACTGCAGGCTTAGTTTTATTTGCCAGCTCTCTGTTCAAACATGCCACCAGACAAAGTACAGCCAAAACAGGGCAATCTTTTTCTCCCATCTTGCTGTCCTGCTCCATTCCTCACTCAGGGGAGAGAGCAGGAGCAAGACATGAGAGTAGAATTGTGACGTACATGTACATGTACAGTACAATACAGCAACTGACTGTCTGTGCATGTCGTCCTTTAGGGGTGTAATTAATCCAGCGTCTGTTAAATAATTGCCCTGTTACAGTTAAAAAGAATTCATTTGCTAAAAATAGATAAAACACACGATGAAAATTAGAGATGAGTTTGACTGATAGCATTATTTTTCTCTAGATATCACAATAATATCATGATTGTGAATTTTTTTGGCCACGATAATCGTGTAATGAAAATCTGATACTGTGTCAAAGTTTCTTCCAGAAAGCTTGAACACTGAAAACAATGATGCATTTGGACAAATAAAATGTTTGCATGCACGTATTACTGGTCTTCCTGGTTGTTTCTGACGCGAGCACAGCTGAATACAAGGCGTGAGTGCACACGTGCATTCTTTCCTCGCATCATGACACATTGTGGTAAAAATACGTGGGAGACCCGGCTGCAGCCCTGTCAGGACGGTGGAGACTTTGTCCTCCCTGAGCCCTGAGATGATGTTGATGAAAATATCTGAGCGCTCCTGTGAAATATTTAGCATTCCCAGCTACTTTTAGCACAGCTACAGGCAAATCATTCGACCTCACGGCTCCATCTTAAAAAGGGTTCTCAGCTTGAGTTTGGGCTGTTGTCTTACATAAGCCTGCCGCAATGGAAATGTAAGGCAGGTAAATCTCTCTGCTTCTGTCTGCACCTCCGCCTTCTCTGATTCTCTGCTGCTGCTTCCTGGTTTTAGCTAAGTTGGTTCATTAAGGATTGGTCGATGGATTTAGATTAATAATAACTAATTCCTTTAAGATTTGAGCCCAGCAAACTCTCTGCTGTCTGCTACTAAAATCCTGATTTATTGCTGTAATATTTTGTCCATGACAGGGTAAAAGTCACATGGATTATCACACTTTCATCTCGATCTATAATGTATCTAGGAGTTATTTTCTTTATCAAATATATCAAGTAAAAAAAGTTAAATAGGATTAACATGGTATTGTGTCTTTAGCTTCCATTGTCCATGAAAGAGAACTGGTAGGAGCTCAAAATAACATCACACGGACTGGTCACATGAGTCAGTCTGTTGTGAGAAGCAGTGAGATGTCAGTTATGCAGACTGACAGCATTCCTCTCTACACACCTCTTCCTTTATGTTAACATACAATACACAGGTAAATACAGAATGTATGAAGCTATTGAAGTAGTAGTAGTGGGCTGCAGTAGGGCAGCATATTAATAACAAAGCTCTATATTCTTTATGTTTAATATACATTTTTTTAAAAAGTAATTTGTTCAAATAATGGTGTATAGCTGGAATGACAAGCTTTCTGACGGGAACAACAAGTACATCTACTGGAAAAATGTGTGTGACGACATCTGACTTTTACTTGTTCAGCACAGGGTGTGATGTGACACACCAGTAACCACAGATATAAATAGAACCAATTGTTTTTTTCTCTTTGTATTGGTGGGATTTTGGTCTTCTTCTGTGCCCATGTTGTTCTGCCTCATATTTGTATGACTGAATAAGTGACAGCTGTATGGCCTCTTCTCTCTTTATCATCTCTGTACAGATCTATAACTTCCTCTTTCATTTTTAAGGCCAGTGAGGTGTGGCTGGAAACAAATACTGCGTGTTGTCTTTTTTTACAGAACCAAAGACAGCATGTACCACGCTCTGACATATGCCACCATCCTAGAGATGCAGGCCATGATGACCTTTGACCCCCAACACATCCTGGCTGCAGGAAACACCATGAAGGAGGCGCAGGCTATATGTCAGCGGTAATACTTTCCCACAGCACCAGCTAGTTAGTTCCTCTGTAATGAGCTGCCGAAGTGACTTTGCCTCTCAAAAGCCAGTCAGTATAGAGACAAGCCAGTTTCAAAACAATTAAAAGTAATTAAAAGCGGTTTGTCTGGAGTCATACTGCTAAATTAAACATTTAGACACATGATGCCCTCTCTTTTGAACACTGGTTGTCATTAGCAACATCATACCAAAAGCAAAGAACATGTTCCGATCCTCCACACTGACTGAAAGAATGTCACTACTGTCTGTTAAAACGTATCCTGGAGCCACTGTGAGAGTCTGGCATGACCCTACTAACGGTAGATCTCATTATCCCACTCAGATATACACACACTCTTGTTCAGGCCAACACTGATCTGAGGTCAGGGCTGCAGTTTTTCGTTTTCTTTTTTTTTTTTTCCATTGTTGTGACTGTTAGGTAGCACATTTAATGCGCAGTCAGCACCTTGTGGTAACTTAAGCTCAGCATCCTGTCTTTACTGGAAAGAGGCTGAGTCATTGATTTGCATAGAAACAAGGTAAGCAAAGAAATGTGGGACAGTGCAGAGCTGCTGAAAAACAATCTGGATTTCCGGATGATATCCACTGGAACAAACGCACCAATGACTAATGATGGTTTTGTGTTTTGTGCTTTCCAATCAGGCACCGCAAGAAGTCGAGTTTCTCCAAAGGCTTCACAGAAGGTCAGTAAAGTCCTGTATTGACAGATGTCAGTATTAAGGAAGCTACGTCAGTCAGTGCGTACGAGTATGAGCCTGCGTGCACACTGTTTTGAATTTAAAGTAGTAAGTACTAAGTAGTAATCTAAAGTATATGCATGTGTATTTATGTGTGTGTTTGGCCTTAACACTGCCAAGCTGTTCAGGCTGTCTGACTGAAGATAACTGACATGTGATTTTAACCTCAGAGGAACTCCACGCAGAGGTTTGCTACGCAGAATGTCTCCTACAGAGGGCAGCACTCACCTTCCTTCAGGTCAGGAAGGCTTACCCGGAAGGCACTCAATAAGTCACTGATAATATTTATGTTTCATTCATTCATTTGTTTGTTTTACTTCTTCTCTTCTCTCGCTCTCTCTATTTATTCAGGATGAAAACATGATCAGTTTCATCAAAGGGGGAATCAAAGTGAGGAACAGCTACCAGACATACAAGTGAGAGACTTTTATAGTCTAAATTTAAATATGTACAATAATTTAAATATTCTTGTTCTCATCTCATCATGCTTGACCCTTTTTTTTTTTTTTTACTGTTTTTTCTGTCTTCCTCATTACCTTGTAAATCCCTCTTAATCGGCTTCTTTTATCTTTCCCTCACAGAGAGCTTCACACAGTCCTCCAGTCCTCTGGATACACTCATGGTGACAACCATGGTCATTTTGAGGGTGGCGTTAAACTGGGAGTAGGAGCCTTTAATCTAGTAAGTAGAGGGCTGAATGTTTGCATTTGTAATCATACATGGGTCAAAGAATAGTTGTTCACATCGTGAATTGTGGGAGACTTTCAGGAAGTATCAAGCCTGAACCAAAGGAAGAAAGACTAAACTGAAACCTACTTCCTTGACTTAAATGTTGTGTGATGAATAAGATGCTCATAATTGCTCATAAAAACAGAATAATAGTTTCGTATAGATTATATTAAAGAAATATAGAAATGACATGGGTCTATTAGTTATCGTTCATCTGGTTCATTCATTTTCAGTGGAACCTTTGCAGATATCTGTAATTACTGTACAGTCATGTTTATGAAATGAGATCATTTCCTTGGAAACCTTGTTGAGTAAATGACCAGTGGTATTGTTATTATAAAGAAAGGAGTCTTGCTGAAATGTTCCCGCTAGCCTCTAAGTTCTCGTCTACTTTCTGCAGATGATTTCCATGTTGCCCACGCGGACTCTCAAGCTGCTGGAGTTTGTTGGTTTCTCTGGTAACAAGGTGAGCTCTGCCGGCAAGTGAGAGCCAGTTATGGCTGACAGACAGAGCAGCTGACAGGACTGAGGGCGTAATGGGTCGAGCTAGAGACGTTAGACAGGGCATGGATTGTTCTGTGTTGTGTGTGGCTCTCTGCTGTTAACAATGAAAAGCACACGTAGGTAACTCATGAACTGTATTTGCATAATTGCAGTTTCACTGGTTCATAGATTCACAGTAAATCTTGTGGCGAAACTCATATGACTACTATAGAGTTGACACGTTTAGTGAAAACACAAGATGAAACTTAAAAATTGCTTTGATCATAACAACTAATGACTGTACAGTTCTTCTGCATCATGACGTTCTGATATTTGTTGTGCTAGATAGATAGATCGATACTTCATATATATATAGCTCTGAGAAGTGATGTTAAAGTGAGTTATTATTCTAATAATTTGATTAATTTATCTTCTGGTTGTAAAAAAAGTCATCTTATCGAGACATCTGCATGATTTTGGATGCCTAAAAGTACTCAGACTAACAGACGTGCTCATCCTTCAGCACAAACTGAATAACTATAATGTAGCTCTTGCCTCTGTGATTTCCTCCGAAATGCATTAGTGTGTTCAAAGCTCATGTGTGCATATCCATGTGTGTGTATTTGTATGTGTGTGTGTTCATGCAGGAGTTTGGTCTTCAGCAGCTTCAGGAGGGCTCTGCAGAAAGCACATTCAGGTCCTTCCTATGTAACATGTTGCTGCTTTGTTATCACACCTTCATGAGTTTCATATTAGGTAAGCAATGACACACACACACACACACACACACACACACACACATACACACACACACACATGCACACAGCTGCAAGCAACGAGAAAAACTCATGAGGTTAGCAGGTTTCATTCTGTTTGTCTCTCGCAGGAACTGGAGAAGGTGACGTTGAAGATGCAGAGAAACTGCTGCAGCCATATCTCAAGAAATATCCTAAGGTTTGCAAAAAATTAAACACAATTTTTTTTTTTTTTTCAAAAATCTTCTGCATAATTAGAAGTGTCACACTTTTTCAAACTTCAACGTTTTACAAACATACAGTGGGTTGTGTTTCTCCCAGGGAACCATCTTCCTGTTCTTCGCTGGTCGAATAGAAGAGATCAAAGGAAACTTGGATGCTGTGAGGCATTTTTACACACCAGAACACAAAACAAGAGAATCATCACTGCACTTTATGTGGAACATCTTTATTATTTATGCATCATGCCATTACACATTTATTGATGTCTGTGATTGTTTGATGTGTACATGATGATGATTGTCTTTTTAATAAGAGCCCTGTTACCAAACACTTTTTTAATGTGTGACTTGGGGACCACTAGTGTATTTTAATCTTTGTAGGTGGTGATAATTGTATAATGATACTGTATGTCTTTAACTTTCTAATATATGGCAGGATCATATTTGTCAATACACTTTGAGTTCAGATCAACTCACCTTTTAACATCCATAGATTGACTTTGACCTCATTGATTGGTAAAGTACACAAAACCGATTTTGAGTTAAGCCCTCTGTGTCTTCTACACAGACTGCTACATAGATCTGTGTTGAGTTGCTCAGTACGTATTAACATTAACAGTGAATATGTTATGTATAAGAAGCTGACATCCTCATTGGTTTGTATGTTTCCAGGCTATCACACGCTTTGAAGAGTGCTGTGAGGCTCAACAGCAGTGGAAGCAGTTTCACCACATGTGTTACTGGGAGCTGATGTGGTGCTTCACATACAAGAGGCACTGGAAGATGGCCTACTTCTACGCTGACCTGCTCAGCAAGGAGAACTCCTGGTCCAAGGTGGGCCACCGTAGTGCAGGATTTGTATAGGTTCTAGCTAATTAATTAATGAAGTTAATGAGGGATTAAAATTGGCATAAAAGATCAGTTTTGGAACTGTACCCTTTTATTTCAATCAAATAAATCTATAACAATATTAAAATAATGACACCAACTTTATTTTTTAGTTTGACACGTGTTTTTAATCTATCATATTCATTTAAAGTAGTTTTCATAAACAGAATGGTTGTTGACCTTTCCTTAGCTCAGAAAGATGTAATCCTTAATACTTGTTGATAATCACTAACACAATGGGTGTACTGGTGGGCTAATGGTTATGACACATACAATATACAGTTCCCCAGTTTAATACCTGTGCCTGGGGGTCCTGTAAGTTGCAGCAACAACACACAAGACAAAATCCATGACATTTTTGATCAGCAGCTTGTATTGGCTAAAAAAGGAAGACTAAGAATAAGACTCTTCACAGACAGTTTTTCTGTCCTCGTCTCATATAAAAAAGAAAGATGGGATTGCAGTAGTAACCATCCTTTTTCCTTCCCCTAGGCTACCTATGCGTATATGAAAGCAGCCTACCTCAGCATGCTGACTCCGGATGATTGCCTAACCTTCGGGGAAACTGCGTTCACTCTGTTCAGGTATGAACTATGAGCTCAGGCACGACTAAAACAACTCACAGCAGCCGCAGTGAAGCGGTGATCATTCACTGTGACAGGTATATGTCTAAGATATCATAATCTTTTCTTCTGGGAAGAGACTATCTTTTGTTGGGAATATGAACAAATATAGGAGATGTAATTTCTATCAGAGGGATAATATAGCTAGAATTGGATTGTGTGCAGCACAGAACAACAAAACTATTTTATTGATGGTGCGCAACATCAAAAATGCTCCACTAATTAAGCATTTAATTCGATATTTAGCAATGTTTAAAAGTCTGTGAGATATGTAAATACCACAAACTATGTGTCACATATTTTCTCTGTGCTACTCATATTATATGTGTACTTTGTCATATTTCAGGCAGGTCCCAGGGCTGAAGCAGAAAATAGCAGGAAAATCTTTACCAACAGAGAAGTTTGCGATCAGAAAAGGGCGTCGCTACCTTGCGGAAAATCCCATTCCTCTTCCTGCTCCTCCACTGGTTAGTACTGGATGTACCCGCCAACCCCTCCTGTTTCAGGCTGTATAAATAGCTGCTGTATTCTAAACTGCTATCCATAAAGTCAGCAGATAAAAGCAGCAGGGTGATGAGTTAAAGAGGTAACCCTGTACTCACAGAACAATGGTACAAAGGCATAATATTTGTTTTTAACAAAGGTGGAAGGTGGACCAGAACGTGAAAAGTGTTTTTTATGAGTGAGATATGTGCCACGCTGAGTCCATGTGCTGAGATCTCAGCCTCATGTGTCCTTTTGGGTTCCTGGCAGCATCATTTGTTCATATAGCGCTTGTTAGAGGGCAAAGCCTGTATGAAATAGAAAAGCTAGTAAATCTAGCTCTATTGGCAGAGGTGGAGCCCTTGAACCTGCTCATTCTGTCACTTCTTAAATTGCTGACAATATAGCTGCCGGGTTTATGTACACTTGTGCCCTGCAAGTGTAGGTCATATAATGACCACGGTGGATGACTATAGTGGATCTTTCTTGATTGACTGAACCAGTCAGATCTGAGCTCATAGAAATAGTGGAATAAGAATTATCTCGGTTTACGTCAAATCCAACAAGAACACTGAGGTTTTTCACTGAGAAAATTTGATGTTCACTCGTATCAATGAAATTATTTTTGGTATTTGTATTTGTCTGTTGTCTAGGAGATGATGTACATCTGGAATGGCTACACAGTCATTGGCAAACACAAAGACCTGACTGAAGGAATGCTGAAAACACTGGATGAGGCACAGACTAAACTCGAGAGCAGTCCAAGTATGAAAAATTATTCAACTGGGCCAAGAGGATCAATTTAATAGATTTAAATACTCATTTTATTTCAGTTTTGATTTGTATCATATTCTATACTGGTGTTAAATTTATTGTGAGACTTATTTTGTTTAGTCATAACTGTCCTGCCATGTGTCTGTCAGGGACTGAGTTCTCCATAGATGATCAGTGTCTGCTGAGCCTCTTGAAGGGACTATGTCTCAAACACCTGGGGCATCAAGAGGAGGCTGAACACTACTTTACGCTCGTCCTCTGCAAGTAAGCCTCACTCAGTGATGTGCACAGACGTGCAGAAAAAACAGATATGCTATGCTATGTTTCCTGCAAAGTGTCATCACCAGTTAGCTTGATTGTATTGTTGTGCATCCTCTCGTGAATAAAGAGAGTTATGTTTTAAACCGGAAAACAGTTGAAAAGATTGTTTGTTTTTACCAGCCTCATCTCCACACATGCTGTAACCACTGTGTTTTGACATTATCTGCAGTGAGACTCAGATCAAGTATGACCACTACCTGGTTCCTAATGCCTTGCTGGAGCACGGCCTGCTGTGTCTGGAGCAAGGCAGAAAAGATGAAGCTATCAAGCTCCTAGAAACAGCAAAGTAAGTCCTTACAAGCAAGTCCTTTGACTTGACTGTAAACCATTGTTGTCATTGTCATTAAATTTACTTCTAATATGATTGTAAATTTCTGTTTTCGCTTTGTTTCAGGCAAAATTACAAAAACTACTCGATGGAATCACGGACACACTTCCGTATTCAGGCTGCTCTACACAAGGCCAAGGGTACAGGGGAGAATGGCACCCATGTTCCCTCCAGCCCATAACAGACAGAGGAGGGCACACTAGAGCTGAGACAGCTTTCTGTTTCTGCAGTCCCATAATGCAACACATTCAGCCCAGCCCAGCTCCGCCCATTCGGGCAGATGATTTTTTTTTTTTTTTTTACATCAGGAGGTTAGGAGAGATGGATTCTTGTTTTTCTCATGTATGCCACTTTTGTGGGCAACTGCAGCTCTATGTGGCCCTGACTGTCTCAGACAGGTTTGCTACGTTCTCTTCCAGAGCTATATTATGATGAACTTGACTTCCTCATGTGATTTAAAATAGAGACGAGTTGAGAAATGTGCCTATATTTATGAAACATCGCTTCTAGCAGGCTTGTTTGTCTAGCACTGTGGCCACCCATAAGAGGCTCACTAGGGTAGAAATGTGCCCAGTTCAGGGTAGTAGGGTTGCATCTGATTGAGCCAGAGTTGCCCCTCATACAATTACTAACACTCACTCCAGGTGACTAGCAGCACCTGAGTACTCCAAAACTCTCCCACATCTTTTAATTTAATGTAAATGAGATATTATTGATAAAATGACTTCAGTGATGATAACACATAATTATGTGTTGACATAGTTTATCAGGTAAACTATATGATATCATACAACTCACGGCATAGTTTATCAGGACTTTTTGTACTGTGTCATGTGATATATTTTGGTTGACAGGTTTTACCTATGTTTAGATTTTTGATCAAAACCGATATCACCAAATAAGATATAAATTATTCATATGCGGGATTCACTTTTACACTACATAGGCTTTGGTTCATTGTTTTTCTCAGAGTGAGTGAACATTTTCTTGTTTTTTTTTTAAAGTTCCTTCCTTTCCTTGTAACCTATTGAAACACTGACACAAATTTATTCATGTGGAACTCTTTCTTTCAGTCTCCTTCTGAAGAAATGATCAAATCGCCAACCCTGTTGTATTTACAGTTATGTGTAATGGCTTTTGCACAGAGCTATGTAAATCAGCCAGCCATGCAAACTCTCCAGAGTCAAAAAAAAAAATCAGCTGTGCAGTGAGAGTTGTTCTTTACATTTATATACTGTAAATGGCACCTTTTACACAAATTGTCCCGTTTTAAGAGGACAGATGAATGTGTCTTTTAGAAAGGCAGACTCCCTCCTTTTCTCCTCCTGGTGTGTGGGACAGACTCCAGCAGTACTTGAGCTTGAACAAACAGGCCATTCACGCTGAGCAGCGAAGGACTGCGTGCTTGTCCGCCTGTTGCATCTTTAGTGAGTGAAGAAGCTCTGAACCACCACAGAATTCCTGCTTTGTGAACATCCTCTGCTGCTCTTGTATAAGCCATTATTGACCTATAGAAGGACTTGAACATCATAACCACGATCCTGTGTCAAATAATAATCTGTATATGAACAAATACTTGTAATGAAATGATAAGACAGAAAGGGGTCACCTCTAATTGTGTTGGTAGTGAGGTTATTTGAAGGCTGTGTCCCAGCAACAGAGTGTCCAAAACCTAGAAACTCAGATGGTGTCTCAAGTGTTGGAATTAGAGCACTGCTGATTTATTCATGATTAGAGTAAGGATTGGGATTCAAGATGATGGCTAGGAGTCAGTTTCAATGTTTTTTAATGGTGGTGGAAATGTACATTCAATATTGTTTTAAAAGCAGTCGTTAGCTGCAATAGGCCTATTCCAGTAACAAATCATATTTTATTTTCTAATAATGAATTAAGCTTATTTTTCTTTTATTTCCTTTGGTTTCTCAGATATACCTGGAAGAAAAAATCTAGTGGCATTGTGATGTTTACAATCAGCAAATTTCACTGGGCACGGCTACCACTCAGCAGAATGACATTCCTGTACATACTGAATGTTTCTATTGTAATTTAAGATGAAATGATGATACGCAACTAAAAAAACAACAAAAAAAAACCCCATCTAATTTTGTGTTGTCTTTTTTTGTCGTTTGTGCATCACAAATAGAATCACAAAATACAATGTGCACAGAACAAAGTGGTTATTATTCACAGAACAAGGAGGCAATGTATGTATGCATGCATATCTTTGCACCCGTTGTTTTCATACGTCTGATCTAATCCACTAGATACAGTAAAGTCGTCTCTTCTTGATATACAAGGCAATGGCAGCCACGGATGATAAAGACAGGGGTGTTGTAATAATACACACATCATATTCATTTGAAAACACGCAAAGGGATTTGAACAGTAACAGAAACGTGAAATAGTGAGTGATCTTGTAATATTTTTAGGGCAGTACTGGTCATAGCAAAACTGCTCTAAAAATTAAAATAACAAAGACTAATTTCTCGATTTCAGCCCCGTGTTTACGTTTTCAGCGAAGGGCAACGTGACCACGAATGTGATTGGCTGCGGATAAGCGCTTCCTGGATGTAGCTGAACGCTCATTGGTTGTTTTTCTGACGGGGGCGGTGCTTCTTGTCGCTACATCTTTTGTCGTTATTCGGCAGCTGCAAACTGGAAAGTCCCTGACAGGCAGGCAGGCAGGCAGCAGGCAGGGAGGGAGCAAAGGTGCCGTTAGTTTTTGTCATTTTGAATGAGGGATATTAATGTTTCCTTCGCATCGCTGCGTCTGCTTTTGTGAAATTCTCCGAGGTTGTTTCAGTCGCGAGTTTTATTTATTTTAACCCGAGTAGATGCTCCCCTGCGAGTGCTAGCTGCTGTTAGCAGGCTAGCTCTTTGTGTGGCTAGCTGCTAGCTGAGGGATGTTTTGTTGTTGTTGAACTGAGCAGCCCTCCCGTCGTCTGGGGGAGAGGAGATTCATCAGCTGTGTATGCCTCCTCGACGCCTTCTCATCCACTGACATTATCCGTGAAAGTGGCCAGACAAAACAAAAAAACCAAAACAAAACAAAACAAAAAAAGCGACATCCGAGAGAGGAGAGAGTTTGACCGAAGAGGAAGGAGATGGGAAACTGTCTGAAATCTCCGACCTCGGATGATATTTCTTTGCTACATGAATCTCAGTCTGACCGGGCCAGCTACGGAGACGGTGCTGACCCCGACCAGGAGGCACCGCCCCCCTATCAGGTAACTTTAACCAAGTGTTAGGACCAACTAGACATTGTGTTTTTGCCATACGGTTAACCTGCCTTCTGTGACTGGTGTTAGACAAACATTATATGAGACTAGATCAACTGTTTACAGATCCCTAACATCACTGACCCCGTCTCCTCATGGCTTTGACACTAATCCGCTTTGTTTTATCCGAAGGTCTCCCTGTCTCTTATCTACCATTTCCCTGAAGTCGTGCTGTGATTCATTATGATAGCAGCATGATATCATCACTTGCTGTAGTCGTCATTCAAACACACTGAACCATGTTGTTTTAACATGTATTATGTCACGTAGCTCAGGCCAACAGTGTAAACTATAATTTATTGGATTGAAACAAACATCAGTTTTCCATTAAAGGTGACTCTCATAACTTTGTCAGCTGCTTCTCTAGCTGACCCCCCCTCCCTCCTCCAGGGCAGCAACTTTGTTTGTCTGGTGTCCTTATTTCCTGAATTAGATCATCTGTAAAACAGACCAGGCCATGCCATAGCTGTAAATATGATTTCCCTTCTCTTGTGTGTTTCTCTATGTTAAGAGGCGACTGGTATGCGTTATGTAAGGCTTTGGCAGAGAGTTTGCTTGTTACTGGGTTAAGCTAAGCCTTATCTGTAGATTTAAGATAAGTGTTTCTAAAGCATGGGAAACTGAAGGCGATCTCAGGTCAGTAAAGCATGAGAGCTCTTATTGTAGAAGACTGCTTAATTCTGTGTTTTAGATTCAATATACTGCAACGAAGTGCAACGCTCAAGGGGAAAATTTGCCCTGCTGTCACAGTCTATTGTTGTCTATCATTTAAAAAAACAAAATTTGACATTGATGATCTTTTAAGTAGATGCTAGAGTTATTGAAATAAATATGACTATAAATAGATACAAAGATATTACATAGTTTTTTTTTTAAATGTCATAAATAGACCTTATTGTATCACTATCACTGGATGAGGCCGGTGTGGTGCTTCTTTGTCTTTGTGTTGTCATCAGTACATTTCTTTAAAAGATGAAAACCCTCAATGAATATGTGCCACTCACATTGAAAATATACGTATCATATTGTGAGCTATTTCCACCACAACAAGTAAAAACAGATAATATTGAAACCATTTTTGATCTTTGGAAAGTACAGTAATTATGTGTTGGGTCAATGTCGCTGCACATCCTCGACAGATGTGGAAAATGGTAGAAAAATAACGTTGATAAGTCAGTGGCAGTGATCAAAATTGTGTTTAAAGCAGTTTGGATTTAATTTTCACGTCATGTATTGGAATTTGATCTCCAGTTTTTATTTTTTTTTATGCTACATACTAGGTTACTATATCCTACTTGTTCAAAACTCACAGGCTGCACCATCAGAAAAGGGTCTATTTCTAGCCTCAGTTTGTGCTTCTCATGTATTAGCGTCATAGACCGGTTACTCAAAATTGGATGTAGTCTCTGTGATGTCACCGATGTGTTTCCGAATAGCCACTGTGAAGCTCGGTGTGGTCAGCTCTGGTCGTTGCCATCTTGGCAGTCTTGACTCTGCTGGCTCCTGGCTAATCCAAAAACATGGAGCCTGGGTGTAGTTGAGACGGGCTAAATGAAGCCTGGTTGCTGACAGCCACCTGTGACAGTACCTACCTGTCAATCAAAAAGTGGTCTTGCCTTTAACTGTGCATAACTTTTCTAGTCTTAATATCATTTAAAGGAGTAAGTCATATAAGTAATCACCCCTGTGCAGTCGCCATAAAGTTAGCCATGAAAACTGTGTTTTTGTACCGGCTGTAAACATGTTTCTTTCTGCTGCATTGTTGGATTTTAATAGATTGACTCATTTCTGGAGCCAGCCTCAAATGCACAACGATAACTTTAGCGATCAGTGCATTCAAAAATCCTGGTAACACCATGAGACAGTTTCAAGTTCTTCATTCATAATCTTTGTCATCATTATGAATGGGCATGACTACTTGAGTACTCGATTTGGCCGTCAGTACTCGATATTTGGAAGTATTTTGACAAAATAAACTAAATGAACGTGCAGTGTAGGCTATGTAACATTAAACTTGAGCAACCAGTTCAATAAACAACAGTTCATCATGCATATGGTGACTGGAGATATGCTCCCATTAATCTTTGTGGAAGGAGAAAGTTTCTGCGAAGTGATGATGGCATTTGTTGAGCTGGAGTACAGGCTAGCATCATGGCAACAGTCAGGTTGCCAAGGCAGGCTGACCCCACCTGCATTTTCATTCGGGTGGTCATTTCAGACTCTTTTCCCACATTATAATTATTAAATGTGTGTACTTGAATATGGAAATGACTCAAAATGTCCACTCCTATTTATTATCAGTGGATTGTCACTCACAGAGGAGTATCTGAACAGAGCCAGGCGTCCTTGTCATGCATTCATGTCCACATTGCTACAAGCATGTCACGTCTGGCATACAACAGTGTGTAATTAGGCCAAAGCTGCCGGCTCTGGTACCTTGAGGAGTCATGCTGTAATAAACATTGCTTCGTTTCTTTGGAAAAGCTCTGACTAAGCTCTCAGTTGTGTTGAGAAAGCCTCTGCAGTTTGTTTGTACTGACAGAGTTTCACAAGAGGGGTTAACTAACTAGTTCAAACCTACTTATAAAGGGCTCTTTCAGGCCTGCCAGCTCTTTTCTCCCTGGTGACCACCGTAATCAGCACCTTCACCATCTGAACCCTGCCGGAGAACACAGCACACATTTTTTGTGTGCTCGCAGTTCAGCTTAACACACTTTGGAAGCGCTGTGTGTGTTAGAAGAGGGACTAAAGGCTCTGCTGTACTCAATTTGATATATTGAATTTGGCGTTTTCCATAAAACTGCCAAGTACAGGCCTGTGTGCAAATGCATTGTGCTAGAGGGTCTGATATTTAATGTTCAAACTGTTAAACTTTGTGTTTTTTTTGTCAATATAAAATCATTCTGAACTGGATGTTTGTAACATATTGCAAAAAAGTTGAGACAGCAGCAACAAAATACCTGTTTGGACCATTCCAGGTAACAGGTGATAGTATCATGACTGTGTATGAAAGGGGCATCCTTAATAAACGTTATTTAACTTTAAAAATACATTCAATTTAATTTAAAACATTAATTTGCTTCTATGTGCTGTTATTACGCCCACTGCTGCATCTCCTGGCGTCTGTCATGAAACAGGCAACCTGCCCTAGCAACCTGCCGTAACTAATGTATATAGCAGCGCAGATCTGTTTCCCCATGCCGCTGATGTGCATTCACATTTTTTAATTAGGCTATTTGATATTTGAGCCGACCTTGTTTGGTTTTTTTTTTCTTTTATTTAATGAAACATATTTGTTCACGTTGTCCGTTGTCGTTGATTAGCGTTCCAACCTGTGCGTCAAGTAAAGAGGCTGCAAGGATGTTCTGGCTGCTGTTTTGTCACGTTACTTATCAGCTACTTTAATAAATGTTGTGAAATCTGTGGAATTGTTGTATTTTTGACAGAAAACATGAGGTTTAAAAGATATATTAAAAAATATATATATTTTAAAATAAATCAACGTCATCTAGCGGGCCAGTTTTGGCCCGCGGGCCGCTAATTGCCAACCCCTGCTGTAGAGGCTTTAGGAATGCAGTGGTCTTTTTTCTGTTGTATTTAACCTGCTGATACAATGCTGGGGTTAAATAATCAATTTTCTCTTCAGAGTAGACCAGATTCATGCATTTAATCGTTCCCCCGTACCCTCACTTTTTTTTTACCTCTAAACTGTAGAATACTTAACGTAAGGATTTATTTAATTGAATAAGATTTCTGAGGTCTTCTGTATTATTTTATGTATGCCAGATGATTCAGACCCAAACACATGGGGGGCAGTAGCTGGTTTCTGTAGAACTGAAAGAAACAATAATAGCTCTCTAGGATTGATTTCCAAGTTATCTGGAATTTTGCCGCCACAGTTCCTTGCTGGAAATTATAGAAATGATAATAATCACACCTTTGGCTAACAGAGACAGTTTATTAGGGAGTGGTGAATGACACTGTTTAAAAAAAAGAAATTCAACAAGTTGTTACTGGAAGCTTACACAGCACATATTGCTGCCATGTGCATGTAGAACAGTGTAACGTCTGTTGCTACTCAAGTTCGGCCATCACACTGGCATCAGTCAGACCGTGTTTCCTGGGAATCTACAGTTAGCGGTGAGTCAGAGGAGGGTGAATTCCTGCATCTGGAGCTGAGCCTGTTTGTTACCCAGCCGGAGGCTGCTTTGGGTTGAATAATTTCCTGGCTGAATTAAAGAAAAACCTGAATAAATGGAGAAACATAAAGAATGCAGATGCTATCCATAGTGAAAGAAGTGTCACTGAATGGTTTGAGTATGAAAATGTGTGAATCATTTGTTATGCTCAAACCAGCTGAACACCTGTGGGAGATTTTGACCAACGTGTTAAGCCAGCACTCTACCACCATCATCAAAACACCAAAGGAGTGAATATCTTTTGGAAGAATGGTGTTCATCCCTCCATTAGAGTTCAGAGACATAAGAATCAATGCCAAGACTCATTGAAGCTGTTCTTGGGAATGTGTGGCAGGTCAACACCTTACTAAGACACTTTATATTGTTCTTTCCTTTTTGTCACCTTTGTGACCTGTCTGTGTATGTATATAAATATATTCTGTTCTCCTATGTAGGAAAAAAGCTGCCTTCCAATATTTACTTTTTCTTTTTGTCTGAACCTAGCCTGGCATCAGATGATATAGCAGGTGTTGTCCAGCAGTAACTCTCCTGTAGTGGCCATTTTACCACAAGCTCCAAGTGCCTAGGCCACTTAGTCTGCTAAGTGTATCTTATTTTGACTTGTGACCATAAACTTAATCCAGTCTTCTTGTGAAAACACGAAAGGTAAACTTGAAAACATATCAACCCGGTCCATTACTGACTTGATACTGTCCTTCATATGGATATCTGATTATACGGTCTGAATCCATGACTCAGCTGACTTTTTAGCATATTGTAGTACTAAGTTTATCTTCACATTTTTTCTGTGCCCATACACACTCAAAACTATCTTGCTGCCACCTTACTGAACCGTCACAAACTGCAATAAACTGTATTACAATAACACAATATTCAGCATATACATTGGCTTGACACATAAATACTGGCAGAACTTTTACATAACATAACTCGTCATAACTACATTGTTTACCAAATAGCGATAAGTGATTTAAGTGGATCTCTTACATCTACTCTGTACATGTATTGCAATAAAAAATTTGACAGTCACAGTCTTATATGTGTAGTATATGTCTAAAATTCCCTTTCATGATTTGACATCACCTCTAAGATGTCTTCATTTCATCACGTGTACGACAGCCACAGCCTCGGTTGAGATAATTTGATCAGAAAATACTGATGCAGAATCCGATGCTGTTGATTTAGCAGTCTTAATTAGCTTAGCATCAATATTGCAGTCCGTATAGACATGGTCTGTATAGACATAGGATGAGAGGAAGGAAGGAAGGAAGGAAGGGAGGAAGGATGGATGTTGAAAGCTAAGTGGATGAGATCAGCCCTCTGAGTCAACCACTTAGGCTAGTGGACCATTTAATGTCTCGTCAAAATGATTTCAGAGTGAGCGAGTGTGTGCGAGTTGTGCTCATGCTTGTTTCGTATCAATCGTGGAGGCTAAAAAGCAGAGGGAGGTGCAGTTCTGTTTGTGCTTCTAATATTGTGAAGTGTGTGTGCGTGTGTGTTGCATCAAACACAGTCTGTGTGTGGAGTGTGGTGATTTGGAAAGCAGCTGGTGAGACGAGTGCTGAGTCATTGCTGTGGGACTGTGCAACGGGAGATAAGGCCTGTGTGTGTGTGTGTGTGTGTGTGTGTGTGTGTGTGTGTGTGTGTGTGTGTGTTGCATTTGAGAGAGAGAGTTTGTGTGTGTGTGCACATTTGGCCCCCTGGTATGGCTTGTTATGCCCCCCCCCCACCAACACACATCTCCCTTGTACGTCTCAGAGATGGGGGCGGTGACAGGAGTTTTTATTGATCACAATCAGTTTGGCACAAACGCCTTCATGCTGCTGTCAGCTAGCTTTACAGCCGAATCTTATTGGCTTGGACACCTTGCAGACTTTAAAAAGATTCACTGCGTTTGCAGGTAGCTGAACTTCTTAATACACTTTTCAGCCTTTTTCACTGTTTCTCTCACTTTTTGTGTGAGCATGAGGCCTAGAGGGCAAAAAAAAAAAAAAAGGATTCAAAACACATCAAATAAGACGCCTGCTGCTCTCAAGGCCAAATCTCCTTTCAGATGGTTTAGTAGAGCAGGAGGTACACACCACTGACTGTAGTACACACTCACACACACACACACACACTGTGGAGCATAGAGTATGTCAACCAACCGCATTGCCGTCAAGATGAGAGGGCTTGCAGTCAGCAGTTTGGTTTGGCCTCAGCTGGCTTGATCAGAAGAAGAAATGGGGAGAAAAAAGTTTTTCTTTAGAGGTGGTTTGTAATTAGCTGTCAAACCTGGACCGGAGACGAGGGGGAGAGCGCCAGAGATAGGAGGAATCGCCCGAGACCGGCTGAAAAGGAGGCTCTTGGTCTGCTTCCAAGCATGAATTCTGAAGTTCTGCTACTATTTAATCCGTCTTCAGGCTGTGAAGGAAGCGATAAGCATTTTGTATAAATGATAAAATAAACAGTATGCGTATGTCTGTATTAATCATTTGGTAACCATGGTAACACATATGTGCGTTACCACATCACACATAACATAGACCACACAGTAAGAACATAACCCTTATTGTTAACTCTTTTTCCTCTTCTCAACTACTTGTCATTATTCTTAACATGAGCAAGACAAGTATCTGATATATTGATGATGATTGTTTCGTTGTAAGCTCTTCACATTACAAAAAAACACTCACTGAACCCCGGCCTTTCTGTGTGGAGTTTGCATGTCCTGCGGGCACTCTGTCTTCCTCCCACAGTCCAAAGACATGCAGGTTAATTGCTGACTCTAAATTGCCCGTAGGTGTGAACATAAGCATGGATGGTTGTTTGTCTCTATGTGTCAGCTCTCTTCTCCAGGGTGTACCCTGGCTGCAGCTCCTGCAATTCTGATCAGGTTAAACAGAAAATAGATGAATGGTTTGTTTATAATAAGTCAGTGAAAAAAAAAGGCAGACCAGAACTAAAAGGAAACTATTCATAATATATATTTTTTTGGTTTGGATCAAATGACGAGAACTACAGGTGTGAAAGCACATCTGTTTATAGTGATAGAAATGTTGGTTTTCTATAACACCCATAAAAGTTATAGATGTCACATTAGGTTTTTATATATCAGCGGGGTTAATCAGAACATTTCCTGTTGAATGCGTACAGAGAGAACGCTGGTTTGAACAAAATGTTTTGTCCCAACCTACACTTTGAAAGTGTTGCTGCTGTAGTCGGCAGGTTTCTTCCATCCATTCTTGTAGGTTATGCTACAGCCAGAGAAGGCAGTAAAAGAACGCAACTTCAGATAACAGTAATATGACAGGCAGACGAGTTCAGTCAGTGCTTCTGATTTCAACACAGGTGTGGCTGAGTCACTTAAACCAGATATTTTGGGTGACAGGTTTTTAGCCTTGTAAGGCAGCCCCTTGTGACTGATCACCAACCGTCTTATCCGAATATGGTAACAGAAACATTTGGGGGGTGGAGGAGGTGGTGCTGACAAACAAGCCATTGTACTGCAGGTCAGTGACATAGTCTGTGGGCTTTGGCTGACACACAGCCACAGAGAGGTTGCTGTTCCTGAGCACTCATCAAAAGGACCCAGACTCGAATAACTCTTTTGTCTCTCCACGACTCCTTCTCACAGACAGTTGGCAGCCCTGTCTTCTATGATCAGAGGGGGTCAGGGTGGTTTTGGTCATTACATTACAGTGGCATAACTAAGTGAAAGGGCTTATATAATGTGGTACAGGCTGTCATAACTCCCCTGATACTTGTTTTCATTGGATGATGCTGCTCTTGCATGATTTGTTTATGACTGCTGCTAAAATAAATGAAAACATACTTTTTATTATTTACTTAACTTTCTTTCCCCGCAAATGGACTTTTTACTTTTCCACCATTATGTGTATCCTCCACAGTTTTTTGTCTGCCTACAGTAAAGCCTTTGTGTGAGCTTCACGTCATGTGTTATGTTTAAACACTAGGGTTAATACTCTTGACCTAAATCGACGCCCAAACTTCCTGTTCTACCATGCTGATGAAGTAATGCGATACACACATACTGTTATCATCATGCCGTCGGCCCTGTCCTGCTATCACATCAACAAACACATCCTGTGATGCGAATGTCCATCCTTCTCCCATTGTTTGTCATTGTTGCATGCGCATGTTTGAGTGATCAGTTAAGTGGATGCTTGCCTGTATTGTGTGCAGGTCTTGTTGAAAGATTTTGTTACTCTGCAGTCCCTGGACAGAGGCTAAGATTTCAGGGCCTGCAAATGCATCATGTTTCTGGTGTGTCTTCCCCTTAAGTGCATATTGACACTGCTTAGGTTTCACAAAAGATACATCATAATTGGCAAGTAGATATTTCCTGCATTAGGTTAAGAAGATTTGCAGACAAAATGCAAAAACCACACAAAAAACAAGACATTACGAATACATTGTTTGTATTTGCAATGTCTTATGACTAAGCTGTCCTTACAGAGTGTGTTCAAAACAGGAGTTTTGCCCAGTCATCATGCTGCCTGTCTGCAACCCCAAATACACATTAGCCCTTAATGCTCTGGCTTCTCTGGTATGTCGGCATCATGTGGGCACAGACAGAGGTTTTGGCTGTCTGCTCAGGACCAATTTTGTTAATGTTGCATCATGGCTTGAGTTAAAAATAAAGGACTAATATTTCCAGGACAGAAAAGTAGTTTTTATTACAGTTTTACTTCAAGGTGTCAAGGTAACCCCAACTTTAGAAAGCACAGGAGTAAAACTGTACAAAGCACTGTATTAAAATATAGCCTTTATAGCATCAAATGCTTTTGTTTAAACCCCCCGCAGGCTTTAAGAGTGGCTGCGTACTTTTGGTACTTTCCTCATTCACAGAGAACAGAGGCTGTGGTTAGCTGCAATCGTGCCAGTGTGAAAGTGTGTTTTTCTGTAGGTGTTCTGAGAAGTCTTCTTTCAAGTTCCCGTCATTTCTTGTATGTCTTTTGTGACCAAACACTTGCACACTACTGAAGGTAGTAACATTACTTTCCCTTCCAGCTATGATTGGTGTTGTACTTAATGGTATGATATCATTATGTCAACAAGAAGGAATATTTCCAATATTACAGCATTTTTTTTTTTCTGTACAAATTATACAAGTAATATTGTGAATTATATTATATTGCACACCCCTAGCTAATCGCAGGTTTTTGCCACTATCCGGCTAATGAAAAGTTACCGGACTAAGACTCTTCTCAGAGTATTCAGAACTCTTCTTTGTTTGTATAATTTTCCAACACGTTACTGTTCTCCAGCAAGTAGAAACACTTGCAGAGTCTGTCATTATCAGTCATTTAATGTAACAAGTATATACTTTATAGGAGCCTCTGTGTGAATGCCAAAAACTGCTAACTTCTCCTAGAGAAATGAACCAGTGATGTTGTAACTGAACCGGGATTGTGTGGTTCTAACCCATTTTCACATTTTTTTTCATGGCCACACGCATACAGTATACAGCAGCGGGGGAAATCTGGGCTGTTGGTTTTTGTTATTCAAACCATCCTTCATAGTGTGTGTGTGTGTGTGTGTGTGTGTGTGTGTGTGTGTGTGTGTGTGTGTGTGTGTGTGTGTGTGTGTGTGTGTGTGTGTGTGTGCGCGCGCGCGCTCTCTAAAGCCGTTGCCTGTTATTGAACATGTGGGCTGAGAGTGCCTCTATCCATCTCTACTTTTCTTTTTTCTGAATGTCTTTCAATCTGTGATGGATGATAGAAGACTGAGGGTAAATACCTCCCCTCTCTATCCATCTTTCTTTCACTTAAACTCTGCATCTAATCTCATTCCTTTGTTGTCTACAATCTTCACCTTACTTCCCGCTCACCATTAGCAGCCTGGACCTGGCACGCTGACAGTCCCAGCAGCCTACAGTGAGCTTAGAGGAAATCAGGGTCTGTACCTTGGATTCCTCTTAAATCCCACTTTCACCCTGGTCTCCTCCCGCTGCCACACTCTTCATCTCTGTGACTGTTGTCCTTCTGGTTAACCTGAGGTCACATAATGAACAGTTGTCACAGCCCAGCTGACGCGCCATGTATGAAGTAAGGAAAAGGCATATGACAACAATTACACTGCTGATCACTGCTGAACACCCTACTCACACAGAGGACAGCTGCTGCCCCCCTCTGAGGCCCTGCCTGTCTGTAGCTTTTATTCCTGCTGCCCGGCTGCCCTCTCTTTTCGACATGAGAGAAAGGAGTGGCTGTCAGAGGAGCAGCATGCCGCCTCATCTAAAGTTATGCTGACTCGTGGCTTAAAATGCTGTGTTGCCATGAGGCTGACTGCTACGTACCCGGACATCTCTGTTTTGCATGTTTTCTATGAAAGTCTTTTAACCTAAAAATATAATTTTTCAAGAATTAAAACGAGACTCTGTTAAGATGTTTTGTTGTTTTGTTTTGTTTTGTTTTTTATGTAAAAGCAAAAGAAAAAAAGAAAACAGGTCAAACCTGTACACACACAAACAAAATTATTAAATTCTCTTGACCAGTACAAATTAAATATTACATGTTCAAAATGGAGTAGGAAGAAGTATCCACTTATTTATTCCTACTCCTTCACCTCTACTTATTAATTAATTTATAGACTGTCTCCTGTACATACATTTCTATATACATATTCACAATACAATTCACATATTCATACATACATATCTACATACATGCATGTGCACATATGCATATATGCATGTACACAAATGCACCATACATATTTATAAATCATCATACTGCGTGGGTTTTCTGTGGGTACTCTGGCTTCCTCCCACAGTCCAAAAACACGCACTTAAGAGGTTAATTGGTGACTCTAAATTGCCCTTAGGCTGAATAATCCTTGGGATGAATAATATGTACTTTGTTTAAGTTCCATCTTCAAATTATTCCACAATTTAACCCCACATATTGAAATACACCTACCCTTCATGGTTGTATGAAAACAAAGGTTCTGTGATTTAAACTTTTCCCTCAAATTGTAACCACTGTGCCTTTCACAAAACGTTTTTAAAAAAATATATTTTTATGCTATGTCAAAGCTATGTTGTCAAATCTATAATGATCTTAATAATGAAGTAACTTTAACCTTGTACACTACTCTACATACTATATTGACAAAGTGGAACTGGTATTTCAGGTCACATCCGTCTCTTGGTGTTGTCTCTTCTCATTTCACTTAAGGAGATAATACAGTGCTATTTACATTACTCTGTTAGTTGAAGACATTTTGACTTCACAAGCACAACAAAGTAAAACAACACAGAAAGACAGGAGACATGAAATGTTTTTTTTTCTGGTTTGAGCATAGCACCTTTTGATTTAAAGCAACAATACTTAGAATCTGATACAGGATAGATGGATATGTTTCTTTCCTGCTGTCTGATCCCCAGCTGTGGTTATTCAAGTGTATGGTGCTCTGTGTCAAATGGTCATCTCTGGAGTGTGTATACAGGTGGTTAATGAAGGACCTCACTTAATATCTCCGTGAACTGCCTGTTGGATCTTTTTTAGTTTCGTGACATGAAGGATTGGCGCACTGTAGGAGGAGAAGTCGGTTAGTCAGTGGGCCGAGTATGGGCTCGGTGAAGAAGAGGAAGTAGTACACCACAAGAGACTGTATTGAGTGTATGTAAGACAATGTCAGATAAGAGGGAAGGAAGAAAGATGTATCGTCATAAACCGTAAAATGAGAGTTGAGTGAATCAAAAGTTGTTAAAGAGAGGTTAGAGAGGAGAAGAATACTTGGAGACATTGGTGGTACACATGATAGAAATAAAAGTTATGCCTACCTATTCTTTCCTGAATTCATGCAAAAAAAAAAAAAAAAAGTTACTGTTTTGTCCATCAAACAGTCCAAAACTAAGCGCATTTGAAAAATGAAAGTAGCACATGTTTTTACTATTGCTTGAAAAGTCACATAAATGAACAGATTATTAAAATAATTACAGATAACTTGTCTCTTTATAAGTCTCTCTAATATTTCAGCTCTATTTCTGGTGAGGTAATATTGACATTTTCTGTTCATGTGACTCATTACGGTGCAATATGGAAACGCTGTCAGTGTTGAAGTGGTTCGTCTATACTTTCATGACACTTTAAACTTGAGCTTGTGTGGTTTTCGTAAAACATTGTAGACAGGCATAATGAAATGATGACTTTCGACATCTCATCAGTTTCAGTTTGTTCAAACGAGGCAAGATTCTTGTTGACCAAAACATAGAAAGACAGAGGGGTTTTGGTTACTAAAGTTTGGTCCCAGCCAGTCAATGAGTGAAACTGTTTTATTAATCCTGTTTCTTAAATCCGGTCTGTATGGCACCAACAATGAACCTTCAGCGACCCTCTGCTGCAGTAGCTGTTTGGACGAGGTATGGAGAAACAGTACCACCTACTGCCTGTGATCATAATCCCACAATGTGGTCAGAAATATTGTTGGCTTGAAACAAATCATTAATTGCATTAGTTTTAAACAGTTAGTATGAACATTTCAGCCCTGCAGGCCTTCAGTATGAGAGGGATTATTCCAAAACAAACAAAGAATGTGTGTTTGGAATAAGAGCTCTTACAATCAACTAAAAACTTGAGTGAGCCAAAATGAAATCCACCCTTCAAAGTGTGGTATATATACTAATGCTTACCAGTGTTGTATTGGCAGGTGTTAACATTATTCCATCCCTCACTGCTAAAATATGCACCTATATCGCAGTTCATGAAACGCGTTTGTGCCATAATCAAAAGAATAAGTTTCATAAGCTTGTGGTTCATCTGCTAGACCCGGTTTTACTTCCACCGAAAGTAATAACAAGAACACCATCTTCTCCTTTTTTTTTAGAATAACATCTCACAGTGGCAGAATTACTGTAAGGGCTCACAGAGATATGGCTCGCAGGCCTCGTGAAAGAAGAATATGATGCTGCAGTATATCATGACATGCTTCCTGCCACAAACTAGACTTACAAACAATTCTGAGAATCAGTTTGTTTTTTTCTGTGTATTCGCCCGTGACCTTACTTTTCCCTGTACTATTTTTATGCTGCAGACTACATTCATGAAACAGTTTTGCGGTCTAACTTTTTATGCGGTCTCCTTTATGTCTTTGCTCTGCAGGAGCAGATCCATGTGCCCGTCTACCACCCAACACCCAGCCAAGCCCGACTGGCCACTCAGCTGACAGAGGAAGAGCAGGTCCGCATCGCCCAGCGAATTGGACTCATCCAGCACCTCCCGAAGGGCGTGTATGACCCAGGACGAGATGGCTCTGAGAAGAAGATCAGAGAGTGAGTTGAAACCCTGAGTGATAGCAGCAGTGTACCGATACCATGGCTTAAAATAGTACGAAAATCTAAGGTTATCAAACCATGTACATTTGCTTATCTACAGTTTTGAATTCTACTGCATTAGTATTATTAAGACATCTAAAAAATCTAAAACTCACAATACCTATTAATAACATAGAACATAGTGAAATTGCAAAAGCAAAAACAAAGGCACAGGTACAGGTCGCTGACCCCGCGGTCTAGTTAGAAAAAAAAAAACATATATACGTATATATTAAAAGTCTATATGGTTATAACAGTCCCATTTCCCACAGTATTTGTCTCCCCTCTCCTTTTGTAGTTGAAGAGTGAAAGTCATTTTCTCCATAATGTGAATAGAGTTGATTATGCTAATAGGTAAAATATATTTTTATTAAAATGTTGGCCTGTTAAAATTGTGTCCCAGATTTTTATCGACCCTGTCAGATTTGTACAAAAACATAATTTAATCAAGGCATGAAAAGAGTTAGCTGTATTCCTTGGACCCCTGTCTCACTTCCTGGTTTTAAAATAGGCAGGAGTGGTGTTCAGGCACTAGTCAGCTGTCTACTTTTTGATAAATTCATTCAATAATGTCTTACTCATAACAGGTCAACTCTGTAGCCCACCTAAATAAAAAATAAATAAAAATAAGAAAAAAAAAGTTATGGTCTAAAAATGTGTATTTTGATGAGTATTACAGGAAATTTTAGCAACTTTGAAGAATAAAATGGCTACTGCTGTAGTTTCAAAAAAATTTTTTTCCAACAATCAAAAGTTTTGGCTCCATACAAGACCACTTATGAATTGTAACATGGCGAATGTTCTGTTTGGAAATGGTAGAGTTAAATACCTATGAAGAATTGACAGTCACTGATGTGCTGTATTTGTGTTTTGCAAAAACTTCCAGTGTCCTTCACATTAGAAGTTAAACAATGCCCTGCACGTTATTTAATAGTCAAGTGACATTACAAAATAATGTTTGCGCTTGTTATTTAACTTCCTGTCTGTATTCAGTGTCCAAACAAAGTTTCGTATTGATTGTCTGTGTTCGCCTTCACAGGTGTGTCATCTGCATGATGGACTTTGTGTATGGAGACCCCATCCGGTTCCTGCCCTGCATGCACATCTACCACATGGACTGTATAGACGACTGGCTGATGAGATCCTTCACCTGCCCCTCCTGCATGGAGCCTGTGGACGCCGCGCTGCTTTCTTCCTACGAGACCAACTGACACACACACACACACACACACACACCAACATATACCCACAGACACCTGTGGACCAGACTGAACACACACATACACACACACACACACACATACATATATACAATATGTACACAAATGGACATACACACAACTTCCATCTTCCTAACCTGTATCCTGGATTAGTAAAGTGGTGACATAAAGCAGTGATGGTGTAAAAGATTTAGGATGAACTTTGTGTGTGTGTGTGTGTGTGTGTGTGTGTATATGTGTGTGTGTGAGAGAGAGAGCAAGCATGTATAAATGTGTGCGTGGGCTGCACAAGTTCCTCAGTTGGCCTGCTGGACAGGATTGGAGGAATGAACAAAAGTGTTGGAGTTAAGGATGAGCAGGAAGGATCTGGATTGAGGAAAGGAGGATACAGATGAGAGGATACAAGTGTAAAGGGAAGTCAAGGGGAGTGGATGACGGTTAACTGGTGTGATTAAGAAACCTTTCCAAGATCCGCTTTTATATAAACAAATACACACACTTCCTTTATTTAACCATTTGACAGAATGCAGGAGGATGGACATCTGACTACCGTCATCAGGCTGCAGATTGTGTTTGTTGGACTGCCGAAGCCTAATTACCATGTCATACTGCAAGACAAAGGGAGAGAAACACCCTTCAGAAGATCTGCCAGATGCTTTGATGTGTCTCCACACAGATCATCAGCGTCATGTCTGCTGCAAAAAACTGCCACACATGCAGATATGTGACTTAAAACTGCTAGAGATGGACATCAGATTAAAGACTATGAACATCGGATACATTCTGCAGATGTACCGCAGGCCTCCACTTGGCCTTGAGTTGTCTGTCTGTATAGATCTTTTAGGAGAAAACTGCGTTTGGTCAGTGGATTGATTGTCCTGTGGCTTTGTGAAATCTGTTCTGTGTTTGTTCCGTCATAAGTCATAAGGGCTCCGTTGACACCAGTGTTTACCAACAACACATATATGGCAAAAGTAAATACAGAGTAAATATGCTTTAGTCACTAATGTGATGGATAGCTGGTAGACTCTTGCTGTCAAGCTGTTGACTCTCAGATCACTGGCTAAAGCACAAGCAGACCAGGTGAGAAACCATTGATACAAATCAGAGATATTTGCACTTATTAATCAGACTTGTGGCAAGTTGTTGACCATGTGCATTTAGCATTATGTCAGAGTATGTAATTTGCATTACCTACATTCTCATTACCATTGCAGTGATTTGTAATTAAAGCCTCTGTCTCTGTGGATCAGGAGTGGACACATAATTTATCACTGGTGACATTAATCAAACTACTGAATTAGTCCCAACTTTGGCTCCCCTGTTATCGTTCATATATTGTAAGAACAAGTCAAAGACAGACATAAATACAGGCACAAGGCTGGGCTCATTTAATGCATGTATCATGTCATTCATTTAGCATCCTGTTTTGTTTGGACAGAACAGGTCCTAAAGCAAACACACTGTCTGGGAAATAGTTAACGACAGTAATGTGCCACTGTCACCAGGTGCAACTGGTGGAGAATGAATGTGGTTGACTTGTCTGTCAGAAATATGACTGAAGACTCTTTTTACCTGATGGGGTTACATTTCTATCCATTTTTTATTTTCCTCACATGAAGGTGAGGCTTCAATCTAGATGATCTCGACACATTTTCAAATCATCCTAAGTTACCCAGTTTACTATTAAAGCACAACTAAATACACTTGTTCAGTTTTACTGTCCTTCTCCCTGCTAACTCTGACCTGTAGGCGAGTTGGAAGACTTTGAATTATGCAGGAAATAATAAATCATTTGAGCTCCCCCTGCTTAGCGGGCATGATACAGATCCAACACAGTTTGAAAAAAAAAAAAAAAAAAAATGCCTTTAGTGATCTGTGTATGTGTGTGCATACCTGCTTGTGTGTGTGTGTGTGTGTGTGTGTGTGTATTTGTACTAGGCTTTACAGCCTTTGTGTGTGTGTGTGTGTGTGTGTGTGTGTGTGTGTGTGTGTGTGTGTGTGTGTGTTTGAGATGTGGAGGATGGGTGTCAGCACCTTAGTCTTTGCACAGTGCTATAATCTATGTAACTCTTTATGTTGTACATTGTCCTCCATCAGTACGGTGGAGCCTCATGGCCTTAGGTTACACATGAGTGAGGGGGGTTGTATCAGCTGCTAAAATGTGGAGCAGAGTTCAGTTAACTTCAAGAAACAAGAAAAAGGGGGATGATATGCATATAGTTAAGACTGTAAATGCTGCTGCCGAGCTACCATTGTACATGTCATATCATAAAGGAGACAAAAAATGTGTCAAGAGATTTGTCCAACTACATTGTCACAAAACTAATAAATAAATTGTCTGTATATTGTGGTGTTTGGATTGGATTTCTCTCAAATCACCCGACTCTCTTCCAGAGAAAATTCCCTCTGTTTTCATCTGCAACGGTCCTGCGGTACAGCAGATGACAGTTTTGGATACAAAGCATCTTATTTATTTTATTTTTTATTTTTTGCAGTTTTAGTCTCAGTCTGGACCTAATCAAGGCTGTGGAGATAAATAATGTTAAACCATGTCATTGTGTATGTGTGTTTGTATATGCCGTAGTTCCTCAGAGAGTAATCAAAGAATCAGTTTTAACTAAAACCCCTGATTCATATGAAGACTAGCACTCGCCCACAGCTTTATGTACATTGCTCAGATCAGAGGGGTGCTTGGTGGAGCTGCTTCTTTGAACTTTGCCAGAAGTTAACCCTTGAGCTCTTGTTCATGAAGATATTTCCCGTAATGTGCTAACGGTTCTGAGTTAGAAAATGTGCTCACATCCCAGGAAAGTGACTCATGGGTGTCAACACAGAAAGTCTGACATTCACTAACAATGAAACAGCTGCACAAACCCTTGCTACATTAAGACCAGAAAGAGAGTTGATTTGCTTTGAATCTTGGCAGAGACTTATTTATTTAAAATGTTCAAACTCACAGGAGTGATAAGTGAAGGATGGATTTTCTGCTTTAAGTAGTCCATAGGATTGAACATCAAGGTTTTGCTCATATGTGAATGGGGTACGTATGTGTTGTATATGTGTGTGTGAATGCTTGTTAGACTTCTCCTTGTTTGTAAGCATAAATATGCATATGCTATGTACTACAGGCAAATAATAAATAGACATTGCAACAGAACATAACTGCCAGTGGGTGTAGTTTATTTCCTGTGTGTGCACACTGAGAAAGGGAAGAATGTAGTTTTTTTTTTTTCAACAGATGGACGTGTCTTACAACTGATAGAACTTTGAGGCGGTGCAAATGCCAAATAAACATGTTATTTGTCTTTCTGATTACATGGCAACCTCCCACAACCTCAAAACTCTTGTAGAGGATCATATCACATCCATAACTCATATTTAAGGCCTCTCCGTTTGTTAATGCCATCATCAGACATCCTTGACATTGTTTGCTCAGAATACTGTATTTAAAATTAATTTGATATAATGTAACGTAAGTTTATGGTTAATGCGAGTTATCCTCATCACAAAAGCTTCAAGGTTTTTCTGACCATGTGGCTTTACCTGTGGTTCCTGCAACTATATTGCTACTATATGTATAGTAGATATAGATATAGATATAGATAAACCATTTTCCTCCTGCTCTTCTTGACCTGTGCCCAAGAGTTCATAAATGGAGTTCATTAGCACTGGATTTTTCACAAGGCACCATATTTATTAAAGCACTCTAAGAATACACAGCTTCATGTTTGGACAACAAAATGCACAAATCTCTGGTTTAATATATTTTGAGGACAAATTACGGCTAAATAATCTTATAATAAAAATAAAAGTATAATAAGAGAAATTCGTCTTTTGACAACGCAATTCTTCATTTAGTTTGTTAGTTTTAAGTTGGACAGCAGCCACCTACCTCAGCGGGGTTTAAGCCGGTGTTGGCAGCAGGAGGACGGTTAGCTCTCCAAACCGCCCTCCGCTGAATCACTGTGGATCCATCATTATATTACTGTTTAAACTATTTTCATGCTGACTTACCCATATAAGTGTCTGACTCACGTAGCACTCTTATTCTGAGTGATAATGTCTAGATGTATTTTACATTCATATATTTATATATTTTAAATATTGTCCATTTAATGTGACGCAACACTAAAATGTATTGTGATGACCTGTGTCTTATTTATTTATTTCATATATATATATATATATATATACATTTCGTCACAATTCTGGTATTTTTTTGGAGACACTAGGTCACATAACATGAAAACGATTGAAAAAACTGTCAATATTTCTACTGTTCTAATATAGCACACTTATTTTGATTCATAATGTGTCATTAATTTATTTTACATCCATATTTTATTTCCATATTTATTTATTTTTCAATCAATATCTTCCATGTAATATGGCCCAGTCAGTAATACCAAAAAATACTACAGTAAGACTACACTGGCACACACACACACACACACACACACACACACACACACACACACGTTTCACTCTATATTTTAATGCTTCTTCTATTTTGTCTAAATATGTTTATAGATATAGAATTTTTTTTCAATAGCATCCATGTGACCCAGTAGCTCTAAATAAATGCCAAAAGTCACTAAAATCCAGTATGAGGAAGTGTGTGTGTCCTAATTGGCAGCGTGGTGTTCAGTATGTTTGCTATTGATTGGGGTCACTGGGTCACGTCACATGAAAACGATTAAAACTATTATTTTCTGTAAATGTAACTATTTACACAAGCAACAAGTGTGTTACATAAGACCAATTTAGTATATTTTCCAAATGTTTCACTAATATGGCCTAATAAGTCAACATGAAGGTAAAAACACCAGTATTTTGTTTTGGCCCAGTCAGCATGAAGGTATTGGTGGATAAAAACGTGTCGTGTTATAATAAGATTAAAAATAAAAGGCAGTTTAAAAAAAATCGTTTTCATGCCATGTGACCTAGTGACTCAAACCAAACCAGAAATTGTTGCCAAATGTAAAATAAAAATGAGACACAGGTCTTCACAATACTTTTTGATTTGCGCCACATTGTCACATTACATGTAAGCTACTGAAAGCAAATCATACATTTTATATAGCCTAAATATTATATAAAATACACGATATAAAAAATATAGACTGTGTCTGTTAGGCCAGTGTAGTGTTTCTTTGTTTGGAGTCACCGGGTCATATAACATGGAAGGTATTGAAAAAAAATTCCATTTTCTATTAAAATATTCATGTAAAATAAATTTACTACACATTATAAAACAAAATAAGAGTGTTACATGAGTATGTTTTTATTTAATCATTAATATGGGCATAAAAGAATAGAAAAAACATCAGTACTGTGTCATTAAAAAGTAATGTAATGATGGATCCAGTGGTTAGGCGGAGGGCAGGGAGGAGAGCTGACCGTCCTCCTGCTGCCACCACTGACTTAAACTGTGAACAACGCCGCTGTCAAAAGACGATTTACTTCCTGTAAGATTATTTTGTTGTCATTTTCCTCTCAATATATATTAAACCAGAGAGTCTCTGGTTTTTAGTCTAGTTAGAGAGCTTTCATAAATATGTAACGATGTTGTAAAGTTGACTTCACTGCGGTGCTTTACGCTGCTGTCTAAATCATAAAAACAGTCTTAATATATGAGCAGAGGAAGACTTTGTAAACTCTAAACCTGTTTACAAAGATGATGGAAAAAAAAATAAAACTTCACATTAACATTAACATTAACATAAGGTGTCAGTGATATGCTAAAAACTGACTGTATTACCTGCATGTGGTTTTATTAAGGATTAAGTTATAAAGATTAAGACACAGGAGACAAAGAAAATAAGGAAGTTATGTAGAAGGACAAGACACACACACACACACACACACACACACACACACACACACACACACACACACACACAGATAAAACACAAAAGAGATATCAATTGCCATTTATTATGTCACATTATTTGAAAGAAAGAAAGAAAGAAAGAAAGAAAGAAAGAAAGAAAGAAAGAAAGAAAGAAAGAAAGAAAGACACACTTCATAGAGATAAATCTTACAGTGCAGCTGTTTTGGATTGCATCAGCAATTGTACCTCATTTGACATTGCCATTGCTTTGCTAGTCAAGCTCTGTTAGTGATTGTGTCATTTGTCTTATTGTACATAAATATTCCAATTAGCACTTTGGAAACAATGCATAGGCACAGCATAGGCCTAGTCTGTAGTCTGTACATTGTAATATTCATTTTGAATGTTACTGACTTAAGATTGCAACATAAGAGCAGCAATGAAACTAAAATGTACTAGTTGACTCTCTGTGGCTTTGTCTGTACTGGTTACAAGCAAGAATTCTATTGTTATGAACCAAAATCTTATTAGTATACGCACTTTTTTAAAATCTTAGTATACCAAGATTTATTTTCACTTATAAAAATGTGTTTGGTCTCCCTTTTCTCTCCAAACAGCATGCAAATGTGTAAATAAAACAAAAAAAAAAACAGTTCACACACTGTTTCTAAGTGATTTATGAAGCCATTTCATTATTATAACATTTTAAGAAAATATAGGATAGAATGTTAAAGTATCCGCAAAAAGGCACAAGTATAAGAAGGTTTCATCTTCATCCTTCTCCTCCTCATCTTCTAGTCTGTGAGAAAGAGAGAGAAAAAGAGTTTATATCACAAATGTATTCTTAGGTAAACATAAATACTAATAATGCAATCATAAATACATGCAATAATATAGGCATATGAGAAATAAACATTATAATAGTATATATATTTTACCATGGCACACACAGATCCATGAAACAAAAAGAGAAAATGAAACTGATCAGCTTTTATTCATCACAAGTCATGACAAAAATGTGATTTTGCTGTTAAAATAAAATAAAAAACAAATAGAGAGTGACCTTTGTGCACAATTTTAATTTTTAATGTACCACAGGTTTTAGCTTCACACACAGACGTGAGAGGCTCGTGTCCTCGGGTGTTGTTGGAGATCAGCCTCCTCCTCACACCGTCCAGCCAATCCAAACTCTATACAGCTGGGTCGTCGTCAAATGACTCCCGGATTGAAGCCCATATATGGTTAACTCCTCCTTCTTCTTTTTCTTTTTTTTTGTATCGTATTAATTGAAAAAATAAAAATAACCTGACCACTCCTTCCCCTACGTCGAGTACAGGCCTGCACACTCGAGATATCACCCAAAGGCCTTTTGATTATTTTTAAACCTGCCTTCAGCTCCAGTTAAACAGTCTCAGGTCAGCTGGGAAGGTTTCTAACGCTTGCATGGTAAAATATAATACGTGAGAGCAGAAATAAATGCTAAAGCGTGTATGAAATTATAACACATCGTTACTTGACGTTTTATTTTTTTATCCGCAGTCAGACAGGAACATCAAAATTAATCCAATCAGAGCAAAAATGTTGAAGACTTTGTGGAAATATTTTGAGAACTGAAATGAAAATTGAAATCGCGGCCTTTAGCAAGCTCCGCAGTTCAGTACACACACAGCAGTCTACTAACATTGTGCATTAATATGATCTGCAGTGCATTAACAATGTACTGCCGTGTTGTAGCGGTTCAGTGGTGTGATACACACACGCTCATGGGCCGGATTACAGACACTATAAGAAATATTATTTTTATGGTGTATTCTTCCTCTTTTTTATTATTATTATCATTATTTTTTTTTCATAAATATATAATTTGGTCAACAAATACAAGAGTTTATATGTGTATGTGTATAGATGACATGTGTGTATATGTGACCACCACAAGTAGTAGTAGTAGTATATATATATATATATATATATATATATATATATATATATATATATATATATATATATATAGATTTAAGCAGACTAGTACAAATATTTGTTTTTTTACTTTCAATCTAATAAATTTCTAATAAATGTGTCAGTATTCTTTTTTATGTGTGCTCACTGTGACGCAATAACAGTAACAAACAACACTTGTTTGACTTTGATAAATGATGTGTGTGGTTTTATGACCACTTACAGAAAGTCCCTGCTCTGAGATCATTCCTTACCCGAAGATTTGTATTAATCCTGTTTATAACTATATGAGTGAACTAACTGTTGACCTAAACCTTTAATATTTGAGTGGTTGGCCTTCATGTGGATGAGCGTTTTTTTCTCTGAGTGTTTTCATGAATAGTTGGCGAATAAAACGTTTCATACGCAGCCTGCACAACAGGTTCTGCATTTACATGATGCATGCCTTGTCGTGCGTGCTGTAGTCAGTCAGTATTTTTGAAGTACTAGTAATGAGATTGCTCATCTTCATTGAACAAAAATCAAAACACGAAAGCACGATGTGGAAACCTCACTTAACCGTTGAACATGAAACGTGGATGTCAAATAGCATAAAGTGCCACGATATTGTGTTTCAGTTCCAAGTCAGACTGAAAGGGAGGATGACAACACAACCACTACATGTGGGTGTCAAATGGCATAAAGTGTAATGTTGTTTCAGCATGTTTGAGTCCCAAGTCACAGCACGAGGGCAACATGTGGGGCCATATATTCTTCAATGAGGCGTCAAAAAAGCTCATTATTGTGTTTAGTTTAAGATAAAATAAACTTGTGTTTATATATGCTATACTTACAATTTTTAAGTTTGCTGGAAACTGTGAATAATAAGGAAACAATCAAATTGTGACAATCAACTTCCTTTCTGATGAAAACAAATTTACAGCCACCACAGTCCTCATATCACACCGAGACGTATAAAATAACCCTCATAACAGGAACCACAACTGCTCTTAACTCTTATGTGTAAATGCATATGTAGATTTTATTTTTTTTAATTTAATGTTGCCTAAATGTTTCTGCTACGTGTTTGTCTTTATTTTATGCGCACCTGCACGTCAAAGACAAATTTCCATCGCTTTGCGTCAGATAATTAATTTTTTGCCTGGTCTTTAAGATAAAAATCACAACAACATATAGGACTAAGAGGGATATTATTGCGCTCTCCGTTATATTGGCTGACCTATTTTCTTCATTAGACTACTGATTGAAACTCAAACGCTGCCCTTAATACCATTAAAAGAAGCTTATAACGTTTATAAAGATGCAAACAACAAAATATAAATGATAAATGGATTCTCGTCCTTAGCATATTTGTTTTTGACAGAGCAACTCACTAATTATGGTTTTTAATTCTTTATATCAACAGAAGCAAATTTAACCTGGATCATGTTGGTTTATTTTGGCCATACAGACGTTGTTTTCACAGCTGTCTCCATTTTTTTAGACTCTGGTGGAGCAACAGAAATATTCTTCATATTGAATACTCCATTGGTGTGCACTGGGTTATTTTATCTACCCAAATGCCGGGTTGAGTCTGTTTTTTCTGTGTTATTTCCAGGGAGTTTGGTATTTGACAATTGCTGCATCTACCCAGCGACATCCCTTCTCTCGCGGGTATCCTCCTCTTGTATGAGGGGAAAGGAGAGTAACATTTTATTCATTTATTTATTTATTTTTTGCGCCTTTTACCCAAGTTACACACAACCAAAAGCTATCGCTGTCTGCGTTACGTTACCATGCAACTTTCGGTCCATACTCTGCTTAAAGCTAACGTTGCTGAGAGCCATATCCCGTAAAACTGCAACACCAAGTTGCATTGCACTTTTATGTAATGATACATGAATCAGAAATTTACATTATATGGGTTTCTAGGAGCTATTTGCACGTCGTTTTTAACATTACAGACAGGTATGCTTGTTGGATGTGTGTATAGTATCTACAGTATAAATAACCAGAAAACGCTGTTAATTATGCATAACTTTAAGCCTTAGTATAATTTGAACAGGTGAGTTATATGAAAATTGAGCTTGGGTACGGTTGCCTCAAGTGGACGTTTGAGGAACTGCACCACATAGGCTTCACTGGAGTTGTTTTTGATCAGGATTTGTCCTTTAATGTCCACATAAAACAAATTTCGAGGACTGCATTCTTCCACTTACGTAACATTGCCAAAATCAGATGCATCGTGTCTCAAGCGGATGCAGAAAAACTAGTCCACGCATTTGTTACTTCTAGGCTGGACTATTGTAACTCTTTGTTATCAGGCTGCTCCAATAAGTTTCTTAGGACTTTGCAGCTAATTCAGAATGCTGCTGCACGTGTTCTGACAGGAACCAAGATCAGAGATCACATCTCTCCCATTTTGGCTTCCTTGCACTGGCTACCTGTTAAATCTAGAATAGAATTTAAAATTATCCTCCTTACATACAAAGCTCTTCATGATCAGGCACAATCATATCTAAAAGAGCTCATAGTACCTTACTACCCCTCTAGAACACTGCGCTCTCAGGATGCTCGGTTCCTTGTGGTTCCTATAGTTTCCAAAAGTAGATTGGGAGCCAGAGCCTTCAGCTATCAAGCTCCTCTTCTGTGGAACAAACTACCATTCTGGGTTTGGGAGGCAGACACGGTCAACACCTTTAAGAGTAGACTTAAGACTTTCCTTTTTGATAGAGCTTACAGCTGGCTCAGGTCATCCCTTAGTTATGCTGCCATAGGATTAGACTGCCGGGGGACTCCCGTCCTCCCCTCTCTCTCTCTCTCTCTCTCTCTGTGTGTGTCTCTGTCTCTGTCTGTCTCTTTCAGGGTTATGCCTAGTCAGGCAGGGTATTGGTTGAAGATGCAGTCACATCTCCCTTTACTGAAAACTCTCTCTTTCTCTCTCTCTCTCTCTCTCGCTACCATATCTCTCTCTCTCTCTCTCACCATCTGTAAACATACATGTTTCATTAAAGCATGTTACTAACTAAACTTCTTCCCCGGAGTTTCTGTGCTCTCTCGTCCAGCAGGTTCTCATGGATCGTGGCTGCTGCTGTGGTCCTGCACGACGTCCACTACATATATTACTACTGTCATTATTGCTACCATATCTCTATTACAGTTTATAGTTAGTTTATGATTTGCTGCTGCTGTGCATCTGTGTCTATCTCTATCACAAGTTCCACTGCTACTGTAATCATTTTATCATTCATTGTGATTCATTGTCATTTTGTCAGTCATTGTAATTGTACAATATGTTTGTGTTGATTTGTTCTGTACACGTGACATCTATTGCATGTCTGTCCGTCCTGGGAGAGGGATCCCCCCTCTGTGGCTCTTCCTGAGGTTTCTTCCACCCTTTTTCCCTGCTAAAAGGGTTTTTTGTGGGCAAGTTTTTCCTCACTCGAACCGAGGGTCTAAGGACAGAGGGGTCACTCCTGTACAGATTGTAAAGCCCTCCGAGGCAAATGTACTTTGTGACTTTGGGATATACAAATAAAATCTGATTTGATTTACATTGATTCACTTCACACTGGAGCTTCCACAGTCACTGTTAGTCAATTAGCTAGCCAAATAATTGCACATTCTCTAGAAAAGAAACTGGGCTGGTGGCTAAGATTTATATAGCTGGTGATCACACTAACTTTTTTTGCCTCTTAATCTCACTGCTTGAAACAATAAGAAAATGTAGGGAAAGTCACAAAACTGCTGGTGGGAATTTATCCTGAAATGGAAGTTAGTGAGGCTTTTTACAGTATTTTTATAGAATAGACTACTTGACAGTTGTTGGAACAAAAATGTGTATTTTGCTTGCGTTGTTTATTTGTTTAGATTTCACACATTCTTTTTATCACAATAATTTCCGGTTAATTGGCACAGGGGTGCAGTCCCTCCTTATTTACCTGTTCATTTGGGTTGCGAGATGCGGACAGAGAGGGTGAGTTGATATATTCTGTTAAGTTACATCAAGTTAAGTTTTGTTTGTTATTCTTTTGTTTGATAAACAGTATAAAATGGATCTGACGTCACTGTGGATCTGATGTCACTTTTGCTCTTGAACGAGGCACAGCAGAGAGCCTACTTAGCGGCCCTTTTTTCATGGATAGTCGCTGCGTTCTAGTCAACAGAAAATAGCAGCATCCACTCTTCAGCATTGAAGGGAGTCTGTGTGGGATTGAAAGCATTGACTCCTTGGATCACAGAGTTTTTGACTGAATGAACATTGTTGGAAACATTTGGTCTTTGACCTTCTTCTGTGTGGATTTATGAAACCACATTTAACTGCTGTTGCAATGGAAACGATGTGGAAACGTTTGATGAATTGTGCATGTTGGAAACTAGATGCATGAGCTTGAAGTGCCTATTAATATACTAGTTGTCATAAAGAAGTTGTCCTACTGGCTGAGGGATAAATAGAAAACCGTGGCCTGTGATCTAAAAACAAAACAAAAACAACAACAATCAAAGAGCTACCTTTAAGGATCTAATGGACTTCCTTCCATTGGTGGACTTCCTTCAATATCAACAGATCCAATATTTGAAGATATCAAAGACACTCCAGCAGCAAAGATGTAAGGAGATCTTAACCAAGAAGGAAGGAAGCAGCTGAAGACAGTGCTGTAGCTCTATTCATACATGGTTTGAATGGGGATGGTGAAGATAGCTGTGAGCTCTCAATTAGTGCCTGTACAAGTTAAGTCCAGGAAATGCAACAGTGCATACTCATGCATGTCTTGACCGGGTATTTTGCACAGTGGGGTTACTGATTAAGCTTCACCTTCAGGGAAGCAGATCAAATATTCTATCAAGAACCGTGGCTCAAAGTAAAGTTGCTGAAACCAGCATTGTTTCGAGCCTAGAGATCACTAGACCAGATAGCAGCATTTTTTGTGATGTCTCACACATATACACTCAGAGGACTACACAAAGGAAAACACAAAGGAAACATCACACATCACAAATGACAATGAACACTGACCTAGACTCTGATATAGTGTTGCTGCTTGCCTGCCACATGTGAATCTGCACGTCCGAAAACGATGAGACAGCTGATCATACAAGTGGTTTTACTGGGGCTGGTGAAGACAGCTGCAAGCTCTGAATAGTGCCTGTACAAGTTAAGGCTAGGAAGGCAAATGCAACAGTACATACTTGAGGATTTCTTGGTTGTATTTCATCTTGTATTTGACATGTTATCTAAAGGTTGTGCAGAGAAAGTTCCAGATGGTGTTTTCTGAACACAATGATGGCAGAAAATGGTTATCGACCACGACATGGAATTTTAAATCCACAAAAGAAAAAACTTCGAGTGGTGTTTGAATGTGGAGTGACATTTTGGGGAGTTGCACTAAATTCTCAGCTCTTACAGGAGCCAGACCTGACCAGTACATGGATGGTAGTTTTGGCTCCGCTTCATCCAGACAAAAAATCACAAGACCCACAAGAACAGTACAGTTGAAGAACTAGCTAATACTGAGATGGCGGTATCCTGCTTTTGCCAGAAGAAGAGATTTGCTAACGAAATCTCAAGTTTGAGGAAAGGAATCAATGTTAAGAGGACGTCACAACTCAAAACTCAACACCATTCTGAAAAATTAGGTATTAAAAATTGGTGGGTGGATTAGCAGAGCAGCAACGCCAGAGAGATGAAACATCCTGTTATTGTGCCCAGAATATCTCACACATCTATATGTTATCTAAACTGAGCAAAAATATTGGATTCTTGGTGCCACTGTGCCAGTCAGAAGAATTGTACGAAAGTGTGTTGTTTGTATAAATGCTACTCCTGGACAACAACAGATGGCAGATTTGCCCCTGGATAGAGTCTCTCCTGATGAACGTCCCTTTACGTATGCTATGGTGTTATTTTCACGTTTAGCTGTAAGAACAAAGAAAGTGGCTTTACTTGACACAGACTCTTTCATCAGTGCCCTTTGCCATTTCACAGACAGATGTGGTCAAGTGAAAGAACTACAATCTGACAATAGCACCAATTTTTGGGGAGCTCAGCACAAATTAAGGGAGACAATTAAAGCCTGGAATCAAGGAATCATGCACTGCTCAAAAGAGAAATCAAAATGTGTTATTGGTTCTGGATTTTCCATCCCCCTGCTGGCTGACACAATGGAGGTGAATGGGAAAATCTTGACAAGAAACACAGTTCTTTGTGAGGCCAAGGCTATCCTCAACAGTCGTCCAATCACAGAGGCTTCTACATTTCCAAACAACCTTGAAGCACTTACCCTAATTCACCTTCTGCTTTTTAAGACTACGCCATCCCTGCCACCAGGGCAGTTTCAAAAGAAAGACATATCCTCACCGCAAATGGAAGCAAGTTCATTATATATCAGAACGGCATTACCATATCTTGGATGCTTTTTCTAATACGCCAGTATATCCAAGTAATTTTACTGTTTACTAGACAGTTAATATAAAGCAACATTTGGATAAAATATTCCGTAAATTTTTGTATTAGAATTAACTCACTTAATATAAACAAGCATTTGAATTGAATATTCAACCCATCCTGCTATGGGGTGCCATTTGTAAAGCGGCTCACGCTGAAAATAACAGCAACATTTTGTCACATTTAGCTTCAAACAGTGTTTAAAAAACTGCTGTGAATTTTTGAGAGTCACTTTTTTGCACATTTGACAACAATATTTGTCAACTTAGAGATATTTTAAATATTTAAATCCAAATGTTAAATGTTACACCTAAATGTTAAACGTTAAATCTAAATCGAAATGTTAGGTCTAAATGTTAAAACTAAATCTAAATCTAAATGTTAGATCTAAATGTAAAATCTAAATCTAAATGTTTCTGGTGAAACTAAATATTTAACTAATATGCAAATTCAAATGCCTGTAACCGGAAGTACCAAAATAAAAGCTCGAGGAGGTCAGAGTGTGTTTATAGTGGGAAATAACGAATAAAACCCATCTTATCCGGGGAAATGGACTCTTGGACATGGATTATCGTGATAATAACTACCTAAAATAACAAACACGTTTGGAGAAACTTTATTTGAAGAGTACTTTGAGTTTTTAGTGTCACTTTTATGAAGGGTGCGGGACTTATGACCTGTAGCCACTATAGCCAGCCATGAGGGGGCTCACTTTGACTGATCTGTCATGTTCGCTTGCATAAGGGCCAGCAAGATCCTACACCTGCCCGCCTCCACCGGGCACACTCTACTCTACACGGTAGCTCTGCAAACATGTCAATGAATGAATCGGCGTTAGCAGAGACTATCAGCAGCGACGACAACAGCGACAGCAACCGCCACAGGGCCACCACAGGCCACCTCGGTAACTATGTTTTCCAAATCACGTAGCATTGGATTCTTGTCAAGGCTAACTTAACCAAACTAGCTAACGGTAGCCAGTAGAGATTTGCTACTACTTATTAATTAGTATATTATAACATATTATATATTAATCCAATGCTACGTGATTTGGAAAACATACTTACCGAGGTGGCCTGTGGTGGCCCTGTGGCGGTTGCGGTCGCTGTGGAAAGATTTTGTATTTAACATTTGGATTTAAATATTTAAAATATATATCTAAGTTGACAAATATTGTTGTAAATGTGCAAAAAAGTGACTCAAAAAAATCACACCAGTTTTTTAAACATTGTTTGAAGCTAAATGTGACAAAATATTGCTGTTATTTTCAGCCTGAGCGGCACCGCATAGCAGGATGGGTTAGACTAACCCAACCTGAGATTATGCTAATAGTTGCCCAGCAGTGTGGTTAAAAATATCATGGTTTTGGGTTTTCTCGTTTAGTATTTCCTGTTTTATGTTTAAAAAGTCTTTTCTCGGGGGATCTTTTTCCTGTGCTTTCTATCACCTGCTTAATTAGTTATTTAGTTTTCTTGCATTTAATCCATGTGGTAGCCTCTGTGGCTGTGAAGTGAAAGCCAGAGCCACCACAGCTTCACAGCAGCTCTTCAGAAAACTATGAGTGAAGTCAAGAATACGACGCCCATTCTTTATACTGTCTATGGTTTTCCCCCTTTCACTTTTCAGGTCGTCCATATTAGTTTCCCAGTCGTGTGTTGAACTGTTTTAATGTTTCTTCTCCTTTTAGTGTCCTTCATATTGGTTCTGTATTTATTATTGATTGGATTTTTCTTAAATGGTTAAATTAACGTTGTTTTTATCTGGACTCATCAGCTGCTTTTTGTCATTTTGTGTTAACCTGTCTGTCTAGTAAGTCATTAAAGTTCCCTTTTATTCTTTCTGCCTACCTGTCTGTATTTGAGTCCACATTTTGAACTAAACCATAACTAAAAACCAAAAACAACCCAGATTGGACTGTTTTAGACGCTGTTTTTGGGGTGTATATATAGCACAAGTTTTAGTTATTTATTGTGGATAAGAGTGAATAAAGAATCGTTCTTACAAAGTAAGACTTGGATTTGTGCGCAGGGATCTATTTTATTGAGAGACTACTCACGTGAGTTCAAATACTCGTTGATGTATCCGACAATGTCAGTACGACCTGCATCCTCCGCGAGCTGCCTGGCGGTGCGTCCCTGCCCGTTGGGCGTTTGGGGGTCCGCGGTGCGTCCGATCAGCAGCTTGACCACCTCCAGATGGCCCCGCATGGCGGCCAGGTGAAGCGGCAGGTTATCTTTGTAATCACAGAGGTTTGGATCTGCCTTGTAGTCCAGCAGCAATCGCACTGAATCTACAAATCCCTCACGCGCGGCGTCGTGAGTCACGGTGAGCCCGCAGACCGGGTCACGTCGATCCGGGTCTGCTCCCGCCTTGAGAAGTACCTCAATCACCGGGGTGCTCCCCAACATCACCACCTACACAAAGACAGACGGAGGATGAACACAAACAGACATATCTGAGTGTGCGGTCTCTCCAGACAGACGAATGAGATTTTTAAATGACTGAGCACGAATATGTGAGAATGTGGGCGTAACAAGTGATCCTAGATTTGGCCTCATTCGACTTTTATGGACAAATAACGTTAATAGATAATAAACTAATTTGGCTTATATCAAATAAAGATTAAGGAGTGATGTAGTTTGTTTTTCAACATCGAAATGCGATTAGATTTATTATTATGAGGAGACTAGAATTACTCTCCAGTGATAATTTTAATATATCACTATAATTATCACTATGTTTAGTAGTAGCAATAGTATATTAGTATTACTAATATTGACTTTTGCCTGAATATGACTTCTACAAACTATATTACAAAGATCCAGGCCTGTATAAACGCAAACAGGAGAAATTGCGCAATGAAGTCAGGCCTTCAGTCACCCTTTTCCTCAAACCAAGATTTTGTCACTCTGCTCTCACACTCTCACCAATAACCCTCCATTACACTTACAGCCTAACTCAGATTAAGCCTTTTAGGCTATTATGCGTCATTAGACTTTTATACATGTACATACATACTTTTATAATATTACGAGATAGTAATTATGGTCTATTAACAGTCTGGCTTATATCAAATAGAAACCAAGAAGTGATTTTTTCAACACTGAAACAAAATTAGAGTTGTATATGAAATGTGATATTTATATATGTATTATTATGAGGAGAGTAAAATGACGCTGTAGTGTTCATTTTAATATGTTATTATTATAAGTATCATTAAAGTAATGACTAGTAGTAGCAATAGTAATATTGGTATTACTATTATTGACTTTTGCTTGAATGTGACTTAAAATACTACAAACTGTATTAAATGATCCAGGCCTGCATAAATGCAAACAGTAAAAAAACTGCGCAAGCATTTCAGGCCTTCAGTCACCATTTTCTCAATCCACCATTTTGTTACTGTGTTCTCTTTCTCTCTCTCTCTCTCTCACACACACACACACACATCATACACACTCTCTTTCCTCTCTCTTTCTCTCTCTCACACACACACCAGTCAAATTGAGTTTTGCTTTGTTGCATGTCTCTCCTTTATTACAATACTACTAAAATGGTCTTATTCTTTAGTATATCTCAATAACTTCTTTCTCGGGGTCAAAAGGTGCAACATCTATATTGGAACTACTTTAAATTATGAAACTTATTAGTAATAGAGGGACAGTTTATTGCACCATTAAAAAATATTCATACTAATCATTATATTGATGATAATCTGACATGAAATAATTAACATCAAAACTATATATTTCAGATTTTAGTTTGCTACTGTATGTATATGTATTTTTTTTTACTTGTATGAATCTAAAGTCCAAACTCCTCTCTGCCATCTGTCTTCAGATTCACACAGATCAGTCTGAAAACTATTTATATATATTTAGACTATTTCGTTTGATACAACAAAGAACAAAGTCCACTGGATATTTGAAAATAAAACATGAGTAGCTCCTATAACAGCACACTGAGACGAGGAAGTAAAACCTGCTGCTTGTTTCACTACAGTCTGAACAAAACATATTTTTCAAACTTTAATTTTGACAAAGAGATTCACCAACCTGCAGTGCAGTTCTGCCGAATTTATTTAGTCCATTAACATCTGCTTCTTTTTCCAGCAAAGACAAGACTTCAGGTAGGTTTCCCATGGCAGAGGCAGTGCAGAGCTCGTCAACTACTGACTTATCAGCCATTCTTGTAAACATAAAATAAAATAAAATAAAATAAAATAAAATAAATATATATATATATAGAGAGAGAGGCAGAGAGAGAGAGAGAAAGAGAGGGAGAGAGAGAGGCCAAGGTTTTTGACGGGCTATGTGGAAAAATACTGAAAACATCCAGGAGGCAGCCTAGAAGATAAATGTGTTCTAGGGAATACACGCCCACCCTTGCATCAAAGGTGGACTAACCTATCAAAGACCAAATCCATATATATCTTTATCTAACTGGAACGGGTTAACATGTTTTATACCTCACATGCAAAGCAAAAAAGAAAAAAAGAGAAAAAAAGGGAGTTAAATATGCTTCCTTTGATTTATCACGATGGATGTTTATATAAACTGAAAGTATTATTGTTGCATTGTTTAACCTTTAAATCACTATAACTTCTTTTAATGTTAATTTAATTTCAGATATGTATATAATATTGATTGGTGAATAACTAGGGACTTGCTCCAATGTTAACAGAGTAAACAATGATATATGACGGTTAAGGATTACTTTTACTTTTAACAAGCTCTGTCCAAGAATTTACAATGTGCATTTTACACAATAATAGGCGATGTATGATCATTTCTCCACTTTTTCAGCTTATATTCTGTGTGTGGTATCAGTATTTTAGCGCTCAGTCAGTATCCAGACGAGCAATAAAGGCATCTAGCTCTATGATCTGTGCAATTTTATCTCTAAATGAAAAAATGCTTAGTATTCTGTTACTTTAAGATTTTCTATGTGGCCCTAACGTTATGCAATTCAGCTGCAAAACATATTTTGTTACCTCTGAATGACTGACATACTCTATTTTGATTCTGTTTGTGGTATTGTAGGTCATAACAATATGGAAACAAAGTAAAATCAACAGTTTTTTTCTACATGTTGTTAGAGCACTACCTCACAGCATTGACTGTCTTATGATCTGATATTTGGCGAATGATCTGGGGCTTCTTCTGAACTGAATCTAATACACTACGATTTATAGCCTCACATGAGCTATACGTATTTAAAACAGGCTTACCTATTTTTTATATGCATGGGATATAACCTACATGCAGCTATAATAACCTTAGTAATCGAATCTTAAATGTGCAGGAGTGATACTTGAGGGAAAAAACACCTTACTTTAAATATGATTAAAATCATAATACGAGTCTTCCTCCGTGTAACTCGTCATTGGATGTCATCCTACCGAGTGGAGCGCTGAAAAAAGCAAGCACACAAAAAAAAACATAAAAACACAAAAAAAAACAACAACAGAGGAAATAAATCAGTATAAAATGGTTACATCCACGCATATTATAAAAAGCTGTGATGTCACTTCCCGCTCATTTTCAAATCATTTTGCCAGAATATAAAAAGTGCGTGTATTGCGTCTACCATCTTGTTATAATGGCAGCATGCGCAGCGCCGAGTGACTGAGAGAGGAGAGGCGAGGTGCTCGTCACAATCATGACTCATTCCAGATTTTCAAAAGTGAACCTACCGATGATCCATGAACGACTGTCACAGCGATGTTCCAATGACTTTCTCTCAAACTGTGGCACACAGAATAAATGTCCAAAACACAATAAAGGTCCTGATAAAATATCGTCACTGACATTACAAAGTATGAAGTGAAGCTGCAGGAGGAAGGATGTTTGCCCTCACGGCTTAGCAGAGTAAATATTTTTTGAAATACTAACCAAAAAAGATGAGATGTTGTGATTGGATAGGACCTAAATGATAGGCGGGACGAAGCTGGAAAAAGGAACCATGATGCAGTAACAAGGCAACGGTGATAAAGGAGCCCGCATGCATTATTGCGATATAGAGATTTTACTCCACGATGGTCACATTGTAGCATGGTGATATAATCTACGTCATATTTAATTAGGCTATAATTTCTAGTGAAAAGAAAGACAGTGTTTATAGTATCATCGGCAACATCTTTCACTTTCCTTACATCATGCTGCCCTCTAGTGAGGAAACAGAAGACACCACAAAGCCAGCTTTGGTTTGCTCATGGTTTGGCTGAGGTCAGGTGTATAATGATTTACTGTAACTATAATTTATGCACCACTGTTCACACAGAAAAGAGATCACATGAGGCCATGCGCACTTTGACATGATCATCATCAAGGCTTTAATTAACGTGATTTAGTGTGATAGAAAAAGCATAATACGGTCAAATATGCTGACTGCTGCTGTCAGATGTAAGTGGCTGTTATGGTACGCACACATAGTTGCTGTGCGTAAAGATCAAAAGCTTTTGTGCTTTCTCGGTACCAGGGGTTCAGTCTAGAAGAGACAGGCATGTGATGCATTCATAATTGCAGGATTTCCTCATGCGCTATCGGCTGACAGTTGAACATATTAGTTGTGTTTGTTGTCTGTGCAGGTGGAAAATCTAAACTTTTCAAACCTCACGTTGCCCATAGGCCTAATATTTTCTGTTTGGATATGCGCAGTGGTCTAAATGATACAAATCCAACTCCAAAAGATCTACATAGACAAACATAATAAGATTTACACTGGTTTAATAGACTCTTGGCCCATTTCCAGTGATACTTCCCTATTTCTTCTCTCCCTTCACTGCCATTTCCAGCATTACATAAACTCGACCCTGTCCTCCCTAACTGTGGACTGTTGTTTTTTTGCAACCATTCATATGAGTCAGGGGCACAGAGGTTTATGAATCAAAATAACAGATATATGTCTGCTTTTGGGCACATACTCTCGAGTTTTATGCATTTGCAATCACAAGATAAGATAAGATACGATAACGCTGGTGAAATTCACTTGTCACAGCAGCTCGTGTACACAAGGTGGATAAGAAATTATGAAAAAAGTCATTAAGTCATGGTTGTGTTAAAGGCCTGGGTCAGTGGTTCTCAAAAGAAGGGAGAGAAGGACTAGCGTTGAAGGCAAAACTCGGACCTCCACACCTACATGGTCACCCTGGTTTACAGAATATCAAATATGTATTGTAGCCTGTAGTCTACAGCTGCTACACAGTCTATGAGGGTACACAGCCCAACACAAGATGAGGCTACTTGAATCTGCAAACTGAGCAGGCGCATTGACGTGATGAAACTGATTATATTATATATATATATATATTAATATGGAAAAGAGAAATGTAGTCTTTTAATGATTATATTTATATAGCAACAGAAAAGTCAACTCAAACTATCGATTTCACGTCCTCGGCTCGAGTTTTTACAACACCTGCAGCCACTTTACGTCAGCCGTAAAGCAATGGACTAGATGACAATAATGATATGAGATAACTGAACACTGTAACGTTACTTTGCTCAGTTTTGTCCATCTGAAGCCGTTAAATCCAGACAAAGTTTGATATTTCCAATTTGCCAACCTCTCACTCGTCGCCACGGCTGAACAAAGTATTTTACTAACACACAAGTGTCCCTCTGTGAGGCGAGAAAGCGACGAGAGCCAGTGGAAGAAGAATTGCTTTTAGCCAGTCATTGCCATGGCCTCCGAGAGCGGCGATAGCAACATGGATAGAGAGATGATCCTGGCCGACTTTCAGGTGTGTCTCTTTCATGTGTCGTGGATATTTTTCTCGGTAGTTAGTAATCTGTTTGCCGTTGTTTGAATTCGTCAACGACAGCACACACGAGCTGACTGGCGTCGTAAACATCAGACCTGAGCTCAGCTCTGGTGTCTGTGGCTAGCACACCGAGCTAACCAACTGACAGCTTGCTAACTGATCGCGAAGGGAATTATTAGCTGCCAGCTCGCTAACCAGGTGATGGTTGTTTAAAGCTGCCGACACACACGGTGGAATAATTTATGTTTTCGACCCGGGTTCAATTTTGCTGGCTTGAAATATAACGGCAGTACCTTAGTCAAGCTATAAAGGAGAGAGAGAGAGCTCTCTCGACTTGTTTACACGTAGCGAGTTGTCATGTCAGGTTTTTAAATCGTCCCTTCAAGATAGACGGTATATTTAGACGGTCATAAAATCAACCAGATTATACTTTCTCTTTAAGATTCGCAGTGTTTTAGCCTGCTGTTTGGTTGTTAGCATGCTTAATGTCACAAATGCTAAAATAATATACGTCCTTTCTGTCTAACACGTACACTTAATTAACTGTAGGCTTTTTCTGTAACGGTGTCTCTTGTCATGGTAGCCTTGTGTTTTGGATCAATAAGTTGGCTTTAATCATATTTGACAGCAGCAGGCCTCAGCAAGTTTCCCACTCTTCACTAATATCCTTTGGACGTTAGACTGGATATGGCATTTATTCAGATTAGGACAGGACACAATAGATGTATTGTTTAATTAGGCCACCTTATCACATTTAGCATTTGGGCTCACACTCAGTTTCTGAATTCATTCCTGTGTGTTTATACTTAATCTGTTTCAGTTCAGTTTCTAAAGGAGACACCACACGTTAGTGTAAAGTGCCACAGTGCTCAGACATCGACTCCTAATGTAATCTGTCTCTTTACCTTGAGATCGTTTTGAGACACATGACATCATCATCACAGACATAATCAGAAACTTGGGGTTAGATAGCCTAAAGCGTTATGTGATTACTGTTGAGCCTGATTAAACATTCATGACAGAGTTATGCTGCACGAGATACATGCTGTGCATATAACAAAAACTGAATATACAGTTATGTTAAACAGTAATTTCTTCTCAGTCATAATAGTGTGATAGGATTAATTAGCATTACATGGTCCTCAAACAGGCAGGTATAAATTATCCCCCTTGTCTTTACAGCAGTAATTAATAAACAAAAAGAAACGCGCACTACACAGTGGATATATCAAACACACGAAACATAAATGCCAGTAAACAGCAAAAACAAACAAGACTACCAGCCAAAAGCACTAATATATACAGTACATATATTGTGATACATAAGAAGGAGCAGTTATCCATGTTTAAAAACATAATAGTAGAATGTGTGAAGGGATTTTTTAGATGTTTCTGCAGCTTGAACTTGTATCACTTTATAAGTTAGAAACTCAAATAGTTTCTTTATAGGGTGATTTCATCTGGGCATAATGCTTCTAGTTTTTGGAGCATTAGTTTCCATAAAGATGACATTGTTTACCATTTTTTTAGTCCTCTGTTTTACAAGAAAGGTTGTAAACCTCCGAACAAGCAGATTAAAGATTTTGAGTAACGGTCATCACATGACTTAATAATCCCTGGCCTGAGAGTGTACTTAGTTTAACAGCATCATTTGCATTCCTCAGGACATATCCGTGTCTCTGCTAGCTTGTACAATCATTAGTTTGCATTGTAAAAGAGAGCTGACATAAACCGCAACCCAGTAAAAACAGTTGAATAAGAGCACTATTCCTCCCCTGATAAAGTAATAAAAAAAATCTACATTACAACCAATACGATCAGGATTAAGATAACAATGATTTGAAATACTATTCTGTGAAAACTAAAGCATCCAGTAAGAAATCCAAAAATCAAAGGCTAACATGTTTTACAGATGTTTAGGAACTTCTAGGTCTTTATAAATGTGGTTAAGCAGAAAAGCAGATGCATCATCAACTTCTAAACCTGCGTGGTGTTAGTTAGCCTGCGCTAAATGTAAGAAATGTAAGAAAATGATGCATTTGGCTTTGGATTATTTTACACCTCAGCAAGAATACAGAGAGATAAAACTAAGATTAAAGCTATTATTGGTGTTGCTGTATCCTGAACCACTTTGCAGTATTGTAATCCTTTCATACTATTAAGGACATATTATGTTTAGCCTGAATCGTAGAGTCAAAAGTTAATCATACAGGTACAAGCATAGGGAAATGTATTATATTGTATTGTATTATATAAATGTATTATATAGTAAAATTCTTTTGATCAAGACATCACTGAATGGCTGTCGTTCTTGAGAAGACCGCAGGACTTTAAATGTTTCTGTTATGGGTTGTAGTATAGTCGTTAAAATGTTTCCATTGATTTCATTCTCTCCCCTCTGTTTTGTTGTGAAATGTATTTTTATGTGCAGGCAGTTCAGAATGTTTCATAAAGACAAACTGCAGCAGAATCACATATGATGCAATTCTCTCTTGTAATTCCCTTTTTTTATTTGTTTTGTTTCCTCTCACAGGCTTGCACTGGAATTGACAACATTGCAGAGGCAATCACTCTGTTAGAGCTTAATAACTGGGATTTAGTGGTAAGTTCATTATCTGCAGGCTTTGGCCTTTGCTCCTCGACAGACTGGCTTAGTCCATCTAGAGTTCAAGAGGTCAGATAACATCAAATAACACACATGCATTTCCTAATTTTACCCAGTATGTTTTATGAAGCAGGTGTCATGGCTACCACCTTCAATGCCGTGATAGACATTGTGTCACGAGAGGTGTGGTACCTTGAATGTCGAGTTGAGAGACACTGTGAGAAAGAATGTGTTCTGCCAGGTTTGTATTAACTCATGATGAGTCTGAAAAACAAGGAGCCCTTTACCGCACAGTGCATATTAGAAGGGGTCAGTCTATATTTAGACCGATGCTGGCTGTAGTTCAAAGCAGGCAGCAGCAGCAGTCCAAGCAGTGGCAGGACAGACAGTGGGGCCTAGACTCACTGCACCTGTAAAACTGATGACTTGCACTTCCTCTGCAGTAGCTGGTAGTTTCTGTAAACATTAACAACAACAGATCTACTTATGTATTGGTGTGTATGCTGAGCGTAAGAGTGAAACATCTATCTTCCTGAGAAGTGTTGTCCTCAGGATATTGTTTAGCAGAGCAGGAAATTGTGTAAGCCACCCAGTTCCTGATGTACCTTGTTGTGATCAATCTTGTAAATGACATTCTAAACAGTTGAATTTATTTATTAATGGAATTTGCTGTATGAAAAGCTGCCTTTGCTCATTTCTCTTTCCCCCTTCTTCTTTAGATTTACATAGAGCATTGTACATTGGTGATCAACAGGACAGAAACTATAATAAAACAAGGATATTCTCATCTCAAAACAAACAAAACAGTAAAACACCAGGCAAAACTAAATTGAAAAGTGAAATCCTCAGTGATCATTTAGTCCTGCACTGGAGCGTGTTTATTCCTGATAACTGCCACCACTGTTTGTGGCACTCTACCAACAAGAAACGTTTGACTTCCTGGTAAACTGGTCATGCAGATATCAGTGCTTTACATAACGTCCCAAAGATGATGGCTAGAAGCTGCATTAGAGGTCAGCCATAACACGTTAAGTGGTATTAGGTGGTTATTGTTGTCCGTGTCATTTATATCACTGAAGCTGAAAGGTGCCCTGGTTTTTGACCTCTAGTAGTGCTATGAATGTTTATGGTTCTACAGTGTTCTGAGTTTGTTTATGGTTTCACACTATTCTGCTAATCAACAGGTGGCAGTAATTTGCCAAGATATGCAGCAATGCACCAACAAATGCAGGGATAGAAAAAGACTGCTAGCAAGCAAACATGGATGTAAACAATGCAGGATTAATAAGGATGGAAATGCATTCAACATGTTGTTAGACGTCAGGAATACACAGAATGTTTGACTGAGAACCACTGAATATAAACATAACTTTTTCTGTTTATAAAAAAAAAGAGCTCCTTTAATGTGTCTTGAACCTTTCCTAAACAATTATAAGTAGTATTATCTTGTTGACGGTATACATCCAGTTTACAGACCACCAACACTTTTATCTGTCTGTTTTTCAGTGTTAATGTAAGACTCTTACACACTTCTTTCATTCAGTGCAATAAGAATAGGGCATGATTATACTAGCAGGTAACAACTAACTTTATTTTGCTTGTTTTGCAGTGAGGAATTGTGAGTGTTCGAGAGAAATCCGATCAATTGTCCATTCAAACAAAAACTCAGTGCAAAGCTGACAGTGGTCACTGTCATGTTTGTCCTTTCAGCTCTCTTTGTTCTGATTAGCCACCCTATTTCAATATTTCATTCTTCTCCGTCACATTTTCAGCCAGCACATATCAACACCCTTACACAAACATAATGTTACAGAAGCACTCAAATATATATTTGTTAAAATTCACCTGGTTATATGTAGATGGGCTAATAAGAGCTCATTGAACCGGTGCAGGTAATCAGCCATCATGTTGGTCCCTTTTATTACAAAAGATAAAAAGAAAAAAAACAAAGAACATTTTCAGGAATGTACGATATTGTGGCACCACAATAATTTCAAATTGTGTTTTGAAATGATTATTTATGGATTGTAGATTGTTTTTTTGAATTTTATGCTAGTGGTGAAAACTGATAGATAAGATAGTAGCACATAATGTAGCATCATTCTTTTTGACAAATTTCAAACATATAGTGGTCCTGGTCTTGTTCATGGTGTGTTATGAATTACTGGTTAGCATGTCCCTTTTAAAGAAGTACATCATGTAAATTATTCTGTCACAATTGACAGAGTTGTGTCTTTGCATACACAAAAAGTTTTCCATGACCACATTTATTAAACGTTTGGAAATGGATTGTGGTTCTCTGAGTTACTGCCAAACTATCTGCATATATTACTGCGAAATCTGCTAGTCTCTTTTCAAGCATGCTGCTCATGTATTGGCTGTTACGGCGTGTTTTGTCATGGTGTAATTTTGTGGTTAAAGATGAGATAGCTTGACTTTCACGGATCCCAGAAGACTATTTTCAGTAGCAAAGAGTTGGTAGAAGAATCAATACAGTACAGAAACAGAAACAGGAAAATGTAATTTCATTGTGTCGTATAATTTACTTCCAATTTCATTTACAGGCAGCCATCAATGGAGTGATACCACAGGAGAATGGGATCTTACAAAGGTAATAACCATGTTTCTGTGCATTCACTGTGAATCAGAGACAATATTTCAACTGACTCTACAAATCCTACCTGAGATCACGCATATCATGTACGACTTTCCAATGTTCTTTATGTTGTTAAACTAGAATGACCAAGTATGAGACAATGCCTAGGAAATATGAATGGTTGTTAAGGGTGGTGGGGGCGATATGTCAATGAGAAGTGCATCTACAATGTAGCACATAAAGGACCTTACAAACAATGCAGGAAATGTGAAACCAACGCCTGAGAGTATTAGAAGGAAATTCTCACCTGAGTGTGAACTTGCAGGTTCAATGTCTGACCGACGAACCTGGCCATTACAGTGATTAGGTCGGTATAGATTGTTTAATAATGCAGAACTGATGTGGATACATTTTCTGTATCCCCTGCTTGCATGATGAAATAACAATCGGATGTTAAATCTTAAAGTAAGCATTGTTTAGTAGATACATACATACGTATCCAACAAATAACGTTAACATATATGCTACTGAGTTGGAGGTTATTGCTCCTGCTATGGCCTCTATTCTGCTGTTTAATGGAGGGATAATATAAAAGACACTGCAACTGCAAGGAAAGTTTGTGCCAAGAGTGGAGTTGTACACAGTTTCTGAATAGAAAAGGTTTCTTGAAGAGTCTTTGAGCCCTTCACTTTCCTTCAACGGTTAGTTTACACTCATGAATGCACTGAGCTGATCTGAACCCACTCAAACTGGAGACATTCTGTTAAACCATTGTATTTTGTGTACACACTTGTGTGCATGTGTGCGCATGCATGCATGTACTCTAGTGTGGTTCAGGCCCTTGGGCCATGAGAATATTGCTGGTCTTTCTCAAGGGCACACATCGCTATGAATGGAGGCTGGCTGGCAGTGTGACCAGCAGCCAACACATTTACTAAGTGGCTGGCACTGGTATGAGTAGGCCGGTGTTGCCCAGTAAACAGACTCTGATGACGTGACCTGAGCCGGAGCCAGTTGGAGGCTTCACTATTGCTCCTGTCTAAAATGCGTTTCACTTGTGGCGTCTTTAGTAAGCAGGTAGAGATTAATAAAGAAGCTTGTCATGTTGGTCAGTAACCCCAACGCCATAGATCATCAGGACATCCAGATTCTTTTCCTGGTAGGACTTGATTAAAATACTGAATCCTCTGTTGCCCTCTGTCACTGATCTGACAGTTTTTCCGTGGGTGAAGAGCTCAGCAGTTCTGTCCTCTTTGGGACACCTCTTGTACTGCACAGGAGAACAGTGCCATCTAGATGTAGGACACCACAAAACTACACCCAAACAGCAACAACGGACAATTTAACGGCTTTCGGTGTTGCTGTGCCAAATTTAGGTGAAAGTGCACTTGGGATCTCTTTCTACTTGTTGTGAGGATCTCACAAATTGTTTTTCTTTTGCCTTTTGGAGTAAATATTTTGCCACTTCATCTGTCTCATTTGTATATCACCTCTAGCTTCACACAATAGATTTGTGAGATGATTGTAGATTGTAGATGAGTGTGGTTTTCAGATGTTTTCATGTCATAAATAGCTTGTCTTTTGACATCCAATAACCTTTACACAAGGTTTAAATCAGACAACTTAATGTCTGTGTGATCCATCCTCTCTCGAAACATAGTTTATTTTATATTTATATCATATATATTATTTATATTCATATTATTTTTTTCTTAGTTTCACTAACTATTCTACTTGTTCAATAATAATGTTAGGAAAGATTTGGATCTTCAAGATTTAGATTGTTTGGTGGCTAGATTTGATTTGTTACTGAAGTGGCTGGTGAAGTAGACACTTATAACCCACCCTATTGGTCCTGCCCGTTTGTGGAGATTTTGTGGCTTTGTTGACCGCCAACCTACGCCTCAGCACTGTGGCTTCTCTAATGTGGTGGGCCAGATAAAATACAGCCTTTGTCTGGCACTCTGTTCTCACAAGACAGTTGCTGCTTACGCTTCAAGGAACAAAGGACACACTTTGTTCACGATCAGGAGAAAAAAGACATTATTTACTGTGTTGTGTGAAACACGGGTCACACACTGAGCAAGCAGCAAAAAGAAATATAGACGGAGAGACTGAACAGATATTGAAAGGGAGGGTGAGAGGAAAAGCCATTTGTCGGTATGTTTTTGCAGTAAACTCTGTTGGTTCTCGACCATCAGGTTAGAGGATTAAGACAAGAAGAAAGATAAGTTTGATATGGCCACAAATAAAGGCCTAGCAACAAATATCTACAGATAGCAGTGAGCGATCTGACGATTTCAGATTGAGAATGTGATCTAAGGCGTTCACAATCCTCTTTTCAGATGAATCATAATGATGGCAGTATTTAATGTCCTTTTACTTCTGTTTCCAAACTTCACATAACCTCATTGAATAGTGGAACCTCAAGAAATTTACGGGGTATTTAAAGTCTGGCTGTGGTCGACAGTCATTTCAAAACGATTGCAATTTAGATTGTGGATCATGTTTGCGATTTAATAGATTGTGATATGATTTTCTGGCCAGATTGTCCACCACTATCTACAGATATTTATTTCTGATAGCATCTTTTTTTTAAGATATTATACGAAGACTTGGAAATCAGTCTTCCACCCCAGCACTGACATTATTACCTTTTGTACAGCAATTTTTCCAGTGAGGCGAGCCAGGCCAGCATGTACGGACCTCCAAGCCAATCAGAAGCAGCCGATGCAGCAGCAGGAGGCGCAGTACCACCGACCTCCTCTTCGTCTTCGTCCTCCTCTCCTCCATCATCCTCGACTTCAGCTTTTTGCCCCAGCAACTCCCGACACATTGTAGAGCGTCAGCCCCGGATGCTCAACTTTAGGGTGGAGTACCGGCAGCGCACTGTTGAGCTGGTACTGGAGGAAGGCAGCACAGTCGGTGAGCACCACACACAATCTGTATGATAATTACATATCAAACTACCTTTTTGTGCGCAATATACATTATGCATTGGTCTGCATAAATCTAATTTACAGGAGAAATCAAACAAATCCTCGAGACAGAGCTTGGGGTTCCAGTGTCCAAAATGCAGCTGAAAGGATGGAAGAGTGGAGATGTATCTGATAGTGTGAGTTTAAAGATATGTTATATCTAAGTTTCAAATAACTGCATGTATCCTAACGTTTACTTTAATCAACGTATGTTAATTTCCTACCTGTGTAGAGTTATAGTACCTTGTTATAAAGTTGATTCCCATTCTGATAGATACAGATCACAATCCTGGTAACATTAGGGCATAGCAGACATGACTGTTATCATGCTGTTATCCAAAACATCTTATAAAACAACAAATTTGTTCATATTCAGCATCTGTGGCCAAATAGAAATCACAGCACTGGCCCTCATTGTCCCTGAGATCTGAACATTATTACTTACATTATTCTTGCCTAAACCACAATTAGTGTTTGATCTTCCTCAGAACAATATATAACGGGTAGTGCATAGTAACAGGCTTCCCTTTATTATCTGCACAGCTATGAATCAGCTATGGAACTATTTTGATGTTGTATCTGTGTGTGTGCATGTTTAATCAGACGGTGATGAGAAGTTTACACCTGCCCAAGAACAACAGCCTGTATGTTCTGACCCCAGACATCGCCCCCACTGCCAGCACCAGCAAAAACAGGTATTCAGCCCAGCATTCATAAATCTCTCACGTTCTTTCTTTTTTTTTAATGTAATCTCATCATAAATCCTCCCAAGTCTCCTTCCCGGGAGTACAAATACACTATAACATAGCTACTGGTTATGTTATGAGCATAGTACTTACCAGTGAACACTAGGTGGCGGCCTTCGTCCAGTTATGGTGCAGATGCATCCAGAATCTAGCCAGCAAATACCATTTTCATTGGTATATTAAGAGACATTTGACCCGTCGGTGCACATTCATTTTCTCGCATCCATTGTGACATTTTGAGAGGGACATCTACCACCGCAATGTCCGCCTGTTGTGTAAATAATAATTTTCTCTCCCATCTTTGTTTCTTTAAGACTGATATTGTTTCTTGCCGGAGGTTGTTTTGCTTAGTCTTTGTGGACTTTCCATGATGATTTGATACCAACACGTCATATCTAAATATTTATTTATTTATTTTCAAAACACACCAGTCTGTCACATTAGTGATAGTACCTACTGACGATAGAGATTTGTTCAGGAAACTTCATTAAGTCAGTGTTCGCCATCCAGTGGGTGTTGTATTAATTTCAGTGGATCCGTGGCAGTATTAGCAACCTTTTCTTCTGAAATGTCAGGCTGCTCAGTGTAAAGTCAAAGCGGTAATACAATCACAGGCAGCTGAACATGTGATTGTCCTTTCATCAGTGTCAGGTAAACATTATCCAAAGAAGTCATATTTGTCCCTTCATTTCATCTGCATATTGTGGGGTTGACAGAGACCCTTTTTATTTTAAATTTGAGGATAAGAGCATTGATAGATTTTTTTTGTTGTTGTTGCATCTTGCAACATATGTATGGTTGGAAAGATTGAGTCTGCCCTGCGTCTGTGTGCACGTTTTCTGGATGTCATTGTCCTTGTGTTGTATAGATGCGGATTACAGACAATTCTAGGCCAAATGAAGGAGATGAGGACGCACGCTGCCGTTGCTGCGATTTTTAAAGCTTTATTGAAGCCTGTGTTGCTCATCATTAATCAAGCCTCACTCTGATTAATTATCAGACTGAGGGACTAATGATCATACTGAGGACTATATATCACAGTGTCGAGGAGCCAAAGAAAATCTAATTAAGATGGAATTAAACCACCTTTTTTATTCACAAGCAAATGTTGAACAGTTATGTACTCTTATTATTAATAAATATTGGAGAGATGTTGTTAGATTCAGGCCTAGTTTTCAAGCAAAGCATGTATTAGTCGTCTGTTGTTGTTATTAAACAGACAGCTGTCAGTTTAAATGCTGAATTAAAATTTTATTAAAACATTTTTTTTTTAACTATTTCAATTTAGGAGAGTTGTGAAGGTGAGTAAGGACATCTTCGGACAACTTTTGGTGTGTGATTGTCAGTTTTACAGTATCTTTGTGAATTGTTTAAGTTAAATAAATTGCCCTTGGCATCAAAAGGAAAATTAGATAGGATAATAATAATGGATCTTTCAGCAATATTTCAGTAGCACCCCTCTTAGATCAATTGCCTTTTTAGCCAGAGTTGTTTATAGCCTCACACATAACGGCTCTCGTTTGTTTGTTGACAGTGGATTCAGAATTAAAATTGTACTGTAACTCTCCCCACACTTCCTCATGTTAGCAGCCAAGCAAGCATCCACATGTCACCAGAACACTTGTAAAAGAAGTCATTTGGCAGTTTGCCGCATTGCTTGCTAGTTAGGCTAAGTGGTAGCTATATTGTGTTGGCAGCTAATGGCCCTCATCTCCCCAGTCTTCCCTCCCTCGCTCTCTCTTCTCTGCCTCTCCTCATCTTCTCACTCCCCCACCAACTGCTGTGTCTTTTTAGCAGCACCACAGCCATTTTTCCAAGTGTTATCGATATCATTTTGGGTGTCAGGAGCTCATTATTCTGTGTCAGCTATTTTGGTGGAGGACAGTTGGGGCTGAATGGAGTGGGTGGCCTTCTGTGTGTATGCACATGCATTTGTGTATAAATGTGAGTGTGTGTGTATGGTGACCCTTGCTGTCTTAGTGGGTGACAGATCACAGCAGTGGCGGGGGAGTAGTCCCTGTAGCGGGACCAGACAAGCTGTTAGCTCGCAGTAAAAATAAACTGAGGTCACACCGTAAATACACAGTATGTGCAATTTGTGTGCAGTCTGTGCAAATTTGTTGCAGTAGACAGCTCAGTGCCAGTTAAAGCTTTAACCTAATGTTTGCAGGTAGGGAAGCACATGTTATCACTGCCATATCAACTCAAGGTGCTCATGCGTCTTCATAAAGTGAATTGAACTGATTTGGCACCACTATCTACTATCTAACCAAATCACGCTTAATATTACAGCCCTAGTTATGGGTCACAGATGTGTGCCTCTTCATAAAAAAACATATTTACAATATTTGACACCCTCTGTCCTTAGACCCTCGGTTCGAGTGAGGAAAAACTTGCCCGCAAAAAACCCTTTTAACGGGGAAAAAAGGTGGAAGAAACCTCAGGAAGAGCCACAGAGGAGGGATGTCACGTGTACAGAACAAATCAACAGAGACATATTGTACAATTACAATGAATGATAAAATGATTACAGTAGCAGTGGAACCTGTGAGATAGAGATAGAGAGACACAGATGCACAGCAGCAGCAAATCATGATGATATGATGGTGCCTGACCATGAAGAGCTTTGTATGTTTCATGCCTTCTCTACTAAAACCATAAGCTAGTGGATGTTGGCACTCAAAATGAAAGTTATACACCCAAGTCAAGTATTGTTTCACATAGATCATAGTTATTTTTTTCCATAACCAACATGGTGGCAGCATTGCTGGAAAGCACCAAAGAAAAAGAACATGCTGGATTTTCTGACAGGTTCCCAAAATTTAGTAAAGTGGGGTCTTTATTTTCAGGAAGTTGGCACGTGACAGACAAAAGCCTGCACAAAAAATTTCACTCACCATAAATTCACAAAAATCACAACCAGAAAGCTCTTACATGGGTTGTGTTATTCTTTTTGAACAAATAAAGTAAATACCCTCTTCATCATAAACTTCATAGCAGGTTAGTTTTGCTTGTTAGAGTTTTCTAACTTTACTCGTAGTTGTAGTATCTCAAAAGGCAGGACATTATTATAACAAACATAAAGTTAGGGCATCACACTTTATGATTAATTGTGCATAATACACAATATACAGGTTATATAAAACCTTATTTTCCAGCTGTGGTTTAGTATCTAGTAGGGGAATGCCACTGTAGGTAATTCTGTTTTATGTTATGCAGGATAGATCTCTAAAAGCGTAAAGAAATATGCCTTTATTGATGCAGTTATTGCTCTCAGTAAAAGTATGCTATTGTTCAAGAATTTGGCCAATGTTCTCAGTTCAAACGTTTATCTTTAATTGTATGTTTTGAATGAGGTTAATGAAACTACCGCTTTCCTAAACTATATTTGATAGTTTTATATTTGTAGTCTGAAAAGACAGTTATTCACCCAAATTTAATTTCACAACGTTTATTTGCTTCAAATTGTTGCTGAGTAAAAAATGCAAATGTCCCATAAATGGTAATATCCCTGGCAATTACTTTGTAGAGCTTGGCTCATGCAGCACACACACACACCTAAACCAAACCGACTGATTAAATAGTGCTGCACTGTCATTATGAACCTGCTGAGTAAACTCCTCTTAGTTGTCTTGTTTGATTAGAAATAAATCTTGAGGCTTTGGGAGATTTTCCGGTGAGCACCAATCCATCTCAGGTAGTTATTTAGTTAGCGATGTGATGTGCGGTTCGTACTGCAGTGTTAAAGCCTGGTCTGAAGAAGGTTTTTTCTTTCTGTGGCCATGTTGATGACTGCCTGTGAATACAAGAGGGTGTTGAGGAGGAGCTAATCTCTTGCATAAATGATGAAGGCCTAATGAATATTTCAATGGAGCCTGTTTCCTTCCTCGTTGGTTCGCCGCTCAGCTCTCAGGAAGCATGTTTGCCAAGGAAAGGTTATTTTAATTTGAACCCTCAAAGAAATTTGAAATTGCAAAAATGATTCATTAGGTCTTGTGTGTTTTTTTTTATTGCGGCTTCCTGACCCCCCCCCCACCTTTCTTCCTCTGTGTCTCAGCTATCTAGTAGCAGATTCACAGATGCTTTAGGAGGATAGCTAGCTGGTTAGCTAATGCAACCCTTGTTAGAGGCATCTAACAGTTAGTATGCTGTTTAACTTTGGGACAAGATGGCTGACCAAAACAGAGCAGAGCCTGAACGGTTTCGTGTCCTTCTACTTTGTTGTGGATGCAAAATGTGGAGGAGGTAAGGAGACCTTGTGTGTGCTTCATGACCTCCTCTGTATTGGTCAGTCGATATGTAATCTCCTGGTCAGTATGTTGTGTTTGTGTGCTTCAAAGCAGCTAAAACATACGCATTATTGCAGAGAATGTGTATGTGTATGTGTATGGGTATTTGTGTTTTGCGGGCACATGTCACATTGTGTGTGTGTGTGTGTGTGTGTGTGTGTGTGTGTGTGTGTGTGTCTCTCTCTGTGTCTGGCAGTGCTAGTTTAATAAGGTCTAGAGTCTGCTCTGTGCCGCAGGGACTCACAGCTTAGGCGATGGGCTTACCTCAGAATGAAACCAATCTGTTTAGCCTGCTCTTCCCCCCTGCAAAACGTTCCATTTTCTCTGTCCATAAAGTTAAATGACATTTTCCTCCCAGCACCCTTATGCCATGTCAAGTACCTACATAGATGTTGCAGGCTGACTTGGATGTCACGAGTGTGTGTGTGTTGAGTGAGAAAGAGACCTCTAAAGGCAGACGCAAACACTGAGACATCCACATTTCAACCCTGTGCTGCTTCTATGAGAAGACAGCTGCTTTGAAAACGTCAGTGGTGAAAGCAGTCGAGCCAAAGGAATATTAGACTTGAAACATGGGTATTTTGTTTATATATGAACCAGCAGGCCTCTTCAGACAGATGGGAAATGACAAGGAAATTACTCATTATGAATGGCATTGTTTTTTTTTTTTCTCCCTTCTGAACGCGTTTTGATATTTTGAGTAGCTATATTTGTACTATAGAGCACAATGAATGATGATTTTTTTTTTTTTTTTTTTAAGTAAATCTTGAACAGAACTCCATCCACACACTCACCAAATGGCTCGTCGGCCTGCCATAAATGACTGATAAGATGTTCCTTCTTTGCTTGGAAGGACAGAGTAACACTTCCACTCAGTTTACCCTCTATCTCTGTCTATTTAGGAGTCTAGCTGCCTGCCAGCAGTAGCTCGGGACTGTGTCCAAACATAATCATGATATTAGCTAGATCCTTATTTATGTGTCCCTACCCCTTCCATTTCTCCTCTCTCTATCCCTCCCTCCCTCTCTCTCTCTCTCCCTCTCTCTCTCTCTGTCTCTCTCTCTGTCTCTCTCTCTCTCACTCACTCTCTTTCTTTCTCACTCACTCCGACTCTCTCACACACACAGCTCTCATCCTTCTGCTCAGCCCTATTACGTATGCATCCATCCTTCCCACTCCACACATTTCCAATCTTCCCCAGTTAGCTACAACAAACATTACATTTACATATTGATTTCGTAGTTTTAGTCAATGTAAATATGCTGTCATTACAGTAAATTTGAGCTTCTGTTAACATAAGCTCGTCCAGATCTGCGCAGATTAAGGATGTGATTGCATAATTAATGTGTGCGCTACATATTAATTCCCCCAACCCTCTCTTCCTCTCAACTCTTCCTCCTCTCCTTGGGTTCTGAGCCCTGATTAAGTGCCTGCTTCGGCCCTTAAGCCTCCCATTGATATTCAGCCTCACAGACCCAGCGTTTGCTCAAAACGCTACTTAACCTCACAGCTTATTGTAAATGAAGCTTCCAAAAGTTGATTCCCCCACCTCCTCCTCTCTACGTGAAACACACAAAGTGTCTTCGTTTGCAGCGTTCACAGCGTCTCTGTCATCGCTCTAAGCTACTGAGCGAGCTCCGGTGCCAGTCCAGAAAAGGCTGACCCTTTTAGGCCCTTTCAGTCAGGTCGCTTCTGTCCTCATAATGTAATCAGCACATGGCGTCCAGTGTCAAACCACTGCTTGCTATCTGTCTTTTTTTGTCCCCTGGTGAATGCTGTTTATGCTTTAAGGAAAAGTTTCATAAAATAGAATAAATACATCGATAAATAGATCCATTGTTCAGCCGTTCAGTCATTCTTACAATTGGAGGACAGATATAACGGAATTTCATGTTATTTCATGAACGCTCTTCTCTCTGAACTGTTTAATTATCTGAGTTTATTTCATGTGACAACTGATGCATATAGAAATAGTAACATAGTTTCAGGAGCATTACATTCATCAATCATAGAATCATCTTCAGGTCTCTCACAGTAGTCTGGATTTGATATAATTTGTAATTGATATGATATATAATCACAATCCAGTCATGTTTCAAAGATAGACGAAGACAGTAAATTTGTCAAATAGAGCAGTAATCCAGCAGCATCTGCTGAAGAGGTAGTGTATCGTGAAGCACAATAATGGCTCTTCATCATTAGTTTTTTTTGGCTTGAGCATGATAGTAGTTGCAGTACAGCATTCTGAAACAGAAAGCCAGAAAAAATCAGCAGCTATTATTAAGCTGTCGGTGTCGGCATGTTGGTGTCAGCAACCTTACCAAACCCTGCAGATGATGTGGTCAATTTGTGCTCCTGTATGTCACAGAAAAATCTTGCTTTTAGGGCATATTTAGGGTTTGTAGTTGGGAAGGTGCTGAAGGCTCTCCTGGGTTCATTTCATAATAGCTGCCAGGTTTGTTAGCAATAAAACAGATTGATGGGCTCCATGCTGTTACTGTGCAGGTGGTCATAGCTGTGGTAGCTTGCTGTGCTGAGCGAAGCTCTGGCCAGGCTTGTTAAGACATAATCAGTGATGTGAGTGACTGGCCCCCAGAGGAGGCACCCACCTCCCTGTGGGCCAGCAGGCTACCACTAGTTGACAAGTTTCAGCTTGCCCATTACTTGACTGAGTTGCTCATAGTGTTAATTTTTGTTTTCCTCTGCCCCCTTCTTTTATTCCTCTGGAGTCATTATTCTGCCTCTTTTACATGTTCCTTTTCTGCATCAATTTTTTATTTCCCTCTCTGTGTTCATCCCTATTTCTTACTCTTACTCTCTTCATTTAGTGCTCTCCAAGAGTCGTTAAACCAGAACTTCCTGCTGGTCATCAGCCACCGCGAGGCCCAGAGGGACTACAGTCTCAACTTCCCTGGCTCCAGAACCATACAGGAGGTATGACACACACACACACACACACACACACACACACACACACACACACACACACACACACACACACACACACACACACACACACACAAAAGCTCTCAGTAACTCACCCACAGACTCTCACATACATAATATTATTGTACCCGATTCTAGTTTCGCATAACGGAGCTTTCATTCCATTGGCCAAACACTGCTAGTCTATCTCAGCCATCGATTCATTATTCATCACAAATGATCACATTTCCGAGCACATAATTACTCTCACAGCTGTGGTCTGGTACAACCCCCTCTTTTTCTCCCCACTCCCCTTCACTGCGTCTTTCTCCTTCTCACTCTCAGAAGTCTAGGAGGCGATTTTAAATACTGAACATTGTTTGATCTAGGCATGCAGGAGCAATGGAAAGAGACAAGAGTCCATTCATTTTCTTCATCTGAAACTAAACAGTAGATTTGGCAGCCAATGAAATATTTATAGTAACTCATACTGGACCCGACGTGAAGGCAGTACACTGCTCTGACCATCGGTTATTACTATCATAGCTGCAAATGGATGAAGCTTGAAGAGCGTGAAAATACAGTGTGTGTGTGTGTGTGTTTGATTGCTCATGTAGATGTGTGTGTGTGTGTGTGTCTCTGTCCATGCGTGGCCCAATTTAAGTTCAATAATAATAACTCCCCTACACATACTGCCAAGTGCAGAGGGAGACCTGAGCAGGCATCATCTGTTACTCCTAGTTGATAGCCTGCTGTCACAGGTGAGTGCTCCTCAAAGACTGATCAGGTAGTATAAGTCACGCTCTTAATCTTACCTCACACGTTAGGGTAAATCAAGTTCAACTTATTTGGACGAAATATATGATATTGGAAATATCAGTCTTCACTTGTTTTCATTCCTCTGGCAGCTTTACAGAATTTCCTGTTTTTCAGTCTGCGTTTTTCTTTATGGTCTCCATTTTTTTTTAGTTCTTTGCTCACTGCAGCCACTCCATCTCGGGCCTGGCTCCTCGGTGCGGGTGAAGATTACACTAATAATAATCATGCTACTAGCAGGGCTTGTAATGGTGCTAATTGAACAGATTAGTACAACCAACATCTGAACTGGAGGAGGCAGCTCGCCTCCCTGGTTTTCTCCCTCTCCTCCCTCACTCATTTTCTCCTCCCTCCGTCATCTCTCTCTTTCTCTCTCACCCTCTTCTCAAGCAGATGGTTTTGATGAGCACCCACTGTGAACCTTAAGTGTTTCTGCTGGGATTACAAACACTGGGGAGGGGTCCCTGTGGTGTGGGAGGGGGGAACCACGGACACAGAAAGGAGGCAAAGGACTGTCGGCTTGGTGGGGGTGCTGTAAGAGGCCATAGGGGATAGAGAAGGGACAATGTGGGCTTAAACAGGCCTCCATGTCGCGGTCTTTTCCTTACGCATGCATGTCTTTAGGCATCTTAAGCCCCCCGCAGTGAAAATGAGGCCCAGAATTTTAACCTGCACAGATCTGGACTCTTTTGGCCTCATGTTGACCATGCTCTTTATATATTTACTCTTTAGCCAGGGAACAGGCGTCTTTCCTTTTTTAACACTGTAATGTGTTAGGAAATAATATGTCATTGTATGTCATCAAGACATATTGTACGGACTGTAGGGAGTGATTCTAAAGGTTCAGTAGCCAGTTTGAAGAGCTACAGGTGCAGGTGAAATCAGGAGAGGCTGTCAAATAGTAGTTGTGGATTTCTTTGAAATAATTTGTGCTGCTAATATTTAACGTAAGGAGTTAGGTTGTGCGATTTTTGTGATTAAAAACAACAATAAAAGACAAAAACAAGTGTATTTCTGTCATCGCAAGAAGAATTGAGAAGGCAACAAAGAAGTAACACCATATTCAGCCAGCATGACTCCCCTTTCTGCTCATACTGTGTCCACTCACAGACACATATGGACTCCACTACAGAGCACCTTTCTCTCCCCACTCTCCTTTTTGTCTTAGCTGAAGACTAGCCGATGGTCCCTGCTTGCGCATATCAATAGGGATAGAGTCCTGTCTTCTTGTTTGTCTTTGCCAAAGGCTCTGGCTTTGCCTTGTGGCTCTCAGGGAACTGCCCTTGCCCCTCCCTTTCTATTCCTTCATTCTCCATCTCTCTCTCCCAGTGTCCCTTCTCTACCTTCTTTCTTCTCCATCTCTAGAGCACAGGGCTGTGTAGACTCTGATTGGCATTACCAGACAAGAGTGTGGGGGTAAGTTGCTGGCTAGCTTCTGAGCTAAGCTGGAGAGCAAATGTTTGCCAGGGACGTAGAGGGTAGAATAGGGATGGCTGCTGGTTTTGGGGTGTCCGTGACCAGACCAGTTGTCCTGGGGATTTCCCTCCTCTACTGCCCCCCGGGGCTGGGCCTGGGCCCCATCCCTACTCCGCAGCTGGGAGACATATAGGAACCGAATGCAGACAAGGCTACAGAGCTGAGAAAAGGAAGGCTGGATCGAAAAAGGAATGAAAGAAAGGCATCTGGTGCCTAGGGGAGACGAAGAAAGAGAGCGAGAGAGAGGGAGCTTGTGACTGTTTAACGGAAACCTTTCCTTCTCTTTGATTTGCTTCCAGCAATTGGCATTTACAATGATTGGATCATTAATTTTGCCGTATTGCCCAGCAGCTCAGCACCACAACCATTTTAGCTAACATAGTGTATAACTGGCTTGAACACCCCCGCTGCCTCTCAGCATGAACAGCAAACACACACAAAACAGCAGCACTGTATAAATATTATTAAGACACTGCTCTGTAAAAGACATTTCCTTTACAGCTTAATGTCTGTATGTACAAGTGAGTGTACTACTTACCAAGCCATACAGCCTGGTGTCATATAATAACATTCCAGTAATACTCCCTTGTTGGAGGTCAAACAAGTTTTAGCTTGTAATTATAAGTAAAATTTGCAATTTGAAATGAATTAGTCAGAATCACGGCTTAAAGATAATTGTCTTAATTTGTTGCAGTCTAAATTATCAGTGAGATGGCTATTGTGGCAGACAGGGGGCAGCATTAGACAGTATTGCTCCATGCATGGTGGCTGCTGTGGCCAACACATGCAGTGCTTTGTAACTGAGGGCTGCAGCAAAAACTTCTACCTGGACAAGCTAGGGCAGCCCTGTTTTTCCGTTGCTGTATTTTTTAAATTACTTAGTTGCTTAGGGAAGAATAGCTACTGATTCTCATAACAGCACCATATTTTTCCTTTGGCCAGCGAAAGCCTGTGTGAATAACTGGCTGCAGATTCTGGTGGTGTGGTTTCAGGTGGGCAGGCCTGGTGTGTAGCTGTGTTTTCTTTCTGTGGTGAGATCAGGTTGTCCTTTGCCAGGTGCCTTTCACTGTCTGTCTCCACTCTCCTCCTCCTCCACCACCTCTCACCTTCATTCTCTCTGTGGTGGGCGTTAGTTTGTTGTTTCTCTGATGCTGCTTTAACCTCTGACTGCAGCCTCTTCATTACTAGTGTTTATGCCTCTCCTTTCCTCCCTTTTTCCCCCCTATTCATCGGCTGGCCAGCCGGTCAGTCAAATCCCTGTAGTCCGGCTGGTCAAACATAGATATTACACTCTGTAATAACACTGGCCACCCGCTCTGACCCCAGCCTGCTATCCTGGCCATAGCTTCTCTTCATAAGGATAGGCATTGAACAGTGTGGTGTGGGATTTAAGATAGAAAGACAAAGGATGGACTGTGCCACTCATTTATTATTGTTCTTTTATTTTTTTCTCAGTTTGTTTGTACTGTGAATTGCTTTGCTGTGCCAGTCCCAGCACAAATAAAATCTAATTTCTTTGAGAGAGTGATGACTTAGACAGAATATTTACTGTATCCTTGATAAAGGGATAAATTCAGATTTAAATACAATCATTTCTGTAAGCAGCGTGTGTGCGCGTGCTCTCAGGCACTCATACAAATATATGTACAGATGCAAAGTGTAGTAATATTAGAGTATTAAGGTGAATGCGACCAGGCAGAGTCAGCTCCCGCAGTCCTCTTAGTTTAGTGTTTTGCAGCTGCTTTGCCTGACATTGGCTTTGACTTTGTGTTTGTAGCGTTATTTAAGTTTCCACCTCCGTGACCAGCAACCCTGCATATGCCCAAAGATCCATCTCTCTTCATTGCTTTTTACAAAGACAGGATTTGACCCGTGTGTGGAGGGATCTTTGCACCACAATTGACAGTTTTCTCAGCATCAGTGTCCAACCCCGCGGGCCTGAAGGGCAGGATTCTGCTGAACAAATGCACCAGAATCCACGGCTGCCAGCGCTCAGACACCGACGGGGCTTTGATCAGCTTCGACTGGCGCACATCAGGCTGGCGTTACGGCTTTAAACCAACAACCCACTGGACGGTGTAACACGGCGCTCGGTGGGACAGGCGCTGCTGGCTGCTAACTGTTTAAAAGCACGGAATGTTATTAAGTGATGCAGATACAGCGTCCGCGCATGAATGGGAAAAGAGAAATACTGTTCATTTCAGAGCGTGGGGCTGTTGTTGCTGGGCATTAGCTGTGGCATCTGAAGAATGCTGATAACACTGGCTGTCTTTTTTTTTTCTCCTTTTCCTTTTGACTCATCTCCTCCTTCATTCTCTGCCTCCATCCTACATTTTCCTCATGCTGCTGAATTGAAGATACTTTGATGTAGCTCTTTCTTTATCACATTGTATTTACTGTTTAATTATTTGTAGAAAATATGTTCCACTTCCAGAAATATAAACATTCTTGAGCTGTCTATAATTGTTGTTTTGTTTGTATTTTACCTTTTGTAATTAGATTTTTATACTTTGAATATATAATATATCTTCCTTTTATGTTTACAGGTGAAGAGGAACGTTTCAGACCTAACCAACATCCCAGTCCGACATCAACAGTGGGAGGGATGGCCTGCATCAGCAACTGATGACTCTGTAAGAAGCACAGGCACACTAAAACACATTAAGAAACTTACTATAACAATTCTACAGGAAACATTTCAACATCTATGTTTATTTTTCTTTCCACTTTAAATGCTGCCTATAAGACAAACTTAACAATAATTAAAAGTCAAGCATAAATTAAACCCCACGATTATTGATTTACATTATCTTAATACTTGCAAATTGCAGTGGAAACTGTTCCACACTCTGTAATCCACCCTGAAACCATCTGTCAGAAGCATGAGAGTAAGATGTTGGAGCTAATTAAGATGTCAAAGACTGTTCTCATCCTGTGTCCTCTATCTGTGGACATTAAATCTCACATCATTGAGTCCTGCTGACCTCTCCCGTCCCGGGGTCGTTCTTCCCAGCCATTCACCGTGTGCACAGTCAAGCTGATCAGAAGCAGCCCTCATACAGAACCTTGAGGAACCTCTGACCCCTTTTGTCTCACCCCTTCTTTGACGGCATATGTGTTCCCATGCTAATTGTATGGGATGGTTTATCATGCTACATCGAGGAGCTGTTGTGCACACATTCTTGTGTTAACCCTGAGCTAGTTTTCCTTTTAGATCTATGTGATTGTTGTTTGGTTTTGAGTATTGGTATTGACTTTGTTTCACTTCTTTTCCAAGTTTTATCATACGTGTCCCTATTGCCAGAACTGACTCCACTGTAGCAACTAGGATATTCTATTTAGTTTTTTTGTAGTTCATAGTAGACAACCTATCTTCTATATACTGTGTGGATACAATCTATTCTATATGCCACCGATTGTTCATGTTTCAAGGACTCAAAGTGAATGAACAATAACTGCACCTGTTTTTATGACTCAAAGTAAAGCTTTTAAGAAGAGCAGTGAAAGCAAATACATTGCAACGTTAATGTGCCTAAAAGGGAAAAGGACAAAAGGTTATGCATCCTTTCACTACAGAAGATTGTTTGTTTTATTTTGTTCCATTACAGCTCAGAGCAGGCAATTGTAAAGCCGCTAACCACCAAACAAATCATACTCCTATGATGCAGATTTGTCATTGTTTGCATTATCTTTGTAGACATCCAGTTATGCGATCAGTGAACGGCCTCGGATTGCAACAGAAATACAAATCTTAGTTAGAATCTGAGAGCACGTTGTTGACATGTTGCACGATGACTGACCTCAGTATTGTGCTCATCTACTATGGCACCAGATGACATACTTTTCCAGTTTGTAACCACAAAATTTAGCTTGTGCTTTATAACTTCATGACTTTTCACACTAATAGAGGAAGAGAGCTAACCACAGACATCTGTTAAAAGTGTGTTTAGGATGTTGGCGTGCCCAGCTGCAGCAGACTTAACTAGGAATTTGTGATTCTACTGTGTAAATAGAAAGGAATGATAACAATTCTTCAACATAATTCTTAATTACTTTTATGAAGTTTGGAATACACAGTACTTCTGACAAAATGTGTTTCCTTTACCTGAATAATTTTGACATCATGAAGCCTTAAAATATTTCATAGTTTGAGTGTTTTTTTTCTTTAAAATATCAATCAAATATAATTTGCAGTCTGTCAGTCATTTTTTAAAAATCTCTCTACATTTGTGATTTTTATTTCTTTTTTATAGCATTTGGGTGTATTAATCTTCACAAATATGTGACATAACCAGTGCACACTAGTTTGCAGTACTCTACCAAGTACCAAGCAAGCCCTACCAATCTCTATGTAATGTTAAGATAAGTAAGGATAAAGTAAAATAACTCCTTCTTTACTTTTATACCTTTATATTTTTGTGATCAGTGAACCTCACTTCAGCTTCCTCATCATATCGTCAGCTACCTACGGGGCATATGATATGATGGCCAAGGATCATGAATAGATTGCAGCTCATTGTGGCATCATAGGCTCGGTTGGCACCTGGCTAACACACATCTACAGCGTCTGTGTTCCCTGGATGAGGAGATATTAAAAAGCACAGAGACAGAAGTGTAATAATGGCCTCTGCTCTAGCTGCAGCCCTCTTATTGAAACGTCTGAAGGTATTAACAGAGAAAGCCCGGGCTTGGCTGGCCTAGCAGGCGGGTAGGGAAGCCAGTGTTAGTGTCTAGCTCATTAGCCCAGTCTCATCTCCTGTGGTTTGGGCCAATAAACATGGCAGCCAGAGGCCCCAGATTACGTTTAGCTCTGCACACTTGGCCGCTTGCAGTGGAATCGATTACTACTTAATTCTCCTTTGTCTTTAAGTGTGTGATATAACTGTTTGCCTGCTTGTAATCACGTTTGTGTGTGTGTGTGTGTGTGTGTGTGTGTGTGTGTGTGTGTGTGTGTGTGTGTGTGTGTGTGTGTTATGTGTGCATATTTGCATTTGTGTGTTTGCAAATGTGCCTATTTTATTGAACAAACTGTGTCTAGGGCTGGGTGTCAAACCCAAATTCTGTTTTAGCTCCGGCTGAGCTGTCTGTAGCTTGAAAACATTGTATTGAAAATAGCCATTTAATTCTCGGTCAGATTGTTGCCTTACTTCTTTTTTAGGTCATATATTTCCTGATTTTTATATTTAAAAAAATATATATTGTACTGTATTTATTTAAGTAAAATTCACAACATTAAACATTGATACATTTGGTGTTAGGTTTAAATGTTTTTCTTTTGTAGAAAATGCGTCATTAAACTGCATTATTGTAACAGTATCACAACATTTTTTTTTTTACAGTAACCAGCAATAACTATCAGAAGTTGCCTCAGGCTTGGTTGCCGTAGCAGTTCCCAAACAGGTTAAATTCTCAGACAGGGTGTTTGCTGCAGTTGCTGTACAGTCATAAGTTCTGAAAGTATTTCTTTTCCAGGCACAAGAAGCACAATTTTTTTATTTTATTTTATAGTTCATCTAATTGATCAACTTGTTCAGAGTATCTGCTGTATTTCAACTCTCTGTTGTTCTTGTGTTCTGAGAAAGATATTTGAGTGGTGGCATTGTTTGTTTATGTATTGTTGGAGCGAAGGGAATTACCTTGTTAGAAAGAAATTCTCACCGTTCAGGAGAACTAGTAGTTATGTGTTACGTCACCTTCTCAGATACTGTCCACTCAACGTGTTTCATTGTTTATTATGCTCTGAATTATTCAAGGCCTTGTGGAGAGTTGAAATTGGATCAGGATGGATAATACTCATGTAGCAGCGAACAACAGATCAGTTTATTCAGTACACTGTATTATTGTATGTGGTGTTGGATGACGGAAGCTGAATGAAAAAGGGAAGTGGCACAAAGTGTAGTTGAAGCAGTTGCAACGTGAGGTGATGCTCATTTCTAGCAGACAGATTGTTGATGTGGAAGTACTAGTTTGTTATATTTCTCAGTGTGCCATCATTTTTCAGGAGTACATTTCATATTTAGGTTCCAGTGTTACAGTTTTTAGTATTTGAGTAGCCAAGTAGAGGATCAAGTGTAGAAATGTGGGTTTATTTTGTGTGTTTTGTTATAACAATATTGACAATGCTGGAATAGTTGTTAATGTAGATTAAAATAATTACTCCAGTATTAATTTTTAAATACATTGATCTAGCTCTGCCCTTCAAATTCCTCTTGACTCTTGCAGCGTTGGCAAAGCTGAACAGTGCCGAACATGATAGCAGAGGTCTTGGCAACAATTGATTTAAGAGGTCAACAGGACATTAACTTCCTGTGCTGTTTGAAATATGCTGATTGAGCCTCTTCTCCTGCTTCCTCAGTCTCCCTCTCTTTGTCTGTTCCTTCGCCTAAATAATACCGCATGGAGAGTTTCCAGACAGGCATCATCTCATTGGAGCTGTTTTGATTGGCAGCCTTTCCTCCACACCTGTTGGAGTGATTGACAGCCAGTGGGACATCCTTATTACATCCCCTCATCTCTTCAACCCCCTCCACCACCAAGCCTTCTTTCCACCCAGTAATTGCTGACATTTATGCAGTGTTTCATGGTGTTTGCTAATGTATTAATGCTGCGGAGCCTTGGAGGTGCTGTGCCTTGTAGGCCAGCACCTCCCTCCATTTCCCAGCTGGCTTTAATGGAATCCTCCTCTACCTGATAGGGGCCTATGAAGCTGAGGGTTTATTTAGGGGTGAAGCTGGTGGTTTCCTTAGCAACAGGGCTCAGCAGTAAGCTCAGGGAGAGCCCCCCCCCCTCCCTTGTGAGATTGGCTGCTTTCAGGTGACATTCAGCACCAAGTTAGTCTGTCTGTTTCTATCTCTTCCAACTGTTTTTTTGCATTCTCACATATTACCAAAATGGTTGTATTTATTGGTGGAGGATATTCTTCATTAGCTTGGGCACCTTTTAGACCCCCCCCCAACTGCATAGAGACACAACACCACACCCACTGTTAAGCATCCCACTCATCCAACAATCATTTTTTTGATAGCTATGATAGCCTCTGGCTCTGTATTTGTGTTCATATGTGTGTGTATGTACATTACACACACTGTGGATACTAATTAGGAGAGACATATCTTCAGCAAGTCTCAAAGGTGCCTGAAACAAGGAAACCAACAGGTGTTTAGGGTGGGGCGCACTTTGCTTGTCCTCTTCTTTTTTTTCCTTCCTTCTCTCCATCAAGTGTTATTCTTTTCTCCTATTTGGACCATTTCTCACCCATACTTGTCCTTCTCCCCATGTCCTTTCCCTTTACGGCCTGCTCTCTCACATTTCTGTCGCTGTTCTTTCCTTCCTCCATCAAAGAGAAAGTGGTGTAAGGTGGTACTGTGGTTGCTGTCAGTGCAGCTGTCAGTAGTAATTATCTCACACTCACAGCCAGACACCTAATCCAAACACTGCCTACACTAGAAAAGAAAAAATGAAACACAGGAAGAATGAAGGGAGAGAAAGGAAGAGAAAGAAGGGTAGAGAAGGGAAGAAAGGCTTGAAGAGGGGAGGGAAAGGAGGGAGGGGGGTAAGCGAGAGAGAAAATTCTTTCCCTGTATCGGCCCCTGAATGCTTAGAGCCTCAATGCAAGTGTTAATTAAAAGAATCCAAAAAAGAGGAGCCAGTTCCTTTGTGTGGAGATGTGGGAGAGGGTCATTTGGGGGGGTTAACCTCGTCCCCCCACCCTCTGTGCCCTGCGGCACTTCAGCCTTGTTTCCACGTTTTACCACTGAGCCGAGAAGCTGCACTTGTGTACCTCAACATCAGGAGAAGCCATCGGGTCAAAGCCAGGAAGAGGATTGAGAGGCACTCAACTCATTTTTTTTCCCTTTTCACCTCCCCTCCTTGCATCCATGTCAGCCCAAACCCTCCAGGCTGTCTTTGACAGGGGAAGTGATCAACTTTATTTATACACTTATTAGGCCCTTAGACGAAAGCCTCTCATTGTGAGAAGTGGGGGTAAAGGGTTTATGGGGATCCTCTCGGCAGCCGCTGTTAAGATTCTCACGTTTGATTGTCACTCGATTGAGGAATAGGCGGCATAGCCTGAGGGCCATGCCTTCACATCCTTAAGGCTCAGACCCTGTATATCTTTGTCCGGTTCAATACCTACAACTCTCTCTCAGTTCTAATTCAACTCTCAAGCTTGGCATCCATAATGGCTCAAATAGCTATAGCTTTTCTTCAAGCCACTGTTGTTTTTTTTTCTTTCGTGTAACAAAAAGTATTGCTAACTTCCTTTTTATTTTTCCTGTTTGGGGAATGATATTTTTGTTTCATTTCTTTTTAAAGTTATCAGGAAAAATATGAATAACAGAATAATCTAATAAACAGGACCAGAGTACTAAATAAGTTAGAGTTAAGTTACATGAGCAAAGACGAGGCAATTCAGTTAAGTGTTCTTCGTAGGTGTTCCAGGGATACTCAGCTGTCCTTGCTGTGACATTTACACACTTTGTAATTGTCAAGAGTACACTCGGTACTAATTGGTGATACACAAGAAATACAATCTGTTTCTTCTGTCATCTTCGTGTACTCCTCTGGTACTGTGTCAGGGTTGATGCAGCTATTAGGAAACTCACTGAGAAACAAAAGTCATGCTTTTTGTATGTTTGTCATATTGTCACTGTTGACTTGTCCCTTTAGCGGTGATGTCATTCTAGGTTTGTGTAGTTTCAACATTACATGGCAGTCTAGCCGCTGCTTATTTTGAGCAGTTTTCTTTGCTTAAGATAACATGAAGAAAGATATTAGTCATTCTCAGACTGTCAGGGGAGTTACTGCATTTCTCATATCTTCTCCTTAGTTACTGAGCTGGTGGGAATTTAAGACACAGTGGTGAATATTATAATCAGTATACCCCCACAATGAACTTTACAGGTTGCAATAAATTACAAAATATATTCTTCTCTCCTGGCGAACAGTGAGATAGAGTTCATTATCTTTAGTTAGTATAAATAAATCTATATGTAAACAATTTAAATTATAATTTCAGATTTTGAACGCCACAAAGACAAAGAACATGGTTGCCCACAGGGCAGGGCAATAATAAATCATATAAAAATAATCACAATATCACAATAACAATGGATATCCTGATACTGTTTATCTTCTTCTTTCCGTGGATTCAAAAAACAGACTCGAATGAATGAATTTTTGTTAATCCAGTCAGTTAAACACCTGACAAATTAAGGTACTTGTATCACATGATACAAAATCAAATTTCAATATTACTATAAAGTAGTCCTGCTCAGTAATTTGGCTAAAATGGTCAAATACATAAGTTTTTAAGAAGATAGATCCTGTGATATAAATGTTAAGGGCAATTTATATCATTTCATGGCATATACCGTCATGTTGTCCAACACTAGTTGTGTCTAGTCATGCATGTAGCTCAGCCGCAACTTTCCAATTGTTTTTTGTATTTTGGTCTTGTGCCTGCAGCTCATTCGCTTTTTAGCATTGAAAAAGATAAGGTAGTGTGGAAAGATGGGAAAATAATAAACACCAGATATTTTAGTTCTTATCAGTGCCAGGTACAGCGCCGTACTCACTTGTTAAGTCTATGTTGCTGACAAGGTCTAGTGGTTACACTGTTCTCTCCTGTTATAGAAGCCGAGACCAGCATGAGGAACCTATTTTAAAAAGAGACAGAGAGAGAGAAACTCCCTGTGGTCTGTGTAGCCCTTTTCAGACTCAATTGGCGTTGCATGTAATCGTGTCCTGATTCAACCATGTCCAGCTGCTCTTTGTGTGTCTTAGCACCTGACAATGGAGCAGATCACAGGACCTCTGCAGGAGACGAGCAGCTTCTCTGCCTCTTATCACACCCTGCCTGCCTGCTCTGCCCTCAGCCTTGTTGTTTAGATGTTCACTCTCCCAGAAATGTTTCTGCATCTGGCTTTTTCCGCTTTGCTCTTAACAATTAGTACGCCAGTGAATATATTGTTGCATTATTGTGACAAGTGTCAGTACATTCAGGCTACGAGTCGTGCTTTGATTGTTTGATTGCACGCCGCTTTTTAAAAGCTAGGTGTCTTTAGTTTCACACTACATCCTGGCTTGCCTGTATTGTTGATGTCCCTCAGGGTTTAAGCCACGAGATACCAGCTGTAATGAGTCCCTGCTGAATGCTGACATTTTCAGTCCTGACTTTGGATTTAGAAGCTCATTAGTCAGGTGTTCTCTTAGTTCAAACCACCATCACACTAACAGCTACTGCAGGTGTACAGAAACCTCATCAAGGTTCTCCCCTGATTAGTGAGATGAGCAGGGCTGTGGTTGACAGTCACCTCATGATATGGGTGCTAAATTTACAAAGGTACTATGATGTACAACTTGAGACTCAGTGGTGAGCTTTGTTTTGATTTGAGTTCAATAGTACAGTGTGACATTTATCATCACTCACTCCATTAATCACATATTATGTTTCCTGTTTTTAGATGACGCTAGCTGTCTCTGGGATCAGCTATCCTTGCCATCACCTCAGTGTTTGTCGAAGGTCTTCACCAGCCAATTCCCAGGAGCCCACAGAAGAGGTATATACACACATTTTTTTCTCTAAGGATCTGTGCTGCGGATTAATTTCTCCCCGGGCGCTGATTATACATGCTAACTCATAAAACATGGTAACGAAATGCCTCTGTTAATTACTTCTGTTGAAGTAATTAACAGAGGTCTAGCAATTAATTAATAATTTATGTTTACAGTGTGCAGATGTCCATATGGTCAGCGACAGCGAGGGTGATGATTTTGAGGATGCGTCAGAGTTTGGTGTGGACGATTCAGAGATGTTTGGAATGGGCTCCTCTACCTGTCGGAAATCACCTATGAGTACGTACAGCGGAGCAGCTTAATAGTGTTTCATTAGAATTTTTAATTGTAGGTCCAGATATTTTATTAAATGCCAGTGACACACATCCAAAGCTTTATCATAACATTACTTTTGTCACATACAGTGCCAGAGAATAGTGAGAATGAAGCTGATGCCTTACTGCACTTTACTGCCGAATTTTCTTCAAGGTGAGTTGGCATCAGGCGGTACTTGTATTGATTCATAGGACTGAAATCAAAGATGGCTGGCATGTGACAATGTGTTTATGTATATGTCTGTTCTATGTATCCTTAAGGTATGGAGAGACCCACCCAATGTTCTACATTGGGACTTTGGAGGCAGCGTCTCAAGAAGCCTTCTATGGCAAAGCCAGAGATGTAAGTAATCTAACTGATTGGTTCTCTGGTCCTCTGAGGAAAGTTTTTGATTTATTTAAATACTGTAAAGGGTAACAAAATCCTATTTTTCTTTGTCCCTTTATATTTCAAACACTTTTAATTTTGACTATGTGTAAGATACGAGGTACTGATGTTATCAATGTTTACTTACCCTTAACACTGATGTCATTCCTACCTAGTCCAGCCTCTGCTCTTTTTTGAGTTCGCTTAAGACAACACAGAGGAGGAACACAGACTAAGCAGGATATTATTCATTCTCTATCTGTCAAGGGAGATACTGTGTTTCTCACATCTTTTCCTTCATTACTGAGCTGGTGGGAATTTAAGACACAGTGGTCAGTATTATAATCAGTATGTGCCTGGTCTTCTCATCGAGGGGATCTCTAAGTTCATTATTTTAATTTAGCAAACGCTCCATGTAAACATATAGGCTACACAAAATGTAAAGATGGAATATAATAGAGTGCGGTACCTTGTGAGGGATTTGGTTCTTGTCAGTAGTCACCAGCCAGTCTACATGATTTTCTCTTTCTATGGAAGATGATACCACATTCCTTCTGACATCTTAGCAGCAGTGCCAGATGCAACAAGATATACTTTATATTTGATTAAGCACTGAACTGGAGTATGTTTCTGTTTCAGGTTGATATTGTGTTACAGAAAATGTTCTGTAGGTTCAACTTTTTCGCCAAATACCCCCTTTTTTCTTCTTTGTTGGCACCCATGCTGTCCCACGAGTTGCTGTTTGTGTGTTTTTGACAGCAACCTTATGTGGCAGCCAGTGATGCATATGGACCTATACTGTACATGTTCAGGGAGTAGACAAACAGTATACACACCAAGAGGAAAATAACTTAACTCTGAAGTAACTTAATAATGATTATAAGCACTGCTTTAAATGCAGGACATATTAGACTGAATGTAGATTAGTGATATTTATAACTACTGAAAGGACCAATCTGAAAAATCACAACAGCATATGTCAAACACAGACAGTCTGATCTGAGGAATAAAATACATTTAACCAACAGTCAAAGTTTTTCATACAATGTTTGCTGGTATTTGTGTACTCCCTGTGTCATACTGTGTGGAGAAGGCTTTAAAGCCACGTTGATATAATTTCATCAAAACCCTCATCAAATTTTCACCCCGACAGCTGAGGCTTTATTTTTAGCTGTCCACTTTCCCCCCTTATTTTTTTGGCTTTTGTCCTTTTAAGGATGCTTGTATCAACTGACAGCTTGTGTGGATTACATCCTTATTAGACTGTGAGGACACAGCAAGATGTTAGGGGGGTTCAGATCACCAGGCACACGGAGAGGGAGGGAAGGGTGGAATAGATGACAGTAAGGGCGCAAAAAAAAAAAAAAAAAAAGAGAGCATGGTCTGAAAAAAGAGGAGGATGCAAAAAGTGAAAGAGATGAGGAGGCTGAATAAGAAGAAAGAGAGGAATAAAACATGTAGTAGGATAAGTTTGAGGGGTGGAAAGAGTGTGAAATAAACAGAGATTGAAAAAAAAAACCTAAAGAGAAGCTTGGCGTCTCGCCTGCTTACCAGCTGATCTCCTCTCCTAAGCCAGCGCAATATGGCCGATGTCTCCCTGGTGTTCACACACTCTGTACTGTACCACTGTGCTCTACCCAGAGCTGGGGCGAAATAGTATTCATTTTCACTGTATTTTGTTTTATTTTGGGTGAGCTTGATTTAGTCTGCCAACTGTGCCGTGGTTAGAATGGCTTTAGGGAAGCTGGGTATGTGCAAAGAATTTTGCATGAAAACAGAAGCTATTTGATCTGTTCTGTATTTGTCCTGTTTTGTCAGAGGCGTCCTAGACAACAGGCCAAAACATGCTGCTTTTGACGGTTTCATTACACAGTAGCATATGTGCACAATTACACTGTCCCTTCTCCCATCTATCCAGCCATCTTTGCTCTTTGCGTCTATTCCAGAAGGAATCTAGTTTTTGTGTCCTCACCGTAGAAAAAGCCAGCTTCATTAAGGGGATATTGAAATAGGGCAGATTTGACTGAAGGGGGACTACTCAGTGGGTTTACAAACAGAGGAATCAGTCTCACTCTCTCAAAGCCTGGGAGAGGCTAATCACTAAGCAAAACACTACATTTGATGAAGTGTTTCTGAAGGTGTGTGTTGGGGGACTGTTGAGATAGACTCAATCCATCCTTAATGAAAATGCTTTGGGCTGCAGAGCTGAGCTGAGCTGAACCCTCTTGGGGATAAGTGGTTAGTCACAGCGTACAGAGAGATAGGCCACCCATCACTAACCACGATCCTCACTAAATCCCCATCAACGCAATGGTTAATCACTCTAACCCCACTCTCCTCCGCTCTCCACTCCTCTCTCCTGTCTGCCACACACAAAGACGCATCAAAATTCATAGCCTTGCTGGAGAGGGGAGTTCAGGGATTTATCACTGCCAAGTATCCGCGTTAAAACCCAGCAGTAGCCTTGCAGAGTCAAGAGGAAAGAGCACTGGTGAATCAGAATGGCATATGACATATAGATGTATGTATATCTGTCAGATCTAGGGCTGTAAATCAGAAGCAACACTCAGTCATTGTTTATTGACTGCACCTGAAATGATTACTCTCATGCAAATGCATGGATTAAGAGTTAAATCAATGCAGAGTGCTGGTTCTTATATTATTTGTGATTTCAGTTTTTGCTGCAATGAAATGATCATAATCAGCTGCGATATTGATGTTTGAAATGTGTGCTCTGCTCATAGAAAACTCATTGCTGCATATTAAATCAAGCGCTTCCTAAACTAACAGCCAGCCACCAGGGGTGACTGATTTGGATTCACTTTTGGGGAGCTGCCATGCTGCTGTGCGCACACCCTGCAGTGGCAGTCTATGCGCAAATTTCCTGGATGTTGCAGTCGCAGTCCAGAGTAGAAGAGTAATATACAGAAGACAGCAGACGGGTATAACCAAAATCAAATGTCTGGAGCAGAAGGCGAAGAGCTACTCCCTCAAAATGAATCATCATCTGTTGTTCGGAAGTATTTGGGATTTAGGGAAAGTAATGTTTAGCGAGAACAAATCGTATGCAAAGTGTGCATGAGACTTATATCTTCAGCACGAAGCTATACAACTAACTCGTTCAGCCACCCTGAAGAAAGCGCACAAACTGCAGGATGATGAAAGAGTGAAGGTCAGGGAAGAATAACGTCGCTAACATTGCCTCACTGAATCCTTGTCGTTGTCCAACATCCACTCAGACGTCCATAACAGTGATGTGGTACAACATCTGTTCAGTGAAAGTGAAAGCCGTGATCTGAAGTTCATTTCGGAAAAGAAGTTTTAGTACAATTACACTGTAGCACAACAGTGCTCTGTTTATTTAAGTGTTTCAAATGCAATAAAAATATGTTTTTCCTAAAGTCATTGAATAATCATGATCTCAATATTGATCCAAATAATCAGGAAGCTCATTTTGACCGTAATAGTGTAGCCCAAATCAGAATCCTGCATAGCCTAAAGAAACCTACTTAGTCTTAAACATGTAATGCAAAGCTGACAATTGATAAGTTCAATCACACTCACTCACTTTGGAAAGAGTCCAGAATTTGAAGCTGTTTCAGTTAAAAAGAGGTAATGTGCTTTCAGAAGAGTGTGGAGAGCTTCCTGTGTGGTTGGTCATCGATCTGAATGTGTTTTCCCACCGTGCGTTCATGGTCATTAGATCAGTTATTTGAGCTCTTCATTTTGAAGTGTTTGCTTTTCCAGACTGAGCCTGCCATCTGCAGAGCAATCACTATCTGGACTTCCCTGTCCTTCCTTTCCGCTGTACTTTATTGTACATGTGTCTGTATCTCATTCACTGGTCTCCTTTTGCCCTGTTAAACATAGAGTACCTTTGATTAAAAGCCTCTAACAAATATCATCCACAGAAAAGGGACCTTTGATTAAACCATAAACACCACACACCATAAACCTGTCTAGAGTTCCCCCTGAAAAATAATTACGGACTGTGATAATGTCATATATATATTGTTTATCTGTTAGTGGCAGCGCTTTAAATTCCTGCTGGCTGAGACTGACGATGATGATGAGGAAAGATGAAAGACCTGGATGTATCAGTTATACAGTATGCACTGGGGCGGATGCTCTACCAACTGAGCTAAACGACACCCCAATATATATTTTTTAACATTAGCTTTCCCTGAAATGCAAAGTGCTCCACAGCTGTGAGTGTGACTTCATATGGAGTGACACCTAATAGTTTGTTTAGTGACGAGAGATTATTATGGATGTATTACATTTCTATTAGTCATGAAGTAATTCTAATAGTTAGTAATGTTGTAATGAACATTACTTTCTATTAGTAGGAAATGTTCATGTGATGGCCACTGTATTTTCTATTCCACTATGGAAAATTTTGAGGGCACTTTAACGTATTTTGCATTTTACAGTTGGAGTTTAGACAAAAATAAATATGGTGTACCAGGGAGTAAAGAGTGATTTCATACACACATAATACAGCAAGCCTGCATGAGAAATGTAATTTCTTTACTATTCTACCAGCAGTTTACAGAAAGTTCTTTTTGTAAACATTATAGAAAGATAAATTTATTTTTCCTGCATTATCCTCATTATGATTGGTTGGATGATTTTGAGGCTTTTTTTTTTTTTTAACTCGAACTAAAAGTTATGGTTACAATTTTAACTGTTAAATGTATTCATTCATCATGGATTATCCCTTAAAACATATCTAACAATATTGTAACTTTGTACATGCTTTATCAGCAGGAAACAGTACTGATGGCTGACTGACAGTAATTTGAGAAAATGCCACATCTCCTTTAGATATGGGAACTTAATGTTGCTGTTAATGATCTTTTTTTATCAAAATATTGAAACCCATGCTGTTGCTATTAGTGTTTAAGCTATAACTATTCATGTTTGAGACTCAATTTCTTAACTACTTTAAGCTAGAGATGCAGTGATTAACTCAATTTCACTATTAACCGCAGTTTAAAATGTCTTTTGTAAACATAAGATCCAGATACAGTGTTTCTTTCATTTAAAATCGACAAAGTAGCGGTGAGTTAGTGCATTTTTAGCTTTTAGTGCAATACCCTCAAGGGTATAACAGGTACAAAAATGCTCGTCTGTAGTGTTGTGAAATAAATGAATGTATTATAATCATGAAAGCAGGATTTTTCCTCAGATGAAGATCGTACCACCAAAAATTTCTAATCATTGTATCCCTGCTTTAAGCAGACTAATAGGAACTGTTGAAGTATGACTGAGGCAAAAGCTATGTACTTGTCTCTGTCCAGTGCAGGTTGGCTTGACTGGGGACACCAATACACAATACAAAATATTCATTTCAGCCAATGAGGTATTGTTTCACTAGAGAAATGGTGGCATTGTAAATGTGGATGAAATTTATTTTTTTTTTAATTAAATGTGATCTGATGAAACTTGAAGGAAAATTGATTATACAGTCAGAGTGGACTCAAACGCGAACACTGTTCTACTTCGTCTTTAGTCTCTCCCTCACACACACACCTACACACACATACACACACACACAGCAAGCTTAAATTTAGGTGAACAGGTGTGTGGAAGGGGCTATGGGGTCACTATCTAGCTCAGGTTGGACCTAGTAATTTAGCTGAACTGAGGGATTTGCTCCTCCCTGCTAAGACAGGCAATACAAAAGATCTGACTTGAAAGCAGAGAGGGGAACAGAGGGGTATGGACAGTTTAACTAAGATGAAGGAGTTCAGTTTGCCAAAATGCCCACTTTGATTAGTCTTTACACTTGCTCTAATTGAGCATGCATGTGTGTGAGTGCTTCACTTGTGGTCACCACACAGTTAAGTTTGTGCATCTGCGCATGTGTGTCGAGACGTCAGTGTTTGAGCGTGTATCAGGTTGTTTTTGTTTTTTTGTTTTTCACATTGTAAAACTCTCCCTCCCCTCACACTCATTCCTCTCTCAAGACTGAATTTGCTTGTCTTCTCAGCATGAGTGTTTAATCTTTTCAGGCCGTTGAATCGGTCCAATGAATGAGTCCCCAGCTCCTTCTCTCTAGGAGCCCTGGAGATTATTCTAAAGCACTAATCGTTGAGCAAACACAGCAGTGCTCTCCCATTCCCATTCTACACAGGCCACAGTATAGCACAACTTCTTCTTTCACTTCCCCTCACGTTTTACGCCCTGTGTAGATTTTTTGTTTTTTGGCGTGCGTAGCCTAGATTACTGCTCCTGAGAAACAGACCTCTTGAATCCCCCTTCACAGCCATGGTTAAAAATGCCCTAAGCGGAGGCCGAGAGACTTTTTCTTATTTGTTGTTTTATAGCAAGAGAAGTGACATGTAATTTAGAGAGCATTATTTCCAACATTGTCCCCTGGAACCTTTTATGTTTGTGGGTGTGTTTGTTTTTTAATTAGATTGTCAGTAGGGAGAATCTGCCAGGCTTATATGATGGTGTCAATATCCTTGGATTTGGAGCTTCGTCAATATTGTCTGGCCCTGCCGCTACTAACCTGAACAGGCTGCTGGCATTTGGTGTAAAATAAATAGAGTGATTTGTCTGTTTTGTTTTCTCCATATCTTCATCGCCTCCAAGAGAAGTTTTATTTACACCACTCTCCATTTGATTTTGTGTGGTATTTGCTTTTTTGCCAGTTGTGGCTTGCTGTGGTCTGCAGAAGTCATGCTGGCTCTGCACCCAGTGGTCGCTCATGTTTTATAGTCATGTAATGTGGAAATGTCTCTCTAGTGATGACATCCACACGTGGCTGAGAGATCTGAGCACAGGTCTGAGGGCATTAGATTTTATGGTTCAACGTGTCTGTGTTATAGTCATCAAACTTGTAATCCCTTTTTTCCTAACCTCCAACTCTCTTTTTACTTTTTCTTTTCTGATCCTCTCCGCAGAGAAAGCTGCTGGCCATCTACCTCCACAACGATGACAGTGTCCTCAGCAATGTCTTCTGCTCCCAAATGATGTGTGCTGACTCTATTGTCTCCTACCTGAGCCAGAACTTCATTACATGGGCCTGGGACGTCACTAAAGAAGTGAACAAAGCCAGGTACTAGAGCTGAATTATTTTGAGGTGACTTGCTGATCTATAGAGCTGCAGGATTTATTAGTTCTGTCATGATGTATTTTGTCCCCTTACATCAGTGTGTCTGACTACCTTTACTTCTTTTCTTTTGCATAATGCATAGAAAGACTGTTTGATGCCTTCAGTGGACATAACAAGAGCTTGTATATCAGCTGTATATTAAACTGTAAGACCAATAATTATGCCTTAAAATACTCCTTTTTTAACACTTCTAAGATCTAACATTTGTTGAGAATGTGTCAGGCAGGTTTGGATTCAACTAAAGTAATATTTCACATTTGCAATTTTCAGTTTGTGGTGGTCTAATATTAAATTGCATTGCACTGTTGAGTTTGATATTTTGTCAGACTCTGTTGCTACAACCAGTAGTTTTCAGTGACAATACAAACACCACATACAGGTAGAGTACAGTATAACAAATTTTAACAAAGGCAAACATATAAATGATTACACATATTACCACATATACCACACTGATTTCGTTGTAAAGTGTTGAACTGGTCTTTGAGTCTCATAATCAAGTGAGTGAGAAAACAGTTTTTCATAATCAGAAATTGCAATGATGGCCAAACTTATAACACCCAGCTTTGAAAAATTTGAAAAATAACTTGCCCTTTAAGCACTAAATCAATTCTCTGGACCTACTATAGGTCAAAATCACACTATGTTTAGTATTGCATTTTGCCAACTGTAAAGTTAAGCTGAGCAATAACTGAACCTCTAAGCCCTGACTGCATGCTTAATCCTTATGTTTTATTTATATGTGACTTACTGTCTGGAGGAGTGGACTGTTTGCATAGTGAGTTGTATCTAATAAGGAGGATATTGAATGTATATCTAGGACAGCAGCTTGATTGTGTGTAGAGCCCTCTGCAAACTGCTAGAATACCGTGTTAAGGAAGCTCTTACCATCTTGTTTTGCTATCACTGTTTTTGATACTTCTGTTAGAAGAGGTTAATGTTGTTTTAATTAGTGATCTTCCTCAACCTGTCACTTCTTCATTACAGTTTAAAGCCTGCAAAGACTGACTGGAATGTGAGATGTTTGTTTTGTCATCCATGTGGACCGCAAGCTTTTAGAAAACGATCTAAAACGTTAGCGTGGAAGCAACCTTATTTGACACACAAACAGCGTTTTCTGATCTATTCGTGTTAGTTTGGACGTGTCCTTAATTGCTGCCATTCTACTTTCACTCCGTCGCTCACACCCTGTATCTCTGTCTTCTCATTCTCTCTTCTACTTCATTCTCTTTTTGAAGCTCGGAGGTTGCATGCTAACAAAAGGCGTTGTGTTTGCATGGTGAGGCCCCTGATTGGGCAATTTTGACTAAGCTGTCTGAATAGAGGGTCAGTGGGAGACGAAGGACTCCCTTGGAGTCCAAACATCTCTATCTTTCCATTTACGGCCAAAGTCCTGGTGCAGCTCCAGCAGTCTGTGTTGCTAACTGACAGGTCTGTGCGACACCTGTTTATTTCACAGCTCCTGCTACTAGAATGGATATTTAGATCTGGATAGTACATTTTGGTAAACAAAATATTAGAAATGAATTAGAAAGTTTAGTCTCTGATGTGTGATAGATGATTGGATTGCCTGCAGGTTCAAGTGTTGAGCTGTGGAGAGGTGGACGTAAAGGTGGACCTGCTGAGCGTTTGATTGGGTTTGCTCATTACCATTCTGCCAGGGGCAAGCTTCAGTTCCCTCCTACTTCCCCTCATCTTTCTGCTACATCTTTTCCTTCTCCTCTCATCTCCTTCCTGATCCTTCCAACTTTCTTTATTTCCCTTCTCTTTATCCCGCTACCTCAACTCTCTCCCTCTCCCCAGAACCTCTAGAGTTAAGCCTGCCCTCTGGTAGCAGCCATTTAAGAAAGACTCGCACCCTGACCTCACCCCTCCATTATTTCTTTTAAGGAAATTCCCTCCTTCCTTCATTCCACTCTCCTTTCTCTCCAAATGGCCTCCTTTGCTTTTTGCCCCAGCTGAGTCTTTTTATTGCACATTAAAAGGCAGGCAACATCTGGAGCTTTTCATCACACACAGCTAGTCACAGCTTTGCTGCTAACGCATGCATGCACATGTGCACACACGCTTAATCACACACACTGCTTCCCTGCATTCTCACGCTCTCTGGTTGATCCAAAGTGACTGGTGATTGGCATCAATCACACAGGCTGTTAGAAAGGTATCCTGTGTGTGTGTGTGTGTGTGTGTGTGTGTGTGTGTGTGTGTGTGTGTGTGTGTGTGTGTGTGTGTGTGTGTGTGTGTGTGTGTGAGATAAACCTGCTGATATTGGAATGTGCCTGTTGCTTTGTTCTGTATTCTCACAGGCCTCCCAGTTAAACGATTAATTATGCATAAATGCCGTTCTGCTGATTGGATGCCAGTGTAATTGTGACCCATGGGAAATGAATCCAATATGTCACACAGGCTGTACTGTCATTGCACATGACAAATATCGAAACTTTCAGTAGATAAACGTATAATTGATAAATGCTAACATGCAAGCATTTAAAGTAAAGTGACTTTGTTTCTTATTCACACCTGTACAATGTAAAGCAGTCCGATACAATGAGCCGGCAAAGCAGTAAGTAGAGCTCAACACTAACTTTTAAAATATTTGCCAGGCTGGCAACCAGACATCAGCTTTGGTTGAAAATGAAAATATAGTCATAATACATTTTGAACAATTAAGATACTATCCGGTTATACATCATCTTAATAATAAATGTGACATAAAAGAATAATTAAACTTTATTCCAGTATTCTTTGTAGTTTGTGTTTTACCTGATACTAAGTGTAGTATACTATGCGATTCACATCTCCACCCTCAATTCCTGTAGTGCAGCTTTTGTCATAGATCTCTCAAAAATGACATATACTAATTAAACCTCACTGTCTGTTTCCGACCATAGTAGCAATATGTCCCTATAGCTACTTTTTATGTTAAAAATATGAAGGCCAAGAACTGTTGCCAACTTCTCAAAATCATTTTCTCACTGTCGAGCCCTGAGACGTCCTCGTTAATGACCTTTGTGTTGGTGTCTTAACCGCTAAGAGCGGAGGCAAACCAATGTGCAAACCTGTTCCTTACACTTGACTTCTCCTCTTGACATCCTCCTATGTGAAAACATAACAGGTTTAGAGGGAGTACAAATGTCATTTTCAAATCAAAACATGTCCAAGTGTGTTTTGAAACAAAGTGTGTATGACACAGTGAGCTATCAGAGCATCCGGTTCCCATACATACTCCCGTACAGGTGGCTGGCAAAACTTTCCCTGCAGTGCTACTGTACTGACCTGACTCATCAGTTGCTCGGTGGAGCAAATGTCAGGTCTAACCAGTCTACTCGCATCTTCACGCAACACTTCACATATGTGATGTGACAGTCCAGGGAAACATTAACTATTTTAGTTGTCTGGGTGTGCAATGAAAAATGGAGATGGGGTGGATGACAAATTAGAAGCTGTCACTCACATTAACCACTGGAGCAGAGGCTTAAACTCACGAAGTTCCACGCAGGTGTTTCCTCTACATTTAGTTACCCCTGAAGGACTTTAAAGGTCTGGTACAGAGTATGCTACATTCTTTACCATGTTATGTTATGGATGGATGAGACTGTGCTGAACTTTTCACCTTAGTTTCTGCTGTTGCCTGACTTCCTGCTGCCCTCTATGTTGTGTCCTATAGATGTATTCACAAGTGATTCATATCCTGGTTACAGCATTGTTAGGTACAGTGGATACAAAGTAGGTTTAGGCTGTGTTTTCTGATAGAGCAGCTTCATGTTGTGATGATCATTTTTACTGTGGTGGACTGACTTCCTTAGTTTTGAGATAGAAACCAAAGCAGGTTGGCTTGTGTTTGATGGGAGATTTAAGATTGGGTTACCCTTCAAGTTAGTGTCCATTGTTCCATGGCCTTTCATTACAGGTTAGAGTTTCTCTGTGGGCTATTGTTATGGTCTGCCTGGGTTGAAGTCTGAACAGGGACAAATGTCAGGACAAAATGATCAGTAGGATTTAGGGTACCCGACTTCTTCATTGCAAGACGTGGGTCACTGAAAGTTCAACATTTCGAGAAAGTTTAATATAACTTTAATATCCCTGAAATATCTTTAAATTCCATTCTGGTTTGAGCTCAGGTGCTGTAGCTTTCTCACCTTTATCTGATGTTTCAGTCATATTTTTATTATGTACTGGCACTATTATTACTATAAAAAGTGCCACAATGAGCTCAAGTACTGAATTTCACAGTTTGGGAAGTCTGCAAGTAATTCGCTCAACTTTGGCTTCATGTTTTAATGAGTTACACCCCCTCTCAGACAGCAGTTGGGCATCTAGTGGGACAGGTTTGGTTATTAGCAAAACAAAGATATTTGTTAATATTAATTAATCATGTGAAGTACGTGCAATGTGCCTGTATATGTACAGGTTAGTAGAGAGAAAGTGGAAAGCACACAAAGAAAATCAAAGAAAGATCTTAACCACCAACACAATGTACAGTGACTGTATTTTTATCACACAGCAGCACAGAAGGCGAACCTGGATTTGACTGCAATGGCACTGGTCTTTTAACTGATAAAATTCAGCTCACTGATCTTGCTAAGTAGCCCCACAGACCAACACGATAAACACCAGCATCTCCCAAACCAACCCCACACCAACTGTACTTTATCTTTTAACGGATGAAGCACAGTGTATCAATCTCGATGTTGTGGCCATAAAGACTCACAAAAACAGTAGATCTTTTCCGAACCGCTGGACAATGCACAGTAACTGCATTTGACCCAAACTGATAAAACACAGACTGATCTCGCTGTGGCAGTCGTAAATAACAGTAACAGAAATTATTATACAATCACCGTGGGTGCATTGAAAGCAGAGAAGCCGTGACCACACAGTAAATGAGGAACAACTACTTGAGTTCCTGTGCGTTTCATCCAGTAAGAAATCCAGATTCAAATTCAAACCAAACTTCACACCTTGGTGTGAGGTTGCAAAGCCTGATGGGGTTTTGGTGCGGCTTCTTTGTTCAGGCTTTTACTCTTACATGTAGGCCTTTCTTTGTTCAGCCACATGGTCCCAACACAGCATATCTTCTGTCTATCTTCTTCCTTTGACCTGCTGTCCCTCCATCCATTCCATTACTTCTCTATTTTACCAGCCAGTTATTAAAGTAGATCTTATTAAAAGGCGGGAGAAAAAGCTAATCTATATTTGCATTCAGTCTATAGCAATTCATTAATATTATGACATTTACAGGGAGCTTGGCGGGGCCCCGGCTGCCTGCTACCCTTTTCCCTCTCTGAAATGTTAATTTAAAAAGTTCTGTCTTTGTAATGGAATAAGAAATCCTCTCTTCCCCTATCAATTCTGGGTGTCTGGTGATGAATACTAATTCATCTACGCTTCCAATTGAGATAGCATGTCACTCTGATGGAATAAGAAAATGCAGAATTGGTTTTAAAGTCCTTAATGCCATGAGTTCTGTGTATTTCTCTCTTCTGCTGCAGTTTGAAAAACTGTAGTATACACCTCCTTTTCCATAAATTTGTGTGTGTACTACTTACATGCATGTGTATCTATGTGTCTGCTTTATGGTCTATATATCTTTTACAGGCTCTGAAATACTGTACATGTTCAATAGACCATTTGATACTTACCTTTTTGATTTTGAATTATACTAATTTAGGTTCTGTTCCATTCAGGTGCTGCTGTGGTGCATGTTGGTTTACTGGAAAGTCTCTGCTGCAATAAATGGGACAGAAACCTTAATTAGTATCATTGGAAACACTTACGTTGATCCTACTATTTCATGTCAATATGACTGCTGTGAAAAAAGTCTATTCCAAGAAAAAAGGTCAAGTGAATTGAACAGAAAAAAACTAAATAAATGATTTCTTTGTCTTCCAGACTACTCACCATGTGTACGAGGCACTTTGGCAGTGTGGTGACACAGACTATACGGACATACAAGACAGACCAGTTCCCCCTGCTCCTTATAGTTATGGGCAAACGCACGTCCAATGAAGTTCTAAATGTTATTCAAGGTAATTACAACTTTATTGAAGGCATAATACCATAACATTTACGGATGTATTTGTCTTGCACAAAGATAGAATTACATACTGATTGTGATTGTTTGATTGTTTTTTTCTTCAGGCAATACGACAGTGGACGAGCTGATGATGAGGTTAATGGGAGCTATGGAGATCTTCACAGCACAACAACAAGAGGACATCAAAGATGAGGTAAGGTTTGAGCACATTCAAGGATGCAAATGTCAAACTGATTTTTATACATGTAGAAAATGTAACCACATTCAAAGGCCCTAGTGGGACAGTTGAACTAATCTTTTACGTCCTGCTTAAGAGATACACGGCAACATGCTGGAACAGATCAGACAGAATTGTTACACTGTGGCATACTTGTGATGACAAGCAGAGAATACTTAACCGTCTCACCCTTTAGTTCTAGTTTAATGTGCTTAACTGCAGGTTTTTAAATAGGTACAGGGGTCATGAACTCCCATTCACTGCGGTGTATAGTTATCACTGTGCTGCTCTGTGTCTGTCTACTCCAATAGAAAGTGGACAAACACCATTGAAGGATACACTCCAAACAAGAATGCAAAGGGAACGGTGGCTGTAGGCTTTCATGTCTGGGATAGTATGACAGGGAGTCAGTCTCACTGGAATGACAGTTGTCTCACACACACACCCTGAGAGTTAACTTCCTCAGGTGGGACACAGTTTTGAGTGACAGCCATTGTGTTGTTATGATTACTACAATGCTTTGGCTTCATTTTTGTTTAATTGACTTCATTTGACACATTACGCATTAAATTGTCATTAATGACATGAAGTGACAAGAGGTATTCAGAGTATGTGTGTGTGTTGGTTCAGACTGTGACTCTTGAAATGTACTGTAGGTTCACATGTAAGGCTGGGTGTCATTTATATTTCTTTTACAATTCAAGAGTACATAAACCAAAATAGATACTTTTCTCAATGCTGTATTTTGACAAATATCTGCACGAGCTTTTAATATAATATAAAAACTAGTTGTCATACAAGAACTGTCGAAATTGAAGTCTAAAATTAGCAAAAAAAAAAAGAATTTAAATCAGAACCTGGCCAATCATGGAATGAGTAAACAAAAATTTGAGTAACATTTTAATGCCAGATTTCATTACCTTGAGTACCAAAAAGTATTGACTTTATATCTCCATATATCCAACCCTGTTCACACTGGAGGACTGACTTGGTTCACTACCTTACATTGTGCATTTTTCTTATTAAGTAATATTGGTAAATATTGAAACTATACTTACTGTAACAGTTTTGAAAATGATCATAAATATTTCCTTTCTTACAAACTAATTTGTTTTGTGCTAAGAAAGAACGATTTCTTCTTTCTGTTTTTATGTCATCTACACGAAATAATTGTGTTTTATTACTGCACTGTGATCACTTCTTTTATATTCATTGCAACACCTGGCTTGAGATCTGTCAGAGAAATGCATTTTTGGCATAGCATGCAGTAAAGCCGCTCTGAAATGCTATTAAAGTGTGATTACCTAGATGTGGCCTGCTAGAAGGGAATAGTATGTTGAAAACATAATTTTTCAGTGTGATTACTATTATTATTGTTAGTATCAATAACCAAAGGATATTAGAATATCCTGTATTTGACAGGACCTATTCCATCTCCAAGGTGTCAACCTTGACACTATAATAATCACATCTTCACTGCAGCAGTTCTCAGGCTTTGGTAAATTTCCCTCTCCTCCTAGCTCCCTTTTCTCTTTTTTTCACCTCACCTTCCTAAAAACAAACTCAGACACGAGCACAGACATCCACCTAACCCAGACATTCCTCTCTGACAGTGACTTTTGTATCTGTCTGGAAATGGAGCAGCTGGACAGCCACATTGTGCCTTCAACCAACCTTACTGACTCTCCAGTCATTCCTATGGTTGTCTGTGTTTTAGCTTAGTAGTTGGTAACCGGCTGACGACTCACTGTAGGTTTTGTGGTTTGCGTCACGGGCCAGTTTTAGATCAGGTAATTTCATATGCATTTCATGTGAAGAGCAGCCAAAACTAACCAATGTTCAGTTTTGGTCAAGGGAACTAAACATATGCATATCCTTTGGTATTGGAGGAAACGGACGCACTCAGGGGGAACATGACCCGACATCTAGGAAGAATGCAAGTACCAGAGCTGAGATTTAATTCTGGACCTTGTTGCTGTGATCTGACACTGTGCCACAGAGCCACAGTGCTGCCCAAAAACAAATAACTAAATATAGAATTAAACTAACTCTCAGCTACTTGGTTACAAAATTAAAGGTACATTTACAAAACAAAACTGCTTTTTGTAACAGTTTATTAACGCCACTATAACGCAGCACATGGCTAGCCAACTTGATGAGTGGCCAAGATATAGATGTGGAAAATCTGTTTCTTTCTTCCTCCAAAGATACAGCAGCAGACGCAGCAGCAGATACACAGTAGATTAACTTTTCACGTCATGCTTCTCGTGCACTTTCGGTCATTCAAAGCAGACGATGCATTTGAAAACACATCACAGCGCTGCAAAATGAGTATCAAACAAGCTACTTGTTTGCGTGACTCAGGGCCAGTCTATTGAAGGTAGCCACTTTTGATGCTTTGTCCCTCTCTACCATTCTTTTACAGTTTCCTTTCAATGTTCATCTATTATGTGGAGCAAAAGCACAAATGTATCCTTTGCATTTTCTGATTGAATACAACAATACATACTGTGCTTTTGCTTAGCCACTGCTTAGCTGAACAGTAGCCCTCTGATCGTCACAATAAGCTTACTTTGCCATATCCGGGCTGGCACACAGCATGGGCCTTCAGAAAATAGAAAACTAATGGCTGTGCACTGTTAACACAATGGACACTCGTATTTAGTCCCAGTCTTTATAAAACACTTTGTAGCCACAGCAGGTAGAAAGAGAAGGGCCGCCTGTCCCTTCCCTCTGTACAAACAGGAAGAGAGGGGCAGAGTGAATGAAAGAGAAAGGGACGGTGAAACTGAGATGAGGAAACATAAAAGAGGCTCAGGGTCTGGTAAATGACAGCCCGGTCACAATGAATTCCCCTCTGGTGCAACTCTTTCATACCTGGTGTTTGTACGTAACCACACTTGACATGCTGCATTTTCTTTTGCTTGGTTCTTTCTGGCTCCCACACTCGGCACCTCGGCTTAGATGTTTTGTCCTCGTGTGTCCTTTATGTTTTTAGTTAATGGGCCCCACTTTCTTTCTCCCTCTCTCTACCCAGGACGAGCGTGAGGCAAGAGAGACCGTGAAGAGAGAACAGGACGAAGCCTACCGCTTGTCTTTAGAGGCTGACCGTAAAAAGGTATTTTTAAAAAAAAAAAAAAAAAGCAAACTGTCTACATGAATCTGTGCGCTTGGAGTTAGTTGTGATATACCAAACAGTACATGTAATTTTGGTGTTTGACCAAAAAAAGCAAGTACAGCTTCTACTATGATTTTATATATATTTGTGTTGCTATTAAAACTGTAAGTTACAGTGCAGTTACACCTATTGTTTTCAACTTTTATTACTATTAATCACAAAAAGCATATTAATGAAATACAATGACCCGAGGGCTGAAAAACAATTAGTCCATGACCTGATTAGTCAACTGACAGAAAGTCTTTTGTCAAGTTAAATATCACTTGTTCCAGCTTTTGTCAGAATTTGATAATTTACTTTTGTCATTAGCTTGTATTCGATTTAGAGACTTAAGTGTCTGGAAGTTGTATTCTAATGAAATATCAGTAACAATCATTCAAAGGAAACTTAACAACTTGAAGGAAAATTAGTAACAGTCTTCGGTGTTGCACATCACTTAACTGTTACTTTTCTTTCTTTTTCAGAGAGAAGCCCAAGAGAGAGAAGAGGCTGAGCAGGTTCGCCTGGAACAGATGAGAAAGGAACAGGAGGAGGAGAAGGAGGTGACACATACTCACATTATACCAATTTCCTAAATTAATATTCTGACTGAATCAGTGCAAGGCTGATTTAAATCTTGTGTTTTTCCACCGGATAGTGAATACACCATTGTGCTGCCGTTTTATCTATCTGTCTTGCTGTAACTTCACAATAATGAGTCAATTAGATTGTGGTTTTTGTGAAACCTGCCAGTCAGTGAAGCATGTGTTGTGTGGGTGAACAGGCATACAACCATTTCAGAAGAGTGAAATGTCCTAATTACAGTGAGGCCCATCCCGGTAAATGTCACCTTCCATACACACAGTTATTGTTCTATTTAACTGCTTACCATTGGTATAGCACACAGCCTCGTATTGAAGCCCGAGTGAACAAAAGACTGAGGCAATTCATGTACACCGGCTTGTGCACAAACACACACACACAACCTAAGCAAACACACATTCACTTGAAAACAATTATTGTATGTGAAGAGGGGGTACACACACACGCATGCAGACACACTGTCACGCATGCAAAAAAACAATAGTTGTCTGTGAGGATGGCACCAATGTTGTAATACATCTATAGTAATACAGTGTAGTCCTCGCTGATTGTTGTTTACTCAACAGCAGGGAGCCTGAGGGCACTGAGAGGTATTGGGTGACCCGGCTCGCTCAGGTGATTTGTCACTTAAGTTAAATAGACAACAACAAAAGAGTCCGAGGCCGGGCCTTCTTAATTATATCACTGTAGTCCACAAACCAAACTGTGTATGCACGCTTGTGTATTTTAAACAACAATAGCCACTATGGCCTCGTGTTTCCTACTTATATCAGTTTTCTCTACTCAAGCTCAGTGGTTTCCATGGTGTCTCCTGTGCTAACATACTAGTGTTGTGCTTGTGCTACACTCAAGATATTCATACATACGAGAGCCAACAACAGCTGCTGGATCTGGACAATGACAACTTAAGTTTCTGTTGGGAGGAAACGGGAGGAAAGAAAATTGGCCATTCGACACGTCATTGACATTTTGCAGTTATTCTACTAATTGAATGAGCGATTCCTTTCGCTTCTTCATTTTTGATTTTGGATGGAAAAATAATCCAAACATGTTTTATGAATAAAAACCAGTTTAAATACCAGTGATGTAAGAATAAAAAGTGAAAGCGTTAACAATATTCTTTAGCTGCTTTTACCATCTTGAGACATCATATTTTCTCCAATAGATAAAATAAGAGAAATTCATACTTAACGGTGTCTTCATTTACTATTTAAGTTAACATTGATTTTTGCAGACATTTCAACAGTTTATGGTGGCAACTGTTTCTTTTGCCTTTCCTGACTTGCTGTGTTACTTTTCAGATTCTTAAAGATCAGTAGATTTTAAGACAGCCAAGTTTCTACTCGATGGAGATATTTGTCTGCTAAAGACATTTTTGCTTTGTTTTTTTTTTTTACATTAATTATTAATTAATTAATTACATTAATGAATTATCAAAATACAGTGCTGTTGAATTGAATCTTAACTCTTGAAGCTAAGAAGTTGAAGACTCGACCATGTAAGCTGTTATGCGTTTGATTTCACGATAATGTTTGTGTTGTTTACACTTGAGTCAGTTATGAGGTTCCTTATGACAGAAACTGCAGACACAACAAAAACATCAGTTGCCACAAGAGAACGGCCAGTGCTAGTGGGAATGCTTTCTCTGTGATTGTGTGCCTTTGTGCGAAGAAGAGTGAGATGAAAGTAGGAGCTGGTGAATTGAGGGGGGGGTGGGTTGTGCCTGTGTAGGTTGACATTACTATTTACCTCCTTCATGGGGTCTTAGCATACAGTTGTGTGGCTGTCAGGTGCACACCCGTCATCTGTTTGCTTTCTGTGGTTAGCCGAGCAGAGCTGGAGAGGCAGATAAATGGACGGAGAGATGCTTCTGATTGTTTGTGTGGAGCAGCCTGGGCCTGAGGCTGGACCGGACGTGTGTCTTGTGGTTTCTTTAGGGACGCTACCTCTCATTTGTGTGGGTGTTTATGCTTGTGTCTGTGGTTGACTGTCTGCATGTCCACCACCACCACACACACACACACACACACACACACACACACACACACACACACACATACACACACAGACACACTCCTTTCTGTTATTTATGTGTGCATGTGTGTAAGTGTCCCGGGGCCCTTTAACTCAGTCAGCATCAGCTCTTTTACCTGAGGGAGCTGATGGCGGAGTGGCACGCGTGCTACCCTGCCCACCCAACACCAGAAGCTGCTAATGAGCTACTGTTGTACACTCTTATGAAATATAATTGCATTATGGTGTGTAAATAAAGCCGGGGCGTGTTGTCACAGCATATGCTCCCCGGCTGGCCAAACAGGAACAACAAGCTGGGGGAGGAGGAGGAGGAGGTGAGGGGGCAGGAGCCGAAAGAAGACGAAGACTCAAGGCTTTTGGAGAGCTGATTAGCTTTACATTGGAAGATGACAGCCGATGGTTGTCTTTGTGTTGATAGTGTTATTAGATTAAGTATCTATAAAATAAGCTCTCAAATCCTGAAACAAGACTTTAAACAATCTGGTGGACACGGAGATATTCAACAGGCAAAATCTCAACGACAAGAAGGCATGAAGCAGTAGGAATATACTTGGCTATTTTTAATGTACCAAAAATGCTACTTGGCAACCCTCTGAGCTACGCCATGCTTTAGGGAACAGGGTGAGACGCAGGGCAATTAATTTAATAAGATTCTCAGGACAAGAAGACCTTTCAATTAATGTCAGGCAACAGTGCTGCAATCAACTTCTTGGCTTGTCTTTTTGTTTGGATAGTGTCGTCATCTTCATAACTGCCAGTGTTACTGTCTAATCTCTGGTTTAAATTCACAATAAACAGAGAGATGGGGCTAATTTTTCATAGTTACACTTTGTCGAATCTCAGATTTTTCTTTTTCTTGTATTTCAGAGGACTTCGTATGAACTTCCTGGCTTCCTTCCTCTCTTGCCCTTATCCGTTTAGTTTTATAATTGTGTATTTTACACCACTGTGATTTAAATGTGCAAACAAATAAACAAAAATGTTTATCAGGAGGGCATTTGCCCTCTTTTTTAATACATTCCCCGTTAATTTTGTCATTTTAAATCCCTCACTGAATTAATTTAATTAATACCTACCCTTTAATTTATTTTGGCTACATGTCACACTATTACTTGTTCTGGCTATGCTGTCAACAAACTGTAAAATAAATAAAATATATAGAGACTTTGTAACTTTAAAAGACTTGCAGCATCAGTAATGACAGCTGCACCTCACCAGCACCTGTATGTAAACTTCTCTCTTCACACAACGCTGCATCACTACTATATCTTGAAAACATGTTTGTTCTGTACATTAATCCTTCTTTTTTTTTTTTTTTTTTTTTTACACTTTCCTGATTGATTTTTATGTTTTTATACACACAGTATATGTCGATTGTCCAGAATGTTCACAAAAAGGAAAATCACCTTTAAACAGATAACAGAAATCAGGACATGTCTCTAGTGATTATGAAGTGTCTCCACAATCATCAACGTGCTGTACTGACCAGAATACTGGATTTTTCTCCACCCCTTTTTGCAGGCAATCCGCTTGTCATTGGAGCAGGCCCTACCGCCAGAGCCCGATGAGGATTCAGGAGAACAAATCAGCAAACTGCGAATCCGCACACCGAGTGGCGAGTTTCTGGAAAGGCGTTTCCTGGGCAGCTGTAAGCTCCAGGTCCTCTTCGACTTTGTGGCCTCCAAGGGATACCCCTTTGAAGAGTTCAAGCTCCTAACCACCTTCCCTCGTAGAAATGTGAGTGTCATATCTTACTCTCTCCCACAGAAAGCAATTAACCCTCATTAACCCATTCTGCTTCTTTTTATGAAAAGGGCATTTAAAAGTTGAATGTTAAATTCACAAGCGGAGAGAGAAAAACTTTTGAATTATCCTCTTTTGTTCTCGTTTTTTTTCGCTGTCTTTTCATAACAGTTCTCTGCCCGCACAAACAAGTGCTCAGTTCGTTCTTATTGCAGAAGAGTAGCAGCAGGTTATGAAGGGTTCTTGGCCACAGCTCACATCTCTGCTGGAAAGATCCACAGCTGTAATTGGCTTTTCCATTTGGGCCTGAGCTAAACCTTAGGTGATGTGAGTGTAGAGCTGCAGGGACAATACACTAGTTAAGACAATCTCTTGTGGCTGATTGATGATTTAGTTTTTGTTTTTTTGTTTGTTTTATTGTTTGCGTGCAGCAGCACTGTTGTATCACTGCTTTTGTTTACTCGTACCTGTGATGGGGCAAGTTAAGCCAACTATTTATCCATCCACCTGTGCGCATGTATTATTCAGTGAATATTAATTAGTATCAGTCTGTTGTGAATACAGTACACGATGGCTGTGTTAAGATACAGTTGTCAGCACTAACAGTGGTATTCTCTATGGCTCTTCTGCTGACGCCCAGCAGCACTCAGTCAGCTAGTGATTAGAGGGCTTGATCGCCGCGCTCTGTGGTAGCAAGCTAATGAGCACTGTTTTAACTACCAGTTTAATTAGCCATGCTGCTGGAAACAAAAATGGGATTTCCATTAATCAAGAGCGGAGTGCATGTGAAGGGGTGGGTGGGTGAGTGGGTGGTTGTATAGAGTGTGTGTGTGTGTGTGTGTGTGTGTGTGTGTGTGTAGGCTTGCCCAGGCAGTGTGCCATCGTAGTCTTCAGAGACCGCTGGGGCACAAACACCTCAAACTAACACACACATTAACGCGTAGCTCACACTCTTCATTTCGTCACAATCACACACTTCAACACATGCACAAATATTTTCAAGCAAACACATGCCCCGCTCACAACTTTGTCACTTAAAGGATTCACAGTTGTCTCTTTATAATCAAGAGTAAACATGTGTTTGAGACAGAGATAAAGATGTGTCTGCATCGCAGATGAAATTCCGGCAAAAACAGGATGGGAGGATTAGAGGGGTAGAGAAGCGAGAAGAGGATGGTGACTGCAGAACTAGTCGAAAAAGAGAACAGAGAAGACAAAAGCCTAAACAAAGAAAAGATTTAATCAGAGAAACAGTCTGAAAGAGAGAAGGATAGAGAAGATATTAAAAAGAAGAAGATGAGAGATAATTCCAGAAAACAGAAAGGCAAGAGATTTGGGGAGAGAGAGGAGGGAAGCAGCTCAGTGATAGTGCCAGTATGAGGCTGTGAACACAGGCCCCTGTCTAATCCTGCAGCTCTGTGTTGTAATTAAATGAGAGGGAGCATAGAAAGCCTCCATCCCGTCCAGACGCTCTCACTGTTGCTCTGCCAGGATCAGAGGATAGAGGATAGACCACTATTGCATTTGTAATACTGCACAACTGTTGAAACCTTCTTTCCCTTTTCTAGTTTTCAGCAGCTTTGTGCAGTGTCACTCTTTCTTTTAGACATTTCCCTCCTCGTCAGCCTCCTTTATTTCATTTCCATTCGTTTGGCTGTGACACAAATCGGTGGATCTACTCAATCCAACTTGAGAGAATTTAATGAAGTTGTGTTGAAAATTTTTAGCTAAAAACCCACAAACATTATTGACCAAGAGAAAGGGCTACAGTGTGAATCAGTCAGTTTATTCCCTTTTTGTAAATTAACTTTGGACAGTTTGAGATAAAAAGTCAGATCAGATGTCTTCGAGTCACGGTTTCTCCACCTTCCTGTAGCTTTGCCGATAAGTGTCTATTAGTCTCCAATTTTTGGACTGAGTCTCTTCCTCAACATTTGGTATCAGTGGCTTATCTCTTCAGCACTACAGCAGGCCTTACACTGGCATCATTTGTACTAGGCTTAGCCGTGCTCAGGGAACTAACCCTTTCTCCGTTTCTCTGACTGTCAGTGAGTTTGAGGAAGGAGGGGGAGACTTTTAGTGTTTCAGTTTTCAGCTCTTTCATTCAAGAATTTCCTCCTTTTTCTTTGATACTTGTTGAGCACAAACCACTGTTGAACGGCCTGAGGTCTTCTTCCTTCAGCTCGCGGTGAACATGTTTAGACTGCCTGTATAATAATCTGCAGTCAGTTCTTCCTGCCCAGCCACTCATAGACACCCAAACACTGTCAAACCAACGTATTAGTTTTCTCACTGTGATACTGTACTCTATTTCACCTTCTCTTAATCCTTCTTCCAGCTCTGTCAGTGAATCGGCCCGAATAATTCTTAGACAAAACCTGAGATGCAGAAAAAATAAACAATGGCACAGAAGAAGCTGTGTGTTGTACTGAAATAGATTTTACATCTGTTATTCTGGTGTATTTTGTTTTTCTTGTCCCGCTATCTGAATGAATCGTATTCACAGGAAGAGCTACGACGGTTTATTTTAAAAGAAGTTTCACTCAAAGTTACTTCCTCAGGACTGTTCTTATAATCTCAACATAACACACACACACACACACACACACACACACACACACACACACACACACACACACACACACACACACACACAGAGCTTCATAGAGTTGAATGGCATGCTGATTCATCTCATGAGCATGGATGTGAAATGTCATTTACTCAGGCCAGTATGTCCTCCACCACTTAACAATGTGTTTAACTGGATGTTTGAGCTTCACTCTGCAGAATAATTCTATTCAGACACAAGAAGTTTGTTTTCACAGTTATCTTCTGAAGGATGAAGTTTTGTCTGAGCTCATCTTTAACCCGTGAATGCGCAAGCTGATTTTGTGACAATATTCAACTTGCTTAAATGTAATCTTGGGACTCTACACATACTGTTATACTAATTTTTTTATTAAAACATTTATTCGTTCATATATTCTGGATTTTTCAAGGAGGCTAAAGAGTAAATTTTAGCTAGATTTAACTAGATAAGTGAGCATTTTTTTGAGGAAATTTAAGGAAAAACACAAATTATTATTCAAAGCAGGGTATTTTTTTTATTGAATGTCTTAAAACTCTGTGTTAACAGCTGAGTTTTATCCTAAAGCTCACAGCCCCCTCCTCACCTTCAGCCCTCTCCTTTCCCTCCCTCTGTCTTCCTTTTCCCTCCTCTTTCCTTCTCCTCCAGCCTCTTTACCTCCCTTCTCACACAGTCCCCGTCTCTTGTAATTACATTTTTGTTTTGCTCTCTAGCCTTTCTCCATGTGCCTTTTCACTTTTTCTCCCGAATCTCTTTTCACCTTTAAGAAAAAATACCCTTTAAAAATGTATTTCTTAAACATAAACTGGTCTGTCTTTGTTTTCTCTTCCCTGTTTTTCTGTTTTTTTTCCCTCAGTCCTACCCCCCGTCCAGTCTGTGCGGTGCATTTCTCCCTTTGAAGTACCGTATTCTGGTCTGTTCTTTTCTGTTCACGCCCCGGCGCTACGTGCTGTCAACGCTCCTGGCAGCAGATAATGATCTCCCACTGCTTTTGTAATTGGCCAAATAAACACTTGACAACACTAGTTTAAAACAGACAAGTTATTTGGTTTTAATTAACATAGTAAGGCCTGTAATGGCTTCATTAAAAATGCGTTATTTCAGCTGCACGTTTGATTATGTTGGAAGCGGACATCTTGAGGGCCTGTGTTTATTTTCCCTTTCTTTTCTTTCACGGCCGAGCGTTGCTTAGTGTCGCCTCGGTATCAGTGTGTTTTATTCATTTGAATCAAGTGATTTACAATTGTGGTATTTATTTTAAACTTCGCGTTAAGTGCTAATTATGTGGTTTTAACCGTTGAAATCTGCCGTTTGATAATGCCAAATACATGGGGTTGATATTAGCTGATTATTTTATGTCATACAATTTTTCATAGGGAAATAAAGACAAAATATCAAAGATTGCCGAGAAGCACCATCTGTCTTTTTAATTGCTTCCAGTTTTAAAATTAGGCTTTTTAACGCTGAGCTTCCAGATCTTTAGATTTTTGCCTTAGGCAGGCAGAGTTCAATTCAGTTTTTATTCTGTTAATTTGTGTATTTTTCATTAACAGCTGGAAAACCTGTTTTCCCCACAAATGCTTAAATGAAACGAATCTTTTTAAATTAATTTCATCCTTTAAAATAGTCAGACAGTTCCCTAATTCAACTGATTTAATCAATATTGGCTGATAAAATTATATTGACTCAAGGTTAGAAATAAACTGCTAAGCAGAAAGCTAGATTTTGTCTGTCTTATGTATGTATGTATGTATATATGCATGTATGTATGTATGCATGCATGGCTGTGTAGGCACAGGAGGAGAGAATATAGCTTAGGCAGAGCAGAGGAAAAACAACAGCTTTGTTTGTTGACAGATGCCTCCATGCTTATGGTCTGTTAATTGGATAACAATGTAAACAATCACCGATGGCGCCCGTCTCCTGTGTCATTGTGGCATCTTGTTTCCCTGCTTTCTTTTTCAGAGTCAGATGCTGCTCTCCCCCCGTTGTCCCTCCCCGGTGCACTACGAGCATAAACTCTCATCCCGTATTCACTAAGAGCACACACATCCACACACACGCTTATATGTAGTCTGCAGACACACATCTACACACACACACACACTTACACACACACGCACACCTGCTCCACCCCAAAGCCTCATTTACTCCTACCTGATGCTGTGGTGTCATAACAGCCTGTCGGGTTCATTAGCATGGCAGCCATTTGCGACGCGCTGCTCCTGAGGTGGGAAAAGGAACGCAGAAGCTTTGTTGGTCGTTTTCCCTACCGTTGGGATGAAATATGTTTGCAGAAAACACACACACACGCGCACAAACACACACACACACACACACACACACACACACACTTTTAAAGATGCACACAGATTTTACCTCTTTTCATAGCATCCTGCTCCCCGCCGTGCTATGAGGCAGCTGACGAGGTGAGGGGCATAAGGTTGATGTGGCAGCCCCTCCCTTTACACACCAGGCTCCCTGGGACCCTGCTGAAAAGTCAAGAGTCTAAATGACACGTTGAAATGAGGACAAGGAGATGAAAGACATGGAGTCAAAGACCGCCGACATTCGCATGGTGTGACATTTCCAAACACCCATGGGAGATGGATAGGTTGTCTGATGATGATATGTCCTCCTCACCTTCCCCTAATCTACTTCTTTTTTCACGGGGTCCTTGAACAGCCTCTAGTTTCACAGATGTGCAGTTAACATAATGTTTTTCAGGAGCTAACTCAGACTCTTACCATGCAGTTTTTAGATCATTCAAAATATAGATGAGAGCCAGATTTCTTTAATTCTTTATCATTTAAAAATAAAAAGTTAGCAGTGCTCTTTTGATTATGTTCATTTATTAGGATTTGCGCTTGGTCTCTTTTTATTTACTCGATTGTCACGATACTAATAAGACTTTCGTGTATACGGAAGGTGAAGTTGTGGTTCAGTTCATAGTCAGAGTTCACATTTCGTTCCTTACAATCGTCTGTCTCAGGCCTCTCACTCTGCTTGTTGTGAGGTCGACCTTTAACCATGCTAGCACGCCCTCTGAACTTCTACAGCAGGTACAGGGAGCTGGTTAATTATCCCACTGTGAGGTTAGAATAGGAGCCCTAATCAGAGGGGCTGACGCAGCAGTCATCAGATAAGCCCTGGACACATCTCAGTGTCACACCACCTCGCCCCTCCAGCCCAGGTGTTAGATTGGCCCGATGTAACACAACCCCTTCGGTGATTAGCTCACATAAGCTAAGAGGCTCACAGTGGTGGTGGGTGTCAGAGCGAGTCAGATTGTCCGGTTTTAAAAAACATAGGTCAGACCCCCTTCATGTCAGCTAACACGATCAACTCCGTTGTGGGTGGCACTGCATTATTCCTCTGCTCGTAGACAATAGCTGTTGTGCAAAGTGTTGAACACAGATAAATGTTTCTGTCCTCTACACCAGCAGCTACGTTCCTGTTTGACCTTTGTCACGGCTGTGACAAAGGTCAAACAGTGATTATTAACCATCATCGAAGTTCTCCTCACACACACACACACACACACACACACACACACACACACACACACACACACACACTCTCTCCTGTCCTGTAACCTTCATCAGTTTGTTCTGGAGTGGAGCCGTTTTAAGAAAACAAACCCGATGGTCCTCTTAGGGAAACAAAGCTCTAGCTGCTCAGATTACTGCCTAGATTTTTTTTTTTTTTTTTGTAAAACATGATGTTAGAATAATACACACCAAGTACAGCCTCTCTTACAAACACACACACATACATTCAAAGAACTCAGCTGTAAAGCTACACTGTCCTCCTGTCTGGATCACAGGGCATGTATGGTGAGACAGTCAGCACAATCAAAAGATTTCAGTAGCGCTGAATGACTGAGGCTTTGTCCACACTAACATGAATCATTTAGATATTGTGGTTGAACTGTAAAATGTTGTAGTATTGTTGCTAAGATTGGTGTTTTCTGTTCACTTTGCTGAGCACTTTGGTTAAGATCTCTTTTCGTTTTGGAAAATGGCAGCCCAGTGTGGATGGAAGGCCAAAACCAGAGAAAAATTTAAGACATTATGTCGTGCTGAAACAGTTCGTCAATTGATGGATTAGTCTATTGGCAGAAAATCGTATGCCGATAAATTTGCCGATTGTTTGTTTTTGTTTTTTTTAATACCAAACATTTGCTGATTCCAGATTTGTTGGGTCCATTTCCTCACATGTGAGGATTTGCCACTTTTCTCCATTGTAAATTTCTTATCTTCGGACTATAAAGAAGATGAAGATGACAGTTTCAGATCTGGGAAGTTGTGACGGTCATTTTTCATGATTTATTTATTTTTTTTACTGGAGGAATGATCGTTTAATTAAAAAAAGTATATTTATATGTCAAATTAATTGATGAATAATTGTTAAGCAATGTTGTTGCCGTCTCTTCTCAGATCACCCAGTTGGATCCAGGGTCAACTCTGCTGGAGGCCAAGTTGTTTCCGCAGGAGACACTCTTCTTGGAGGCTAAAGAATAGGAGCTGGCCCTCTGATAGCTGAGAGGACCGACTGACGGACTGAACTGGCTGGACACACACTAGTCACCGAGCATGGGCCCCCACCAGTCTGGGCCTACAGTACACACACACACACACACACACACACACACACACACACACACACACACACCAACCACACAAAACCATCCTCTCAGACGTACATGAACACACTGGCATGCACATCCAGTGACACACAAGTGCAAGTAAGCTTCTCTGCCCTCGGCCTGGTCGTGGCACATGAATGCCTAGTGTACACGTGTTGCACAGAGGAGCAAAGACAGTATCACAAGCACACAGCCAAACATTCACCTCCCCCCCAAAACCTCCTCTCTCTCCCTCTCTCCCTCCTCCTTCTCTCTCTCAACTCCTCTCACACACTTCACAACTTCACGTTTCCAACTGCTGTGTCATGGTTTTCTCTCCCAACACAAACATAACACAGTACAAAAAACAGCATTGAGAGACTGAGTAGACAAATCTTTGTCACAGGAAAAAAAACAAAAACAAAACAAAACAACAACATGGACTTGTCCCCCTTGTTTCCACATTCAACACACCAAGGCTGCTTTTTTAGAACATGGTTTTTGTGTTTGAAATTTAAAAAAATGCTAAAAAATGAAATAAAATAAACAGCAAGAAGAAATGTTGCCCGGCAGGAGTTTGGGCTGTCTCATCTCCACCTGTATTTACCCCCTGAACCTTCCCAAACTCCACTCTCCACCCCCTCCCTGTCCTTCCCTGACCCCACCTCCCAACCCCTGAACCCCTCCGTCCACTGTCTGCTGCGGGGATGAGACATGATGGGTCACCTGCAGCATCTGCAGTCCGCCCTTAGTCTCTCCTCCCCCTGGTTTTAACATCCACTGCTCCACAAGCCAATGGGTTGCTCAGTTTTCAGTTCTTTTTTTTTTTTTTTTTTTCTCTTGATCCTTTTTAAGTTTGATGCTGCATTAGTTTTAGTTTGATATACATTATATAAAATATATGAATATGAACATCAATTTGTCTCACCCGGGAATCTGTTGAAATACATCATGACACGCACACACACCAGTTTTTAAGCATTTTCTTTAGATTCTCTTAAACTTTTAAGGGCTTGTTATGATATAAATCTTCATTTAAGAGAAGATAGGTCTTCTCAAACTTTAAAATCAATTTGAATTTATTTAGAGATTTCAGATCTGAGGTTTCTTGATTAGCTATGAAATTGTTCTCGAAAAGCATTGTTGGGTTGTTTGGTTTAAACTGGTGAGACAGCAGAAACCAAAGTCTGAGTCACATGAACTAAATCACAGATTTAGACTGTGACTCTGGCTGCCAGAGGTCATGGTGTTCCTATTGATGTTCAGTGTCTTATTAATATCTGTGCTGTGAGCAACAAAACAAGAGGTTTACACGTCGCAGAATTTGCTGCAGAACTTGCAGTTTGATTACAAAATGCCCAGTTTAGAAATTCATCTTCACGTCTCTGTTACCGCTGGCAGACCGTTTGCATATTTCTCTCAACAAATGTTTTAATATTCTCACTCACACCTGGTAATATCAGCCACACCGGAACTAATTTCCTGCCTTCAGCAAAGAGAGATCACGCCGGCTTAGCCCTCCATCTGTAGCAGGGCTTCTCTATCAGCTAAAGGCAAAGTTTGAGAACCCCAGCAGAGCCAACGTCACAAACAAACGGCTTCAGGAAAAAAAAAAAAAGGGACAGGAACTGAGTTGGAGATGTTTACTGAGGTTCAGGTTTGCAGTGGACACATGGGGGGAGACAGGGAGAAGGATAGCATGCAATATTAGCTATATATTAGCATAACACAGACTGGGGATGTTGTGACGGGGTGTGCATAGTAGACCTCCAAATGTTCATTTTTACGCATGCTAAAGGAGTCTGAAAATTATTTTCAGCTAGGAACAACAATGTATGCATGTGCACGTTTTCTTCTTGGTGAACACATTAAACATGGTCCTGACCGTGTTAGAAAGACGGCAGCAAACTGAAGTGAGTAAAAATAGTAAATAAATAAATCCAGGGATATTTTTTAACTTAAGCGGGATCATGTTTTTGTTTTTTTAGTAGAATTATGGAGACCCTGTGATCTCTCACTTTTCTAGTTGCTGTAGTGTTTGTATGGAACATTGGTTATATATTTGGAAACAGCGATTATGAGAATATTTATTTACTTTTAAATGAATTAGTTTTAAATGTTTTAAACATTACATAACTTTACTTCTGGGGGGAAAATATTATGCTAAATTATTAAATACTTGTGATGATGCAAATCATTTTAGTTACTTAAACAGAGACAGCTGAAATGTAGTCATTTCTACTTACTAATAATAATAATTTTTACACCGTTCACAGTTAGACTTTAGTGGCTCTACATTTGCATTTGCTAGTGCAAATAACACTTTACCTGACCTCAAAGCTGAATTTTGTCTCTTTAGGGGAACAATGTAAGGCACTATTTAATCCAAAAGTAGTTGAAATCTTCTATATGAACTGGTTTCGATTAATTTAGATTAAATAAGTGGAGGAAACCAAGTCTGTTTAAGATGTTTTAAGTTAGTCTAGTTTCAAATGGGAGTTCTGTGAGCTTCAACTTAATCCTTGTGGGTTAAATAGACAATTATCTCCTGAATCTCTGTGAGTGCTGCCGTCAAATCCTCTGGTGTTTATTGTTGGAAAATAGAAGTCTGAAAATGTCTTATAAGTTCCTTCTCAACCATTAACTTATCTCTGGTAATTCAAGTGTACTTAGGGAAAAAAAACTGCGACTACTTGTTTGATACACACGGTGAGTATATCACACAAGCATACTTAAGTGTGCCTGTCAGTTAATCTGTGGTCGTCTTGTTTCTCACGCGAGGAATGAGTCGATCTAATGTGCTCAGCCAGCCACACTTCCCTGGGTTTGACCAGACAAGAGATGCTGCTTAAGGCTCTGACAGACAGAGAGAAAGAGAGAGAGAGAGAGTGACAAAGACACACAGCAGGACTAAATCTCTTGACTTTCTGTCTCTCTTTCTGTTCATTATAAAATATATAGATAGTAATGTTTAAGCATTATTGTGAAACAAGGTATGACAAAATTGTGAAAATATAATTATTTTTTAAAAATTTGTATTTACTAGGAAATTAAGTTTTTAATTACTATTTATTGCCTACTGCCTAAAACTCAAGGAACATACTACAAATAAACAAAATGCAGATTTTTATTTTAAAATATAAAAAAAATCGTTGGCTTTGACTCAGTCCATGAAATTCATGTATTGTGGCAAATTTGCAGCCTTTTGGGACATCCACTTGGGGAGCCTTACTGTAGCCGTGGCCTTGACTCTGGCTGGATGGATGGAGAGGATGAAGCAGCGTTCACTACAATGGCAGCAGGAAGACATAACAGGTAACAGAGTACAAATTATCCTTAAGTGATCTGATCACTGGTTGACAGAATATCCTGCAAACAATCGTCATTAAAGTATTGCTGTAGTCTTGTGCCAATACTACATCTGCGTTTCTCTATTTCAGTCTCCTGATGGAAACATGCAGTTTCAATGTAAAACTGGTTTTGGTATCTCATCTGTCCCCAAAAATATGGCAACATAGAGTCCCTGAAATCTACCAAAAAAGTTGGGGGTCTTTAAAATTGACCAGTGAGAGTTGGAAATGCTCTACAGGTAAATGTCTGTGGGTTGTATGTGTGTGTTGGCCGTACAGACACGTGCAGCTCGGGGCGAGGGCGAGGTCACAGCAGGGCAAGGGAGCTCAGTGAGCGTGAAGCCGGGTGAGTTTATGCAAGAGACAAGACAGGTGCATCTCTGCTTGTCTGTCAGAGTGTGTGTCCTCCTCGAGGCCACACTGTAAATAGTGCAGCTCCTCTCGAGTGTGAGATTACAGTTTCTATCACGCAACTTTTTGAATTTAATCTGCACAGGCATGTTCCTTTGTGCCGCTGCAGCTGATGATGGTGATGGGGTCGGAAATGCCATTGAGACATAATGATATTTCTCTCTTATACCTGACTGAACTTGTCATTAGTTGTTTTTTTGTTTCAATGGGAAAAAGGTAATCAGGTTTTTAACTGTGTGAGGGAAAGAAGTATGACAGTTGTGTAACAGGAGTTTGTCAACGTGTTAGATAAGTTTGTACTTTTCCGATAAGTATTTAAAGCTTGGATTAACAAACATATTAAATATTTGTCATTTCCTTTCACACAATATGACACTACTTAAAAAAATGTGACAATCTTTTGACGCACTCTGTGTCATCCCGAGCATAAAACTAATTCAATTTTCCATTTTTTGAAGAAGCTTAAGTGCACGAAACATCCTTTAAAATCCTCTCAAAATTTACACCATAATTGGCTTTTTACTTTGACTTGCAACCAATTTTCTTTTAAAAAAAAGAAGACCTCACTGTTTGGACTGTCTTTTTTTTTTTGGACATATTAGTCAAACTTTGGCTGGATGTCTTAATCAGTGCCTTCTAAGCAGCGCCCCTTAAATCTGACACAGGGGGATGAGAAAGTGTCTGTGTGGTAATGAGCTTACTCTGCCGGCTTCCCCGCCACAGATTCAGTGGTGACAATATCAGGTTGCTGTCTTGATTCTCTGACGACAAAAGAGGAAAGCGGTCCATGATGTTTAACCAGCTCCGCCGGGGTCAAGAATGCAGCCCATTGGCGAGGGAACAAAATTCCTGACACAAGTGATCTCTCCTCCATTCTTTTGAAGTGGGACCCACTGAGATCTCAGAGTACGGCTTGCTCCCCGAATCACAGGATCTCCGCTCGTATCCCAGACTGGCCTAACCTGGAGGGTCACCCCAAGTTTACTTTCTCAGAGACGGCGGCCCTGCCCAAAGAAACAGAATCTATGCAGCTTAAACTGTTGGGTGGGCACAAAAGGGGGGTCATCTCTTCCCTCTCTGTCTCTCTCTCTGTTCACAGTACTGTTTGTTAATGACACAATAGACATGGAAAGACTTTGGCTTTTATCTTGGAAGAAAAAAAACAAAACACATTTTCCTTGCAGACACGTAACCAATCTGATTAAAAAAATCTGGCTTTGAAATGGGTCTAAGGATCCTTTTTTAGGACTTTAACATGTACACTAATTTTAAGAGACCAAATGAAATCCCTCGTACTCCATGGCACTGTCACAGCCTGTTTCATGAGAAAATACTCCCTATAGTCCGAATAATACAGTCCTAATTTAATAAAATCAGAAAATAAAAAATGCGTTCAAGTAGGAAAAATCATAAATTGATTAAATGATACTGTCTGTTTTAATTACCTGTTACTATTAAAACATGTTCTTCTTTCTTCTAATATACCTGGAAGAATACACAGTGTGGTAGTCAGAGCTGAGCCTGTTGTCTCTGTTCTGCCTGGCTCAGGCTCCAGAGGTCAGTGCAGTTTTATGGGGTTAATATGTTTTAATAAAATACACATGCAGCCCTTAATGAAGTACTATGAGCTTTGATCAGCCATGCAGCAGACCTGTAGAGTCTCCCTCATGCTGTCTGCTGTCAGTGTTAAAAAATAAAATTAGAAAACAATTCGACTTGTGCAGCCACATTCTCCTGAATCCATCAAACATCGATTTAGCGAAGCCACTAATTTCTTCTTCTATTTTGAATGAATGTGGTTTGATTATAGTGTTGTTTTTAGTGTGAAAATCTAAGCAAGGTTTTGTGTGAAGCAGATCAACGAATCTGCCATTTTTTAAGTAAAAATTATAGTTTGCAATGTGGTTTAAATGGAAAAAATCATCTCAGATTATAGACTTGTTAGGGTTGCTGTTTAGGGTGCATGCTGCTGCACTGACAGGATCATATAATTCATATAATTGTGCCATTAAGTGCTAATATCTTTAAAACCATCTGGCAATCAATCAGCATTGTTCATATTTGATGCTGAAGGAAATACTCCTCAAAAAGAAAATGTATTGATTATATTCAGTCCATGAATACATTACATTAGGTTATTTGGACGTTAAGTAGTTGTCTTTTAATGTGAACCCAGTACACATTAAACCAGTACACAACCATCCACTGCTGGCCGGACTGGTGCTGACTGTACTGGGGGGTGCTAATGGAGAGAAACTGCATCTCAGCTGTGGCACCAGGTCTCATTAGAGAGAGACTTGTTTAAATGTGTGAACAAATTCAAAAGCTCCTTTTTAAAATAATTTACAAAACAAATGTCAAATTCTGTAAAGTCATAAATAAAAATGTTCATTTTTCATGTGAAAAAAAGCAAATACAAATTGTATTTAAACAAATGTGTTCATAAATGCTTATTATCTTTAATTAATCATTCAACTACAGGCAGAAGTAACACTAAATTACCCTCATAGCTGTGACCAGTTAGGCCAGTTATTAAATATTGATGCACTAATAAAGTCTGGAACTATTAATAAATGATTAAAACAAATAGGATTTGTTCCAAACTTCTTATTGCATTAACTTCTCTTGCCTATAAACGTGTTATCAGTGCAGCCCTCGGCCTCTGTCGGCTCGTTGCTCAGTTCATTTATAGTAATGTTCCTCACACAGATCCGCTGCAGAGGCCTTATAAAAACCTGTGGTATTCGGATTATCAGCCGCATGGGATAAAGCAATAAATGGGCCAGTGGGGTCCTGAATGGGTGCAGTGGCGTGAAGGGGAGTAATTACAGCTTCATATTAATTGTTTTTTTTTCTCTCTCTCTTTCTGAGTGCACATAGACACACACACACACACACACATGCATACACAGTGAAGCGAAGCGGTGGTGACATCTAGGAGGGCCAAGTCTTTGTGCTGAACACTTCAAGTTTCAAAAACAAGGCCAATTGAAGCGGCGGAGCTCAAAGCCGGCACCATTGTAGGCGAACACATTGAGTTTTGATTGGGGACAATGGTGTTTCTCAAATTTCTAGCAAAAAGAAAGCCATACTCCATCTGTGATCTCAATGAGCGCCTATTCATGAGCTTCCTTCTTTTCTGCGCCATTCGGTGGTGGAGAAAAGGAGGCAGATGTGGAGGGATAGAGCAGGGGAGAGTGCATTTTAATTGGCTGCAGTGTGTAGGTCTGTCTCTGTCTTTTTTTTCCTCTCTCTCTCTCACTTTCTCTCTCTCTCACACACACACACACACTAGATTTATATGCCACTATAGGGCTTGCAGAAGGGAGAGCTAGAGAGCCCAATAATCTCGCCTTGTTGATGAACACTTGTAGCCCATTCATTAAACAAAGATAATCCCTGCCAACCTACCTCGGGGGCACAAAAACGGTATTTTTTTCTGTGTGTGTGTGTTTGTGTGTGTGTGTATGAGAGAGTGTGTGAGAGAGAGAGAGAGAGAGAGAGATTGCCTGAGTGCTGGCCAACAGCTTTGGCAAAGTAGAGACCCTTCACATCTTTGAAATATTCATACGCCATGGCAGGGTTATCCCCCATTTACAAATAAGTGTTATTCTAGCGGGTGAAGAGTGATGCTTGAGAGACCTCTCTCTGCCTCTTCAGCTCAAGTGTTTGCAGCTCATGGCCTCAACCAGCCAATCCTGCTGAAATTTAGCCGGCATGGCTTGTTTGTCTTTGTGACTTTTGCAAACCTGGACTGCAGGCTGCTAACCAATCGACAAGAGGGTCTTTTGAAATTATTCTCCTGATGTATTTAAGTACTTTTACTCAAGTTGGAGTACTTAGTATTTCCATTTTAATGCTATTTTTTTCCCTACTCAACAGGTGTAGTTACTCTGCTATATTTGGATATAATATTATAGAACATGCTTCACCTCAACCCAAAAATATTAAAACCTTTGCTGCAGTCACAATCCAGTAATATAATATACAATGCTCTCAAAGACGAATCTATAGATGCATAATCTGTACTTTTAATATTGTGTTATATTATAATAAGTAACTTTTGTACCTCACACTGGAGGATTTTTACTTTCTGTAAAATTAATTTAAAGACCTCATGTGTAAATGATTTGATCATAACAGTGTGCACATCATATGATTACAAATCACTATTTTTTTTTGCAAAGCTTTAATTTCTGTTACTGTTGTACACCAGCGTGTAAAAAGCAGGTTATAAACAAAGTGTTTTATGCGCCTCCAGCCTCCACTGCTCCCCTGACTCTGCCCTTAAAGGAATGCATTTAGCTTGATCCATTTCCCCGGCGCAGTGGAGCTGCTGTGACGTGGCAGGTTAACAGCCTCTTGTTTTATAAGCCCGGGCCCTACTCGGTGTGCCCGTCAAGCGTGTAAATACTTCAGTGAAAAAAAAATCCGTGCGTTTCTTTTCTCCGCGGCCCCTTGTCTAACTGCTACTCTAACCTCTGCCTCTGTGTGATAGAGCCGGCTGCTGCAGCGGGAGAGCGCGGGAGGGGATCCGGGCCCAGCCGGGCTGCAGGCGGGGCAGCGGCAGTGGGAGAGGCCGCTAGAAAGCCGCACCGGGGTGCAGGGGCAGCGGAAACATGCTGCTACATATGTTGGGTCAAGCATGGCCTTTGTTGTGATCTTAAAAGGGTATTAAAAACTCAATCGTCTGTAGCCTTCCTGAAAGAAATGAAAGCATCGCATAGTTTTTTTGATGCATAGGCCTAATGAAGTGGTTAAAAGAATGTTGGATTTTCTAAGTGCTCACAGTCACTTTTAATTGCGCGGGGGGCCTTTTTAATTGGACCAGGGGGAATAATAGTGAACATAATCCCTATCATAATGCATATATTTTTAAACTTTCCGTTAGGCTCAGCCAAACTAACATGAAATCAGTGATAGTTAATCACAATGAAGTATTAATTCTCTATGATCAAATATAGCTCGATAAACACTTGTCAAGTCAAATGATTGTCACTTAAATTCCACTTTTATCAGCAGTGGAAATAGCTGATAGGAGCTGATATCAGCTCATGTTTAACTGTTCTCTTTGTTTAGAGGAGCACAGACTTTAATGAGACGAGCAGGCTGTTTTTTATATTTCTGAAATCATTCATCCTGAGGTGAAAGTATATATATATATACGCCTGTAATCTCTCCAACGAGCGCCGGGCCTTCTCTGCAGTTTGCAACTATCACTGCAGCATGCAGGACGGGCAATTTTCATCCGAGTGAGCTCTTCGCCCATGCGGATAATTACTTTGAATGTCAAAAAGATGTAGTTTTAATATCGTCTCTATTAGCCTGTTGGCTAGGTAATTAAGGTGCAGATGACAGCGGCGAGGGAAACAGATGGCATTTGCTTACAGTGATTCAGAAAGTAAACAATGAGCCTGGGAGGGGGAGAGAAAGAGAGCGAGGGAGGGAGAGAGAGAGAGAGGGAGAGAGGGCTGCACACCCAGCAGCCATTTCTTCCTTCATCAGCTTCAAGTTGTTGTTCTTCACTAAGACTGTTGTTATCATCCTCAGAGGGGACCGACAATTGTTTTGATTTCCCACAAAAACATCTATAACTTTTTAATCTGAATTCAGATAACGGCAGGAGTTTGTCTCCTGAGTGAACAGGTGAGGGAAGCAGGTGGTTTGCGTTGTGTCGCCCTTTTGTAGCTCCGCGCGTCGTGGACTCGTTAAACCTCCGGAAGCCTTACAGTATTATCGTTAGTCAGTTATTAGAAGGCGACGGCAGGACGACACAGCTCCCAGTGAAGAGCACTTCAGTGATAAGACAGAAGAAATTCAATTATAGACAATAAATAAATTCTTTATTTACCACTGATAAAGATGGAAATTAATAAATGAAGAATAAAGAAAAAAAAGATACATTCAGGAAACTACTCCGCGCACAGCTTACCTTTCAAATACTGAAACAGAGGAACTAGTTTATTATTTTTTCATATAGTTTTTATAGTGTCCGAATAAGCAGATTAATTCTAACCTGAAGACTGCAAGAGATGAATTTAATTAGACTTATATTTGTGGTTAGTAATAATAATAATAATAATAATAATAATAATAAATGTTACGTGTGTGTTTATGTTTAGAATGTGTTTGAGAATAAGATATACAGTAACTTTAACTAAATATAAAAATAACATTTACAAGAACAAATATATAAATTATATCCAACAATCTGCGTGCATATTTTTTAAATAAAATGTTAAAACAACAAGTTGAAAATGTTTTTGTTTTTAATAACATTTTAAAGATTTGTTCAAACTGTGCTCTTTGTGCAGCACGCCGTGTTTAGACTGACGACATGGAAAATCGAAAAATGAGCAACAATTTTTTTTTTTCCTTCAAGATGTTTAAAAGCGAATAAACATTTTGTGTATATATAAATAAATCAGTTTGATTTGAGTTGCTTTCACATTGGATTAAAAAAAACCCACACAAACAACGAAATAAAGACACAGTTTGGTTTGACATGCTCATTTAATTCACGACTCCATACAACGAAATTCATCCATCCATCTATATATCTGTAACCGCTGAGCCTCATCGGGGTCACGGTGAGGCTGAAGCACAACGAAATTCAAATATTAGAAATAATAATATCATAATTCGGATCCAACCTATTGTATAAACGAAGTTTGTGTGCTAAGTTTGATTTTTTCCCCCTCTCTTAAAGAGACTTAATGAAATAAATGTTGAATTAAATGAAATTGTCAAATATATATTTGGTTACATGTGTAGCGACCACGAGACGAGGTTATAAATTGGACAGGGTTAAACTCTCCGCACTTCTCCTGCAGCCGAGCTCCAGTTAACCATAAAACATCATCGATAGCTTCACTTTCTCAAGTCAATAACTCTCTCTGCAAATATACACTGTTCTTTTTTCCTGACAGATCAAATTTTCTCTTCTTGAATCAATAAAATAAATGATACTTACCTTCCAGGCTGATGAGCTTTACAGTCACGCATCATCTTTATGTTGGGGAAATATAAACTAGTTTGTAATTAGCAGCATAAACACGTCTGGAACTTCATGTTTAAACTAACAATCATGTCGGCCACATGATACAGATGATTTCTTGAGAAATATTACAGAAAGTTATTGTAAGGGATGAAAATGTTCCTTCATGTTAGGGCTGTTGTTTCATATTATAGTGTCCCTGTTTGTCATCCTACAGCTGCATAGATGGAATAACACAGGCTGTTGTTTTAAATCTATAAAACTCTTTTTTTTTTTCTTTTTTTGGGGGGGAATGCATCGATTTTTAGCTTTCCGGGAACTCCCGGATTCTTAACACTTGATATTTGGAATAAGAACTCAGGTGGACACAGTTGAAAAAAAAGAGGCAAGCCAATCAGATTGCTCCTTCCCCCTTTGGCCAATGACAGACGCCACATTGTTGTCAAATTTGTCTAATGAAAATGTAGGAGCAACAATAGAGAGGGGAGAGAGGGATCTGTATCCACTGACAATCTCTGGAGGAAGTTAGTGTCTCAGGCTGCGGCGAGTAACAACCTCGGCTCCTCCTGGACAGTTTAAACTTTCTATCGGGGAGGAATGGTCGCTCCTGTGCGCTCCTGCTCTGCTCGGATTTAAAGTCGACTGTATCTTCACTTTTTTTTTTTTTGTGCTTCTTCTTCTTCTCCAGACTCCTTCAACACATCCTGGTAGAGTTTATATCATTTTTCTGCATGACAACCTCGTCAGTAGACAGACATCGTTGACTTCACCTGTTGCCCAGAGATGTTGAGAACCGCTGAGCAGATGTGAGTGGCTCGTTAGTTTAACTTAAACAAATCAGTTCAGAGCACAGTTTTCTTGTTTATAGTTTAATCAGGCCTACATCAGTGAGGAACAAGGGCATGGATCTGAGATCGGAGCTCCCCACAGTCTCCTCCGCCTCACAAGTTCACCCAGGAGCGGCAGCAGCAGCGGCCGCGGCAGCATCCATCCCGGTGTCCATGGCCAGCAGCCTGCTTCGCGGCCCTCCGCTTCTGCTGCGCGCCGCGGACAAGTACCCACGAACCCCGAAGTGTGCCCGCTGCAGGAACCACGGCGTGGTCTCCGCGTTGAAGGGCCACAAGCGCTACTGCCGCTGGAAGGACTGTATGTGCGCCAAGTGCACTTTGATCGCCGAGAGGCAGCGAGTCATGGCGGCTCAAGTGGCGCTGCGGCGGCAGCAAGCGCAGGAGGAGAACGAAGCCCGGGAGCTGCAGCTTCTCTACGGCACGGCGGAGGGACTCGCCCTGGCCGCCGCCAACGGCATCATACCACCGCGTCCAAACTACGAGGTGTTCGGCTCCGTCAGCAACGAGAGTAACTCAGGTGGGTGGAGCAGATTTACAGCTAGAAAAGTATCAAATCCTCCAGACTTCAGCTCTAAAATCAACTTTTTAACAGCATAAGTGCTGCAGTGATAGCCAGAAGAAATTCCGTTAAGAATGGACTTAATAAACATCTATAGGCCTAAATATCCAAAGTTATTCTGTCCATTTAAATTCAACTGTTAAAGGCTTTGGGTGAACTTATTGAAGAGATTGTCTATAGGTGCTTAGAGTAGTGATTTCTGGGTGACATATTAATATGAACATGTATTTAAACTGTCCCAGTGACAGCTGTTCATGTCGTGTTAAAATTACTGCCCCTGGTGATCAATATTTTCTCACTTTTGTCCTCTCTTAATTCACTGACTTCAAGCTCTTATCCTACTGTAACAGTCACATGTTGGCGCATTTCATCCCTTATCTTACACGCTGTGATGTTGTGATTGTGTCAACAGATTCAAGTATCCAGAAGTATGAACTCTTTCCAAAAGGCCAGCTGTCTGGATCCGCTACCCCTCAGCAGACTGTGGGGAAACCAGCGTCCACTGAGAGTGACTCGGCCCCGGGCATCTCGTCTCCAGACGGCCGGCATGGAGGATCGGGTTCAGAGAATGGAGACAGCGAGTCTTTCATTAGCTCGCCGGTTTCCAAGCCTTTAAAAGACGGAGGGGAGACCCCCGGCTCCATCAGCTCCCTCGGCTCTGATTCCGGCTCTGAGACCGACAAAGACGAACAGGAGCCCTCTCCATCCTCTGCGGCCTCCCGGCACATGAACGCCATCGACATCCTGACCCGAGTGTTCCCCAGCCACAAGCGGAGCGTCCTGGAGCTCGTCCTGCAAGGTTGCGGTAAGGACGTGGTGCAGGCCATCGAGCAGATCCTCAACAACAGCGGCGCTCAGGGCTCCAACAAGGCCGGGCCAGATGAGACGTGGACGGCCGAGAGGATGCTCCAAAACGCACAGCAGCCTCCGCCTTCCTCTGCATCCACAACCGCCCCGACGAGGCCCATATTACCTGGAGCCATGACGCTCAGTAACCGCTCTGCGTTTTCTCCTCTCCAGCCAAACGCCCCGCACTTCGGCGCCGACCCCAGCACCTATCCTCTGGGCACCCACCTGGGACTGAACCCGCTGAGGCTGGCCTACTCTGCGCACAGCCGGGGACTGGCTTTCATGACGCCCTACTCCACCACCGGGTTGATGCCCACCCTGGGCTTCAGACCCCCGATGGACTATGCCTTTAGCGACCTGATAAGGGACAGGACAATGTTGCACAAGGAGCAGGGCTATGCCACCGGCCTATATGGTCCTTTGGTCAACAACACGCCGGAAAAACAGTGAGGCTGGTGGACTGACCATAGAGACACATTCCATTGTATTTGTAGCCACAAGTGTTGAATATTCTGGCGAAAATCTGTGATGTGTTTTGGCTACAGGCTACTGTACATAATAGGATTATCCGGCTTGTAGTCAAATGGTCTGAGAGGAAAAAAAAAAAACTAAACAAAAAAAAACTAAACTCACTTATGTGTAATTTTCAAAAATAATTTTATATGTTTGAGTACAAACGTTTGGATGACATCCCCCATGAATGAACCTGATTTTTCCATCAATAAAATAACGTGAAGCTGAAAAGATATTTATAGACTCCCAAATAAATCACCATCAAGCTGAGGAAGTAAAAATCAAACTCAGCTGCACACAACCTCTACATATATGTACTTTTATTACTGATTTTTATGTCAATTGTGCAGGATTTAAAATAAAGTAACGAAGAAATGAATTATCAGAGTTATGACTAAAGACCATCAGATTTTTTTGGAGTGCATATCTTTTTCAAAATCAAACTTTAAATATGCATTTATCTCTCTCACACATTAAAATATTAAATGAGGCTAAATTAAGTTATTATAACATGTAGCTTACGGATGTTAACCCTATTTCCTGATGTAAAAGTTGAACTAATGATGTGTAAATGCCATCCCCTTTTTTCCTATGTATTATTTCACTTATCTCACCTTTTTTTTTTTTAGTTTGTTTCCAACTGCCTGTATTATATATTGCATTTGGTAATATGAAATGCTATGCTATATTTGACTTTTCATTTATCCGTTAGTCAGCTCAAATATTTTGTGACAAAGTGCTGGATCAAGTCAGTCCCTCTTCAAATGTTACAAGCTGTGCTGTCACATTGTATGAATATACTGGAAATAAATGTTATTTTAAAGAAAGTGGGAAAAGTTGAATTATTTTACGCTGAGACTGATGAAAGAGTCCACGTGTGATACGTTTTAATTTGTGAGGGCGCATCGAAAAAAACTCAAAGCGGGTCTCGACGCACAGAAAATCTCCTAAATGTTTCACGCATTTCGGCATCTGACAGGTAAAAATCTTGTTTCTGAACAAAAAACAAAACAGAATCTTTTGAGATAGTAAATCCAGTCCACAAAGGCCTGCTGCTGCCAGTGTTTAATGATAAATCATGAAGCATGCAGTGATTTCATATAATAAAAAAATAATTTGGAGACTTGAGTGCACACACAGATAAATACAGATCGATAGATTCGTTTTTTCCACAACAATTGCACACATGAATCCACCGACAGTAGCTGTATGTGTCTGTTCTTGTTGAGGTTAATAACAGAAACTGGACTTTAAAAGAAAAATGAAGGACAGACAGACAGACAGACAGACAGACAGATGGATCTATATCTTGCTTTTCTTCTTTTCCAACAACTTTAATGTTGTGGGTGTAAATATCGACTTTGACAAGAATTAGTAATAAAATATTTGCTTTTTTTATTGAAAGCTTTTACACATTTATAAGAAGCCAGCGGGCCATTTTCAGCTGATAGACACACGAAGGCCATTTTTTTTGTTCGTATATCCATTTTTTTTTCATTAAATCCAATTATTTGATAAAGTCTAAATTATTAGATTAGATTAACTACCCTACTCACAAATTAGTTGATTGTAAAACTAAAATTGCCCCGGGAAGCGAAAGGACAACCATGTAGAAAAATAAATAAATAAATAAATAAACAGCCATTAAGTTACAAGGTGTAAAGCTCGAGCTCATTTATATCAGCAAATCATTTATGACAAAATTTAACTGGTGCAAGAATTCAAAGTTAGTCCATATTTTCGCGTATTTTTCTCTTCATTAGTTTAATGTTTATTTATTTCCACATAACCAAATCTAAAATGTGAACAAAGCAAAGAGCAGAGAAGAAACTAAACATCAAACTCATCCTGTATAAATCATCCCCTCTAGTAAAAATTTTAAAATAACATTATTGTGTAAGTGCTGATGTCCGACTGGACGCCATCTACCGCTGGTTATATACTGGTATACAGATAACACTCTGTGTTGAGTCTCTGCCAAAACTTTCTCCATCCACTCAGGGTTTTCACCGCCTCCAGAGACAAACAACCACTTCCAAAGAGCAGTGGCGCCACCTGCAGGCCGTCTAACGTCAGTACAAGGCAGTTTTTGCAGCAGTTTTAAACACTGATTGGAACAAAGCGAGCATGAAGCGTGAAGCCCAGAGCTGAAATACAGAAAAAAAAACCTGCATGAGAGGTGGACCAGAGGACCTGGCTTGGAAACACAAACACAGTTTGTAAAATATATCTGCCTCACATATGTAAACACATTCATGCATGACACCTTTTCCTCCACCTTTGCCTGCAGTTTTATAGTGGGACCAGTTCCAACAGTTATGAGCCTTGCAAAATTATTTATGTGAGATGTTGGAGACAAAAAAAAGTCCATCTTAAATATATAAAACACCCTTTAAAGGTAGAATTTAGTGGCATCTAGTAAGGTTGCTCATTGCAACCACATAAATACTACTTGCCTCAACCTAACCTTCCATGTATGAAGGAGGAACTAAAGTGGCTATGAAACTTGCAAAAAAAAAAAAATGCTCCTATCTATCTCCTAAAAAAGTTCCTATCTAGATCCAGTGTTTAGTTTGTCTGTTCTGGGCTACTGTAAAAACATGTGCGGAGGGGGACCTGCAACGTCTGTAGATGTAGAAGGCTAATTGTAAGGTGACAAAAACATAATATGCCTTATTTTCAGGGATTATACACTAATGAAATCACAGTTATGAAGATTTTATTCCATTTCTGCAAACAGATCTTCCTAAATGTTACACACGGGACCTTCAAACTCGTGTTTGCCCTCATGTCTTTATAAATGATGTCAGTGTTGTCATGTTCATGCAGGATCATGCAGAACAGTCGTCATTTTAAACAGTGTTCACAGCCAATATTGTGCTGGATGTTGTGCTCAGACAGTTGCGTGTAACACAGACAGCACCACTAGATGACAGTCTTGTCTAATAAATAAGCATCTGCCGACCTGCTATTAAAATATAGTACATGACAGACTCCGGTACACCATAGATAGGGCTCATAGTGGTACCCTATAGGTGCGTGCATTAATGTGTAAAATGAAAAATTTGGAGAATTAAACACACAACACAAATTCTCACCTGCACCATCATCTGTACACATCTATATCTATATAGTTTACTGTTTTATTTTTTGTTTCAGTTGACCTTGACCTTGCTCTGATAAACAGGACCACATTTTATATTTGCATGTGTGTAAATCTTCAATACACACTTCAGATGCTGGCTTGGATTTTGATTTTCGTGCCACAGATCAGACATTGACCCCTGCTGGACATTTGTGTGTACTGCACCGAGTAAGAGCATCGTAGCCCCTCGGCTCAGCCTAATCAGGGTTAGACTTGTTGCAGCTTCATTAATCAGATTCGCCAGTGTTTGTCTTTGCTGCACAGCTAGTGTCTGTGGTTAAAAGTATGTTTTTATTTTTATTTGTAGAACTTTGTAATTTCATCACAGTGCACTACATGTACAGCTTATTGTATTATGGCAGATATTGACCCCTGTGACCCCGGTGTGTGAAAATCCAGGTAGCAGAGAAAGAAGGAAAAAGAGGAGTAGGAGGCAGTAGCATCAGTTTGGAGAGTAACACTGGTCTGGTGCAGTGAATGCTCAACTATGTTTTCCATGCTTCTTTCTCTGTGTTCACTAATGAATAATTAGACACTGGCAGATAAATGGCCATAGGCTCCCAGAGCGGTGCAGAGAGAGAGATACAGAGAGAGAGAGAGAGAGAGAGAGAGAGAGAGAGAGAAATCCATTTAGGTTATTACTCCATACATAAAACCCATTTTCATTTTCAGAGCTGCTGTTTGGTTTACTGTCAGAATAACAAATAGATAACGGCAAAACAAACCAACATTGAGATGAAAACAACTGTGCACATTCTGTACTGAATTTAGAGTCTTGACTCTTACAGCTCAGTACACTCACAGTAAAAGAGATAAATAAACAAAATAAATGAATACTGTCTTGTTGGACTGCAGTATGCATGCAGACATAGCAACAATGGAGTGTTCAAGTAACTACAAACTGTCACTATATACAGGAGATGAGCTCACTGACACTTAAAGCTACTGTTTCATGTTAGAAGATAGCTCTTTTTGTCATTTAATTAAAACAAATATAATGACCTATATATATATATATATATATATATATATATATATATATATATATATATATATATATATATATATATATATATATATATATATATATATATATATATAGCAGTTTCCAACTTTGTGCTATAAGTGAATAGTTTTGAGAACTGTGGTGCCCCCCACTGTCAAATAAAATGTCACAAAGTGTAAAGCAGTGTGTCTGGGGGAAGAAAGGGAGATAAAAGCACAGACAAAAGGCTGAGTGTGTGTGTGTGAGCACTCAGGTGTGGAGTATCGAACGTGGGCTCCTCGCTGCACGCGTTAATAACAAAACACCCTTGGATGATATTGATTCGGGAATCTCATTCCCATCTGTCCTTCGAAGGGTCCCTTCATCATTCTGCCCTTCACCAACCTCACTCCTCCGCATATTGGCCCTTCTTCGTCTTTCTTTCAAATCTTCCTTCCATCATAAGTGACATCCCTTTAACATCAAAGCAGCTACCTCTATGTTGTGTGATGTGTCAGAGAGGCAGCAGAGGAAGGAAACCTGTCCACAATTCTGAAGCGAGCAAGGATGCGATTGGCAACTGCAAAGGAATTCTAGGTAGGCAAATAAGCTCAGCCTGGCAGTAGCCTAAATCTGGCACGCCTGGTGCAATGAATGGCATCCCAGAATCTGCTAAACTAAGAGCCGACACAAATAGGTCGAAACAGGCCCTCACTGCTGTGAACTGGATCTGATCAGTGATGTAGTGCTTGGACCTTAATTTTCAGCAGTGGGCACACCCACTTCTAAATCTTCACTGAAGCACATTGTTCAGTAGTGTTTTGCAAGCTGAATTCCCAGGAGCTGAATGTATGTTGTGGATGGAGGAACACTTACACTCAAATGGTGAAATGAAATGTGCAAATACTACTGGCCCATTTTGAAGTGAGCCAAATATGCAGGAGTAGTCTTACGTGTCACTGTTTATTTATCCTTTGCTGGATGGTGCACTTTAAATTAATAGTATACCACTTCTCCACTTCACCACGACAGCACTGGATCTGACTCTTAGTCAGTAACTCTAAATTCTGGGGTCCATACCCGCAGTAGAAATGTGGATAAAGCTGTTTGGGGGGCATTTATGCCTCCAAGTTCCCATCGTGCACACAGCACACCATAGATGGTAGCTTCATTATATCTTGCCCAGAGACACAGACACCAATCAGTATTCCTATACTAAAACACTGCCTGGCCTCAGGTTGTCTGTATGTCAGCTAGTTTGTGGTAATTTGATTAAACACAAATGTATTTATTGGCTATGCACCATTTGAGCACAACATAAACTAAAATGTTTTATAAATTCAGGACCTCTCTAGAAGATTAAATAAAAATTTCAATAATGTACTTAAGTAAATTAGCAAGTAATCAAATTACTAAAAGCCAAATGACACAAAGTGAACCTGATATAGTTGTCCCCTTTGCCTGGTTGGTTGGTTGATCTACCTGATAGGATCCCAGGGAGCCAACACACAGCTGCCAAATCAACCCGACTTTGCTGACTACCTGGGATATCACTTTTAAAAGCAGAAACCAAATAGTACAAAAAAGGCTGTTATACGTATAACCAAATTAGGACCTTACAAGCTTAGTTTGTCCCACGAGGGCTCTTCGTGTAGTCCACCTTGGCTCCATTATTAGCTCAGCAGACTGTAAAATGATAAAAATTAATAATATACTAATGTTAACAGGCATAAAGAGGGACCAGCAGCAGTTGCCAGTGAGTTATCTGTACCCTGCAAGTATCCAGATGGCCTGTGTGTATTTATAGTGTGTTGGTTAAATCTGCTGCTGTTGGATCCACAAACGCCACAGGCTCCCTCTTTTTGTGTGGCAATTAAACAACACACAGCTGATGCTGGATGAAAAACACATACCTACAAAATGTTTTAAAGGGCGACAAAAATAACACTCGTTTTCTGAAAACGTGCGGTGGGGTGGTTTTCACCAAGTTTCACAGCCCCATTGGTCACGAAATCGAGTCAGCACACAAATGTAAACATCCGATTCAGAAAGAAAAGAGAAGAAAAGCCAAGATGAAGCCACCATTTTTTCTTTTTCCTCCAATGACAGCAGTGATAATAAAGTAGCAGGTGTGTACAGTGAAATTGGGGAGCGTGCACGTGTTGGGTGGTGTGCGCACGTGGTTGGCACAGAGCTCACAGAGATGCTTCATATGAGTTTTGAGGATAAATGGACGTCAAGCTGTGTCGACACAGCATGAGCACACTTAATCTCCTCAAGTGGAGAGTGTCAGTCAACACTGCTGGGGCAGATAAGGTGTGCTGGAATGTGAAATTATGTGTGTGTGTGTGTGTGTGTGTGCATTGGGTTGCGTATGACTTCTGTTTGTGTTGTGTGTGCGCATATGTTTTGCTATGTGTGTACAGTATGTGTAAGTGTGTGCATGAACTCCTACAGGAGCTGTAGCATGTCTGTCTTGTCAAGTATGATGAGCTCCCAACCTTTCACTGTCATAGTAAACCTCTAAACACACACACACACACACACACACACACACACAAACTGTCATGCAGCACATCATTGTTAAAGTGTAAAACGCTAAATTTAGAGACTTTATCCAGGAATTGTTTGATCCTCACTCCTACACACAAAGCGCACAATTTTTAATGTTTTTCTTTCGTCTTATATTTGTTGTTGTCTGCCAAGTATTACCGGAGCATGTGTGTGTGTGTGTGTGTCTCAGCAGCTTCTTGCTAAAATTTCAGCAACATTCAACTGACTGACAGAAGTAGGTCTGTGAGGAAACAGCTCTCCCCTCTCTGGCTCTTTTTCTGGTGAGATCTCCTCCTCAACATCTTCCTCACAGTCATGGAGAGGTTTTTACACTCATCTTCCTCACTATGTCCTCATCACCTTCTTTATCTTTCTTTCTTTCTTGCTTTCTTTCTTTCTTTCTTCCAGTGTTTTCAGCCTCCCTGCTCTGAGTAACAGTCATCAAATGAAGATTAAATATTGTCTGTTTCCACTGACAAGCACACACACACACTTATATGCACATACACGCGCTGATAGGAACACACACAGAGACACACATGCTGAAGTACACATGCAAAAACTCTCATACACACACATACACGCATATCGAAACACACACACGCCCCCTCGGGAAACCTTACACAATTACGGTTAGAATGGGATTCATTCTCAGCCTTCAACAACTCATTAACTGCATATTGCAAATTGTACGTTTCAGCAGAAAGCATTGATGAGGAACAGCGAGAACGGGGGCTTTGGGAGAGGCTGGCATCATTTTAATGTGTGTTCAGAATTTATTAGCATATCACACATAGTATACTGTATGTATATTACATATGGAGGTGATGGGGAGGAATGGCAACGGTGCTTTTTTATTAGTTTCTTTAACTGTATACTCAGACCTGCAGGTCAAATGCTTAGCTTTTTTAATCTGTGTGAAACCCAAACTGGGTAGAGTTTGTTATATTAGTCCAGATAAGCTGTTTAATACAAATACATACAGCATATAGTAAACAGATATACAGTACGGGTATGAAATACACATAGAATCTTTGTTGCCACTTTCTGGTGCTGATTTTCAGCAAACCACACCGATCTAAGAACCAAGTGGGTTAATGTAAATCATAAAAAGCGTTTCCAAAATACTAAGTCTGCTGAGTGTACTGGCCTGTTTGCAATTTAAATATTTTCTAAAGTACATATTATCATTCAGTTGTCCTTGGCTTTTCACAACAAATAGCTCTCTCGAGACGAGTTAGGGAAGACAAGTGCAGGACCTGAAACAGAAAAGCTAAATATACCCTCATCTTCTGATCTTCTGTTTATTTCTCCCTGTGATTTTGTTTGAGAGGTCTGGAGTTTCCTTATAGGTTTGTTTGGGAGGGGGAGAAGTTTGTGGATTGTGAGCAGAGCAGAGACAGAAAGCCGTGCAGAGGTGCAGCTGTAGCAGGCTTCAGCTGATACGTGACCAGCTCATTAAAGTTTCATTGGCTCTTTGTTTCCCCTTTGGGTTATCCTTCACAGACCAGGTACTCTCACTCACAGGAGCACAGTCAGTGCCCACGCATCTGTGTATGAGTGTGTATGAGAGTGTGTGTGTGTGTCTGTGCAAAGGTTGAGAATATGTGTTTGCCTCTTATGACACACCCTTCTCGGTTGAGCTGTGAAAAAGAACAGAAATGTCGTCTCTCAAGTGGTCTGCTGGCTCTTTTCTCTCTCTTGTCCTCACCCCAAACACGCACATGTTATAGTCCTTGTATTTCGCAATGTGACACACACACACATACACTCACTGCACTGATGAGTCACTGAGCCTCAAATTAGCATATCCTTTAATACCGGTGTGTTTTAATTGAAGATGGGAGATGGGATAGGTTAACGGCGTTGTTAGCGCAGCTTGGTGGAGCAAGGAGGGGTTCGTTCTCCACTAGGTGAAAGAATTAGTGTTGTACAGCTCAGAGGGGACCAAGAAGTGATAGCATACATTACTTTTTACCTGCAACACCCACTCAATGTCAGACCTGACTGAACCTTGAAGATTGCTCTAGGGATTTACATTGGTTTATAACGAAGATCAAGGTCTTAGACACAGGGAACTGCTCTTCAAGGCAAATAAAAAATAAATGGCTCTGGAATGACAATGTCAGTCGGTCAGTCCACTACTTTGGTCCAGACTTAAATATCTCAACAACTACTTGATGGATTGCCATGAAATTTTGCACAGATTTTCATGATCCCCAGATGGACCCGACTCATTTTTGACTTTTCATCTAGCACCACCATGAGGTCAGCAGTGTTTAGACTTTTAGTGAAATATCTTTGACAACAACTGGCCATGAAATTTGGTACAGACATCTACAGTGATGAATCTAAATGACTTTGGTGTCTTTGGTATTGGCACAAAATCTTAAAGATATTCATTGTTACAGTGTCTGTAATCTCTTAAACTGATATCTGCATATGAATACAGAATCAGTAGGTAAGGGAGACGATTTTGGTAATTCTTAAGCATCCTGGTTTCAATTTGTAGTCTGTTTGTAATCTGTGTAGCATTGACCAGTCATGTTTGAGTGAGCTTTGGTTACATGCAGGTAAACAGTCCACGTGGAGAGCAAAAGAGGTGGGATGCAATGGCCAAAATGTAATCTCAGAAACCATCTGCTACCATCTAGCATTAGCTTTAAATTTATCTGCACTTAAATGCACATATCTGTTTATAGCATAGACATCAGCTCTCGCACAGAATCCTGGCAGCTCCTAATTGGACTGCAAACAATGACTGGGGCACAGAAGAGGAAGTCTTGGCCCAGATATCCATTATCTGGGTAGCTGCTGGCTACACCCAAAGCCCAGAAACATTGGCTGATGAGTTCTAAGATTGCATGCTCTCTGGACTCTAATGACTTTGGTGACTTTTCCTCCAGTCCTGCCAGAAGTTGACATTTGTGCCTTTTATTGAAATGTCTGAATCAGCTGTTGGATAAATTGAACAAACATGAAAAAAACATCACATATGGTATATGGTATACACTTTCCATGTAGTGCCATCATCAAGTCTAAATTACTTTACTATGGTTTATTATGGTCACATCAGCCTCAACTGTAATTTGTTATAAGTGCTAATTAGTAATTAGCATGCTAGCAGGCTAAACTAATGGCCCTTTCAGACACAATGCAATAATTGCACCACTGCGTTCTGAAAGCCATTATTTCCAGTGGCTTGTACCGTGACATGATGGCTTTTCACCGCACTGAGCAAAGTGTGTCTGAAAGGGCCTTCACACGATGAACGTGGTAAACGTTATAGCTGCTTAACATAAGCATGTTAGCATGCTGAAGTTAGTGTTTAGCTCACTGCTGTGCTACAGTACAACCTCACAGAGCTGCTAGTGTAGTGTTCTGACTGACACCTATAGACTTTTAAATGGAGCATAATAAAGGCACACACATAGACACACAAAACACACAGATGACACAGCTAGGACAGTATTGAATGTTCCTGTGCCACCAGATAACATTCAGTCAGTCTGTTTTCAGGTTGACCAGATTAGGGAGTCGAGCACACACACACACACCATACAGGCATGGTCTTTGTCTTGTTAATGTATGAGAATCATGACAACATTCATCAGAGAAAACTTGCTTCTGACTAAGTGAGTGAAAAAATCCCAAAGTTACAAATGAGCTTTATGACAAATTGGCAAAAGTAAAACAAAATGTATGGCTCTGTTTTTCATAATTACCACAGGGATCAAAGGAAAGATAAACAGTTGCATTCTGTGTTTAAACAAACACGATGAGTGGATAGGCTTCTTTCAGAGCTTCTATCACAGGGCACTTACTTGCTTGGGTAATAGTGTGATCAAATTAGGGCGTTGGCAAGCTTGGCGCAACATTCTCAAGTGTGTTTGAGAATTCATTTATTGAGCCAAGAGTTATTTTTCCGAGGCAAGTGTTACTACCTAGGTGGATCATTATCAAAGTGTCGACATCCTCTCTGACGCATAAACGCTCAAATGGATGTCAAGTGCAGCACAGACGCTCGGGTAGGTGTTGTTTGTGCCTGTCTTCCAGGGATTAGAACGAAAAAACAAACAAACAAACTTCATGCGCGCGCACACACACACACACAGCACACATATAGATACACACCAACACAGAGTAGAAGAAGAGGAGGAGTGATAAATTATGTTGTTTTGGTCTGTGGATCTTTGTAAATTGAATTGAGAAAAGTGAAGATAGCGGGAGAAGTGAGAAGAAGACAGAGACAGAGGAAGAGATGAAGAGGAGAAAAAGAAGGAAACTGGGTCAGGCAGGAGAGTGGGGAGGTGGGGCAGCGGGGAGGACTGAACTGTAGAAACATTGACACCCCCTCCTCCCTCCTGCTCCCCCCTCTAGCGTCCACCCCCAGTCTCTGACCAGCAATTACACCTCTCCAAATTATGATCTATACCAGTAGAGTGGACCTGACCATGGATGGAGATAGATGGAGTTAGATTGAACTCTATCTCCTCCCTCTCCCCTCTCATTCTCTCGTGCTCTCTTTCTCTCTCTCTCAGGTTTGCCGATGGAGACAGATGGCACGGGGCCCCTGGCCTCGGCCCCTGCAGATTGATTATTGATCAGGAGGACAGAGATGGATCGTTGGGGGGGGGCGGGGAGGGACACTGAAGAGTGGGGAGAGGGCTGTGGATGGGGGGAGCAGAGGTGGAGAAGTGGGAGGATTTCAAGAAATTTATGTTTTAAGAGAGGGACTAAAGGATGGCAGGATGGAGAGAGGAAGAAGAGTGTGGAGAAGGTGGAGGAGGGTGAGGATGTGGGCACGACAAAGGTTTTCTTTAGCTCAGCCATCACCTTGAGAGGGAGCTATCGACTAAGCTTAAAGTGTTTTGGATTCTGTTCAGGATTTCCAAGTTATAGCTCATTCTTTGTCGATGAATGTCCCACGCTCACTTTAAATTGATGTTAATCATTGCTTTGGCTGCACACACTGCATATCTAAAAAGCAAACTTTTTATGAATAAAGAAAAATAACTTTATGTTGAGACTTTGGGGCCATGCAAGTTGAATTTAAGGGGTCACAGGATTCATTTAGCAGATAAAGAATCATCTAAACTTTCATTTCTGTCAGATAAATGGTAACTAAACAGCACCAAAGTCACACTTAAAATATGTTTTTGTTTTTTTTCATTGTCTACTTATCAGTGTGGGCTAGTTGTGTGTGAGCGGCTGCCCTTGTATTTGTGGGGTGAGTGTTTGTGAGTGTGCTGATGTGTCGGGAAGGTGAAGCTCTCCCCTTGCCAGACAGATGGCTATCAGCAAGGCTCCAGTGAGTGAGTGCTGCTTTACAGTGGAGCCAAGAGGTTAAGCTGCAATCTTCACTGTCTCTCTCTTATTTTTTCCCTCAGTCGCTGTACCTTTCATCTTCTATGTGTGTGTGTGTGTGTGTGTGCTCATTTATTCCCTTTGCACTCTATGGTATGTGTGAATATCAGTGTGTGTGATAAAGGAACAGAAGGAGCCTGTTGGCTGGTATGTGTGAGTGTGCTGGAGGCAGATACTGGAGGAAATAAACGACATGCAGGCAGCTGCCCAGCTCAGAGTTTACATTGGGTACCATCACTGATGGCAATTCCTGACTGTGTGTCCTCCTAAAGTCATTATTTAACCTAAAGTGATTATATTCATCTTTCATCGATTACCAAATTGCACATAAACACCAGAGGAATCCATCATTTAATACAAACCCTTATTTCAACTGTGCTCTTCTCTCTCATTTCTTTGTTCTTCTTCTCTCCTGATTTTGAAGGTGGTTCCACTGCATCCATATGTACTCCAGCCTCCAGGCTGAGTGGGAGTAGCATCCCAGGAGGAAGCACCATTGTGGTCGTCAGGGATTGGAAGGACTGGATGGATGCAGGATGAAGTTCTGTGTGACTCAGTTTGCCCCTGGAGGCTTTATTTAGCCACTTATAGCCTGAAGGGGAATAGCTAAATTGGGACTTGTGTGTGTACATATCTATTTTTGTGTAAGAAGTTTTGATTACAACACATATGGTGTCTCCAGGAAGCATTTTGTGAGCCCAAACAGGCACAAGTTTTCGCAATATGATGTCATAACTTTTTCTTTAAAGCAACACAGTGTAGACACAACTTTGTTAACAGCCAAGCATCAAGCAAGTGCCTTCAGTCTTTTCGCATCTAACATTACGTCCATAGAAGCTGCTATGCCTGGTTACATTGCACGCATGCCCAACTCCAGTTCAGGAAAAACACCAGCTTCACTCCCCATGAGCATGCCCCTGCACCCATGATCTGAAAACCTCCTCTTCACAATGGTCCAAAGGCCCGTGATACAAACACTAGAACTCCCCGTTGCTTTGAACTCACAGTCTGGGCAGCCCGGTTTACAATCTGAGCTGTGATGTTAGCCAATGGCAGCTATAGTTTGCAGCAGTTTACTTTACTGTCCATCAGGAAACTCTGCCAAGAACTGTAAGTTGAGGTGACACGGTCGGAGGACATCAGAGGGAAAACCAGAAAACCTTTTCCCCATAAAATGTGATCCAGTTTCACCAAAATCAATTAAATAGTCGGTGGTATCAGTGCTGTAAAGCGTTTTGTACTGTACTCTGGTAATCACAGAAGATCAATAATTATCACCTGACAGTGCGGTTCTCCAGCTCAATAGAGCATTTTAGCATCTTTCAGCTTATTGTTTTGGTTTCCTTATTTTTACTATTCATGCTCAATGCTACCATAACATTTTTTCCCTAGAGCAGGCAGCTGTTTTCAGCAAAAAAACCCTTTGGACGCCACCTGCCCAGCACCAAACAGCAGCCAGACACAGTCAGTGACTAGTTGGTGAACATAATGGAATATTTGTAGCTAAAGAGCCAGATATTTCCCTCAGGGGTTGGTGGAGAGCAAAACAGAGCTGGGAAGATGAGTGAATATTGGACTTTAATTCATTAGGTGTCCAGAAACATGACTCCAAATGAATGCTGATGTTGCTCTGTGTCTGCTGGATATATGAAGAAGCACCCTTTGCTAACAGGTTTCACCACAATTCATTCATTCAATTCTGCTGCCCATGTGGTCAAAAAAAGTAGTTGAAGCAGGTTTAAAGACTAATTTGAACTGACAAGAGAAAGACAGTGCCATGTTTCCAAGATGATAACAATTATGGGTAATTGTCTCAACTTTCACTTTGGTACAGGGCTGTGTCACTGGTGCAAAGTCATATCAACATAAATTCAACATACAAACGTTTCATGGGACCATGTAATGTGAGTGCATTGTTGCTGAAAACTACATATCTGCATTCATACAATATTTAAGACACAATTTTTACACTTATCCACAGCCCATGAAACACAAGTTCGTAGACCAGCTCTTTACGATTTAGCTGAAGTGTGTAATACATCCTGACATTTAGCAAGTTAGTGTTTACAGCGTTAGGCTGCTTTCAGCCACATTACACATGCACATCTCCAGGATTGGCTGCATGGCAGTGGGGTTAATGAAGTTTCTCTCTGCTACGCCACAGAGGAGAATTATCTAGTGAAGTGAGAGATGGCTGGCTCTCTTTCGGAGTGTCAGCAAACAGTGGGGGAGTCCTCCATGAACGACAAGATGTAGCTGGCCATATTTAGCTGCTGTCTCACCAGTATTTGGTGAATCACTGTAATCAGTCTCACCACACATGCAAATGAGTGCAGAAAATGAGAAGCAACTTGTGTGCAAACACACATTCATACATAAACATCCACTGAGGCGTTTCACCAGGATGTAGATACACACCAACAAATATGCGCAAACATACTCATAAATACATACAAATAACTTAGCTGGCCGGCTTATAAAAAGTTTCCCATCCCTCAGATCACAGTTGGGGGTGCATAGATTCTCCCCAAGTCACTGCAGTCAATGAAGGATGGAGGGAAATTGTGTAAATTAAGTGAAGAGAAGAAGAGGATGAGAAAGTGCACTGCACAATACAAGTATAAAAGAAGTGTGAAATATCCTCTGGGCCTCCTGGTGTATCAAAGAGCATGACCAGCTGTGTGTTTACCAGCTTACCACCATCAACAACACACATGCACACACATGCAAAGCCCTTAGATAATCGCTGAGGAAATCTGTCTGCCGTCTTGCATTTAAAATGGATAGAATTTCCATTCTTTTAAATGTATATGGAGATTGAATAATTTCCATGGCGAGAAATTCAGGAATAGACCTATGTGGAGACACACTGCAAGAGGGAGGATGCTCTTCCCAGGCTGTTTATGTGTGTGTGTGTGTGTGTGTGTATACATGGATATGTGCATGTTATCAGAAGAGTTTGGTGTGAAAGAAATGTTTTATTCACTTTTTCCCTCCTGATGTTTCTTTCTGAGAAACAGTTTTTTTTTCTGTTTACTGAGAGACACCAAGCCTGACCTGAATGAGATGACAGAGAGAGAGAGATAGATAGATAGAGAGAGACAGTTAATATTTGAATCTAAGCACATCATGATAGACAACATGGAAGAACTGTGGGTGCAGGTTTGTGTGTGTATGAATCCATCAGCCAGGAGGTGTGTGTGTGTGTGTGTGTGTGTCTGTGTGTGTATAAAACTGCTGTTGTGGATCTCAAATGACACATCCTTTTTAAGCCCTTGCAGGTGGTGGAGAGTGTAGTTATAGGGATGTGATACGTGTGTGTATGAGTGTGAGTAGGGTCAGAGGGGAGACAAATTTCTTACCCATGTTTGTTGTGTGTTGTGGCGTGATGCATTATATATGACTAACTGTTTCTCTGAAAAAGACAAATGCTTTTCTCTTTTCAGGACAACTGGGGGAGAACACAGCATGCACACACTGCGAGGAATACAAATAGTGATTCACAAATAAATTCTGTACAAGTGCAGAGTCCTAATGCAAAACTCAGGGAACCATTCTGAAAAAAACAAAAAAATCTGTTTCGCCCTGTAGTTCATCAACCATCTAGATGATTGCTTCAGTAAAAGTCTTTTTCTTCTGTAAACCAAGAACTCGATCATTTATACGTGTCAGCAGTAAACAACAAACACAGCAGGATGTATTAAGATGTATTATGTTCTGAGAGCGTATGTAAGAACATATTTGTGAGAGTAAGCATCCCTGTTGTCAAACTGTGATGAATATTTGACATTGAATAACACTGTTCTGTTACTTTTCTTTACAGCAATCACAAGTGTTGCTATTCATCTGCCTTAAAGGTAAACTCAATGCCACAACACTTAATGCTAATACTGTGTTGCAGGCTGTATTATAGACTGCTTAGCCTTGTGTAGATAGCTTATACTATTAAGATCTTAATGTAAAACCTCAGTTTTCTCTTTCCCTGCTTTTACAGTCACCTTACCCTGAAACTTCTACTCCTCCACCTAAAAGTTGACAGTGATGAATGTCCTTGATAGAAGTATGCAGTGCCTCACACTGTGAGTGGTGTCAATACTGAAACACGGCATGACAAGCCTATCGTCTCAGTCAGAGCATCTTTCTCTCTTTTAGCTGTATGTCTTTCTTTCTCTTTGGCTCTTGCTCTTTTTCCTCTTTCTTTCTCCTCCGTCTACACGCTGCCGCCGTGGTGGGAGAGAGAGAGCAAAATGGGAGGCGCAGATGCTCCTCTGAATAAGAATTTAGGAGGAGCTGGATATTGACTGTGAGCTGGATGAAAGGGAGGGAGAAGAAAGACTGGAGGAATAAAGAAAAGGGTGAACAGAATAGAAGAAAAGGGGTAAAAATAAATTGTGAATAATGTATATTGCCGGCCTCCTAATGCTTTGCTGTTTAATACCGGCCTAAATCCCTCAACTTCTCGTAAAAACTTCAACAATTTCGCAGTCGAGTAATCTTCCGATTTAATAACCTTAAGCTTCCCTAGCTCCATAAATCTGACGTTCTTACGCCTTCCCTCCACAACCTCAGCCTCCCCTCCTCATGCTCCCTCCTTCCCTCCCTCATTCCAAGCCTCTGTGCATTTTATCTCCATAATAGCACAAAGCGGCGCGAGCTGCCTCGGTGGGAGAGATAAGGGAAATTCCTGCCCGTATTTTAATAGCTTCGCTCAGCTATCTCTTCCTACCAACTCCTCAGGAGCTGCCAGCCAGCGCACTCACCTTGGACGCAGCACCCAGAGGAGAATCCTACAGAAAGGCATGACTGCTGAACGCCTGGTGTGTGTGTGTGTGTGTGTGTGTGTGTGTTGGCTGTGATTGTGTGTGTGACAAAGAGAGTGTTCGCGTGTGTGTTTAGGAATGTATGCCTGTAACTGTGTGTGTGTGTGTGTGTGTGTGTGTGTATGTATGCCAATAAATGCATCTAAATGTGTGCCTATGTATACAGTATATAAGTGTGTTGTTTAGAAATGTTACTGCTGCAAGCCTCTGCGTCTAAGTTGCCTTTGATTGCTGACACATTTCAGAGCTTTAATTAATAATATTTTTACTGTCTTTATTTCTTCATTAGTTCTGTTTTCTCACAAGTTGGAATGGGAATTTCCATATAAGCTGTTCAAAATCCCAGATTATATTCATTATATAAAAATTATTATCATTGGTTAGTATTTGTTTCGTGTGACTGCAGGTAGCATTATGGCTTTTAAGGCCCCTTACACTGTGCAAATCTGGGTAGTCTCAGACAAAAGTTGATGATTATGAGAGAATGATGGTAAAGTCTTCTGTAGTGAGAACAAAACCGTGGATTTATCACTCCACATTGGCCCATTTAGAGCTTTGGAGAGTGTCAGAAATTTAGGACCAAACTCAACAAAATTGTGACTGCGCCATGATCCATTTTTATAAACCAACCAATCAGAATATGTCATGAAATGATGCAGAATACACTGGCGAGCTAACATAATGGTACTGCTAGAAACACTAAGTACTGCTTTCCCTTCTTTCTCTGGCTTCATAATTTTCCTTTTTATGTAAAATTATGTTTATTGGGTTTTCATTTATTTTAAATAAACATAACATTTACAAAAACCGTCCCTCCCATCCAGTAACACAATGCGCTTGGTAACAAGTGGTGACAAGCTGGTAGGTAACTTAACAAGCACAATATTAAATATATATATTTTTTTTGCTGTGATATGAATAACAAGCTGTCTTCCAGTAACAGTGGTAACAGAAATCCATGTCTGATCAGAGGCATCTACAAAGTCAGATCATTCATATAGTGTAAGAAAAGTGCCCACATCTCATACATCCTTCAACATTACCTCTTATTGTAGTTTTTTTTCTCATGCCAAACTACAATACATCAAACTACTACATCTCACATTGACTAGAAATAGGTTTATCTAAATGAGGGATATCTTTCCATTTTAAACCAATTAACATGTTTGGTTTCAACCAGGGGCGTCGCGGTGGTGTCTGCCCGTGTCTACGCAAGTTCTCTCCGGGTACTCCAGCTTCCTCCCACAGTCCAAAGACATGAACTTAATAAGTTAATTGGTGACTCTAAATTGCCCGTAGGTGTGAGCGTGAGCGTGAATGTTAGTTTGTGTCTATGTGTCCTGTGATAAGCAGGCAACTTGTCCAGACCATGACCCCCATGAGGATATGTGGTTACAGATAACAATGATGATAATAATGGATGGATAGATGACGACCAGACAGAAATGAATTAGTTTGAGTTCCCTTACATTTACTTAAAAAACTGTAGGGTTTATATGTAATAAACATATTTTAGCTTCAACAGAAACACTTTGAAGCTTCTGATGAATCATGGCATAAATTTCTTCATTAAATTTAATGAAGAACATTTGGGATTAAAATGTTCTTCAGTCCCTCCTCTTCTTTTTTGATGTTTAAAAAGTTTAAATCATAATGGCATGATTTAACAAACATTCCTCACACCAATATGATACAACTCAAAATTCATAACATGACTGACAGTAATAGTGACCAAGTCTATTAGAGCTTTTGTCACGCAGTGTGAGATTGAATTAACTCGTAAGAGAGTTGTTATCACACAGTCTGCAAGGCCAAATGCAAGGCCGTGGACATCGGCATGGTGGATGGTACATGATGCACTCAGCTTTTGTGCAGGAGAGTAGAGTCTGCATGCTTGTATCAGACCTGCAACTGTAAAAATCTTTTCCAAAGCAAAGGTACTCCAGTGTGTGTAAGGAAATAATGTAGAAACTAGATTTTCAAAAATATATAGATATATACACAGTACAGTGACTTCTGGGGTCATTTTTGTTAGAGAAGACAAATCAGAAGTCACGTAATGTCAGTTTAACAATCTGAAATGACTGGATCTCAGTACTATAGCTTTGACACTGAAGGGGATGTTAGATATATATTCATACTTACATGATGGACCACAAGATTATAATATTTATATTTTATATAAAATTATAATTATGAGCCTGTAGGTGTCCAACAGAACATGAACAGACATGGATTAGAAAATATAACAAAATAATAACAGAAACTGAGTTGTGGTCTGAGGACACCAGAACTGAAATTCACATTGTCAGCATTGTAAAGGCAGGACTATTGAAACTTACTAATGTGCAAGTATCAGATTGTATCACTTGTATCTCATACTGCATAATACTAATATACTCCACATTATGTTTTATGCTGCTCCAATGTAACTGTCTATTTGATGAAGGCTAAAAAAAACAATCAAACAATCAAACAATCAAACAAACAAACAAACAAACAAACAAACAAACAAACAAACAAACAGAAACAACAATAAAAAAATAAATGGTTGAATCTTCAAATCAAAAATGTTCCTTGTCACTGGCCATGCCCAGTGGTGGTTTGAAGTGTAAACAGCAGCTACTGACACACCCTCTAGTGAGGGGCTTCACTGAGAATCTGTGATATGACGGGAGATACCAGCTCTTTCTGCACATATGCTCCAACCTACCAGTATGAGTCGCTAGTGCAGTGACAAGAAAATGATCCCTCAGTGGCTTCACACCTACACTGCTAATTGTCTTTGATGGAGCACAGAGCCAAACTGCAAGCGCCGGGGAATGATAAAATTTAAGTCAAGGGCACAGACATCCATGTTCCTTCATTTTTTTGGTCTTGCGGGCCAAGTCAGGATGAAGGTAAACAGTATTTTGTCCCAACATGATCAGCTGGTAATGGCATTGTTACCTTCAGGGACCACTTACAGTAAAACCAGCACCTGTTTGGGAGTCCAGGAACTTAAATCAATTTAATGTCTTGTGCTGAGAAATGAATGAAATCATCAGAGACAAATTGTGTGTTACATTTTAATCACTGTAGCTGATTATATTATCTCAAGCACCTGACTGTAAGTGCTGAAGGAGATTCAGGACAGAGGGCAAGCAGGTGACATCGAACACATGAGCTGCTGTGGGAGTCGAACCTGCAACCACTAGCTCTTTGTACCAGATGATTCATTCAAGGTCTACATGATTAACCACAAATTTGGTTTGAATGCACAAAAGAGTAGACATTTTCTATCAAGTGCTCAGTGGAAGCCAGTGTTAAAGTACAAGACTGAATAATAGAGCCCAGCTGAATGTTCAAAACTGTTAGTGCTTCATGTAGTGCAGGTGATATGGCTTCTATTTAACACTTCAAAGGGAAAATATTTTAAATTTGCTTTTCACTGTCAGGAAATCCTATTACATTGTTTTGATGTGTGTCTGCCAGAAATGAGCTCAACACACAAAAGCCCACATGTTCTAATGACTTTAAATCCACCTGAGTCAATAGCAACTGTGTGTTTAGGAATATTAGCATCTTCTGTTAAGAAAAAAAATCCTGACACAACTATTCCTGACAAAAACTGCTGGATATTTAGGAAGTGTAAAGGAAAAGCAGGCTCAGTTCCATCACACCAGGAAGTGTGGGGCTGCTGCATTTTGATAGGCTAGTTGCCAGTGTGGCAGAGTGACAGAGTGTGGCGCTCATACACTGTGATGACACTGTAGCCCAGCCAGAGATGCCTTGGGATCACCGAAGCACATACACACACACACACACACACATACACACATGTGCGTGCGTAAAAGGAGTGTGCCAGTAAAGTGTGTGTCCACATGAATTTGTATGAAAATGCATTTTGTCTAGGTGTTCACTAGCAAGGACCACGCCACAACAGTGTGATTTTTAAAGGTTTAATGCAACGAGTAGGAAGTGCTTATATAATAAGGTGGTAAGAGGAAGGGGGTCAACATGAGGAAAGACATTGTGGATTTAGGCAGATCTGGGAGTCACCCGAGCTACAGACACCCAAAAAGACTCAACAGATTTAGATGGAGCCAAAGAGGTATGAGTAGCCTGAATGTAGACAATAGATGTAGAGGCCGAGGTGTGTTCCTGTTTTTCCAAGCCTTTAATTAGCAGGTTGACGTGGGAATGGGAGGCAAACGAGAGGTGACACTGGTTGTTGGGAACTAGTTTCAAGACAAAGGTAGTTAGAATATCATCGCTGAAAATGGTAGGACTGGTATGGGATAGAATTTGGTGGCCAAGAGTCTGAATTTCTGAAATGAGACGATGGACAGTGAATCAGCAATGCTGTTGTGGCAGAGGTGTGGACTCGAGTCATGTGACTTGGACTCGACTCGAGTCATGAATTTGATGACTTCAGACTCGACTCGACAAAATGTACAAAGACTTGCAACTCGACTTGGACTTTAACATCAATGACTCGGGACTTCACTTGGACTTCACACGGCAGCGCCGCTCTCGGTTTATCTGCATCTGCGAAAAAAAGGTGCGCCACCTGTATGCATGCAGAGAGCACGCGCGCTGCATGCACGACATCCAATCACTGTAGACCCGCGTTGTTTTGATTCGACAGCATCTAAGCAGGCACATTGCAAGACAACCAATGAAGCGGAACAAGCGACAACGCGCCAGCTGGCAAAATGATACCAAAGATAGTTTCGTTTGGCTATAAAAATTGCGAGGTAGTCGACAAAAAACGAGTTGCAATTTGCAAAAACATGCGGGTCGAAGATTACAGACGGAGCTGCCACAACGTCCAACTTTGTTCGACACCTGAAGTTGCACAAAGAAAGGTAAGTTTTGAACGAATGCTAAGCACCTTATCGGATGTAACTTACTAGCTGCTGCATATTTACTGTATCAACGAGACAGTAAACGCACGTCTCCCTTGCTGGTTCATGCTTACAAAAATAGGGATTTTTGAACCCGGATTATATGAGGTACGTGAGTGTAGCACACTCAGATGGAAAACCTCGCCAACATCATGTCAACGTCCGTTTTAAAGTAACATTTCTACCTTGCTGCTAGACGGATAAACAAAAATTTATATCTCAGTCTCTCCAACACACACGAGACAAAAACAGGCCTTCCAGTTTTTACTCTTTAAATTATTCAAAGGACCCCTTTTTAATTTAAGGTGAAATTTATTCTGCAATACAATACAGGACTGAAGCTGCTGTGCATAGTTCTAGTGCAATATGCTGTTGAAATACAAGCATTTTTTGTAAAAATTAAATTTTCATTTATTTATTTATTTTTTTACTGTATTTGATTAATGTTATTGTATAAAAAGAGGTCTAAATAAAGACAGATCTTACAGACATACATGATTTGTAAAAATTTTATTTCTGTGGTAAGAGGACTCGAAATGACTCGAAACTAAAATGGTAGGACTTTGGACTCGACTTCAGACTTGTTGGCTTTGACTTTTGACTCGACTCGGGACTTGCCTCATCTTTGGCTCGACTTGACTCGGGACTCGAGGGCAAAGACTTGAGACTTACTTGTGACTTGCATAACAATGACTTTGTCCCACCTCTGTGTTGTGGTACCTGAGAACATGAGCTATGCAGATAATGAATTTGTGTTGGGTAGATATTAAAGTCTGTGTAAAGGCTATTCTGAGATTTCTTTCAAAACCTTAAATATGTTGGAAAATAGTTGCTGAAAACATGTGAAAAAACCTTGAATGATATATTTCTGAAATGTGGAGTTAGAGGTTAAAACAGTGTTTCACCAGTTTTCAGTCCAGGATTTTTTGAGCGGTCCTAAAGGTTGGCTCGATGACACACTCCGAGGCCACTCTGAACATACCCCTGCACCCCTAGCAGAGATATAAGGATTGTAGTATAAAATTTTATGCTTTTATGTAGTAGCAATTATGATTTCATACACCATTAAAGGAGGGAAGTCCCTGCATTTTGTCCAGAACAAGTGCTTGGCAAAAATTTTACACCAATATGTTAGATTGGATGAAAGATAAAAAATGGGTGTCTACATGGGCAGGGACCTATGACATTGTGATGTGATCTGTGTGTATAAAAGGTGATGTTTTGAGAAGGGAAATCAGTCAGTCCATGGGAGACTCAGGCTTTGTTTGTCTGTGAAGATAATAAAAGCTCATCTGCAGCCAACTTTGATAAATCCTGTGTGCTGTTTGAAGACTGATACAGTTTGACAGATTGGCGTTGAAGTTGGACTCGGTCTCTGATAAGGATCAAGACTCCTTATCTGATCTGATACGTCAGGATTAATTCATCTCGTTCAGAGTGTTTCAAAGTTAGTCATGTCATCTGACATGTTTCAGTGACTTCAAAATTGCTGCTTGACTGCTCCCACGAGTGGGCGTGGCATCACTAGTGGGCGTGGCAAGAATACTGCTAATTTTTACTCGATTTTTACACCTAATTTCATAAACTTGGCGATAATTATAATATAATAACACTTTCTTCTTTGGTCTGACAAACTCAGAACACACATTTATTCTTACTTTACACAGACTTCAACGTGTGTCTGCGCATGACCCGCATGATGGCTGAAAAACAAGTTCATCCTTTGTTTTGAGAGTACTGAACTCTGAGGGCCAAGTGGAAGTGAAACATCCACCTCTGTTATAAAAGCCTTAATGAAAGGGTCTGTGTCAGTGTAGAGTTGAATGTCTTCAGGTTGAGTGCTGAAGCCATTTTAGAAGAAGAAGAAGTACCATTCCTTGAAGACAAGAAATGTTGCATCAGACACATTTCTGTTTTGCATTCATTGTTCTGGATGACTCTGTTGTGGAGAAATGTTGTGGTTAGGAGGTTGGACAGGAAGGATTGGGTGTGCAGAAAGTAGCACTTGGAAATGGAGCTGAGGTGGTTAAAGTTATTGCACATCATCCTGCTTCCTTGGTAGATGATTGGCCTTTCTTGTTTGTCAATACCTTTTGGGATGAGAACATGACTGATGGGCATATGTTGATGGGTTTGGGGTTGATGCAAGGGGAGGGTGCAGCGGGCGATAAGCAGTTAAATACTGGGGTGTCGCATGAGGAGAAGGGACGTGAGCAAAGTGGGAAAGTGATGACTGCGTCTGCTCTGGCAGGGTGAATGGGGGCAACCGCATAGCTCACAGGAGCTGGATGTAAAGTTCAGAGTCAAAGGTGCCCCAGTATGTTCTCTTGAGCTCTAGTTTCTCTGCTGCCCTGGAGGTAAGGAGAACGTAATAGCTGTGAAAGTCTGTTCCTCCAAAATGACTGCAAGCTAGCCCATGGTTGGCCTGTAATTCTCTTGGGTGGCTAAAGGAGCTGGGCTAGGTCTACATAATTATTGGAGATCTGTTAGTGTAAACTAGGTGGGACGGGAGAAAGGAGATCGAGTGACGAAGAGGGTAGAGCGATGGGCCACAGTCCAGTCCAATGTTGGGTTCCTGTTCAATGTAAAGAGGAGGAAGCACTGTAGTGGATTGCCGGGAACTGTGCGTCGGCAAGGCGGTGGATGAGGACAGGGTTTGCGCTCACTCCCACAGGTCAACTTAGGTCGTGTATTGTATATGTATGTATAAAGATGTGTATGTACAGTTTGTGCATGTATTGTTATATGTTTGTTTTGTGGTGTGTGCTTCACTGGCACGCACTTCAAACGCAGCTCAAACACCCCTTCCTTCTTAAATGGGGCACTTTTAGTTGTTTGCCCAGAACTGGTGAGAATTGGAGAGCGATCCGGAGAAACAGAGAAGCTGGAGAAACAAACACAGATTTGGTGTCTGTTGGGAAGCCAGATTTTAAAGCAAGCAAGTCGCCACTACACGCGTGTGTGTGTGTGTGTGTTTGTGAAACAGTGTGTGTGTGTGTGTGTGTGTGATTAAGGGGAGTTGCTGTGGGTGGGTTAAGGGTTGAATAGTGGAAAAGAAAGAAGTAAAAGAAAAAGACGGGGAGCTGGAGAAGGATTAAATGCTGACATTCTGCAGTTTTCAGCGCTCAAAAATACACCACCATCTCCTTCTCTCTCTCCCTCTGTCTCTCTGTGGTTTGGCAGAATGCTCTGGCAGTTTTGGGGTAGAGAGGATTTGCCTGTAAGTCACTCAGCTTTTATGTAATAGCCGTTTGCAGTGTTCCAGGGAGGCATCTGTGGAGATGTGACTGAATTGAGAAGGGAGCCGGGCTGCTCCGCGGACTGCAGCTGCTGGGGCTTGTGTCAGGAGGAAGGTTCTCGAGTAAGACAAAATTTCAAAAGAGGAAGACTGGCTGGGAGCTCGTCCTGTGGCTGCAGGCCCAGTCTGTAGCTTTAATGTACACTAGATTGAGCTCTTCACATCTTTCTTGCCTTATGTCTAGTCAGCAGTCCTGCTCTAAGCCAGTGTGGTGGGATATGAATAGGTGGATATATGCCAATGCTTGTGTAACCTATTGTAGATGGGATGTAATCCATGGTTCGTTTCAACAGAACTTCTTTCCACTGGAGGCCAGGTGGAGTAAAGAAACAGTTGGTATGCTTTAAAGCCTAGATTGTGTGCACATTTTATATACTAATGTTCTCCCACACGCAAGTAAGTACATCAACTATCAAGTTTATCTTTTTGCTTTCAGCTATTTTTTATTGGTGGAAAGATACAAATATGTGCGCTTATTGGAGATGACCAGGTCCTGAAACCAAAACCGTTTTAGACTGTTTAGACCTATTTTCATCAGGAGGGTCCTGACCATTTTATCAATTACAAATGCCAAAATCTTTCTGTATACTTTTCTAACATCTAAAAATGATTATTGTCATGCTCTTTTTTGCTGGTTAACTCTTAAAAAAAGTAAAGGGTTAAATCATTTGTACACATCTGGGTTAACACTCCTTTTAACCCTACAGTTTCGTCTGAGAATCTTCTTTTGTGTCCACATTTTATTTCACTTTCTCACCGTACACTAAAATGTTAGAAAAACATAAAAACAGAACAGTAGGTCTTTAACAGAATTCATCTGCACTGCAGTAAAACCTAAATGTAAAAGCCAAAGTACTTTTGGATTACACGTGCTCATCATTTCATTGTTACTAAGACAAGATAGTCTAAGAATTATTAAAGAAACATTTTAAATGGTGAAATAAAACTATCCCCATGAATCGTGAGTCTTTCCAGTTTTTGCTCTTTTGAGATGCTAGTTATCTATCACAACATATTACATGCTAAAGTGTGTAGCAGAGTATTTGTTGAATGTGTAGAGATGTATATTATTGAGCTCATGGTTATTTGACAAATTTCCCCCAAACTTGCGTTCCTCATCTGGTTTGTCCTCAAACACTTTATACACAACTTTGGAGGAGAAATTTTCTCCCAAAGCACTCCTAAGTCTCAGCTTAAAAACTAACAGTCTCACATTGTGTTGCGCAGCTTGTTTTGTCAGAGAAACTGTGCTTCTTGTTTCTGCTGTGTTGTTGCAGTGCTGATGTTTGATGGTCCAATTACAGAAAATGGCCAAGAGAGCTGTTTATCCAATATGTTTTCAGAGTAAAGCCAGTGATTAAACAGTCACAAATAATAGTGCATAAATTCTGCAGTTTTTGGTTGTGGTTCCTGCTGATATTTGTGTCCATTCTGTCTTGACTCCAAATCAGCTCAGAGGTTGAGAAGATCACAGTATGAAGCCTAAAATCTCATTCATTTCATTCAAGAGGAGAGCCTTGGTAATCCATGTGCTGTCTTTGAGTGTAATTTACTTGACCGGTAATGTCAAGGAAACTGGAGAGTTTAAAAACATTTGTTTGAAAAGGATATGGTATTCTTTTATTTCTCTTCTGACCCCAAAAGTGAATGTAGCCAGGCTGAACTCCAGAATCCCTCTGACTTGTGCAAATTTAATGTGAACTCAATCATGAGGGATCCTGTCTCTGGGCTCCAGCTAATTACTGGTTAATTACATCTTCAGACACAGGTCATAGTTAAAGCTTGAGCCAAATATTAACATTAGCTCATCTTTGCTGGCAGAAACTGAGACTTTGGCCACTTTGCTGAACCTTATCAAAAGAGTTTGAATTGAGCTGTGTTTGGTGCTATATGATAGTTTGTGTGTCTGAAACTTTTGACATTGTAAAATATCCTCGAATGATTCCCTCTTCATTACATTCAAAGATTCTCTCTCTGGCCTGAAAACGAGTTACAAATTACAGTATATCTTTCCATTCTGACACAAATAGCGTAACTGAGCGTAACAACTATTGCAAATTGCAGTATCAATTGATTAACATCTAGATTTGGATATGTTTTGGTTAGACCCATATGGTACAAACTGATGCATTTATTTTTATTGTGTGTTGTTGCTTTACATCATATCTCTGAAAAGGAATTTTAATGTATTTACCCCTGACTTGTAGATTGATGATGGCTATCAGCGAACGTGTGAGTTTCAAGAGGGCTTTAAAAGAACATTAATGGAATTAGTTGTCATTTAATCCCAAGAGAACAGCATCTGTTGCTGTTTTTGTATTCGAGGAAAAGGTCAAAAATATTTTCACTGTTTTGTTTCTGTGTATAAACTTGCCAGCAAACGTGCGCTCTGTCATGCTTATTAGAAGTTTAATTGCAACGGAGGCTCAAGATTTTTGTTTGTTAAAACACACTCACTTTTTGTGAGATCTCAAGCTCTGACTCGGTCCACGTTTGAGAGACTCATTTTGTTATGGAGTCTAGTGTGTTCAGTTTGTTGCTGGTTCAAGCTTGTGTTCAGTTCAGTACAAAACTAGAGCGATACAAGCACAGTCTACGTGGTTAATAGCTCAGTCGCTGCTTATTTGTGACATTAATCACATTCTGAGTGTAGTTTTCTAATAAGGTTTCAAACATAGTACTGTACAGTGCACACTGAGCTGGTAACGGTGCTCTCAGTCACCAGTGAGGGGAGCTCCACCGCTAAAAGCTACAGATTTGGTCAGTGATGATGGTGATTCAGCAGAGTTAGTTCAGTTTGAGGATTATATGTTTGGGATTTGTTTGTTTGTGTGCAGGACACTGACCTGCATACTGTAAATGACAAGAATCTGGTTGTGCTTTAAATGATAAGTCAAATAAGTCACTCATAATAAGTAATTTTATTTAAACACACTGTATGGATACAACCTAACTCACAGGACTTAAAAAAACAACAACTGTGTACTGTTAGTATTCGAGGATATGTCCAAAGTTTAGAACATAACATGAAGGACGCAGTCCAGTCATCATGACAGTCACGTTAGTGTGGCCTGTGACCTGTCAGTGTAAATAAGATGGATGGCCTGAGGAGAAACTGGGAAAGAATACATATGAAAGCTTATTGTGCACATATGGTCCATTAAGCACTTTCCTGCTTGTTTTTATGGCTGGTTTAATCTTTTTTAATCTGTCAGAAAATCAATTTGTTCACGTCGCTGCCAGGTTGCTGAGCGGAGCACTCCATCACGCATCCATAGACTTTGCCTGCCTGAGCAAGGCATTGTGCTGGATGCTAGTCATCAGAAAGTGCTATACAGAGATAAATGAATGAATTGATGGATAGATAGCGGAGAAAAAGATAGAAAGGGACTGAAAAAGAACGAGCAGGTTTATGTGAAAGTGAGTGGAAAGATATATGGACAGACAAACGGCAGACAGACAGATGGTCCTATTTACAGTATCCAGAGAACCGTGAGAATCTCATAAAAAGTATAAAAAACAATATGGCAATGCAAACAAAAGTTTGTGAAGTTTTGTCTAGGATTTTTTTTTAAAATAATGCAATAAATACTTCAAATAATTTTGTCAGTTTTACTCTGTTGGAAATGATCTATTGAAGTCTAATTTGAAATTCACAAAACAAATTTGCTTTTATTTTGTTGCCCTCTGTTCCAGACACATATTTCCATCCAGCTCATGGACTATACTATACATTATAATGCTAAATGATTTACAGAAATATGCATGCAATAAAGATGGATAAAATCCCTAAAGACCAACTTTTCGGTCATATGAAGTTGAACAATGTAACAGTATCTCTTACAGCCAATAGTCAAAGAATCCATCTGTAAAAGACTTTAAGCTCAGTGAGATAGACAGAGAAAGAAAGAAAGATTGAGTTTTGTTTCTAAAATCCTGAATCTAAAACCCCACAGTGAACCGTGATTATCCTGCATTCAGCAAAAACCAAATAAGTCCTGTAATTCCTCCAAAGGGCCTGGATGCTAAAAGAGCTAATTTGACAGAACAAGTATAAGAGAGAAAAAAAATTTCTGTAATAATCTGTGGATTTAGTGGGAGAAAGGGAGGATACCTGGGATAAAGCAGGGGGTTTGACTGAATCCATTACACCACTGCTATGGGATTATTAACACAGCCAGGAGTCACTGAGGCTGATAAATACCCATATGAAGACATTGCAGGGGCAGTGAAATGTGTCGTTTCCACTTTCGACAGCATTGAAAGGAAGAAAAACCATTAAAATTGCATGCAATTTATTTGTCAGCTTAGAAGAAAAAAAAGAAAAAGTCTGTATCTCGTAAAAGTATTTTTTTTTTTCAAAGCAGGAAGGCTATTTTCCTCTTGAGCTGCTCGGAAAAGGAATACGCCTTATTAGCCTCTGCGACACACAGAGCGTTATTTGGTTATGCAGTGAAGCCTAAAACAGAGTCTGCGTTTAAAGCTGCTTCGTCCCTCCATCTCACTGAGTGATTACCTCTGTCAGGCCTTCAACAGATCACGCAAGATGCACACAAACACACAAAAACAGGCAGACACACACACATGCACACTCTTTGACAAAGTTGTGCGTGTGCACATGCACACACAGAGCATAAAACACCTGTCCCCTAAAACGCCCGAGAGCTCTCATCCTGCCTCTGCCACACCTCAATGTGCAGTAATTCTGGAAAAGGGCCTCTTTAAGATTCGTGGCCATAAAAGCCAGACGCAGACTGAGCCATTAAATGGTTGCTGTGGGTGCTGGGATGCATCTGCAGCTCAGAGCAAGGAATCATTTTTAGACCATTAGTCTAACACTCAGATCTGTAGACAACAGGAAAAGAGCCGCCTATGAAAATGTGTTTTATTCTTTGTGATGCAAATGTGGTAAATGAAAGGGCGTAGGTGAGCGATACTCAACAAAAGCCATTTCCGGGATGAATAGAAAATGGGGGAAACTGAAATAACTAACACAGCATTGTTAATGAGTTTTGTAGCAGTTGGCTCACAGTTCCTCTCCAGCCTGTCTCCTCCTTGCTCTTTCCTTGAACACGGCAAAACTCAGGAGGAGGAGGAGGAAATGCAAGCCAGCACTGGTGGACGCTGATGTTCTGTTAAACCCTGTCTTAATTAAAAAACATGAAAAGACAACAAAAAAGCAAAGAACCCGAGGATATGCTAGTTTACTGTTCTCCCTGAGCCCTTTCCAAGGACTCTCACTAAATGTTTAATTTCGCTGCAGACAGTGACATTTATCAGTGGGTTTCCAGTGGGGATGCTCAAACAGCCTGCTCCCTGGACAGAGGCATCTTGGCCTGAGGGGGACACAGACGGAAACAGAAATAGAGTGAGACGGAGAGAAAAGAGACGCGGCATCATGACTTTTCTGATTGAAAGAGAGAAACAAACTGACAGATCGAGGGGGTGAAAAAAGACAATATAGTTATACAAGATTTCCAATTTAGTACACAACATCTTCTCCACATCTATCCATCGTGTTTACTGGGATTAAATGAGCAAGACGAAGCAACAGTAGCCTTTCACAGAAACATTTCTCACAAGTAGAGCTGCCTCTTGAGATAAACTCATTGGTTGAGCAAACTAAAAAAACAGTTTTTAGTCCAAGTAACTAGGCACTGTAGCCCAGTGATTAAAGTAAAGTGAGGTTCAGAGATTCTTTTGACTTTTACAGTCACTCCCAGTAAGTGATGTGACATATCATGGATCCGTTTGAGGTCTTGAGGTCACAAACATTGTGTCAAAAACTAAATAGAAACATAGACCGAAATAAAACTTCCAAGGGAGAAAATGGGACTGGGGTACTTTTACAACACTACTGTGTCTTTATCAGAGTCAAAGTGGACAAAGACATAAAGCAACTGTTTGAACAGGATTTCAAATCAGTTGGATAATGGATACAAGGGTGAGAGATGCCATAGATGATGTGCATCAGAAACAAAACAACACATATATATACTGTATGATAAATTTACAAAGATAAGTAAGAATAAAAAAATACTACAAGTGTGATAAATCAGAGGAAATAAGTTCAGTTCTTCATTTTTATTCCAAAAGACTCAACTGTGTACAGAGTGTCGATCCGACATGCCTCTCTGCAGAGCGGTGAGTTGATAATGAGTGAAATTTTCTTCTATTCCCCTGAACTTTAATGATGCTGCAGAGCCATTGTTAGCCCGTGTTAACAGAACTCTGACACCAGAGACTGGAGTTTGTTTGGAAGCCCTTTGGACTTTCCTGTATTAAAGCAAAACCACAGGCTTTTGTTTGGCATAACCACATGATTTGTGTGCCTAAACATAACTGTGAGACAGTTTAACAATGCTTTAAGTTGGCATGAGCAGATATTATTGTAGAAAAAAAAGAGAGAATTGTTGATTGTTGACATAACTTTAATCTGAACCCTTTTTAGTAGCTGTTTGTTATTGATGTTGCACAAAATCTTTATAGGTTTCCATAGTAGTGAGCCTTCATTAGAGAAAATAAGTGGAAAGTAAATGTGTTTCTGGTGAGAGGAAACTATCATTACCTGTCAGATAGAAGAGCTTGTTCCTTTTGAAACGGAAAATGACTTGTGCTTATTTTCACCCACATAGCCCCCAACTCTTGTCTCTCTCTCTCTCCTTACTCTCTCCTCTCTTCCTGGAGGCATACATTTTCTCCTCTCCATTCATATGTCAGTTCCTTCCTCCACAATCCTTCCCGCTGCAGATTTATTCAGGAATACGAAATGAAATCCTCTCGCACTTTTGACTTGTATTAAACGCCTTCATTCAAAATGAGGCTTGTGAAAACGACTTCCGCTGAGGAGGTGTCAGGGCACAGAGTCTGTTAACATGCAGACTGTACACTCAACTCAGTCCCTCTCCCTATCGTATGTGATATTACCTGACCTGTAAGACGACAGGGTAAACAAAATGAAGGGGGCAAAGGAGGTTACAGATTAAAGAGGCCGATATTAATCCTCAAGGCCCCTTCAAGATGACAAAAAGGGGCTGGCAGTGAAGCCATTGAAGCATCACCAGCTTCTCTGTGTCTCTTATGTTCCTGTATTATGGGTCACATGAACCTTTGCCACCTCTACTCTCGGCATCACTGCAAACTTTGAGCAAGTTCTAAGTTTGATGAGTGTTGAGGCTTTAAAATGAAATGTCTGCAATTTTCTCTCCTCATGGGGGAATTTGCATCAGGCTGAGTGTCCTTCAGAGTAGCCATAGACCAGCGCCCTGCTTCAGAGCCAAGTCATGATTAAAGGTACAGTCATCAATCGAGCAGCGTCAGAGCAACAAGATTTCTTTTCCCTGTTATTTAGCATCACACCTTTGCTGTTATTTATGATTATTTCTGAACAGATTAGCCATTTGATACAGTGTTTATGCCGTTTGATTGACATTGCATTAAAATCAGCCCCACTGCATTTCTGGAACAGCTGACTGTGACTTTAAGACAAGGTGTGTTTGTGAGACTGATGAATCAGCGTTGCATTCAGCAGCCAAACAGATGTTGTTCCCCTCCTGTTAGCAGAGAAATGCCTATGGTGTCCTGCACGGGACATTTGGCACCCTGATGTCTGTCATTATTCATCGTGAGAGGGTTTACAATAACAAGGGCAGGCAGGGGGCATTTTTTGAGCGCATTATCCAAAGAAAGATGCACACATAATGCATGACGTTGCCATGGGGCACGCATGGCAAAATGTGGCCCCTGCTCAGCGTGACTTGGCCTGGATAGCTGAGCTGAAGCTCGGGGAAAAGAGTGAGAGATTAAGAGAGGGAGTATCTGGTCATCAAGTGTTTGGATGCTGATGCATAAGTTTGAGGAAGGCCTGTAGGCTGTGGATGTTGTTTTGATATAGAGACCTTTCAAAGTTCTGTGAGGCCTCAGAGAAAGATAAAGACAGATGCAAAGGAAACTCCACTGCAGAAAAAAACTTCTTTAAATCTGCTTTTTTTTTCAGCTGGTTGCTCAGACAGAGCCAACCGCTGTCTCTGTCGTCTCCACAGCTGTACTCTGTAGCAGAAGCAGCAGGCTCTCACTGCAAAGTGCGCAGGAAAAATTGACTTGGTACTTCCTTTCAAATGATATGGAGGGTAGCCATATTAATGAGAGGAAAGCGGAGCAATGGATGAAAAGGAAAAGACAGATAGACCGAATGAAAGCATCAGCTCTTTAACAGAGGAGTCCTCCCGTGGGAATATGTAAATACTTTCACTTAAGTGCTTGAAGTGAGAGTGCTATTAGCAGGGAATAGATGCATGCTGGTAAAAACTGTGCACCTAAGCAAGGATTTTCTCCATCAACTTCACATGTCATTTAATGACACCAAAAGCCATCTGTTATCAAAAATGGGCAGAATAAACATGACTTCATAAAATAAAGTTCAAAATCCAGCCTCATAGCTCATGCACAAGTCACCACTGCAGAACTTAGAGTAACAAATATGGTGCTGCTGCTTTTAATGCCACAACTAATATTAAAAGACACTTAAAAGCTGTGTGGTTTGGATTATTTGGTTGGTAGTTTACAGTGTTGATATGCTCAGACAGTATGCATGACATTCAGGAAACTATTTTGAATCAGTTGGACTTTGATACCATAATTTTCTTTTGCATCCTCTCTACATTCTTACTTCTTTTCTTTTTCCTCATCCCTCGTCCTTGTCAGGGCTGTGACAGAGCTGTGATGATTCTGCTCAGCATGGGAGGCTTCCTGGTGTTGTCCAATAAAGAAAACATCTGAGAAAAGAAGACATTTTTAGGAGTTTCATTAAATTTAGGTTCTACGTATACACACAAGTAAAATTGCGTCTGTCTACATTTTAATTACTCAGTATGTCTGTTTCCAGCTGTTTATCTGTCTCATTCTGCCTCTGTTTTGTCGGCACCTCTGAAATACATCTTATTTCTATTTCTACCTCAGTAAATCTGCGCCTAATTGTCTGTTTTGAGCTTTCTCATAGTAGCAGTTCATCTGGTTCTGTAGGTTATCCAATGACTTCTCTGTCTACTAGCTCCTCAGAGTTTCACACCGCTCTGTTGCTGCTGTAGCTTGACCTGCTAGACGTGTCGGCAGTCCAGAAACAGCACCTTATGTGTCAGTTACGGCCCTGAGGAGAGAGGGCCTCCCCTCGTAGTGCTGTAGTCTTTCTGCTCATCTGGTTTTCACTGTGGCTCAGAGCAGCCTTGATCCTGCTCTTTTCAGCAATCTACTCTTCTACGGAGACATCTGGGACATTTCCACGGCAACTTTTGGGACTTAAGAGAGTTTTCCAGTTTTTCCAAGAGGATTAAGAGTTTTTCCAACTACTCTGCCTTGAGCAGGACCTTCATCTCAAGGCTCTTCTCTCAGAGCAGTAAAAGTTTTTCCTCTTTCAAGGTCATGCCTGTACTCTATATAGTCTATACTCTAAATCATATGTATTTTATTAGAAAATAGAGATGCATCAGTTAGAGACCCGGCTTGCACCTGTTTATGGTTGTTGGATTACAAATGGAAGCATCTGTGCTGGTGTGTTAAAATGCTGCATTCCCATTAGCATGTCAGAACTGCCAATGTGATAGGTCACATCTCTGTTAAAGGGTGAAATAATCACTGACTTTCAGATCTTTTTTTCTTGGAAATTCACAGTTTGACCTCATAGACCTGGCATGCCTTCAGGTCCTTCTGGACTATCTCAAGAGAGTATAGTTTTAGTGAATCTAAAGAGCCAAAGGAGTCTGTTTGTACAGTCTTAACTGAAATCAACCTTACATTTAGTCATTTAGCTGACACTTTTATCCAAAGCAACTTACAAAAAAGGGATACAGTCAAAGTACAGTGTGACTAGGACATGTTAGTGCAGCACTAAATACTGTGACAGTACTAGAGGGGATAGATTTGGCATGTCCAGTTGTGATAATGCTGAACTTTCTCTAAAGACCAACACAAGTCTAACCCTCACTTTTCTCCTTCACCATGTTTTAAGACCCAAAACTGACATTTTTTCTGTTGTCATTGCTCTTTGACCTGGATTCCCACATCTGACATTACAAAGTTTATTAACCAACATACCATACAGTACTGAGGTATAAAAGAACACACACTTCAGTTTTTATGCATGTGCATGCTCTCAGCTTATCAACACTAAAATGAAACCATCTAGTACTCACTTGGGTAATAATATTTTGTCCAGACTAATAGTTGTTTCCGTCTTTGGGCTACATCTGTCCCAGTTCAACACAAACACACGTTCTCCAAAGTCTACTTCATCTATAATTGAAGTCATTATTGGGACCCTGGAAGGTCAACATAATAGCTTATTAGCTTTCACTCCAACTCCAAGACTTTCTGTCCAGCTGCCTTTAATGTTATGCATGCAAAGCTAAATGTAGCATTAGTCGAGCCCTAGAGAGCAGGGTTTGACATTGATGACTTTGTTAAGGGGAACATATGTTTGAACAGATCGCCCCCTCTATAAATATAGGCTGTATTCAATCCCCATGGCCTGAAGGCTGGCGGCAATGTATGTCTGCATGACATTATACAGAAAGAGAGCAAGTGCGGTAGAAAGTGTGTGTGAGTGAGGGAGAAAGGCAAAATGAGGGGAAAGAGGGCAAACCTTCTCAGTGTTTTAACATTTTAGCTCAAGTGGAAAATTATACTTCAGGTTGTGTGGTATATTTTGCTTTGTACTTCATTTTTCCAACCTAAACTATTCATAATTGAGGTGATGCATAAACGGCATAATGTACATGTCACCTTCGTACAATAATACTCCAGGCAGAATGACTTTGACTGTCTCACAGCTTTGTGTTAACTTGAGCCGTTTCTAATTAAAACCCTCATCAAAGTTTGATTTAAAGGACTATTGATTATTGATTACAACAGAGATATTTGGGAGTACAGACGCAAATTAGCTGTTGACCTAACCTTGGCACATTTACAGACATGTTTTCAAAATGTCATTGTTGATTAATGTGCACTGTTGCCAGTAAATATTGATTAGCAGAGTCCCGATGTACAAAAAAGAAATAGTGTTTAGCAGTACAGCTGAAAGAAACAAACCTGTAACATTCAAACTACCTCCTTCAGGCACACAAACATGCACACACACTTGACGATGATGATTATGGTCTTACAAAAGATTCTTCTCGACTGCACTGAGCACCACCAGGCAATTATAACATTTCTTTTCAATCGGCACAATGCCCCCTCCATTTTTTCTCATGGATGGTAGTGTTGGTTTGTGAGTTTTGGGTAAATGAAGACCATTTTGCAGTGTGAGCAGATGGTGAGCATTGAAGTGCCTGTTGACAGGTAGCCTATAGCTTGTTGTCTGCGCTGGTGTTATCACACGCGCACACACACACAGGCAAAAACACACACCTATGCACACACACTGCAGCAGCTTTGAGCCCTAATTGGTACCCAGAAGGGCTTGATGGAGAGAGAGTGAGAGATAGAGTAAGAGAGATAGAGAGACTGGTATGGAAGAGGAAATGAACATCAAAAACGCAGACCAGCTGGTCAACTACTTCTAAAGCACTGAAGGAAAGAATTCACATTTAATGTAGAATTTTATAGAGTGGGTAAAATGAAATGAATGATGTAAGCAAACATGTGAATTGTTCTGTGAAGTATTAGTTTGTGCCCCTGAGATATTAAGACAAAAGCAACAACAGAAGCCTTTTTGTTGACGACAGCTGTCATGGAATCTGTCTGTCTGTCTGTCGAACTAATTTTGTGAATGTTTTCTTCAAAGTTGTAACTTCATTGTTAATTTAATTCTGTGACATCCTTGGTGATAATTGGATATTTCTGTGGTGTTCATGCAATGTGTTCCTGTGAAAGTGCTTGTCAGTCAAACAGGAAGGACTACAGTATCTTTATGTTTCTTTATTGCTGCAGAAACAAACCAGTAGTGACTTTACAGATACAACAATGATTGAAACAGGGATAACATACAGTCAAGGACCTTTTAATATAAAGTGTTACCAAGCTGATCTGAGAAGGGCAAATAAAGTTTCTTAACATGTGCTTGACTCATCAGTAACAACACCATGAGGTGTTAGCTGCAGGTTTGACCTCTGCTTCTGTGTTTACAGCTCAGAATGACTAGTCTGACAAGCACGAACATCTCCACAGCTGACGGTCTCTGTTTTCTGCTGACCTAGCCCCACATGTTTTTTAGCATGCTGGAAAGATCTATTTGACCCCTGCCTGTTTGCCCTTTGTTAGACTTTACAGTTGTTTGTGTGTTTGTTTTGTGCCATTATACTATGTATGAGTGTATGGACAAAATGACCAGTGTGAAGGTTTGTGCAGAAATATGTGTTTGTGTGTGTTTTTTTGGGGTTTCACAATCCAAGCAGTGGTCACAGGCCAAATGGCGCATGGAGAAGCTTCATCTGCGTAAGTGGCCACTGGGGGCAGTGTTAAGTGTCCTGGAGGGTCTCCAAGGTCATTACAAACACACACACACACACACATTGAAATTCAGAAATGAGCGCGCGTGTCCTGGAGGGACTATGGGGTCGTTACCCTACTAATAGGGCCATATGGTCACAAAACAAACACAAACTGTTCCTCCTTTCTGCCTGTAATAAGGTCACGAAGATGCTGATCTCATTCAGAAGAGAAATAAGCACAGAACGTGCCAGAAGATGTGGACTGAACTCACCAGGAGAAAGGTCAATAACCTGCAGCACCTCTTTGCATATGTCGATTTCAGCGATATTAGAGAGATGGTGGGGCATGGTGCCTCAATACATGATCACTTGATGGTTATGATATATTTCATTCTATACAATTCATCTGGAATTTTCATATACATTACTTTAAACTAAGATTTAGCTACCTGTGGAGGTAAATCTTTGCTCTGGTGTTCACCAGGTGTAAGTATACACTGTAAATGGTAAGGGACACAATTTGCATATACTTGTTCAGCAAGGAGACTTCAGCTGTGTCCTAAATCCCTACAACACCTTAATTCTGAGCAGGACTTAAGTATGTAGTGCGTTCACCTTGGAGAAGTAATCGAAGTAGATATACTCAAAGTCAGACTTGGCCAGCAGCAGCTCCATGCACACAAGATGGAAAACATTTAGAAGGAAGCTGCAAAGAAAAGGGTGATCAGCTTCAACCTAGTCATCAGAAACAGGATTACAAAATTTCTGCATATGCTAAACCAGGGGGAAGTATTTGAGAAAGTCAGTAAAGCAACTTTTTATCATGACCCTGCAGTATTTCAGAATAGGGCAGAGAAGCTTGTGGGACCAAGGTCTGACAGAAAAATAAGTTCTCTTACCAACTGATCTGTTGCCTCCTTACCAGCTGTGGCAAGAGAATAGTGTATTTACTCAGCATCAGTCGCTTTGCCTGTATATTGCTGCCAACAAAATACAATGTCAAAACATCCATAAGGACTGGCAAGATCTTTTTGCTTTGTCACCGCTGACTCCTGCATCCCACCTGATGAACTGATGGACCTGTTCACACATAAAAGGTCAATGGAAAACTCCAAAAAGTCTGTGTAAAGACAATTCTGAGATTTCTTTCAAAATACATTAAATATGTTGGAAAATAGTTGCTGAAGGTTAAAACAGTTTTTCACCAGTTTTCAGTCCAGGATTTTTTGGGCGGTCCTTAAAGGGTGGCTCGATGACACGCTGAGGCCACCCTGAGCATACCCTTGCACCCCTAGCAGAGAGATAGAGATTAATTCATCTCGCTCAGAGTGTTTCAAAGTTAGTCATGTCATTTTCTGAACTCATCTGACACGTTTCAGTCGATTCAAAATTGCTGCTTGACTGCTCCCAGGAGTGTGCGTGGCTTCAGTGCATTTAGCAGACACGCCCCCACAGATCTGGAGCTGAGAACACTGCTCATTTTTACCTGATTTTGACACCTAATTTCATAAATCTGTCAATATTTTAATCAGTGGGGTGGTCAGTAGCGTAGTGGGTTGTGCAGGCGCCCCATGTGTAGAGGCTACAGTCCTTGCTGCAGCTGGCCCCGGTTTGAATCCTGCATCGGACAGCCATTTCCTGCGTGTCATTCCCCCTCTCTCTGCCCCCTGCTTCTTGTCTCTCTTCAGCTGTACTATCCATTAAAGGCATAAAAGGCCCAAAAAAATATACTTAAAAAAAAAATATATATTTTTAATCATTCAAATTGGCTGGGTGATTAATAACACTTTCTTCTTTGGTCTGACAAACTCAAACACATATTTATTCTGACTTTACATGGACTTTAAGGGTAAAATCCTTGTTCCATTACTATAACTCTGTGCAGTGTGAAACAGTTTGCATGTTTGTTCATAGTTGTAGTGTGTTCTGTTCGGCCTGTTTGCACAGCTTGTGATGCTTATTATGAACACCATTTCTGTTATGTATTCAACCCTTCTGTGGGATACTCTTTTTCATAAACTGCAGCTTACACCGTCACATCATCTTGTTGTATTCTGACGCTCAGTGGTTGGTATGATTGCTCTTTGACGGTCCTGTTATGTGTGTTGAGACGCTGAGAGGAGTAATGCTGAAGCAGTGGTTGTCTGCAGTAGATAACAGAGCTAATATCTGTCATCATAGCTCTCTCTGTAGCAATTTGACATTAGCCCTAACATTTGCAATGGTGTGATTATTGTATCATTTCACAAACAATGCCTGATGCCTGTGTGTACAGTGGGAGCAGACAGTTAGCGTGGGCTTAAATCTGTGGTGTGTTAATAACTGTACTTTTCTACTACAGAGTAAATCTACTGTATGACACAAACTATTATTTTGTATATTCTATACGCAGTAAATCTGTGGCACAAAGGTATAAAGTATAGTAATTTATCACTATATACTGCAAATCTACCCACAGTAAATGCACTAATTTATTTATCTTTTAAATGGTGTACATTTTGTTTGGATGTTTGTGTGTAGGAGGGGGACATTTGTCAGTCGAACTGTACTGAGTACCATACTGTGTGAATCCAGGCCTGTGGGCATCTGTTAAAATAATTGCTTAATGTCTTGAATAAATTCGATCAAGTATTCTAAAATAATATTAAACGACCTTTGCTAATGGCTCTTGCACTGTTTTGATTTTGATTCCATATAGCGGGTAATGATGGATTGACCATTTTGCCCCATGATGACTTGAGAGAAGAAAGCGAGGAGAGACGGTGGCTGATAACAGTATGTGTGTGCTGCTCTGATGAACACTTCTAATAGTTTTGTTTATGAGAAAACAACTAAAAGACTGTGAAAGTCCTAAAAAGACAGCTGAAATACAGAATCATTTTTTAAATTTAAATTAATTTTAAATGTGTGCTACATGCCGTGTCACTGCTTGCTCAAAGCAAAGCATGCGATACATGTGATAAAGGGGATCTGTACTGATTTTTAACATACAGCTCAGTTTATTCCATAATGAGGAGGAGTACTACTCAGCATGTGAACAGTTGTTTCATATCGTCTCTGGCTCGGGCTTTTTCTAAAGTCTGAAAAATAAACCCCAGATTATATAAGAATTATCTGAATATGAAGAAAACTAAAACTTGTTTACAGTATCAGGCAGGGAGGGTTTAACAAAAATATCCAGCTTGTTGCATTATGGGAAATGTAGTATTCAGCACTTTTGGAGCTTGACCCATACAAGGGATCAGCTGCATCGATTTTGACCATTCTGTTTTTAATGTCTCTTGTGAGTGCCCTATCTTTATAGAAGTGCAATACTACTTTTAAGAGCGCCTGTGTGCCAGCTCATAAACTGTTATGTGTTAAGGTTCTTCAGGGAGTCTTGAAGATGTCTATGGTAAATCTTGCATTGGTTTAGTTTTCTCCTTTTCTTTTTTGGGTTCACTGATTTTATTGTAGACTAAAACACAATTTGATTTACTGATTGTATCGCTGTAAAAGCTAAGATTAACTTGGTTTTAACCTATTAAATTTCACATCTGCAATACAAACTCTGGTCAATATGATTATCTGTGCCACCAATTGATAAATGGACTGCAATTACATAGTATCTTTGTGATCTTCTGACCAGTCAAGGTACGTCATGCCACATTCACACACCGCACACGCATCAGAAATAGGTTGCCCAAGAATACTTTTTCAGATTGCAGCAGCCAGACAGCCACAGGTGTCCCATACACTATTCCTACAGACATTTTTCCACATTCTTCTCCATATGTTGGCTTAATATCCTTAGATGATGTAGGACAACCAATAATTTAATACTTGTGCCTTCATGACGGCACAGACGGATCCTTCAGTTTTGTGATGGCAAATCACCTGTATGCTTCTAGAGAGAATAAAGTAGTGCTTCAGTCTGCTGGGACTGTAGAGTCCTTGTAAGATGAGCATCAAAAGTAAATGACAAAATATAAGTGAACGGAATAACCATCTGAATGAATAATTCATGAGAACACATCAAACTCTATTACTCAAAGAAGAAGAAGATGAGAGAGATTAAAATGGGAAAGTGATACTGGTGAAAATGTTCTTCCTTTCCCTGAGGACTGGAAATATGGTGTCTCTGTCATACATATTGTAGTTTTAATACATTCAGGCAAGTTCAAAAACTTAAGCAGAGATCTGTGAGGTGTAAAGGAAGTTTTATAGTTTGTGATGCCACTATAGTACACGGTTTACATTATGTGTGACACATAAAAAACACAGTAGGAGTAAATTGTTCACCTGAAATAAGATGATATGACAAAATCAGCTTTTATACTAAATTGTATTGTTGGTTAGTTATCCATCAATGCCTGTTATAGACTGAGAGAATGGGAACAGACTGCTTCTTTCTATGTCCGGTTTCTTGAGGTTCATCCAGATTATGAATCACAAAAATATGAATTGTTGCTGATTTATTTGGAGGGTAAATGAGGGACGAGTTGATGTCTGGATATGAATATGACACACCTGACCACTTGGTGGGGTTGTTAGTCCAGCAATTCTCTGGCAGGTGAAAGGGCAATATAGGTTTTTTTTTGGATGTACCTACCACATAGCAGTTGTCCCGTTTGTACATATAGTGGTTGTAGTTAGAGACTGCTAAAGTGCAAATGTGCAAATGAATGTTACCAGTGTTGGGCCACAGCCAACACTCTGACTTGCCTTGTTGAGTTGTTTTGTTGCAACAAATCCCCAGATATAAAAGCCAAATGACACCAGTTCATGTATATTAGGCTTTTGCATCAAAGAAACAGCGGCGACATCCTCTCAGGAATAATTATTAAACAGTGCTCGATACCATCTGTTTCTCAAAAACAAGGTGAGAACGTCCAAAAAGGACACATGAATACATTTAATATCACAGTCATGGAGATTAGTAGTGATTAATGTGCGGTGACAGTAGATAATCATGTCAATATTTCTTTATTCATATTCAGATTTTGTACTGTTCCAGCCCAGGGACAACAAAGTGACTAATCATAATAATGTCATAGGCAGACTTTAATAGATGCATTAGGATTGATATACCCCTGGGGTGAATGGGTTATTGCTCATAAAGCAGAATCATCAGCACTTGCAATTAAATCAGATAGCATTACAGGTTCATTTAAGAGACTTCTTGATAATGCAGGCATAGAGAAAATGGTCAAATACATGGTAATTGCAACAAATTTTAGAGTTTGAGCAAGAATATGTTAAAGAGATTATCAAAGTGGTCTCTATGTGGAGCAGGAGTGGAATTGGAGCCCTGCAACTATTACTTCAATTCATCCATTTTAATTAGATTGAGTCTGAGATGAGTGAGGAGACTGACCCTGTCCAAGATGCTTTGCACAACAACAAAACACTATCAAACTCATTGCACTGTATACTGTATGCTGTCTACTTAAAGGATACGGCTGGTGTTACTTTTTTTTCATTTTATTGTTGACAAATCCCATTTAAAAAAACAAAAACAAAACCAACAAAATGTTAGTCCATCTCTTAATACTAAACCTAAAAGGGGGGTTCATTTTCTAAAAAAAGAAATATTAAACAAACAGCAGTAAATGGTGCATTTCTTACGGACTATTTTCAGTTGGGGATTAATACACACGCTCTAGTGAGTATTTACAGCAGCAGGACGGCGTATGTGGAATTGACTGAAAATAAACAGTGACAGTGTTCATTGTAATGAAGGAACACATCATCCATTGCAACAGTGTGGCTCACTGATGTGTGTGTTTTAATTACTATTGGACAACAATGGAGGTCTGTTGCTCGGAGGAAAAAGCTATGTAGACACAGGCCATTACTTGCATCAATTCATTGCTGCTCGAAAATTAGAAAAATATAGAATGTGTTTATTTTAAAATGATTAAGTGTTTTAATCTTAGGCATGTTGTCAGACACACACAATAGACTTCTAATTACCTTCACACACGTGAACACACACTACAGGGTCACAAAGTCTGTTATCCCAAAGAGACTCTTCCCGGGCCTGGGAAAATGGTGTGTCCCATGACGGTCAGGCTGCTGGCCCAAAGCGATAGTTAGCTAGCTAAGAGTGTGTATCTGTGTGTGGGCAAAGAGAAAGGAGAGCAACAGACATAAATGGTTAGGTGGGATGTATTTACATGTTGTGGTTATGATGCGGGGATGTATATGTTGCGATACAGTACTGCTGGAACGTGTGTGTGTGTGTGTGTGATCTCCAGCTGCTGTTTCACGGCAGATTAAAGCCTCCTGTGGTCAATTTGCTCTCCCTAATGTCAGGTCCCCTCCAAAGACTGGAATCACCCGTAGCCTAGCAACCGTGGCCGCAGCTAAGGGAAGCGCAGCCATGCATGCAAAATTCCACCTTTTTGTGTGTGTGTGTGTGTGTGTGTGTGTGTGTGTGTGTGTGTGTTTCTAGGTGTGTGTGCACATGCTTATATATTCTAAATGAGAGCATGTATGCTTCTGTCCAGTGCTGTGTGTGTGTGTGTGTGTGTGTGTGTGTGTGTGTGTGTGTGTGTGTGTGTGTGTGTGTGTGTGTGTGTGTGCACCTTTTCAACCTTGTGCGATTTAGTATGTTTGAAAGAAAAATGTAATTGTCTTTATCTTCCTCCTTTTGCACTGAAACACCTCCATCCTATTTTCTATTTTCTTCTTTTCTATTTTCAATTTTCCTGTTATTTCTGTTTCTCCCTCATTCCTACAATGTCCACATCCAGCAGGGCTCTCCTGGGAAGCCGCCCATAACTGCTGAGAGGCTGGGCTTGGTGCTTTGTAGCTGGGCAGCAGCAAATGATCTCTGGCCTCCATGCTTTGGACCTCTGCTTTTTGGGACTGGGTTTGTACCATAGCCTGACTTATAGATTGGACTGCTGGACAGCTTGAGGCAAAACAGTGATACATACTCCCCAGATAGAACAATGAATCAGGAATGAGAGAGAACAGGGGAGTAAGGGATTCAGCGCTACAACCACAAACCAGCTGGTCACCCACTTAAATATAAAGCAGATGGGATGTCTTATTTCAAGCAGGATTTGCTCAAACACTGGAGACCTTTCTGTAAGTCGTTTGTTTATCATTAAGAAACACAGAGAAGAAAAGAAAATAAGTGAGCATAAAACAATAAAAGCAGGCCAGGTTAGTGTGCTTTTATGCAAATTACAATAATCTTATTTGGATAGCATGTTTTTTTTCTTTAGTTTTTTTTTTTTTGTTGTAGAAAAACATGTCTGTATTTCTCAAACTAAGAAACTGAAAATAGAATTCCTTTGGTATCTGTACCAAAACTCAGGTATCATATTGGCACGGGTATCAATAAATGCCCAACAATAACTGTCCCCAGTGGGGAGAGAGGTTAAAGCAACAAACCAACAAGGCAGACACACATAAAAAAAAAAAAACCTGAGACAAGCTGAAGATTTACATCAGCATATGGAAGAGAGAGCGAGAGAAGCACAGAGAGATGGAGAGAGAGAGAGGGAGAAGCCTGAGAAGAAAAAACAGGAAGAGACACATGAGCCAGCAGCAGCAACAGCAGCAGTAGATTACATTAGCAAGGCATGAGGCAGCGAGAAGGTCAGTGAATCAGATATCGGTTCAATATAGCAGCACAACTCGGAGGGCAGGAGCTGAGCTGGTCTGCTATCCAAGCGGATTGCTGAGGAAGCCTTGTCTTTGCGAATGTGTTTAAGGAATTTGACCATGCTGAGAGCGGACAGAAGAGCTGACTCTCGAAAATGGCAGCGTCCATTTCATCTGCGAGGGAGGAGGAACTTTGTTGCTGAGTGGATATGTATTAACAATACAGAAGAAGAGCTGCTGTTTTTCCACTGGCTTTTTACATAATACACCTGCATACTGCCTGTGTTTCTTTACATCTACAGTATGTACAGTAATGTTTGCAACATTTTGCTGATTTTGCTCATGGAAAACTATTGAACAGCTGAATTTTGATAGATTACAACATCACAACAAGAGGATACTTACAGTAAATCCTGCACATTTCTGCTGCACTACAATTTGTAAAAATCAATTACTACTACTTCTATCCAAGAGCCGTGCTGTGAATGAATCTAAATTTTGAGTGGCTATTAAGTCTCTCATAGATCATATTGGCTTAGATATGGTCCCTCTAACTTTTAATGGCCGGCACTTACAGTAGATGAGTAGTTCAGCACTCTTAGCCCATTATACTGTTAGTGGACACAGTGCAATCAGGAGGGTCAAAGATTTTAGTGTGCTCCATTAGTGAAGTGGACTACTCAGTTGGATTCTAATTGACCTGCTGTAAAAGGAGTGGACAAGCTAGATCTCTCCCAGTGAAAAGTTATAATCACTAATCACTATATGCCATTGGGGGGGAAACCATATTACATCTATGGTCATTTAAGATGTCTAGATCATTCATGAACATGTAAATTTGATTGATTAATAATAAGAAGAGATCAGATGAAAGATGAAAGATGAAAGATGTTTGTATATATATATATATATTACCCCTATATATATATATATAGTATATATATATATATATATATATATATATATATATAGATATATATATATATATATATATATATATATATATATATTATCCTGGAAAATAGATAATGGATTATCCTAAAGATTATTTCCTTGCAGAAATTGAAAGGAGAAGAAAGAAAAAAATGCAGAATATCGGCAATATGAATGTACCAAAAATCTAACTACCAATGAAAAATGGCTTTCAGAGGATTTTACACAACAAAGTAGTACTACAAAAATGCCTTTAGAGAAAAAGGGAATCTGCAAGAACTTTGTCTTGTGTTACACTTCAACTTGCAAGTTTTAAAGTAAGATTTGAAAATATCAGTCTTTTTTGAAAGGTAACTTGCAAATCATTTCTCAGTGTTCCACTCCTCTGAGCACCACAAACAAAAATTCTCTGGCAGCAGAAAATCTCTTAAACTTCAGCACATGAAATCAAAACGATATCTCCAGGGTCTTTTTTTTGTTGTTGTTGTTATTTGGGTAAACTGACCTTCCACCAGAGTTCACTTGATCAGTTTTAGCCTGCCTCTGCAGATTATAAAGTGTCTGGACCTTTAAATCTCTTGGGATGTTGATGCTCATCAAACTATTCAGTGAGCACTCATGCCCTGCAGATTGGAGCACTGTGACCACTCCAATTGGTTTTGTATTTAGTCACATCTTTTTTGTCCTTTAAGCAGAGCAGTGGGCCTAAACCATGCGAGGCAGAGATGCACCCTACCCCAATTTTCTGCTTGTTGAGAACAGAGTGAAGGATGACCATAGAAGTTTTTTTCCTCACTTTGCAGAAGGCCACCATCTACGATGTTAGACCACTTGCAAAAGCACATTAAAGTTTATAAAAAGAATCTACAGCTTTTTACAGCGTTGTGTGATTTCCATCCAGTCTTAACCAATACCAGTAGTTGTCAAAGCAGGCAGATAAGATTGGGCTCCTTTTAACAGATTATGAAATCAGGTCAAGGAAAGATATTATCATATTATCTCCTTTCATGTGACAAGCAGACTACAAGATTAGAAAATAACAGTGCATCACAACATTGTTAAGATTATCATTCCACAGGCGCTACACATCACTGACCCTGCGAGGCAGCTTGGCTCACGAGATCACATGAAATCCATCTCGCCAGGCTTCAAGCTATGCTTTTGTGTCCGAACACAGTATGGAGCAACCTCCGTGAGGAATTACTGGCAGCTACGGCATGAGCTATGTGCGCATTGCGTGTGCGAGAAGTGACTGCTCGCAAGCAATGGTGGATGCCAAATGCTGCTAGCATCAGTTATATCAGACCTAGAGAGCATTTCTTCAGAGCAAAGAAGTGCTGGCTTCTCTTGATGAAAAAGATGTCCAACTGGCTTCAGTGGGAGTTTGAATTTTGTTACATGATTCATTGATCTGATTCTCCCGTGATTGACAGTGACAGATGTTTCATTTGATCACCTGGCCTGTATTTTTTTAAAAGGACCTGCCCTTTTCAACGACCATCACTACCACTTTGTCAATCTCAAATGCACACATGGGTTACACAAACCAAGTAGGCATATTAGTTTACTTTAAGATCAATGTCATTTGTGTCGTTTGATTTGTTTTCGAGCAATGCACTTCACAAATTCAGTTACTCGTCTGTCTGTCTACAAGAAAAACACCCCCATAAAAGCCATGAAGTGTGTCTGTGTGTGTGGCATCCACCTGCTTACAATCTGAAGGAGGTATGCAGACTGGTTAAGAAACAAAAATTCAACAAACTCCTGGCTGTGGTCATGTGCAACAGGGTCACCTCTCATGCTATTAGATGATGTCTTCTGGAGGGAGACTTTTAACAGTGTGCGCCAAATAACTGCAGATGCTACTGAAATTATACCCTGGCCTTATTGGCCATTTGTTCATTTCACTGCACTGCATAGGAAATTGGACAAGCATATCTAGAGGATGTGGTGTGTTGGGGTAACCAGAACATAAGCTTGAGGTTAGCTTTGGTTATTCATGAAACATGAGCAACGTCAGCAGTTTGTACAACGTAACTCTGTCTGTCAAAGCTACAGGGGTCTCTTATTATGAACGTTAATCTAATTTGTTCTCACAAATGTTTTCATGAAGGCAGGTCATGTTCTTTGGCACAAATCAGAAACAAATCTTGAACTTCCACGGACTGAACATTAAACAACAAAAAAAAAAAGAATGAATAAAAACTCTTATAAAAGAGTCAAATATTCATACCGCATGGGACCTCTGGAAATATGTCACAAAGGACCAAACCTTGTAACATCTCTTATCAGATCCACATACAGCGTAGCAAATTTTCTCAAGCTTCAGGCAAGACAATTCATCTTTTTCTAAGCTGGCAGTACAGCTAATACATAGGGATCAATGCAGCATTAGCACCTTTACATTCATCACAGCTGGCATTGACTTTGGGATACATTTTGAGCCTTGGTCAAATTTCCTGAGAAACCACGGAGCCAGAGTATATTTTACCTATAATCTCCAACAAGCTATGTTTTATGTTTCATGCAGGTAAGGACTATGAAAGGACACATCGGCCACTGTACTGCAGGGATCAAATTTAAGATCTGTGAGAGTTACCTGGGTCATGCTGTCATGTCTCCCTATCCTGTATCCCATCCTGGACTACTCAGTGTCCTTTAAATAGAAACAATGACAGGAGTGAACCGCCTGCTCTCCTTGGGAAAAAAAACACCAAGGGGAGTGGAGAGCGGACAGGCAGTTCTCCTTTAAAAGAAATATGCACACGGTAGAGGACTGCTTATTTCTCCTCAAAAAAAAATACTGCAGGGAGTTGAATTTTTGTCCACCTTTGTCCCTCGTCTGTGGGGCAAAGTGATTCAATGTGGTGAACCAGGGGCCTAAGTTTTTTAAATGCGCTTTGATTTATACTTGAACTTAATCGTAAGTTAATGTGTGTGTTAGTGTGATTACATTTGATCCTAGATAGCTAATTTTACATACCTGTGATCTATGCCTTTACAATCTGTGATTTTCCCCTTATTATACAGTAATGCTAGCACAAATCAGCTATAGACATGGTTACTTACTTCTTTCTAATTTGACACTATGTATAGAATATCACAACCTGTTTTTTTTATTCAAAACACATTGCATCTGGCAATTTAATTCCTCACATCTTTAATCAAGTCTAAACTTTGCTAGACATATCAATTCCACTTTTTTAAAAATAACTACTTATATGTGGTTTTTGGTGCAATTCGTACTTAAGATCAAAATTCAGTCAGTAAGTCAGTTTTATAAATGGTGTTTTCAACATTAGTTTCTCCTTTTGTGTGTTCATTTCCCGTGGATGATTAACTGAGGATAGAACATTATCTTTTATCACTCAAAACACTTTTATTACACAAGAAACCTCCCATTTTCATCAACAAGTCAGCAGCTGTGGAAATATTTGTTCCTTTTTAGTTTTTGCTGTAACTTCGTGGTTACACTTGGACTGTTTGAGGATTTGAGGTTGTTTCATTTCACTTCTTTGATTAACAGGTGGCTTGTTTGAGCACCCAGGCGTCATTCGGCCTGCCTCAGGTCTGCTGATGATTCACGTCTTTGCCCTTTTTTAGATTAGCCAGGAGGACAGCCAACATGGTGGCGGCTAGCACCACAGATTTTGAGTTTCAAAACAACGCTTTAAAGACCTATAGGTGATGTCATGTATATGCTGTCTATCCTTTTTACTGTCACATTTTCTAAACAACCAACTAAAATGAAGGATATGAAGTGAGGACTGAAAAGATTGAGTTACAGCCTAGAGAAGGTCATGTAGCACCTGAGGTCTAAAACCAAGGCCTTACAAGTCTGACCAGCTTTGATGCTGCTAACAAAATTACCATAATGTTTTTATGAATGAACTGACTGTTATGAGATTTGTGAGAGGCTGATATTGGGTCCTGGTCAGTTATTCAAACGTACACATATTCACAAGACTGCAGATCCACAGAGCAGCTGTGGAGAAGTGCTAATGAGTTTGTGCTGAGATATTCCACGACATGTGAAATAGAAACATACGCTTCTGAAAAAAACTGAGACTGTTTTTTTTCTCTCCTGTCCAAGACAAATAACCCAGTGAAAAAAGATTATTTTAGGACAGTGCCAATCATTTCCCAAGTGATGATAACAATTTAGAAAGCTTTCACAAATTATTTCAAACACACCAACACATAATTTTCACTAATGAGATATGGATGTTGACAAAATAACGTACCACCCGCACAATTCTGTCTTTGAAGTGAAACGTGAACACGGCCAACGTTGCATGCATGTATATAAAAATAGCTGTACAGAAAAAGCCTTAAATATAAAATCCACATTGATTCTGCAGGCACTTGATTTTTACTTGAATGGGTGGAAGAGTGAGTTTTTGTACCGCGTATGTTCTGTATATATTCACAAGAGGCATTGTCGACATTTTATTTCATTGAAGGTTGTAGGTGGTTTTGCTTCCTTTCCTCCAGCAGTTTTTGACAGCTGCTGCCATTTCTGGTCAACTCTATCCATATCACAGGCTGTTGTTGTTCTGTTCTGTGGCTGTGCGTTTTGACTCAGTGTATATATACTGAAGTTCCTGTCAGTTCACACTTGAACTCTGAATGTTCTCGTCAAGTGAACCGTGAGGGAAAATAAAACACTTTTTGATCCCCATGGGTTATAAATTCAACAGGAACTAAAGATAAGCTTACAACTAAAATACAGAAACAAGCTCAGAGATAGATATAGATATGGATTAAATAGATGGATAACAAGCGTGTACGTTATTATGAAGTATAAAAGGTGTATTACTAATATTTAAAAAGGAAAACTGATTAATTACAACTTGAATTTTTGTTTTAGATTTTGTTTTCTGTGTTCTGGCCATCTATTCTATTGTTTATGATAGGATTATACTCACCAAAGTAATTGCTAAGAGCTCAGAACGCGGTAGCATCTAAAATTAGGTCCAAAAGGGCAACAAACACGAGTAATCAGGCAATTTCACAAGTTCTCAACAAGCCCAAAGATTTGATCTGTAGTTTTACCACATGCCTAATAACCACTTCATGCGCAGGAAAATTTGTGTGTGCACAACTAGGGCAGGTACAGTTCCAGTTTTTCTATGATGGCACTACATTCCAAGATATTTGACATGTCAATTTTATTTGTATATCCCAAAATCACAAGTTTGTCTCAGAGGCTTTACAATCTGTACAGCATGCAACAAAGTCTATCCTTAGACCTTCTATCCAGGAAAGGAAAAACTCCCTCAGAAACTTTAACCAGAAGCATAATGAATAGGAATGATAGCCAGAGCTGCAAAAATAAAACCCAAGTTGTAAGGAACTGGTTTGATATTGTGAGAACTTATTTGCTTTCTTGCAGGGTGAAATTGCTCTCATATCTGTCCATTAAATATTAAGCTACAGCCCACAGCCTGTTAGCTTATCTTAGACGATAAAAAAGGGAAATGCCTTGCTCCTTACTTTTTGGTTTTTGTATGGATATAACGTGTTATTGAGTTTAGGATGTGCTGGCAGGCAGATTTTGTTACCTCTGGACAGAGTCAAACTAGCAGTGTCTCCAGTCTTTATTCTAAGCTAAGCTACCCGACTGCTGGGCAGCTCTGTAGCTTCATCTTTGATGCACAGGCATGACTTGTATCAATCTTCTCATCTAACTCTCAGCAAGACAGAAAACAAGTAAATTTCCCAAAATGTTGCACAATGCTCACTTAAAAATTGGTTCTACTGTAAAACTCTTCAGCTAGCTGATCACAGTGACTCTGAACTACTAAACAAACGACTACTTGGAACTTCAATGAAAGCCAAATTTCTCCAATGAGGGAAAGGGCCTTAACAGTTTTCAAGGCAAGCGTCTGTGTGATTGTTAAGTTTGTGCATGTGTGTGTGTGTGTGTGTGCGTGCCTGCTGATAGGAGCATGTGGCAGACGTTGTCATTCTTCGTGTGTGAATGTGTGTTTGGCGTGCCGGACCATTGTTGGAAAGCGGAGCGAGGATCCTAGAAGCTGTTGGAAGGAGATGATTGGCTTCAAAACACGGTGGCCCCTTTGTGACAGATGGTTGGGTGCTGGGCTTGCACAAGCGAAATCACCCACTCACACATATGTGGGCTCACACAACCTTGCACATAAACACACACACACACACACACACACACACACACACACACACACACACACACACACATACTCAGGAAGGAACACAAAATGTCGACACATGCACTGACATAGATGTATGCATGTGAAAGCACGTGCAAAGAGAGTTTATGGTCTTAATCTATATATGTATCTTTGGTAAGTAACAACAATAAAGGCAATCAGGAACATTGTATATTTTCAAAAGCCGTCAAATACATAAGCACGGAATAATGACAGTCAAACAGATAGGAAAATAAATAGACACAGACTGACAGTAAGACAGATGCACAGACAAACACTCAGGCAGACGGGCACGAATTGGGAAAATGGCATGAAAACAATATGTGCTCTAACCAGTGCCAGTGTTTTGGTTTTGCTCGGGGTTTGCAGCCTTGGGTTGAACACAGTAAAGCTTTGCTGTGTGTCTCTCTGAACAAACAGGAGGGGATCTGGTGCCTGCTGCTTCTGCTAGCCAATACTGCTCTCACTGTCACCGCCACCATCATCACAGCCATCAGCGTCGTAGCAATAAATAACACCACTGTGCTTGCCATAGAAGTGCACACCGTTACCAAAGCCAAAAATCAAACATCCAGTCAGAGCAACCACAGGCATGTCTGTTCATGAGGGGCACGGCATATATACTTATGACCTGGGAAGGTGTCATTTTGAGGTAAAGTGGCTCAGTTAAAAACAAAGCAACCTTGGAGATTACGTCAATGCAAAAAAACAAGGCACAGCCATGGTAGAGCCCACAGAGAACTTGTTTGACTTTAGTGGCAAGGGCTAAAAAAATCATTAAAGAGGGCACAAGTTATGATTTCAAACTTTTTTTTTTTAGCACGTGGGGCTGCCTATATGTTACTGTATCCAGATTTCTTCACTGCATCTTTTGCTAATGTTATGCTTTGAGCTGTCTGAACATTAACATGAAACTGCTTTAGTTGCCATGAGCTATTACTGCATTACGGGAAAACAAATGAAATGCACTGTCAGAGATTATTTTTTTTATTTTGCAAATGTTCATTTAAAACATTAAACCTAATCCAGATGCTGTTACATTTGTTTAAAATAATTTTACTATTGCAAATTAGAAGTATGTGAATGTATTTTCGAGGTGACAGTGTTGCTTTACAAGATGCCTCTTGGGACAGAGTTTGAAGCCCCTCTCCAAGCTGACAAGCCCATATAACCTGGATAGGGAAACTCCAAAATCCCTCCAGTATTTTTGGTAGAGAAAAAAGCTGGCCCACATTCATTCCTCTTTCTGCATCTTAAATTGACATTTGGTTGGAGACTCCTTTCCAGTACCCTGGCATAAGCCATACCTGTGAGGCTGAGCAGTGTGAAGTTGGAACTCACCCTTGGGTCCTTTTCTTTCTGACCTGCAAGTCCATGGGCACTTCCCTCGACCTTCACGCAGTGCTGAAAATATGTATCAGCCAAGACTGACCAACAATCTTTTAAACACCTGAGGCTAAATCTCGTCTACTCCCGCTGGCTTGTTTTTACAGAGCATTTTGTTTTTTTCAGGAACCTCCTGCAAAGAGAAGAGTAAGTCTTCGCCAAGACTTCCAGCTCTGCTTCCTCCACAGATTATGTGTGGTGTCAGTTGCAATAAGAGATTCCTAAACATGGCTGACCTCCTGTTCTGTCAACCACCCAGCTACAGTGTATAATATAACCACTTGAGGTCAGCAGTTCTGCTCCCTCACTAAGAGAAACCTGCCCTGTCAAATATTATTGATATAATATAAGCATACAGGGAAATATTAGGAATAAGGAAATGCCCTGCATTTAAAATATTACTACAACGAGTTTTTAACTGGTTATGAAACCATCTTGGTTTAATATTGATGTCCACAGAAGCAAACAAGATAATCAGTGAGAAGATGAACTATCTCTGTATAGTTATTTTTAATGCCTCTGGGTCAGATTTGGTCCTGTTTCCCCTCGAAATCAATGAAACATGGCTGTGGATGCACTACCACCTTAGTCCACACGGGCTGCCAGAATCAACAAAACATGGAAATTATTTTTAGATAAATTAAAGTGTGTAAGTATTATCAAAATAAGCTTAAAGTACAAGTTTCCTTATAATAAAGTGTAAATTAATCAACATGTAAGCAGCATTTTTCAGTTTTAGTTGGTTGAAGTGGACCTAATTTGAACTACTTTATGTAAAGTTAGGTAACTCAGAAGTCTCCAAAAAGTCACAGAGGTTGTGAGATGATTAATAGGAGCAGAGAGATAATGAAGTAGGTTCTGCTAAACAAATGTTTTAATCTTTCGGTAAACTATTGTAGGTAATATTTCGCTTCATTTTATTGGAGTTGAACAGTTTACATGCAAAGTAAAAAAGTTCAGAGGGAAAATTCATCTGAAATCTGACAACCAATTGTTTTTTTTACCTTATTTGACAGGAAAGCTGAAGACAGCCAAAAAGGCACAGACAGAGAGATAGGTGACGACACAGCAAAGTACCACAGGCCAGAGTCAAACTCAGATTGCTGCAGCAAGGACTTAGCCTTTCGTACACTGAGCCACTAGGGTGCCCCACAGACACTGTTTTTACTTAATGTATTCATCTAGGAATGCACTTTAGCCAAAAAGGGTTACTAAGCAGTGGTTTGTGCCACCATAGTAAAATACCACTTTTACCCAGGTGTTCCTTGTTACTTCTTTCTTTATTTCTTCTTATTTTACTTTTGCTCTAATGTTCTTCTGTCTGCTTTACAGTCAGTGAGCCTACTATCAGGTGTTACTTAGGCCAATTTTCATCTCTGCTGAAAACAATATGGCTCCTCTTTGCTCAGTAAAGTAGCCAATGTGTCATCATCTAATCTTTGCAGCCACTGCCATCAGCACCATTATCACAGCCATCATCGTTACAGAAAAACAACACTGCGTTTGCCAGAACAATCAACAACTCCCCACAAACAATACCTTTGTATTTGCACACTGCCAGCAACTGCAATCATCATTACTGATCTGGAATCTGTTGTAATTTTTTCCACAACAGTCACAGACATCTCAGCTGTGAAAGCTGCTTGTTATTGTCACAGTTGAAGCTATCGAAAGGATGCTGGGGGAGCCAACATCACGGTCTTCACATCCACATAAGTTTTTGTCATGGCCAAAACTCACAGCAAAACACGAGAGCCCATCCACGGCAGCTATGGTCTGTTGTGAGCTGGTAGTGTCTAGCAGTGGTGGACAGTAATGAAGTAAATTTACTTGAGTACTGTACTTAAGTACAGTTTTTGAGTATCTGTATCTGTATCTGTACTCGTCTTCCAACCTGAAAAAGCATGTCGCGGTATGTAAAGTAGCTACTGACGTTAGCTAGCTTAATGTTTGTTAAATTGCAGATGAACATTTACAAACAGATGAGCTTGTAGTATCATAGTATTTCCTGAGATATTTTTTAAATGCTTTTACTTAAGTAATTTTTTAAGCAAATACTTTAGTACTTTACTTAAGTAATATTTTGACTAAGCTACTTTTACTTGTTTTGGAGTAACATTTGACAAGGAGTATCTGTACTTTTACTCAAGTAGTGAAGTTGTGTAATCTGTCCACCTCTGGTGTCAAGTGACACTGAAAGAGAAGAACATGAGCAGGAAAGAGCTGAGGATGTCATTACTACTTTCAGCGTCTGTCCTGGCAGTTTGCTACATTGGGAAACCACACTGTGACTGGAGAATGCCCTCTTGATGACAAGAATCTTCCCAGATGAAGTGCCCTTGAGAAAGACATTGAATCCCCAGCAGCTCCAGGCAGCAGGAGAGCTGTTCTGCAACTGTGAGTCTGTTCCCTGACTTTCCTTTGGAACGGAGTGAAAAAAGATTGTCTCAACCCGTTGTTATTGTGTAAATAAAACAACAAAAACAACGGAAACTTGAAATAAAAAGCAACAACAGAATTTTCGTGGCAAAACTAAGACTGAAATAAAATTGTCACCTGCATGCAAATTAATAACTATGTGAAATGAATACTTGTCTTGAGTATGTGTGCAGGGTGAAGGATAACATCGAGCAGGGAATGTTTACAGCATGTCTAATTTGTAAACGGTGTTATCGTATAGATCAGCATCTATGCATCTCATTTGTTTTTAATTCAAACCGTTCTACCTCAGTCCTCAGATCAAACACACTGGTTTAGTCTTAGCACATTAAAAGGGTCACTTTGTGTGAAGGAGGAGGGTTGGTGCATCAAACCAAACTGAGACAGACATAGATGTTCCCTCGAGACAACGTACATTATTTACACACCATCTGTTGGTCCAGTCATCAGCGGATGAAGTCCTGTCCTGTTTGTCTCGGCTGCATAATGTACAAAACAGCTTAGTTAATTTAACGGTTTGTGCATGCAAATGAGGAGCGTAAGGAAGGCTGGTCGAGGTTTGTTACATTGGTATTCAACTCTTAGGTCAGTGTTTGAATCTTCAATCAATATACATTCTCCAGCTTGATATTTTAAATTATGATATGATTACAATACATATTTCTGATCTTGTCTTAGTCTTGTTTCATCTTTTACACACAGAGCTCACTCTCACTAACAAAATCATTCTGCGCACACACATTTTTCTTAAAGTCTATACCTGAATGAACCTAAAATTATATCACGCTTACTTCCAACTTTGTAAAAGATGGAAACAAAAATACTGTGTATATACAGTATGTGTATGGAAGTTTTGGTCATAATGATGCAGCTGTTTGTTGCTGCTTTAGAAAGAAGCTTTTCCTTTAGCTGTCCTCTTCAGGTCTCTGTCACCTATTTACTATATCTTTAGAGGGTATGGAGTTATTTTAACATTAGCTGACTACAGTTACCAGTCAATTCACAATATTAAAGAGCTTGAGGATGCAGTATCTTTAATTCAGTGCCATGAAATCACAAAGTTTCCATAGTGAAATAAATTATGTTAACACTGAAAAGTTCTACAAATTTTAATACACAAAAACATTCAGGTCTGACATTTACAGCTGACCATATGATAACGCTAAGCCTCAAAGTCCAGTGTGTAAAGATTTAGTGGCATCAGTGAGGGTGCAGATTCCAACTTACAGAATACCCCTCACCTCACCCTCCAGTTCCGAGCGTGTAGGAGAAATTGTAGGAAACATTTGTGGCTAATTGCACATTAATTTTATTTAATTTATTATGGTGAGTGAGGAACTTCTGAAAGACATTTTTCATAAATCCCTCCCCATGATATATCAGAATATTTTAAAGTCAAAGAGGATTACTGAACACTTTTTAATAAATCCTGAACTTTTCCTCATTTTTATGACGCAGCAGGATAGACCACAGCATGGGTGCTTTCTCTGCATTGACACAGACACTCTTACTCGGCTTGAAGTTTGGTATGCCCCCTGCCGCGACTCCTCCAGGGTACTTGAGTGTCATGTCTGGGAATGAGTCACTCTTTTCAGCTATGTACAGCAGAAACGTGTATAGAAAAATGTATACGTGAACATCTTTTCAAAGCTTTCATCATCACAAACAGGGCATTGATTGGAAGCTTTGAGTACCAACTCTTCTCTCAAATTGGTTTGCTTCAGTAAATTCTGCATGTGGTTCCTACATTCATTGCTGAGGATCTCAATATAGCATCACATTTGTGAGTCGTGCATTACTGTGATGCCATGACGGACGTCACAACATGGCGACAGATTGTGTGTTCAAGAAAATGCTGCCCCTGAGCGAGAACAGTGTGATCCCATGGTGCTGGAAATGTTGCATTGAAATTAAGAGACTTCACAGGGGAGCAGATTGCAAGCAGAGCCCTCAGGGACTGAAACTTCCTGAATGGGTTCCAGTGCTTTATTAGGCCCTCGTGAGTGTCACTTGCTCTCCAAGGAAATACCAGCGCCGACAGTGCCATCACTGCTCATACAACTCATGTCGAAAAAGCCTGTTAAACTGAGAGATACAAATCTGCCAGTTTCCTGGTCTGAGGTAGGAGAAACCTGAGTGTGATTTATAATCTACCGCAGGGAGAATCTGACAATTCTCACATGAGAAGTTCACTCACCTTCATCTAGGTTTTCTTTTGTACTCTCTTGGTCTTTGTCACTCATTTTTTATGTTGTAGTGGGTGTTAGCTGAATGTTTTTCCATTCCAGCTTGTCGATTGTAGATGAAGAGTGCCAGTGCCAGTGTTGTTCTAGAAACAAGAGTTGAGAAGGTTTAGAAGTAAGGAAGAGGTTAAAAGGTTTCCACTGTATGTTGCGAGAACTGATATTTTTAAGCACCTACACGTGTAAAGAAAAGTCCTGCCTGAAAAACATGAATGCTTCATGAAATGTCAGTCCATCAAAACTCTGTTAACCGACAGTTCATTTATAACGTGGTGGGGGTGTTGTTTAGCTCAGTCGGTAGAGCAGCCGCCCCATGTGCAAAGGCTCAGTCCTCGCTGTGGTAACCCAGGGTTCGAATCCGACCTGTGGCTCTTTCCCGCATGTCATTCCCCATCTCTCTCTCTCCCCACGTTTCCTGTCACTCTTCAGCTGTCTTTATCAAAATAAAGCTCAAAAAAGGCAAAAAAATGTATATGCCATGAAATAAAACGCATACATTTTTACATGTATCTGTAAAAGTCAATCTTTTTCTCATGAGTCCTTAACTGACTTGCACAGCCAATGCTATAATTTTAATATGTTTGGTTATTGAAAACGTGGTTATTGTTAAGGCATCAAATCCATCAAAAGGCTTTTTGACACATCAACATTCAGTCATTCGGTTTGTGTTGGATTTTCAATCACTGTTGTATATATCACATTCTGATTTTGTTGCTGACAGATACAAGTCTTACAGTATGGGATACTGTTAAGAGCTTTTCAGTTAAGAACGTTTGAGGTGTTGACCTGACTGGAGATCAGATATTCCACTGAGAGTCTCTATAAAAACAGGCAGAGATGCTACAGAAAACCTTCATAAATCATGAATAATTTTAAAACTGAATCCATTTCACAGAATTAAGGAAAAGAGTGTACCCGTGAAAGCTATTATAGATTTTGCTATAGATTTATCTGCTGTATGTGGCCTGTTAGTTTATAATTGGTGATTATTCCCAGGATCCCACCATGACAGAGGCCTTATTTTTCAAATTAAAGATACCACATTTCAAAGACACTGAAACTAGAGCTGAAATATGTTTTGCTGATGGCGATAATACAGTGACAAAACTGGGCTTCAAAGGCCAGAATTGTTAGGAGGTGAAAAAGAAAGGCTGCTGTAATCTTGATGTCTTGTGCAGTAATCAGAAGCACAACACTCTTTGTTACGACACAGATTGGTTTCAAAGACTCAAATAAATGGCACACATTATACACGGCAACATAACACATAAAACAAACTTACTAATTACACCAACAGTCCAATCAGTCTGATCAGTGTGTTAATGCCAAAACAGAAAATGAAGTGGACTGCGCACTCAACTGAGTGCAGCTCAGTTAATAAATAACATGCAGTGAGGCTGAGAGTCTTTTGATTAGGCAGTGTGAAATCTCTAAAGTGGACAAAGGGGTGAGGAGAGGTACCCCATTAATGTCAAAGTGTGTATCAAGGAGAGCTAGAGGGCAACAACAGCTCCCCCACTGCACAGATTTGACTACGGAAGATTTGTCAAAGACAAGTAGCTCCTTATGAAATAATATGCTTCCGACTGTGAAGCTCATGCTTGTCATTTGGCAGAACTGCCTTCTACATCACAGCGCGGCAGGATGCTGACATTCACACCATGGAGCGAGTGCGATCAGCTCTCACCCAGGCAGATGAAAAGTGGTTTATATAGAAACTGAGAGGCAGTATCATATGGTTGCACCTGGTGACAGACTATGGTGAGAAGTGAGCCATATTAAATCCAACAACTCACTGTTAACGAGAGCGCTTCTACTTCCTTTGGCGTTGAAACATCGTGTTTGCTTTAGTTATTTTTAGACGTTTTCATGCCACATTTTATTTTATCCACGTCTGAGTCACAGAGGAGTAAAAGAGAAAACACCACTTTAAAGTTGAAATCATCAGCAGTTGTTTATTGAACTAGCTATGTCTTTCAGCTCCCAAGGAGCCAGTTCAAAGGGGACGCTGACTCATGTCCTCCCCATCTACTTTGGCCTCGATGAGAGTGGAGGGTCATTAAGTTGCTAACAACGGGAGAGGAAAGACAAGATTGTCTGGACACATCACAGTCTAACAATCATCATCTCCTCCACAACTGCTGTAATGCTCTCTAGTGTGATTTTGATCACAGACGTGAAGCTGGGCGCCCCATCAGTGGACATTACTGAGTACATAACATTGCTATTGATGGCCAGATGTGAGCTGCAGCAGTGAGTATTTCTCTTTCCTCTGAGGCTTTGTTCTTGGCCCTTTTGCTTCAGGTGTTTTCTGGGTGGACTGATGAAGGTTGCATTGTGCAGAGGAAAGATCAGAGGTTAAAAAAAAAAAGCACATATTAACCACAGATATTCCGACTCAGCCAGAGGAAGCATCGTGCCACTGACGTCTTGGGTACTCTGGTGAAGATACAGGGGGCAGTGTTATCTCACTGATGTAGCTACACCTGATTCGTCTCTGCTGTCCTATAGAGGCCCCTCAGAGGGCTGACTGAGATCAGCACTGCGTTTTATGTCTGCAGTGTTACTGGCTCGTAGTCGTGACTGTCCCTCAGTAGCTGAAAGGTCACAGCGAACGCAGATGAAATCTGTGATTTACTGTTGCGTTTACTGCATTTTGTTATATTGTGTTAGGAGAGGTTAAGAACTATACTAGGACAGCAACTATTATCAGTGTAATCCTTTTGATTACTCTGGTAAGTTTTTGGATTCATTGATTATTTTATTTTATAAAATTTCAGAAACATTCAAATTTCAATGATAAAAAATGCAAAAGACAGCAAATAGACACATTTAAAGTACTAGAACGATCAACTTTTTCTCCCTGATTAATCTATTATTGAAATTGCTGTCAATTTTCTGTCTCATTAGTTGACTAAACGATTAAATGTATTTACGATTAAAATTATTACAAATCTCTTATTTACAGTTCTGAATATGCATTTAAGTTAAATAACATTTATACCTTGTCGAATTCCCTTATTAAGTGTAACCCACGTCAAAAGAGAGAGGTAGAAAAAGAGAAGCCAACATTTAAGAAAAGAAGCCAGATTTTTAAACATATCAAAAAAGATGTTCGTTATAATATGCCGTGCAAAGAGTGTGAAATATTTGACTGCTTCATCCATCACAACAAGAAACATCCAAGCTCTTAACACCTCATTTTATTGTCCCAACATTCAAAAGTACAAATAATTCAAACACAACAGTTTTATGAAAAAGAAAAAACAAACATTTACAGCAAGATTTTTATTTTGTTTCCAGTTTCAGAAATGACCTAAACTAGCAAGGATAACATGAAGTCATTCATCGCAGTAATTGGATTAATAATAAGAATAAGAATACTAAGAATAATAGCAATAATAATCATAATAATCATCATTGATAATTGTTAAGTAATAACATAAGCAGGAGAGAGTAGAGAGAGCCGCGGCCATGGGGCCCTGTGAACATTTTTTCGTCTTTTTTGTCTTTAAAGATTTCGTTTATAGATTTTTCAGATAGTAAACAAACACGTCTCAGGAGGAAAATGAAAACTGACAAGAAGAGCCTAGTTCCTCTGTTCACCTTCCCTCCTCCACTACTGGCTGCGTTGTTCCTACTGGCAGGCTGCCACTATAAGGCGCTACAGGGGATGGTGTGAGCCATAGGGGTTGGGCATAGAGCGAGGTGACGCAGCCCCATGTTTCAAACACCCTGACATGCACACACTTTCACACACAAACACGCACTGTCACACGCACACGCACACACATACACACACACACACCAACCGCATGTGCTCTCTCTCTGTCACACATGCGCGCGCACATGCACTCAGGGAGACACACACACATATACTTTTGTATATATGTGCACGAAACAACCAAATGCACAATCACACACACATAATCACAAACACTTAACAAATGTATATACTGTACATACGCACATTTGGATTCCACGCTAACAAACATATGAGGACAAACGCACAGCACGCTCACAGTTACATAAAGGAACATGCATACAAACATGCACACATGCGCGCACACACACTCACATGTGCACACAGGGTCTAGGCGGAACACAGGCACGCATCGTAAGAGTTCAAAAGTCATACAGTGTAGGAAATTAGTTCACACATCAGAACAACATTCTACTGGGGTCGTTGCATAATTCAAGCTCCCAACGGCGGCGGGGAGCATGAAGGGGTCTGGTTGGTTGGTGGGTGGGTGGGTTGGTTGGTTTGTTGCCGTTATGACGTTAGAAAACTATGTGATTGGATGGCGCAGATGATGACTGGATAAGAAGGATGATATAAGATGACCCGGCCTGTCAGATGACTGAGGTGTGAGAGAGAAGGATGTACTTATGCGAGCATGCGTCTGAGTGTTTAAAATGCTCTCCACACACCTCCTTCATGTTTTCAAGTCTTAACAACAAACAAAAAAAATCCAATTCCGTATATTTATACTTCTGGAACCATTCCCTTACCTTTCACCTTTGAAAATATATAATATATATCATATTAGAGTATATAAAATATAGAATCGGTACAATCCCTTTTCATACCTCCAGAGTACTTCTTAAGTATAGCAACAACTGCTGTAAATAACAGTTGGTGTGCAATGGTAACAATTTCTCATTTTTAAAGATTTGTTGGTATGTCATTTGAAAACATGATGAATATTTTTAAAAATAAGTTTTGACTCTTAAGTGATTTTGACCGATTTAGTCCAGTGCAATGAATGACCCTCAAACAACAATGGGCATTTGCTCCTTTTTAAAATTTATCTGCCCAAGCCTCCAAAGAGCTGAATGTTATATAAAATGTTTTACTGAAAACTGAAAACTATGCTTTCAGACCCACATTTTTGCATAAGGTTTCATCACAAAGCGGTAGTAAGTGGAGGGAGGGTGTGGACGGAGTGGCTTTTTAGAACTACACAAACTTATCACAGGTTATATTGAACCAGAACGACTGTTTATAACATTCTATTAAGACTAAACTTTATTGAAAAAGATCTAAAGATTTCATTTTAACAAGACAAGAAAAAAGCAATAGCAAATTTAACTATTAACTAGGTTATGCATAGCGAGTAACTGTTTCTAGTAATAAGGGAAGAGCGTCCCCCAACCCTCCAGACATTTTTTTCAGTTTTCTTGACTTTTGATTTTTTTATATTGTAATTTTGATATATTGGTACAAAGCACAAACGTACTAAAAGTTCTCTCAGTGCAGTGGACTACTGGAAGAGCCTCTCCACTAGTCGCTTTGTTCCCTTTTGCTCAGAAACGCCCCCTCCCTGTACCAGAATCACGCAAATACACAGACAATGAAACAAATAAATACATAAATACACAGATAAATTAATTGATTAATTAATAAATATATAATAAATACAAATAAATAGAAAAATAAATAGTTTAAAAAATAGAGAAGTAAATAAATTGCTAAACAAATACAGTTATATTCTAAGCTTTTGTTCGGTTTCTTTTGCCGCGGTAGCTAACTGAAAGTTAATCCAAATCTTTTTTTTTTTTTCTCCACAAGCAACATGACAACAATTGAACAGTTTCCTCACAAGTTTTTCTAAGTAACTGAACCACCACTTCATAATAAGTTGTCATATGAAAAAGACAAGCTCAAACAAAAGAACAGTGACAACTCATATAGTACAGTAGATATTGTAAAACAAATGTAGACTATATATGTATATATATATCATCTATTTGTACACAGCAAATAAAGACACAGTTGTCATAGATCCTTTTTAAGGAAACAAATATCTAGACTAACGGAACTAGCTAATCATCATTTAGTTTTGACAAACGTTTCACGCTCAGCAAGTAACCTAAAAGTCAGCAAGCCAAACAAAAAAATACAAAATAAAAATTTGTTCAGTGATTCTTACACGGCCCAAATTCGTTTATCTGGTTATTCAGCAAAGAAATAGTCTCACCAGATTTTTGGGCCAACAATAAACAAATAACTATAAACAAAGAACAGCAGCTCAAGTCAATGCCAACATCGAAGTATTTTTTTTCTTTAAACAACACATAGAACAACAAACTTGGATATTTAAGATATGTGAATAATGTAGTATAGCACCTACTGTTGATCGCTAAAAGGAAGTTCTTTTCAAATGTAAGTTCACAAACGCAGAGCGAAGAAAATGATATAGATAATGTATAGTATGCTCTCTAAATGGATAGATGTGTATATATCTATTTACTGATATCCCATATTGACTGATGACAAAAACAGGAAAAACAAGTGGACAAAGGGTCTTCTTGCTTTGGGCTCTGGACTATAAGGATGGTTAGGCCTTAGAAAGACCCCTCTCCCTTCCCTTTTGGGTATCGCTGTTGAATAATTACGCACTAGTACACATGTGAAAAATTACCAAAATCACCTGCCTCAGTTTGCATCCCTTTTCACAAAACCTTCCATCTACAAAATCACTGCCAACTTGGAGTCCCCAAAAAACAAACAACCTTTGATCCTATAAAGTACCACGGCAGAACGACAAGACAAGGTGGTGCCCCCTCCCTCCCGCCCCGGCCCCCCCTAGTTAGCCAGTCAAAATATTTTTCTCTTTTTTCAAATCCAGATTCTTGTAAAAATTCTTCAATAATTATTATTTTAATTATCATTTATAAAAATAGATCTTCTTTCTCTTTATTTTTATCTTTTTCTAAACGCATTTTTTTCAAGCAAAGAGATCTTCTCTTTGGCAACAGTGTTATTTTTTTTTTTTTCTTAAATTACTGAACGTGTCATCAGGAAAGCTAACCCATCCTCCTCACCCCATCTCCCTGAACCCCTGTGAGGAAAGACATTATGTTTTGTTTGCGATACAAAACAAAAACAATGTTAGAAATTCTTTTTTTCTACATCAGAGTTACTGGGATTGTGGAATCCCATCTATAATCGATAAGGGGAAGTTTTTGATACACACTAAAAATGAATGAATGGTTCACCAATTTAAAAAAGAGCCCCCTCCCTTTCACCGACAGGGAGGTATATAATACTAACGACAGTGGATCCGGATTTACAAAAGAAAAACAAATCCTGAATCAAGACAGAGAAAAGGTTTCAATCTAAAAAGGACATTCTCTTCTCTGAAATAAGGGGATACAGGGATTTGCTACTGTTTACACAGAAGAGAAAAAATCATTTTAACAACCACAACGAACAGAATATACAACAAAGAGAAGCCTGCATTATCACAGGAGCTTCCAAAAACTCATGAACATTTTCATCATTTCATTTTTGTAATACTTAGGCAACATTGGCTTATAGGTCCAAAGTTATAATATAAGCCATTTCTAGTTCAATTTGTTTGATGGTTTGTCGGTTGCTTTGTGTTCCGGTTGGAGTTTGAGTTTGCTGTGTTGGATGGCTGTAGTAGGGTGGTAGTAGTGACTGAAGGGGCTAAGGGTCGGGTGGAGGTGAAGAAGGGGGATGGGGAGGGGGTGGTTGGGGGCAATTTTGGAGCAGACAAAGTCGCGGGGTAACTGCTTCTACCTGTTAAAGTTCAGGACTTGTGTGTCTTGTTAGTCTTGAAGGAGACTTGCAAGACGCGGTCGCCCAACCTGTAGCCGTTGAGACTGGCGATGGCCATGGCTGCCTCGTCGTAATTCGTCATGGTGACGAAGCCGAAGCCTTTGCACTTGTTGGTGTTGAAGTCACGGATCACCTTGACATTGTTGACTGCGCCGAAGGGCCCAAACAGCTGCCAGAGCACACTCTCATCCGAATCTGGGGACAGGTTGTACACAAAGATGCACCAACCGGTGCCCGTGTGCCCGGGGATGTTCATGCCGACTAGGCTGGTCATGCTGTCAATAGTGATGGGGGAAAACCTGAGAGGAGAGGCAGAGTGGGGAAAACGGAGGGAGAGCAGAAAGAAGGGAAGAAACAGAAGAGCAAGTTTTAATTGAACAGATTAAGGCATACAGTGAAACTCAATGTCTGACATGAAATGGCCATAAACCGGTGAAAAACCTATCTCCATTTTGTTTTTTGAGAGGCAACATTTTTAAATAGAATCCTCCTTCCAAATCTAAAAACTTGCCATAACGCTGACCTGCATAATACGCTACTATCTACAGCCATATTACAAAAAACTAGCTTAAAAACATCTGTAAATGTTTTTAGATCAAACCACAAAAAAATGACCTGCAAGCCAAATACACAGATTCACTAGAATTATAATATGTATGGATATCTACTGTATGTGTGTGTGTGTGTTTATGTCTAAATGCATGACTAACTATGTGTACTAGATTCTCCCTGAGCAGCTCAATTCTGAAAGGCCTCCTGTAACGGATGATGACAGTGCTGCGTGCTGGGCTATATTTGCTGAAGGAGATGCAGGCGAAGGTTCTCTCTTTGTGTCCTTAAGTGGCTCCTTTAGGAGTTAAATTGCAGGAAGTTGTTGAATTAAACCGTTGCTAGAAATCCATCAAAGATCATGCACCAGTCTGCTAAATCTGTTCTCATTCGCCTCATAATCTTCTCCTTTTTTCTTGTGATGCAAGAGATTTGAATCCTCAGTTGACTTCACTTAATTGCCTTTCCGCTCAAAGGAAAGGGAAAAAAAAATCCCCACTTTTAAATAAAAGGTAAATGAGATAAAAAGGTTCATTTCTTATGCCACCTCTCTCCAAGAAACGACTATAGGCATTATTGGGTGTGCTTTAATTGAGATTTCCGCTTTGCTGCAGCTGTCTCAGAGGATGCTGCTTTCTTAAGGAAAGGGAGGGAGGGAAGAGGGAGCAAACTAAATGGAAAATGGAAGCACTTTACAGCCCAGCGGCATTAAGGTACAAAGTGTATTCCTCCCACTCCTCCCGCAGTCTGCAGGGTGTTCTATTCTGTTCTATTCCAGAGCTCGTGGCACTGATCGATAGCGCTGCTTGCTGCTCGGGGCCCCCAACCCTCTCTCTCAAGCGACTATATATGGTCGGCAATCACTACGACCTTCCTGCATGACTTTGGTCATGCAGAGTTTGCTTCTGGCCACTGCAGTTGCTGTTGCTGTGGACGCTAATACGAGCGCCCAGGGTGGTTAGCTCATCGACGGCTAGGTCTCTCTGCACTGATTAGACTTCTTTTGATTAAACGTGCTGTACTAGTATAAGATAAACAGATTATATTTCTGTATCTATCTCTATGATTAAGACAACACCCGTAAAAAGATTATAGTATTATAAATCTATATGACTGAGACACAAGGGATTTCTCAGAATCACCACAGGGTTGCTGCAGCAGCAATCTGTATCATAATGGGCTCTAAATCCTTTGTCTCACATCTCTACATGGCCTCAATGTCTTGTTGAGGTGATTTAATATTTTCTTCAACGTCGAGCAGGTGAAATCTTAACGGGCCTCATCACGCCGAGGCCTTGTCTTGACATGCTTGGCTGCTTTCAGGCCTTTCCTGCTGGGCTTAGAAAAAAGCAAAAAAAAAAAACTTGGGTGGTGATTTGTATGCAAAAACTGGAGTATGTGAAAGAGGTTTGTGAGAGTGTGACGCTTTTGGAGGCTAGCTAGCACTGCCACTGCGAGGATGTGGAGGTGAATGCGCCTATATGTATGTGTGTGACTGTGTGTAAATGTGCATGCGAGTGTACCCATCAGAGCGGGACCGAACACTAGCCAATGTTACAGACGAGACCAGGGGTTGCATAGCAACAGTGTAGCTGATCAGATATCTATTCTGTACTTTCTAAAGCCACCATCTCCAGCTCTCAACACCTTTCTCCTGTTTTCTTTCAAATAATAACCTCTGATCACTGAAAAGCACTTCTGACTTGATACACTTTTTTCACCTTAAAATTATGTTAAGACTCACACTCAGGGCACAGTGCTTATTGGGTATGGGAGGCACTACAGGAAGATTTCCCTCAAGCTAAAACTTCATCTCTGTTTGAGTTGCTAAGCTGACTTCAGATGGTGTCCCCTGTGCTTGCAACATGCAAGATGCCACCGTCAGCACATGAAACATCTATCACCACAGTGGCTGCTGCTCTGGGTTATGTAATACCTATGGTAGCGAGAAAGCAAAATGAAACATGGAGGCGAAAAGGAAGGAATTCGAGCAGAGCAGTGCCGAGCAAAGCTGGAGCTGTCTGCAGTGAAACAGCATTTCCTGTTTCCAGCAGGGATCCAGGTTCATCCAGCCTCATCCCATGTGCTCGCTGAACAGTAACTAATCTCAGCTGGTCAAGTCAAGAAATTAAGGCAATATATAATTTTGTCATGGCTTCTGCTGCACAGATGTAATGGTATAGTTGATAGTGGATGTATACAGGTTTTATTCGAATGCTGAAGTGACAAATTTAAAGTTTCTAAAGAGAAACTGTTCCCAAGCTATAGCTCTGAGTGACAAGGCAGGAGAACCTGAATCCGGTAGAAAAAAAACACACCTAGAAATTAGGAGTTTTACACCAGAGAACAAAATCCATTCAGTACACAGAAACAACCCAAAACAATCCAAACAACACCAGCACTTGTCATAATCAAAACAAAGCAAATTCATCACCACTGAAAACAAAGACTGATTGTTTTCTGTTTTTTTTTTTTTAATACCTTAACTTGTTGGTAGGGATTTAAAACCAACTCAAGCTTACGAGGGAAAAAAACAAACAAATCAAAGAACCAAAAATGCAGTTGACCTTGAACGAATTGTCAAACGCAAAGTGACTGCAAAAATACAGGGAAACATAAACTAAAAAAAGAACAGAAAAAAGGATATTGAAAAATCATTGAGTCAACATGGACATCTGGCATTGGGTGAAGTTTTTAATTACCTCTTTACGCCATAGGCCATATTAAGCAAATTGTCCAGCCTGTAAAGAGAAGGAGGGTTCTGGGGTTAATGGTGGGCAGATGGTCGACTCACTCAATGGAACTAATGTTAAGTCCCTGTAGGAACTGCATGGTCCTCCTCACTCAAGAACAAACAAACCCATCTATAGTTGGCCCATTACACTGAGGAGCCCCACCAGAAAATGCTATCATCACTTAATAAAGCTACAGTACCATCAGTATGGTCGGCACTTGCTGGGTCAGTCACTTCAGCGTAGCTCTGCACCGGCTAATGCCAGAGCAGAGAGTGTTACAAGCACATTGACATTACTGAAGGTGCGGCCATTTATATGTTATACAAGACTAAAGCAGTGGACTGGTCACAGTTCAGTATTACAGTCACATACAGAGGACTAATAGCGGCAGGGTGGGAGCATAGCATGGCACTCGGCTATACTAGGATGCTAGGCTAGCCATAGTGCTACGCAATGGAAAATCATCGCCTTTTTTAGCGTGCAGTAAATTGAACGTCAATATCCATACCGCCATATTGATGGTTTATTAGAAGATGGACATTAATAATAATAATATTAATAAAAAAAAATCTTTTCATAAACTATGCTCTATAATTTGTGTTAACTCAACTGAAAGAACACCTGAGATGACAGGAAAAATGGTCCAGAGTTCTGTCAGTGTAATGGTTTGGCATTTGAATAATGGTGAGCGAGAGAGGTGATGATGATTAGTATGTTTTCTATGAGGTGGACCAACAAAAACAACAACAACTGAAGATTAAACTAGCCATGAAATTGTGAATGTCTATCTTTGTGGAAGGGGGGGTACCTGTTAAGTGCTAACAGGTCAGGTGGAATGGCTGAGTGTTAGTCAGAGAGTGTCCTCTGCCTAGGGTTAGTTTTGGGATATGTTGTGGTTTCATAATAAGTTCAGCCCCCGTGTGCTACAGCCATTGCATTCAGCCACAGTAAACTGCAGTTTTATTGTAAGTGTGTGTGTGATTTAAGAGCCAGACTTCAGAAACCTGTGGGCTGTATGAAATGTTGGCCCTCTTGGATGGATGCAGTCTGCTTGGTGACTCAATGACCTTCATTCCTCACTTGGGTCTGGCCTGTCTCATGTCTTATTAACTCCTCTGGCCTAATGGACAGGGCCCACGGCTTATTGAGCAACAGCTGGCCAGCGACGCCTCGTTCCTCTTGAAAACACTACAAACTCTGTGACTTTGACTCGACTATCAGGGTTGTTTCTTTCAATCAACAAGTATTTGCTTTCTTGCAACAAAACTTCTATATATTATTTATCAAAAGCTGAGCACTAAAATCTTATTGAAAATTGTATTGTACACAAAATAACCCAGGTAACCACTCTACAGTTACACCATTTAAAAGCAACACAATTATTTTCTTATTTGATATACGCACAACTTCATTATTATTTGATTGCAATTAAGAAAGCAATTAAGCTTTTAAGGCTTGCAATAAATAACTTGTATAATTATAATAATCATAATACAATTTATATTAATCATTTGAATTTACATTGCATGTTAGCGATAACACATCAGTAATCTTCTAATCAGGGACAATTTAACACCGCAACGCTAGGTAATTGTAGTACTTTATAAATCCTGTGCAACTCTGAAGAGCACTGTTATAACCTGCGTTTTAAAATATTATTTTAATACTCTAATGCTTTGCTCACATTGACATTTTTAAAATTAAACTGTTTAAGATACATTCAAATGTTTAAAACGTGGAAATAATGTCATATTGTGATACATACTGACATTTAAATCCACACATCGACATCAGCTGAGTAAATTTACATAACCTTTTTACATTTTAAGTAAACGTTTTGACTATATTGTAAAACTACTTATGATCTAGGTTCAACATGTGTCAGTGCTGTAGCACTTTTCTCACTTAACATTATCAAAAAGTATGAAAGCAACCCTGAAGCAAAGAAAAAAAAAAGTAGAGAAAAGGATATATGGAATCATTAAAGCAGTAATTAGCCCATTACGTGGGAAGGGAACAAGCAGGCTGCTTTGTGGGTAAATGAGTCAATTGGAGAGGATGCTCAGAGGAGAGGCGCTCCAGGCCCAGGGAGCACGAAGACATCTGCTGGCCGCCGGGCCATTGGGCCACAACAAAACAACCTGCTGCTAACACGCTCTCTCTCTCCTTCTCACAGTCCCTCTCTCTCTCTCTCTCTCTCTCTCTCTCTCTCTCTCTCTCTCTCACATACACATGTACGAATGCACACAGATGCACACTCACCACGCAAACACTCATGCTGCTTTTCACACTGCCTCTCCAAGCTTGATATAAACAATAGGGCTTTTGTGCTTTCTCTCAATGCATGTTAATGGAGGAATGGGCGTTTTTGTCTTTTCTTCTTTGAAACAAAAATCTTTTCAATTAAAATTGGCTCCTGCCCTGGATATAATAAGGCTAATTTGCTAATTAGTACCATTAGTTAACGACAGAGGATCGGAAAGGAGCCGGGATCTCGGGCTCGGTGTATTGTGTTTGCGTCGATTATGTTTGCTGTCTTGGAGAGGGACCATACGAGCACATTATACGTTAACTTGTGTTGCAACAGGCCCATGTGATTTAGTCACACAGGATAGATGTAATTATAACTGCAGCAGGATTGTACTGTATGTAAAGTATGTAGAACAGGAACAGGAGTATCAATTTTACAGTTTCATTTTCAGTGCTAATTTACATTTGATTTAGTTTCAGGCATAGTTTAAACATTTTTGCCTCATTATTTTTAGTTTTTAAAATATATTTTAACTTTAAACATACTAATATTATACATCTTAACTTTATTTCATTTTTAGGTGTTGTATTAGGGAAAACAATGTAATTTTGCACTGTTGTCCTTAAAAGATTTAGTTAAAAAAAGGGAAACTGTGCACAGTTCTAACTTCTAAAGTGTTGAGGTTTTAGTGGAGGGCTTTGGAGCAGAGAGCAAGAGCACAGGGACACAGTGAGGAAGTGTCCTGTGGTTGTGAGTTGTGATGAGAAGCGACAGCTCTCCTGCGGAGCCTGTAAATTGGCTTGGCGTATCACAGACACACAGCCACGCTACATCGCTCAGGTGTCACACCAGGGAAGCCGCTCCACAAGAAAAATACCTTCCAAGCTCTGACTTTGATGGAGAGTAAACAGCACGACTGGCTTAGTGTTATTGAAAGAGAGAAGAAATTGTATAAGCACATATTCTGTCTCCAATTCTGAAACATTCTTGTTGGATCGGATGACGGAGCGTAATGTCATATGATTACTTGTTTTTTGTAGTTGAGGTGACCTCGAGGAGTAAGCTCTAACCATCTGTAGGTGTCGTTTATCATTTAAATTAAAGAAAGATTGTTTGTTTGTGTCATTAGTGAGTGACAGGAAATGACAAGGTTGGATGCCGTATATACAGTATGTTAGTCATATACTGCATATGATGTTAAGTGATAGCTTGTTGTGAAGATTACTGACCTGGGCAAAAAGATCTTTTTTTAATGACTTCAGGCAGCTTCAGGTGCTTCACATGTACTCAGTTTAATAAAGTTGAAACAAGGTTAACAACCCAAATCCGTAAAATTAATGTGGGTATTGTTTGTTTTAATTTGCCCATAAGACATCTGTCTCTCTTAAATAACTTCAATTTCTATACAGTATTTAATACAGTGGTAGTACAGTAGCATGTCTTGTATTATCTTGTCAAAACTATATTTATATTAGTAATGTGCCTCAAGTCAAACTACAAAAATTGTACTAAAACATTATGGTTCATTGCATCAATATGCAGAATTAGGCTTTACAGCAAAAAAGACAATGAAGTGCATCTTTTGTCACTAAACATTTATATTACCTATAGCCAAATATATGTTTTTGCCCAGGCCTCACAGGGAATATTCTGGGAAGTGTTGGCTCGATGGCAGCATGATGAAATGAGGGGAAATACGTAGTTGTGAACGACAGAACCCCACAGTCTCTTATGAACAGTTCCTCTCTGATCTGGGTGGACCCACACAGAGCATTCACAAGGCCTGTTTTATTGACACCTGCACCAGGTGCAGAACTCACATCTGTTGTTCAAAAGGGGGACGTATTTGCTGGAATAAATGTTCACAGGAGAAAAGTTGCATCATTGTTGATACACAGACGTGGCTCTATGACTCATGTTCTCAATGTGTAGGCGTTACATCCCCTGTTCGAACAGTGTAAATTGCATTTGGTGCAAATGTTTTCCAAATCAGGCCCGTTGTTTAGAACAGACGGGTTTCCTTGATTAAATGCATTTATGGTCACATAAACCAGGAATAATTGCTAGCAGGTTTGAGACTGATGACTGATGGCATTAAAGGTCTCATATCCACATATGAAATAGCAATCCCGTTCATCATTTAATGATGTCAAACACAGTGATAGTGCAGACGTTTTTCAAATGTTAATCACACTATCAATCATACCACATTAGAAGACATGTTTCAGAATACATGAAATTTAATTTATGGGTATAAACTTCTACTGTTTGTAAAGTTTGAGGATAAATAGATAAGACTTCCTTGCCATTATTCTTAACTTGACTTGAACACATTAACCTGGAGATCCCCAACCTTTTGAGCAGATGGCTACAGTGACCCCATTCTTACTTTTTTTTTTTTTAATGTCGAGGGCACTTTGTGTTTCATTTTGTTACATCATCGTGTCTCTGGAATAGAGCTGTGAAGCGAGAGGAGCTGCTCACTCTGAATCCCCATTATAATCCACTGGCCAAGAATTAATGCCAGAATGCTATACGTTTATGTCACGCCATCAATTTTAAGTAGTTTAACTTTGTTGCTCAGAAATCATGTTTTTTTTTTTGTCACTTGACTCTCCAAACACTACGATGCCCATGAGATTCGGCTGCTATTGCTATGGAGAAGAAGCCAATCAAGAGTGTAAATCAGAGCGGTAGTGAATTCAAAACACTTCCTTGTTGCAGCTGTGAACAAGATGGTTGCCAAATGGTTACAATTGCTCTGAAATTTACCAAGAATTCGAAAGTTAAGTCATTCATTTGCTCAACAGCGCAATCTTGAGTTGCCACTTGCTGTTATTAAGGCACATGACAAAAATTTTAAGCTCTGTGAATATTTCTGACCAAAATGCACCATGGGAGCCATAGTTAAATTCTTGCCTTATAATTGTATAATGTATATAAGCTGGATAAAATTTTACTTCTGGAAAATCCTCCCACTTTGCAGCTCTATGACAAATTTTAAGCTGCAGCCACTCACTTAGGGTGGGTCAGCTCACAAGGTTGGGAATCTTTGCATTGCTATACACTTTAAAAATCACATACCCAATACAAATGCTGTGAAAACACTACCCGAACCCTTTTCCCACCCTATGCTGTCTCTTCTCCTCCATGACCATCTCCATTCCCCGCCCCAACACTCACCTGAACCTCTGAGCCTGGTGGTGAAGGGGACCAGGGTATCGGCGATTGGGGGACTGGTAGAGTTGTGACAGAAGGGCTTGACTGGTCTTCTGGCTGGGGTTGTTGGCGAACTTGACCGTGATAGGCTCTGCGGCACCTGATGGCTTCTGTCCATTCAGGCCCTTGATGGCCTCCTCAGCCTCTATCCTCTTATCAAAGCGGATGAAGCCCACACCTCGGGAGCCACCTGCGGGGCCAGCAGATCACAAACAAACACAGGCCCCTTTTACTTTACAGGTTTTAGACAAAACAGCTGTGATCAATACATTCATACTATGTGTTTGGCAAATTTTTGTGTTTTTTCCCACTATGACAACGTTAAACACTATATTCCCAAGTAGTCTTTATATATTTTACACATTTTGAATATATTGTTGTGCACAGGAATTACAGGTAACAGTGGGTTTCACAAAGACGGCATAACTACACACAAAAAGCTAAAAAAATAAAAATAACACAGCTTGATAAAATAATTATCAGCAGACTTCAATGAGATAAAATAAGCTTAGCTAACTTTAAATGTATGTATAAATATGACAGTAAGCATTCAAAATGTTGCCCCATCTTGCCCATCCACCCCATCCTCCTGTGAAAATAAACCTGGTGTGCTGCACACAAAGATTTACAGAAGGTTTGGAAAAAAGATGCAAGACAGAGATGAATAGTATAAAAGTACACACACACACACACACACACACACACACACACACACACACACACAAGCTATAGGCCGAGCATGTCGGGCTGTATTGTGGCATTGCCCCTGTGTGCTTAAAGCCTAACGGTCCATTCTTCGTTCATGCTAGCTCCAGTCACAGTCAGCCGTACACACACTCTTTATGCATTGTTCTCAGTGACATTTGAACCATTTCCTTAGAGATATTTTTTGACTTCCACCTGAGAGGAACATTTAGAGATGTGGCTTCCTGGGAGGTCCTTTATCGGTGTCTGTAAATGCTGTGTGTGTGTTTTACTGACTGTATGTATATATGTATATATATGTGTGTGTGTGTGTGTGTACACGTGCACTGGTATCTATTAATGGATGCTGTGCCTTGTTTTAATGAGGCTGCCTAGATGGCCCAGAGGATGCTCGCTCAGTGACAGCAGCACTCTGCCGAAGAGACTATTTACATAATACTGTGTGTGCACAGGCATGTCTGTGTGACTGAGACTGAATAAAAGAGAGGCAGTGAGAAAGAAGGGAATTTTGTGTTTGAGCATCATTGTGTGCAGTCTCTTTCTCACACATAAAAAAACCTCCTTATTGTTATTCCACATTTTTGTACATGCCATCCCTCTCCCATCTCTTTTTTATACTTCCTGTTGGCTTGTCTCATGGTACTTGCTCTCTTGAATTCTTATTCCGAGAAGCACCTTGACCATCTCACTCCCCCTTTTGTTCTCTTTTTCTCTCCAGGACACAGGCAGCACAAGGTTATTTACTTTGCAGCCAAGCTGCACAAATAAAAGCCACTCTTTGATGAAAATCAAATCATTGATGGAAAATCTCTGTATGTGTCCTTATAAGTCTCACATTGGACATAAAATCAAGAGAATTTCAGGTCAAGCTTGCTATTTTGTTTTTGTTTAAAAAAAAAACAAAAACAAATATGGCTGGAAGTCAGATTTTAGAAGTACAATTTACGGTACAAACACCATAGTACCTTTTTTTTTTCACTCACTTAAAGTGGCTAAGAAGCTCATTTGCACATTCTCTTCAATTTTCTCGCCTCCTTCCAATACTAGAAGCATTTTCCTAGCTGTCAACACTGCAAGAGGACCCAATTTACTCTAAGCTGTGGTGATCAGTGTCCGCCTGCAGCAGTAAACAACTTCTGGGTGCAGTAGGGACATAAATCCCATGTGAAAATTATTTAAATCAATCTATTCCTCTTTTATGAAAATTGGTAAACCCCCCCCCCCCCCGAAAACAACAACTATGTTTTGTTAGGTGTGTAATCAACAAGGTTCTGACGCAAAGAAACAATCTCAATTCACAGCATTAACTGACCACACACACTCTGCCATGCACAGACCTGAACTGCATTTCCCTTCTGCCTGTTAGTTGATCTCATTAACTCCTTTTCAGTGTAAATTATTGTTTTATTAAAATTTCTTACATTTCTGGCTCCCTCTCCCCTGACAGCCTTTCACAATTTCCCCTTCCTCACCTTCCTCTTGTGCCAACTCTGTACCTGTACATTTTAATTAGCTTGTCAGAAGCAGAAAAAAGCAAAACAATTCTAATGGGATCTACGCAGTGCGAACAACAACCGTTTCTGTTCCTGCAGTTTTCTTCATTTATTACTGTGGTTGTCATGCATGTGCTGTATGTGAGGTAAGCTGTGGGTCACCACTCTCTGGGGAGAGCTATAGCCAGGGACTGTGATTGGTAATAGACGTTATTTAAGGAAGAGTACAGCATTACTTATTCACTTCCTCCGCTGAGACGAGAGAGAGAGGCGAGAAGAGTGGACTGTATTTGTCCTTTTAATCCTCATACTTGTTTGGCCTTGAGCTGCTCCTGAGCTTGTTCTGGCTGAAGGGCCTCTAGACATATGTTCGGCATACTGATAAAGGCGTTGCACACACACAGGCATGTATGCACACACACGCACATACTTAGACGACGCCTTGAAGAGGTCCTACTGAAGAGTAGATTTGTCCATCATCATTTGCAATCATCTGTGGCAGCTTTCAGAGCGCATGTGCGCTGTGTGTGTATGTCAGACAGATTGAACATATCTATGTGTGTTCTTTTGTTTGCTTAAGTGTAAACCAGCTACTCTTGTCCTTGAGTTTCCACAATAGTGAAGTAGGTCTACCGTTGAAGGTTGTATTGAGAAACACTCCATTCAGTATCACTAGAGAAGAGGATCCGATCAATGTGCAGGAAATATATCTAATGGTGGTGTGAAATGTGAACTTACACAGATTTAGGTGTACAAAGTTGTGCGATGCACAAGCAGGCAGCACTGATTTTCCTGCTGATTTGATTTGACCATCATCTGTTTCCTTTGTTTGTGGTGTTTCGCTTTGTACATGTATAGCGAAAACATTCTTTAAAATATATAATATTTACTCATATTTACCTATAATTTCCCCCTGTATTAGTAGGATAAACAAAGTTGAACTTGAATTGAGATTAAAAATGCGTTTGACATTTGATTTTCATGAGAGTTCCTCACATTACTGCTACTGCTTAATGTATCTTTGTGTCATGAGGTTCACCAGACAACACATTAGTATCAAATACTCCATAACTGTATTTATATTGCAAGCGTTTGATGTGGGATCACATCAAATATTGTGTTTACTCTTTTAGATTTCAAGCATTAGTTTGTTAGGATATGGTTAATATTGTTGAATTCTTTTTAGCAAAAATAAAATATACTAGTAAGACTCTCAAACTGTCTCACTTTCCTACCTACCCTCAGCCTTAAACTGATGTGTTCCCACTGATGACACTGATGGTTAATAGTGTTTTTTGTGCACTATTTTCAGTTGGGGATAAATGTATTTTTGGTGAACTCAAAATAAGCTACAGTGTCCATGTTCATGGTAATGGAGGAACATTGGATCATTGTGTTTTTATCAACAATGAAGGTGTATAGCACAGAGGGACAAGCTATATCAGGCTTTGGCTACATTTTCATTGGTTTGTTCAAAATAAGAAAAAAAATAGCCTTATTCTTAAATATTATCTAGGTATTTATCAAAGAGAAAACTACTTACAGATGATATTAATGGACTAGTTTTAAATAACAAATCTGCACCATGAATCCACACTGTCACAGTGTATTCAGCTGTTCATTACCTTTGTTGTGCCACATTAACTTATTAAACCTTGAAGAGTTTATTTTTCTCCTGCCAAACATTATAACAAAAACTAACTTGCAATCTATGAAGCAAGCTGCCAGTCTAGGGAGTCCAACCTAATGACTGTCCTTTCAACCAGCCCCAGAAGCCTAGGCTACTTATCAACGGCCAGCCAGCCATACAGACAACATTAGAGCACAATGTACTTACTAAGGTACAGCAATCTGTCTTTCTCACTCTCTCTCTCTCTCTTCCTCTTGCTCTCTTTTTCTGCTCTCCCTCTCCTCCACAGTAATCAACGGAGGCTTATGTAACTCTCTCTACCTGTGCTTATCTCTCTCTAACACACACCGACAGGCACATTGGCTGCCTTACTAATAACACGCTACCTCATTCTGGGAGGGGAAACAGAGGGAGAGAGGGGAGGGGATGAGGAGTGAGTGCCGAGGGTGGGGACGGGGAAGGCAGGAATGAAAGGCAGAAAAGGAAAGAGTGGGAACGAGGAGTGAGGAAGGAAAGGACAAAAGGAGAGAAGGTGAGAGAGGAGAATGTTAGGAGGTGACAGTAAAAGGATGATGATGAAAGGAAACCGTGCTATTCTTGCTTGCTCTTGCCCAAACAAAGCTGCTCTTTCTCTAAAACCCACTATCATTTCCCCCAACACTGACTGACTGACAGAGAGAAATGACTGCTCCTCTGAGAGACCAGAAGAGCAGAGAGGGGTGAGAAACCTGACTGCTGGGTAATGAAAGACACACACTTTCTTTTTCAGTTTCGTGCAGCTAGTGCATTGTATCCTTGTAAGCAGGCCCATACACTGAGACAGACACATATGCTGATGCCCGCATGCGTAAGCGAAATCTTAAAATGTTTTTAGATACTCTGCCATTTCATCTCCCATCCTTTTATCTTTTACTTGTGCCAACTGTAACAAACCATTCGACTTGCCTTTCCAAAAGATTTATAATATGGCAGAGGCAGAAAGAAACACTCTTCCTGCTGTCTTCTAATTATGTCGAAAAAATGCAATGTCCTTGTTTTAAGTAACATTAGTGTGCCTGGGTACAGATGGTGTTTGAAAAAGCAGCAAGAGAAGAGACGAAGAGACTTTGAAGAGTGGAGGTGCCCTGTGCTTTAGCCTTTGTCAGAGAAGCGCTTCAACCATCTGTCCGATGTGTGTGCGCATGTATCGATGAGCATATCTGTATGTGGTTGTGCGTGCATGCGTGTCGACTGCTGCAGAGCCAGTACGCACTCCAAACATTATGGGAGAAAAAAAAAACAAAAAACCTAAAAGCAGAGAGACGAGAGATGATAGTACGAGTCAAGGGTGCAGTCATGCCACCTAGAGGGTGCACCTCTCCGCTCGTATTACCTTGACCGTTCTGTTCTCTACTACTGAACAGGCAGAGAACAGGGATTCAGTGTGATGTCAGTCTGAAGGGGAACATTCATTATTCAAGTCAAGAGAGGAGAGAATGTACCAACTCTACAGAGAAAGGGTAAATTCCTTTGAGAAAATACAGCGCAAACATGAATGGTCTGAATACAAGAAGACACCAAAAACCAAACTGTAGAGCCATGCGGGTTTGTGAGGGCTCCATTTTCATGGCATTGGAAAGACAAGCACAAGCAGCTCTAAGTACAGTAGTCACATTTCCATGACCTTGAAATGCGTGTTGTTTTGGTACTTTTGTACCCAACACAGCAGGTATGGCACAAAGGTAGAAGGAGATGCAAAAAGAGACGAGAGTTTCATGCAAATGAGGCAGCACAGTGAGATGTTGGTGTTTTGGCTTTTGGTTTCTGAAAATTGGCTTGAATAGGGCAGTGAGTGTTAGAGAGCTTGATTTTCAATGTCACATAACACACATGATTTTTGAGTTGGTCATTTTGGTGATTTCACCAGAAACGCTTGACAAAAATGCAGAGCTACATTACAGGACTGAATAAACTGAACAATTTTGATCATATTCCAACCAATAGTCACATTTAAATCAACATAAATATGTCCAATGTCATGTGATACAGAGAATGCTAGTGAAGCAGCCCATATTGCAGATTACTGAACGACTTTTACGACCCACATTGGTTTTTGATAGTATAAAATCTTTCCCTTCCATTGAATAAATCACGACAGCCATCTAAAAGCAGCACGATTAATACAGGGGTCCAATCTGTTGCCTCTAACTTGAAAAAAGCCACACAAGGCACAGTCTTATTATGCACTTTAACGCATACTATGCATCTTGAGCAACCAACAGCAGGCTGCTGCAGAATATCTTCACAAATGTGTACACACAATACGCACACTAATCACAAACCAGTTAGTTATAACTTCCTGGGGACACTTTAGACTCTCTCCAGTCTGTTTGTGTCTCACTTGCTTTTCTCATCTGAAAATACCGAATTACAAGGGGCAACAGCTGTATGTTTTCTGGCTTTCAACCTAAGTTATTTGGCGAACGGGTCTTTCAGTTACAACTAACATAGCTTTGGTTAAATTTTACGAGGTTGAGTCACGAAGCAAGTAATCTTCAGACAATTTTGGCAGCAGTACCATTATTGTTCCATGTAAACATAATCAAATTTTTATAGCCTCCAACGGAGTCAGTAAATGCTCCCAACAGTTCTTTTGTTGATCACAGTGTCCAAATAAAAATGTATAACATTAATAACACCAAACACAACATGACTGGACTGTCAATAGCTCCATAAGCATAAACTTAACTTTAAAAGGCACATCATGTGCTTTTTGGAAGCATATTTGTAATGCAGGGCGCCCGGCACTGAACTTGTCAAACAATGAAATGTGTTTTTTTTGTCTTGGAAGAGCGAGAGAGAGATTTTTTTTCCTGAAAGTTCCAAAACAGAATACAGCTTGGCAGTAAATAATATCTAAAAAGCTTTCAAATATGGATGCCTCATGTCAGCAAAAATTCAAGGTAACTCAAGATTCATTTAATGCTATTTTGATCGGGATTTGCTTATCACACAACTTTAGCTCAATGCCAGATATCTATTCATTCAGTGTGCAAAATGATTTTGTTCTTAGTCATTTTGGCATTCGTCGTCTTGAGCTGTCTGATCAACACAAGCGACTTGTTACCATGGGAATCTTTCCCATTTCTACCTTTCATGCCACATGAAGGAAACTCAGCATCAGCCTTTTCACAGCCAGTCCTTACACACACACTGAGCTGAAATTTAGTTTCACATCAGAGCCAGCATGTGTAGAAACTAAGTTTGTGGATCAATTGTATTTGCAGTCATTGATCAGGTAAGCATTGACCTCTGCTCACACAGGTCCAGGATGGAAAACTAGGAGTAGCCAACTATTGATCCAAAGTTGTCTCTGATATATATCGGTTTCAGATTGAGGCTAGTTTAAACCGGCTGTCGGAGCATAAGATCACGGCCTGGTTGCCTTCCCTGGAGGTTAGAAGGAAAGGAAGGAAGGGGAATCCGACCTGAACTATTTGCACTGATAAAGACACAAAATATGCTTATCCTTTCAGAAGGAATCGATAGACAGAGGAAGGGAGAGAAGAGGGCAAGGGGACAGAGGCAGAGATGGAGCGATATCCTTGTCAAGTTGATGTTGTGTTCGCTCTCTGAGTCTCTGGGGCAAGTTGACAACTTTAGTAGATTTTGTTTCAGCTGCCTCAGACTGTGAATGATGGTCACAGTGATGTTTTTAAAGTTTTTCCTTGTCTTTATGAACAGAAGAGTGACTGCAGGGTGCATCCTGTTGATGAGGAGGTCATTTAGAGAACAGACTTCATGTTCCCAATTTAGCAGAGCAGGAGCTGGGGATCATCAGCCCATCTGCCAATGGTCACTCGAGAACATCCGTTACTTCAACAACTTTATGTATCATTGCTGTCGCTATGTATTTCAGTCTGTGCATTGCTCCTTTCCACAGCCCACTCTATTTCTGTGGACAGAGTTTGGGTGTGTCTCAAGTAGAGACAGTGAATCACTGGGTGAATTGGATTTCAGGCACTGATTAGGTCTCTAATTCAATAAATATGGGAACACTGATGACGTGCAATACGACTTCAAGGCAACATGATAATGATGTCATCAAGAATGGCTGCCTTGGTGTGTTGGTGCACACTGTTAATTCAGTTTTTTTGCTGTGGTACCTGGAGCTCTTTCACCAGAGAAAAACGGGCCTGTGCGCTTGTGCGACTTTGTCAAATGGACGCACACTGTTACTGTAAGGTGCGTTCACTGACCAACAAGCTGGATGGACTTCAGCTACTGTTGGGATAAGAACAGGGACTTTTCGTCATCTTCTATTTTATGCTTCACAGAGAGGTGGCTGTGTAGATCGATACCGGACTGTGCGCTAGAGCTGGCGGGCTTCCAACTCTTCAGACAGGATCGTGACACAGAACTTCCAAGCAAAACAAAAGGTGGAGGGATCTGTTTTTATACAAAGAGTGTGATGTTGTCACAGTGATCCAGCAGCACTGTTCTCTTAAACTGGAAATTTTCATAAACTATCAACCTTTTTACTCTCCCTGTGAGTTCTTTTCATTCATTCTAGTCTGTGTTTACATCCCACTGCAGGCCAGCTGTGCAGGAGGCATCAGCTCCCTAATCATAAAGGCACAACTTCCTATGGTAGCTGAAGAAGTTCAACCTGCCAAAAACAATGATGGTGAACTTCTACACCTCCATCATTGAGTCCATCCTCACCTCCATCATCATTTGGTACACTGCTGCTGCAGCCGAGGACAAGGGCAGACTGCAGCGTATTATTCATTCTGCTGAGAAGGTGATTGACTGCAGTCTCCTGTCTTTTCAAAACCTGTACTCCTACACAAAAGATTGTGGCACTTGAGTCACTATCCTGACAGGACCAAAACCTCATGCCACAAGAACAGTTCTTTCTGGACTGGAGCTGGCCTCATCAACAAGGTACGGGGCCCTCTCTGACACTGACTTTCACCCCCACCCCAGGCCTACACGTTACACTAACATTAGGTCTACCAACTCAATGCGTATTTCTGATTCTAAAGTTTTTTAAAATGACATAAATAAACTGCACTGCAAGAATAATTGCATTTCCTTGTGTTCTTTTTCAGAGACATCATGAGACAGACACCTGGACAGTGCACAACTTTTTGGACCACAAACCAGCCTGACACACACACCACCAATCTGTCTGTCTCCCTTTATCTCCATCTTTCTCTGCCTCTCCTTTCTTGTTCTGTACTTACATTTTTGGCAGTCACAGGAGAGTTTTAATTTGCAGCCCATTTCTCTCTTAATGGCAGCGAGTGTGTGGGTGTGTGTGTATCTCTTGTGTGCGTATGCCTGTACAGTAACTGAGAGAAGAAAAAGATGATTCAATGATGCCAGCCTACTACTCTCAGGGCCCTTCTAAAGTCCTCCATGTTTTTAATCACCAGCAACTCTAACATCTAATTGATCATTAACATTTCTCCTGCTCATCCTTATCCCTCTGGGGACACCTTGCAGTACATCTCTCTCCACATTATGATCATTTGTGTCTGTGTGTGTTTGCATACATGTGTGAATCTTTGTATGTTTCAGTTTGAATGCAGGTAGGTAGTAGATAGTGTTGTAGTCAGGAAAGCAATTATTGTAGTTGAGGGTGTTAGCAAGCTAACACCTTGTGTACTTTGTATAAAAGAGTGTACTGACCAGTGATACATTTTACATTCTACAGGAGAAAAACAGTGTCTGGTCATAAAACCATGTTGTCAGACATATGTATCGCCACTGGTCTGTGAACTACTAGCTATACTACTAATACTATAATATTATAGCTATGTACTAGGTATACTGTATATAACAAATACACTGCAGTATTAGCATGTTGTTAAGTGTGTTGTGGCTGGAAAGTGACATCACAATTTTGTGGCTCGTGTAATGCTATTAAAGAGAGAAATGTGTTGATTTTTTTAACCTTTTGGTATTAGCTGTAAATCACAGGATGTGAAAGGAGGAAGGTTTTGTGAAATCATTTTCTCAACTGAGCATTTCCCTTTGATCTGCGTGTTTATAGAATTCCAATCACCTCACACACGCCAGGCAAGAATGAACACATGGTAAATACATCAAAACCAGCACCAACTGTGTTGAGATTTGTTTTATTCGCGGTATATAGCCTGAGTTGGGAAGCTAAAAAACATCAGAGATGTGCACGTGACTGTTGTTAAACAGATATGTTTTCTGTCGCTTTGCTGTCTGTTGTGTGACTGTGTTCCTTTGTAGGGAGTCCCCTGGGTCTAGGAAGCATGGTGGCATGACAGGTCCGTTAGTAAAAACAGATCAGCAGGAGATGAGCCCACTGTGTCTAAATGTGTGCTGATGAGGGTAGGAATGGACCCACAATTTTTCCTCACCTCTCCCTTCCGCTGTCCCCCTCCTTAGCTTTCCCTTTGCTTCCTCCCTCCTCTCATTTCCTCTCCTTCCCACGTCTTTGCTCAACCACGCTTTCTGTGACTCGCTTTTCTTTCCATTGTCTCTGCCGCCGCGTCCCCCCCTTGTCTGCGCTCCCCTCTGTCTCCTTTTCTCCTCTCCCTTCCTGTGCTTTCCCCTCTCCTCTCACCCCCTCTCTCCTCATCTGCTCAGTGTGTACAGACAGGCGTGCACTTCACCGCCAGCAGTGATTTATTCTGCTTAGGCAAATGAGTGTGGCTTACAGCATGCTGCTCCCTTTCTGCTTCATCAGTACACATTGCATATAACACTGGAGCAGGTTGCAGCCTGTAGGCACACACACAACCCCTGAAATGGATCTAAGAGACACGCTGGAGGGGTTCTTCTGCAATACAATGGGCTGATGTGATTCATTCCTGTGTTTTGGATGTAGTGGAATGTGTAATTGAGCATGTATATTACACAGCTTGTGCCTCTCATGTAATCATTGTTTTACCGCGGTGCTCACAGCTGGGGCCATGGTCAGAAAAATTGTCCATTGAGGTCACTCACTCACTGACTATGCAATGATTGGACAATAAGGCTGGGAAATTAAAATCAGTATATTGTATTATATTAATTGGAATACTTTCCAGATACTGGTACAATTATATCAAGACATGACAAATGCATATACAATTAAACTATATAGATTATAGATTGAACCATTATAATAACTTAATTATCACACCTTTAAAAAACAAAGTCATGAAGTGCTTTACAATTCAAACGTGTAGTAAAAGCAATGAGCTCCAGAACTTGGTTGCACTGATAATTTTTCAAACTAATGCATGATAATATCACAATAATATTTCACAGAAACTATATTATAACTATATTATAATATTGCTGTATCACATGCGTGACAGTCAATGCAGTTTCTTACTTCAGTGTTTTTGTTTTCACTCTTCTGAAAAGGTGAAAGAAGGAAGGTATGGTCCAGTGCTCTGTATAAATCAATCACATTTAGTGTGAATGTGACTGACACATGGTGCTAAAATAAACTGGAGACCTATGTACACTTCAGTTTACTATTTTACAGTTTCAACAGAGACACAGTGCACAGAAATGTCTCACTTCCAGCTGCCATGTTTGTTTGGCTGTAGAAAATGTGTTGCTACTTGAGCAACGGGTATAAATTGTTACTTTCAAAACGGCTGTGACTGGGTTTTATTTATCCTTACTTAGAGCTGTGAATCAAATGTAAGTATTTATATACAAATTTAACAACAGTGATGAATTAAGAGGCACAAACTGGGCCTAACTCTATTCAAATATTCACATGACCGCACAACACATGCAAAAGACAGACATTTAACAAGCCATCGTTGTTCATAATATGTGTAAAATAATCGGTGTCCTCAGGAATCTTTATTTAGCTGAATCAGGGACAAACAGTGTATTGATGTAAACGCAGAGAATGCATGCGTGTGCTTTGTGTCTGGCTGATCATGTGTATCTGTGTGAAAGAGAGAGGAGGCGCTGCCCCATGGATACCTGTGACCTGGTCGACGAGGATGCGGGAGGTGATGATGCGTCCGTACTGGGAGAAGAGCTGCTCAAGCTCCTTCTGGGTCATAGTCTTGGGCAGGCCGCTCACATACAGATTGGCGTCACGGATGGAGGCTGAGCTGGGTCGCGCATATGACACCTGTGGGAACAGACACAGAGTCTTACAGCAGGGCTTGGATAAATAAATTGGGGCTCCAGTACTTTATTACTCATTAATGTCCTAGGGGGGTTTAAATCTAAACAAGATTAAAGTGTGAGAGGGAAAATGATTGTATGTGTGTATGTCTGTGTATGTTTTGAATGGGTAGGGGTGTGGGTCATTGGATCCACAGGGAGAAAATGTGACTCTATTTTCTTGGTACACCTTACCGTAGGGATTATCGTTGTCAGGAAAAGATTTAGCTGCTTAGAACACTGGAGAGATAACACTTGAGTCGTTTGCTCAGGGAGGCAGAGAAAACTTTGTTCCCTTGAGTAGAAACCACAGGTGTTTCACTTTGAAAGGACAGCTCAGGTAGCCAGGGGAACAGGATTAATAGTATTAGGACTTTTACAAAAAAAGTCTTCTCTTCATTCACACTATTGATTTCAAGCACTGCTCCGAGTTAAATGTGAATGAATAAAGGTAAAAGTTAATATGTTGTGTTGCAGTCGCCTTTTTAATTAATACCTTAGCAATGAGCAAGTTACCAAATGCCTTTAAGATTTTCACCAAATGCCATTTAGCCTTGCGAAACCTGAAGAGTGGATTTCACAGTTTTAATAAAGAGCTATTGAGCATGTGTAAAACCATTAACTTACTTTTTCTCCAGAGCATCTGCATGAGATTAGCTTTACAACTATTCTGTTTGGTACTGCATTTCTTCTGATTTATCTTACATACAGTGTGCTGTAAACGCACAACACACAAACACATAAATTCATTACACGCTTGTCCTTGCAACACACTCCTGATCGGAAATCTCACAGTAGAAATAATTACAAAAAAAAACTTCCATATGTTAATATTGACCCACACATTTTCACCCAGCACGTCTTTTACCATGCACACACACACACACACACACACACACACACACACACACACACATGCACACACACAGCTTTCAATGCTATTTTCGAGTCATTCACATTTTCCTACCTGGAATATACTGTGTATGAATGTCACCTCTAATGGTGCAAATGGCGAGAATAACTGAATAACTGGTTATACTGTACTGTGCAGCTCCGAGCAGTAGCTCTCTACCAGTGAACTTTCACTTGTCAAACGTTGTCCCCAACATCCTCGTGTGTAGACCTGACTTTGCTTGCGTAAATCCCATTACTACTGCTGCTGACGGGAGCAGCTTTCCCTTGCAGTACTTTCATTACCTCTGACATGTGGAGACATAAGCCATCAAATAAGGTTAAAGTCAGGCAAATATGGTGGATATGCAGTCATATCCTTGAGCAACAGCATGGAAATCCTGCTGAACTCTAACTGTGGGAGAATGGGATTGGGAACAGCTGGCATTCCCCATGTTTCACTTTTCTTTCACACATCTTCCTCTCTGGCCTCTCTGCACAGCTCCTCTGTCTTCCTTTTCCTCTCTGCATCTTTCTTCTTTTCGCTGCCTGGGTCTTTTCCTTCTGCTTCCTTCCTGCATGCTGCCTCACTAAACCTTTTTCTCTCTTCCAGATTTTTCCTCTTTTTGCTTCTCTTTTCTTTTCTACGTAGCTCTCCCTCATTTTCTCTCCTTGTCAGCCAACTCCAGATGTCTAATCCATCAACACCTCCTCAAGCTGTGAGCGGTATTGTGTACAAGTGTGGTGCACGTTTGAACTAGTGTGTTTGTGTGTGTCTGTGTGTGAGTGCATGCACAGGAAAAGGAGTGTGAGATTATGTGCATGCATGTCACTGTGGCATGCTGCTTCCCCTCACGCCTCAGTAAGAAAGCAACATCACTGACAAAATCTGAGGTGTCATGGTGGAGGAAACTGCAGCAGCGAAACCAACTCAAACTCACTACAGAGAGACACATTGCCTGAGAGCATGCGAATCTCTGGGCCAAGAGTTTCCTCACGTGTAGTGGCAGAGAGTGGGAAGGGTGTGACATGAAAGAGTGCCAAACTTAATTTTAGAATTACTGTGCTGCCTTTTAATTTACCTTGTTACCTTTAGGGTATTTCAGTCTGTTGTGGAGAGAGAAAGCAAGGAAAGAGGGTAGTGGGAGGGAGGAAATGAAGTGTGAAAGAGCGATAGTGTCAGACAGAGATGCAGAGTTGTCTTCTGTCATAATGAAGACCGCCTTTATCTCAGGAACAACTTCAGGCAACCTCTTGTATGATGAGAGCAAACATCTGTGAACTCAAACTGCTACACTTAAAAAAGACCTCAAGAATTCACACTTCATAAATGACCTTCAACTTTTTCTAGTCTTTATGCTGAAAAAGTCTTTCACTTAAATCTCCATGTTGGCTGACCTGCTTCGTATTGTGGTGTGTAAGAGCAGTGCACCAGTAATGCACACCCAGTCTTTATCTTTTGGCTCATCCAAACACTTGTAATCATTACTAAACGTGAGCTCTACCTTGCTAAAAATTGTAGGCCGCAATGACCAAATCATATATGTGCCCCTATGGACAACACACACAAACACAGACACTGGCACCCTTCATAAACATGTCAAACCACAGACCGCAATGCAAACAAACCAAAATGTACACACACACACACACACACACGGCATAAGAGCTGGGATGATATGCTCAACCAAGGCCAGGTCAGGCAGCGAGGAATGGAGAAATTCCCAGAGGAATTCCCCATTCACAACTACAGGCTAATCCCATCCTATTAGATTAGATTAGATTAGATCAGATTAGATCAGATGACAGAAAGTGAGAATCCAGGGATTACCACAGAGCAACAGATTACTACCCAGCTTAAAAGCAACAATGTATGAGCTGACACACAGCACAGGGGCGAGAGTAGAGGAAATAAAAGAGGAGAAAACACGATCGGGGGAAGATTGAAAGGTTGTACGTTATATATGCTTGTAAGGTTTAATTTTTAGTCTTCAAAACATGTTTGGAGGAGGGAGAGCACAGTGTTGGCACTGATTTATCTGCTGTGCCTCTGTGACAACCACCAGCATGCCTGCACATTAGTCATGCCATTAAAATGCAATAACAGAGCTCTCAATTATTTTGGAAAACATGCGATGATTGACGTGTTTCTTCCCTTTCACTAAGAGATATATAAATATATATAATTTCACCTTTACATGTCGACATTTAGAAAGTAATTAGCATATCAGCCATAGTCACAAGCTTTTTAATGTGCCTCTTTGATTTTGATGGTCTTTTTATTTCTGAGACTCATGCATGTTAATCTCATCCTGCCCTCCAGCTCGTTCACTAACAGCATGACTATCTAAAAGGGCGTTGGGGAGGAGAAGAAAGCAGCAAGAAAGTTTAGGATGACCTCCAGTAATGCTGCAGTAATACTTTCCAAATATTTGGTCGTTTATGTCGTGTGTATTTGGACTGAACTATTCTGGTGTGTTGTAATTAGACTTGTTTAGCCGGACAATGTGTCAGTTACCTTGATCGTTTTGGTCTGAAGTCTGAGTCCATTTAACGTGTTGATGGCTTTCTCTGCGTCCTTTGGATCGATGTAGTTGACAAAGCCATAGCCCAGACTCTGTCCTGAAATGCCAGAAAGAGAGAAAGAAAAGCTTTTAAAATGTTATCGCGGTTCAATAATTCTGTTTCTTCAATTTGCTCGCTGACAACAAGGAAACATCTTAATTTATACTGTCATTTATGCGTAAGATTTGAGGGGTGACGGAGAGACCCCTCATTGTTAGAAGAGGAGGATAAACACTTTGCAGGTTTAAAGTAATATGGTGGTATATTTAATACTTACTAATAAATTTACTCTCTCTTCTATACATGGAATCTTGTATCATGTTTTTGAAATTGTTGATAGTCTAAGAGGAAAAAAAGGTTACATTTACACTCCTCTGATTTGTTGACCAGAGTTTGACCCCTGAACCTTTGTTCCTCCTAAAACTGAAAATGACACAGAGCCCTTGCTCCCATCCATAGACACCCTTTTTGGACATCATACATCTTTTCCTTGCAAAAACAACATCTATTCACTTCCTGTCACGACTGACAAGATCACAGTGACTTTTGCCCGGAGCGCCAAGAATCTTGGTGTGACTTTTGTCAACCATGTGTCATGTAATGCCTGCTTGGTTGCCACAACCCTGCAGATTTGTACTCTACAACATATGATGACAGGGACAGCCTCTTTCCAGGTCTTTGTACCGTTTAAGGGACTATTTTCACTTAATTAAAGCTTAAAAAGATCAGCAAATGACCATTGATCAAATAAGAGTAGAAAAAGGTACCATTTAACAGGTAAAAAGAAAACATACACTACCTGTCATGTCATAGTAATGATCATACTGAACAGGAAATGTGTCTACACTCTTGCACCTCACATTATTAATTGCTTGTTTTATTAGCAATCTCTGAGCTTGAGGGAATTTATTCTACCGATGCATTCATTCATTCAAGTTGCTCAAGTTCAAGGATTCAACGACAGAATGTCTAGAATATGTCATAAATTAAACTTAAATTCTCCCTGAATGCCCCAGCAAATAAAATATCACAATAAGTACAAACAACATATTTGTTACTGTCTTTGCAGCTGTGCAAAGAGGGAGAGAGAAAAAAAATACCACCCCCATTTCCCTCTAAGCTCAAAGTGTCTTAGATAGCAGACTCCCTTTGAGTGTGAAGCAGGCCTGACATCTCCCAGTGTTTCCCCGACAGATCAAGCCTTTCAACAGGCGTAGGACTTTAAGAGGAAGCCTCCAGCCATCAGGGCCTTCAGTTGGCTAGTTTTCAACAAACAGCCCCTATCCACTAACACCACACACACAAGCACAAAGAATCCCAGTCAGTTTAAGAGGAGCGGCGTGCACATATTCACGCTAATGGGAACAGACAGCGGTTAGTCAGACACAAAGTGAATCACAAAATATGGAGCATGGCTGTTTCACAAAATAAATACATTTGGGCTATGGATATCACAGCGCAGAACAGCTCGGCAGTGAGCAGTGGAGGGGCCAGGAGGGACTTGTAGTCCTAACATCAAACAGCTGATGATTTTCTCTTCTTCTCTCTTCTCCTCTGGATTAACTGTGGATTATCAGACGCTCTCTATTGTTAATTAAAAACCTGCCATCCTAAAGAGACTACTGCTATTTATAACTAACCCTCCTCTCTTCCTGCTCCTTCTCCTCTCTGACTCTCAGCTGACATCAGGTGTTAGGTTTGTCAATTTAAATATGACTTACAAAAACAGTTTTTGCAGCTTCTCATTATTTAAACACTGTACAGACAAAAGAGACCACATATAAGTAAAAAGTAATTCATTGAATGAGTTCAAATGAGACATAAAAGTTGTTTCAGCTCGCAAATAAAGAAAGATGGCCCATGAAATGGCATTCATAATTACCCAGTTTGTGTACACTATGCAGATAAATTAGGTATTTCCCCCCAAATAAATATGTTAAATGGCAAAAAATTAAAACTATAACTGATCATAGGTGCACGCATTTAATTCACAGACACTTGAAATACCAGATGGGTGCAACAGCTGAGAGCCTGCCGCTTGTAATGCTCCTCTCCAGTGTTCACCATCTCTCCCACCCTTGCCTCCCACTTTCCCATCACCTTCCTCACCTCTATCCCTCATCTCCAACAAGAAATGTGAGGTTCGACAAGCGCAGCTACCAGAAGGTTAGCTGAAAATGAAGTATGCTGGCGAAGAGCACTCATGCAGGGCAATTGAGATGGGCTGGCTGGTGCTTAATGGTACCAAGACTCTTAGCACTCATGGAGTAGTCCATGCGGCCAAATAGGGCCAAACCCGGCAGCCATGGATGCTGTCGCTGTGTCACAGGGGGTGGCCTCAGTGTAGTGTGTGTGTTGGCGTGCATCCAAGTGTGGGCATGCACATGAGTCAGCAATGCATTAGTCTTGCAACTAATGTAATAATGTATTTGCTTTGTTTACAGGCCTGAGGAATGTGGTATTTAGCTACATTTAAATGATGTGTTTACGTAAGTTCATGTGTATGCACTTTCACTGAGGCGTATGCATGGCGAGTTTAGGCTTGTATCTACAATATCTTCCTCTCCCACTCTCTCCTTCACTCCCTCTTTGGCAAGGCTGAGGGCCTCCAGGTCTGGAAGGAAGAGGGTGGGAGCGAGGCTCTCTGGCTCACATCAGTCCCCAGGTGAGTTGGGAGATGAGGGGGAGACAGAGGGAGACATCTGCCTGCAGCATCAGGAAAGCTCCAGGAGGGGATTCCACCACCATTTCCAGCCTGCTACAGAGTAGCAAACAGCAGGGAGCCACCGGCAATCTGCCTGACTGCCTGAAGTCTGCATGGATGGGCGGGAGACGCAACGCCAACGCACCACACAGATGTACACACATGTGCACGCACACGCAAGTAAACGTATAATCACTCAATCACAGAGGCACACAGAAACAAACAGAAGCAGTAAAGTACGTCCTGGCAGCAGGACAGTGAGGAATGGAGTGGTTAGCAGCTAACCAGTAAATGCGTGATTGATGGTGTGTGTGGAGCGGGCTATTGTGGTTCCTAAACCGTTTAGTGAATGTCAACACTGAAAAACTGAAGAACACTGTCTATTTCCTTTCTTTATCTTATGTATGCATATGCAATCACATAGGTGAGGGTACTATTATCAGCAGTTTTCCATCTGTAACCTACAAAATGCATGTGGTGGCAGCAGGCAGGCAGTGTGTGGTTGGCTTCAGCCTGTCACAACACCTGCCCTGTTCACCTCAATACTCCCCAGCAGGATCAGCCCTGCATGCTACCTGCATTTGGATCACACCATCACAGTGCCCTGCTCTGTTCCGGCTCAACACACCGGTTAAGCACAGTTTAGACGCAGTTTAAAATGGCTCAGCATCATTTAACCTAGCATGATGTCTTATTGGAATTCAAGGATAAAGCCAGCTCAGGCTGCTTCGCATTACTCGACCACCAGACAAGATGTTTGACCATGAAATAGAGATGAAAGAAAATGTGATATTGTTAAAACAATTTGTAAATTCTATCCACACGCACTTAATTTACTTCTTCAAATTAAAAAAGTAATTTTCAATGTCATGTCATCTATCAAAGTTGCTTAATGTATGTGCGGTTCTTACCTTTGTGTCACAGGAATCAATCCTTTGAAAAGAGTTTGAAAACCACAAATAGATTTTATAGACAGAGATTTCGCCCCTGTTTTTTTGTAATCACAGAAAAATAACTTGAGAAAGTACTGCATCTGAGGCAACATGGAGAAGCTATTAAAATGCATGACAAATGGCCTCTAATGGGATTGTAACTAACAGAAAAATCAGCCTTGTGCTGATCAATTACCTTAATGGATACATTAACTTATATATTTTAATTGTCAATTAAAACCAAGAACCCAAATGATGCATTGCTCTTCATAATGGCCTTTTAATGAGGTTAGATATTCATTTGCCTTTGATTCGTCAGCTGCTTACAGTGCCAGTTGTGCATATTCTACAACGACTCGAAAATGCTTGGCAGCAATGAAAAGGGGCTTCTTAATAAAAATTATGTAAATTTAATGATAGCAGAGCTCTTGTAATAAAGAAGATCCCCAATGGGATCGATGTGAAGTACATAAATCTAACAATCTGTGCATTTGTGCATCTGCCAACAGATGTCATTACATATTGTATACTGTAGGTTTAGGTAACACTATAGTACTGCATAGCTTTGTCATATAGTGTCACATCCGCTTTCAACAAACTAACCACATTGGGTGTGGGAGTGAGGAGGTGGGGGCTAATTTGGAGTCACCCTACTCTTTTGGCAGGCCATTTATACAATCTGACATACATTGTATAGGGAGGTGGGCCTGTTTTTCAGTGGTAAAATCACTGCTATTTCTAGTGAGAAGCTGTTTGGTGTGTTAGCGAGGTGTTATGACTAAGCCATTATTTGCTTCCTGAGGAGCAGCAGGTTGCCCAATGTGTGAGATGAGAAAATGAGTGTACTTCGAACGGGTATCCTGCCTGCTGGCCCCAATTTGTAATTTCACCTTTCCTTTCCCAATTCAGTACACACACACACACACACACACACACACACACACACACACACACACACACACACACACACACACACACACATTCACACACGCTGGATAAGGAAAATTCACACAACATACCTATGCAAAAATTACCTACAGGTGCAAAAATAAGCGCAAACAAAAGCAAAATACATGTATGCATGCCTACACTGAATTTACAGGCATATAATTGAGTTAAACATATTCATGTACGGTGAGGCACATAGCAAAGCAAGCAATCATATGCTGCAAGGTAGACATGGTAAGAGACTCTAGTTGCATATTGCCTGTGATTATTTTGTGCCTTTTTGTTGTATTATGTGACTAAGAGCCCTGTACTGCAGACATAAAAGCATCTTCATCTCCTGCTATCATCAGGCAAGGCTCACAGAACGCACTATAGACTCTTTGATCTAGAGTGGTAGCTACCAAATGAAACACACAGCAGCGAGAACCCTCCCTGTACCTCCCTGCAATTTATGGCTCCTAATTCTATTCTTGGAGCAGTGTTAAGTTCAAAGTCTCAAAAAGTTAATTTGAACTGCTGACACTGTGTTGTCACAACACATTTTATAATGTTTTACTTGGAGTCGAGGCATTCTGTAGTGGTGATACTGCCAACTAATTTTAAATTATTCACTCGTTTGTCTCCATTTCCCCTGTGTCTATGTTTTATACATTTTTATCAAATAAGAACTTTGTTTAGTTTTCAAATGGAAAAAGCTTTGAAAGAATTTAAAGCGATCTATAAAAAAAAACATTATCTTTGTGAAGGGACCTTTGCAAAGTTTATGTATAAAATATTTCTAGTTGTTCCCACACCCTGTCAACAGTGATGTCTGCAACTGTCAATCAGAAGTCATGTGTGGACAAAATCATCTAAAGGGGTGAGGGGGAGTTGCAGCTAGCAGGGATCATCAGTGCTGCGAGGCAGTGATACTAACACACCTTGAGAGGTCCAGCTCCTTCTCCCCAGAAACAGGCAAATCCGTTCGGTCAGTCTTGAATTTAGCGACATTTTAAGTTGAGGCAGAGGGGAGAAAAAAACATTTCACATTGTCAAAATAAATGTGTCACAGTCACTGCTTCCATCCTCTCCCATCTGACGTTTTGCCCCTTGCCCCAGCAGCAACTTGAGGTAGTGCTATTTTTGATAGGCCAGCGCTCCCCCAACATTCAAAAAGGTGCCCTGTCACCAACTTCATGTCAAAATACACTTCACTTACCTTATACAGGGTCAACTCCATAGTGTAGAAGGAGTTGAGTGAGTTTGCAAAAAGATAACAGAAGAAAAGCCTACAGTGCAAATACTAGCAGTACAGTTGGACCATATCATGTGGCATGTACTCAGCCTGTTTAAATAACTAAATTCATAAAGAGCCACATCCCCCGCACACATGCATCTACTGTAGATCCCTCTCCCACTCACTCATTCAACACATCTTTCCCTCCTGGGTTGCCAAGGTAGCAGCCACTGTTGCAGTCAGGAGGCTCCCACTCTCAGCTCCCAAGGCCCTGCTTCCACCAACACACATGCATAGACACACTTGCCCACGTAGAGGCTCAGGGACAAACACACACACTCACGTAAACCACCCCCTCGTGGTGGCTCCCTGAGCCTTGGGGCCAGTGGACTGCAGCCTGCAGTGTGTGGGCTGGTTGGCTGTGCAGCTGAGAAATAGAAGGCAAGCTGACAGACAGAGAAGCCCCTTTAAGTCTTGGATAACCCTGTTACGTCAGGATTGCGGAGCTGACTCTGCTGCACCTGCTTGGACTCAGCATAGAGAGACTGGGCCCACAAGCCCTCAGCCGTCCACCCTCAGCCTTGCAGCACACATGCTGAGGACAAAGGAAACGTCTGGCTCCGTCCTGTCTAGGTACAGTGCACTCAAGAGTAGCGGTTTGGAGGGTGAGGAACCAACCCTGAGGCACAGTCGGCCTCTGGATCTGAGGCTGACACAGGGGACAATCACAAGCTCTGTGTTCCATGTAAAGCGTACTCAGTGGAATGAGAGGGGACAGGGGCAGTCTGAAGTCAGGGTCACAGGAGAGGTTCAGCCAAGTTCAGCCAAGCAAGCTCTCAGGACATCCAATTCTGGATCCTAAGCAGAGGGAAGAGGAGATTGAGGGGTGTGCTAACAGGGGAGAGACAGGACATTCTCTGGGCCTGGGACTCTGAAACTTTAATGTGTGTCTGTCTGCTTGTGTCTGCACTTCTGAGCCTGGCAGCTCTCTTAATACCTGGCTTTGGAGATGTCAAATCCTTTTTTCATCTCTTTCCCTGTCAGATTTGTTCACGCTATCTTCAGCCTTCAGCCCATTTCAGGTTCAGATAAATACAGCCTGGATTGCAGATATGAATGCTGCGCTAGATCTCCCTCCGCATGATTTCAGTAAGGATTTAAAAAGTATGTATGGCTTGTCACCAGGCAGAACGAACAACATTGCATTTGTGTTGTTTAGGTGTTTTGGAAGGTGTAAATGGGTCTCATCATACAATCAAACAGAGAGATAATAGCGAGTTTTGTTCCCATCACTCTAGTAATGATGTGAAAAACAGCTCGGCTTGCGATCTGAAGTACAAAGAGAATCAGCTTTGCTCCTGAGCGTGTTGTCAATGTATATTTCAGTAGCAACAAAGAGCTGTGGGTAAACTGAGGTATATATGGTGAATATTTGATCTGCTCCCTGTTAGACTGACAGACCTTGTGCAGGAGCTAAGCTCCACCCGTCTGTCCTTGCAGATCAGAGTTAGATGCATATTTTATGTCTGCAATATTTGTGGGTGCACTTAATGTTCCATAACAGAAATGGAACGACAATGAAACTAATGGAAGTGCACTGCTTGAACCACAGGCTGGTGTGTGAAAAGCAAGCCAAATCCAGCAAACCTGGGATGATTTTTGTACCGGTGGTATATGATTAAGGTGTACCTGTCCTTATGTAAGAATTGGATTTGAAGCAAGCTTTCGCATGGCACTGATGCTGCTGTCTGTCACAGGTGCTCTGGCTTGAACTACTTCACAGCTGACATCACAGTCCATCTATTTTTCATAGCCAACATCTGCTTGCCTTGCTACATTGTCACTATGATTTGCATCAACTCCCCAGATTGCATGTATAAAACCAACACATGGAAGGTGACTAGAGTACTGTGCACAAAAGGCTTCAGTCAGTGTGCTTTGGGATGATGTCTTTACAGGGTTTGATGTAGAGATCAGAATTATTTCATCTGAACAAACAGGAAAAAAAAATGTTGCTCCCATTATTAAAATCTGGGTAAAGTTTGCTGTTGAAAACTGGCAATCAGCAAATGCTGTGACCGCCTGAGGACAAAGGTAATGCAGGCAGCCAGAACAGGGCAGCAGCTGGTAAACATGGTGAACTATTTAATTAACAAGCAAGTAAAATACCATATATCTCTACAGAGTACTGAGCTTTTAGCTACTATACCTGTACTGTGTTATTGGGCAACAAGACGGTTGACCATAGAAATATTAAATCCCCTCAACCTCTCCGCTCCAATGCAATCAATTCTTGTTCCAGCATGAAAAGCCATTTTCTTCTGCTCTGTGTCATTATGAAAACAAATGCATTCATTTTTCAAGCAGAAATGCAGCTGATGCAGAAAAATTATCCCGGAAAACGACTTACTGACAAGGATCAGTCAATTCCATTTCTCTGTGTGTGTCTGTGCCTGTGTGCGTGTGCATGTGTGGATGCTATGAGTGCTGAGTCAGTGTGTTGTAAGGTCCACATTCATTTTTCCTGGCTCTCCATAAGAATATGTCTCAGTAAGGAGCGGTTGTTTTCATTCTCAAGATTGTGAGCCTTCAGACCAGCGATTTTCAGCTTAAATAGATGTTTTGCTGCCTTTTAAAAGAAGAAAGAATGATTGCTGTAAGTTGAAACATGTACAGTGCACAGTGTCTCCAAGCAATGATGCCCTTGTCATAAGCATTTGTATATGTAGCGTTCGCGCTCCTCTGTAGAGGACGAATATAAAAGCTACTACAGTACACACACTTAATTCAAACAACAAACTGCTTAAGATATCTTCTCTTTAAGAGTACACAGGCAGATGGGAAATTCACAGGTGGAAGCCTGAGGCTTATGTGCAAGCATGTGTGGGCTGCAGCTAGGTGCGTATGAGCTAGCCTTAAATAAAAGATTAACCTGCATGTCCCTGCCGTGTTATGAGAGCACCAGGCAGAGGTAATTGCGCAAGCAGGCAGGCAGGAATGTAGGCAAGCAGGCAGGCATGTGGGGAGCAAGAAAGACACCCAGAGGTGGCTTTTCTACCAGCTGAAGTCAGTCAGGGTGACAGACGGAGCTAGAGTGTCTACGCCTGCCCGCACCCGCCCGAGCTTCATGCCACTCTGGCATCATCTGAGCTGACAATAGCAAGTCCAAAGGAAGCTGAGAGGACGCTGAGGACCTGTCTATCTCGCCTACCTTTGAGATGCTCATGTGCTCACATCTTGTCAGCACAAGGTGGTCAAACCGCAAACAGTGATGGGAAACATACATCTTGAGATGCAAGCGAGCAAATACTGCCCTATGGTTGTGAAAGTGAGTGCATTTGTCTGTATTATAGTAATATAATAATAGTAGTAAAGCTGACACAACACTGGTTTATACGCGTGTACACCTAAAGACTGCTTGAACCAGTAAATTCATTGGCGTAGCATTTCAATCTTGTAATGATAAAATATTGAAACTATTATCTGAGTAGATGTTTTAAAATTTTGAGTCAGTGAATTTATTTAAATTTCTAAACTTTGTTCTATACTCCTCATACTCTTCACACTGCATAATAGAATACGAAGACCTTAACATCGCCATCAATATGAATATATATGTAGCTACAGCAGTGACTAACTATCCTCAAGAATACTTCCACACTGAAAATTCAGCATAATAAAAAATATCCATCCCCAACCCTCACTTACTATTTTTCTTACATTGATATACAGATGTATGATGATAGATGATATAAAAGACGACAAAGGGTACAGATGTACATATCAACCTCAAAAAATTGTTTTCTTTTTACAATCTTTAACTTTGCCGCCCCCCCCCCTCTCACAAACCTGGCTTAGTCTGTTAATGATTTGGATGACTGTTAGAGAGAATAAAGCCTCTTGGCATTCCCTGCTAGAAGAGGGGATCTGTGCTTTGTTAGCCTAAAAGTTTGCACGAGGAAATTGCACCCATGGGAGAGCAAAAACAGGCATACACCACAGGGGGAAATGGAGGAAGGGCAGGATTTATTTATAGCTGTATGTGTTGATGCTAAGTCATCAGAGAGACCTTGTAGTGCAGAGCAGAGAAGTATCTGAAATTGTTTAGAAGTGAGCGAACAAACATTTCTACCTCTCTCACATTCCCCATTTAGGGCCTGAACAGGTTTACAGCAATTCTGTTTTTTTTTTTTTTTAAAACTCTCTCCAAATATCTGCTGTTAGCTTGGTTCCTCACTGCTGCTCGGTAAATCACACTTGAGGGGAAAATCGGGTGGAGAGAGAACATGGTGATGGTGATGATGATAGCATATGGTATCCCAGTGTTATTTTTGTTCACACCATCCTCCATTATCCTGGTGTATCTGACTCTCAGGCTCCATTTTGCGGCCCATTACAGAGGAAGAGGAAGATGGTCCTAAAGAGGAATCGTAGAGCTGCAGAATATGCTTCAAAGAACGAGAGAAGAGGAGGAGGCAGGAATGGCTGGGCAAGTGGCCGTCTCTGGTTTACAGTTAAAACCCTCGTCCCTATTGGCCTTTCAGTTAATCTATTACAGGAAATCTAATTCTGTGATTATATTCGCATAAATATCTGTGTACGTGTATGTTTACTCTCCTTACTCTCCTGCCTGCTATCTGAGAATGGCTTGGTGATCTAGACAGCCTGCCTGCCTGGTGCTCTTTAATGAGATTATCAGGAGAAGAGTGTCAGTAAGTAGGATCTAAAATGAAAGCCATTATGGAACATTATCACAGAGCTGCACCACCCCAACCCCTCCGATCCATCTGCTGTATGGCCACCCACACAGCCACTACGCCCAGATTACATCCATGATTAGCACCGCGAAGTGCTGCTTAATTTAAACACCTCTGGAGAACATGTGGCACTTTGCTGCATTGCTGAGTCACAGCGCTTGAACACACACAGAGGGCAGAGATGGATTTCTTTTAGTGGAAGACAATGCTCTCAAACTCCTGAATTGTCTGGAAGGTTGCTGTGGACTGTGGGCTAGGGTACACATGTGCAAACTATTCATTTAATCACATTAGATGCTTTACACGTGTATCCACATTCAGCGCACAGCGTACGGCCAGACTGTTGTATCTACACCTACCTTTTGATCTTTCAGCAGTATGCAAACAGTCATGTAAGCTGTCCGCTTCATCACATCTATCTCTCTGAGCAACCTTTTTATTATTCTTATCATTTTATTGTTAGTTGACTATAAATTCAAATATGAAATATGATTTACAGTTACCAAAACTCTTAAAAAACATGTAGTTTGTTGAGAATTTACAACTAATTCTGAATTATTATACTTTACAGGAAGGATATTGTTGCGAACAGGACGTTCAGTCTTGGTTCAGACCAGTTTAAACCACCAGAATAGAAAGCATCTAAATCTCTTCCCGCTGTAGAGGAGCTCAGTATAGTAACTCACCTTGTTCTTTTCCCTTTTCTCTTTCCCTTGGAGGAATTGCCTTTGGGGACCACCAAATCATCACGCAGTATACTACATTATACCCTAATTTATCCCTGCTTCTACTTTGCAGCTGCTTCGTATTATATTGTCATTGAAAACCTTTTGACTTCACTTTAGGTCACTTTCAGTGAAATACGTGCTCCTGTATGAGCTGGAAAATCCGACAAAATTTTCAGATTTGATATTTTTTTACAAAAACCTATTGGATACACCTCAAATGATATGGAAGCTAAGCAGCTAAGCTATGTTCTTTAAATGATATTTTGTGAAACATAAGCAGTGATATCCCAGTACAACATAAGCAGGCTCCATTTTGTACCTGTGATCTTGTCGCGAACCAGCTTGCAGGACTCTATCTCGCCGATGCTACCAAACAGGCTACGGAACTCCTCCTGGGTCATGTTCTGGGGCAGGTAGTTGACAATGAGGTTGGTCTTGCTGTCGTCATTTGTTGGGCCAGTCTGCATGGGCGAGGGGCAGCCGCGGCTGTTGGTGGTCGGCCCGTTGGCTGTGGTGCCTCCTCCGCTTGGGCCATTTGTCACTGGAGCCTCCATGTTACTGATGATCTGGAGCAGGGCAAAGAGGAGGAGGAAAGAAGGAGAGGCGAAAAGAGGAACCATAGAGAGAGAGAGAGAGGGCAGGGAGGAAAAGGAGAAAGATGGCATTCATTAGCAATGGCTTCTGTACCGTATTTAGTAATATGGAACACTGAATATGTAACACGACATAGCAGAGTCTGACAAAGTGGTTATTTTCAAATCTAATTTTCTAAAAAGCCTGACTTTTGTTGCATTAAGTCAAATCAACAGTCTGGGTGAAAGGGGCTTTTAAAGGCCTATTTCCAGATACTGAAAACAAGTTTTAAACATACAGTATATCACTGTTTTAGAGCTATCGTGCAATTAATTCTTGCAGTGATTCAAATGTTACACTGGTACTACTATAACGATGAAATTTCACAAGGTTTCTCTCAGTTTCAAATAAGGAAGTTTTACCAGATTTGGATTGGTTATTGCAGGCAATCTTTCAAATTGGTGAGTGGGATAGCTTTATATTAATTTTGTGTTTACAGGACTTTGCATCAATGTGATGAAATACGTAGATTTTTAGGGATGACAGTAGTCAGTAACAGTAGGTTTATATTTTTGGTGGAAACTGGTGAAAAACAAATTGCCTCTCGATGTCACGACGTCTGTTTAGCATGCATCTTCAACATTTAATCAAAACATTACTAAATCATAAGCTAAACATACAGTGAACACACTGTACACATTGCACATCTCTTAACATTGAGAACTACAGCACACAGTAGACACAGAAAGGATAAACAGCTAATAAAGACAGTAAGGGGTGTCTCTGAATGATTCTCTGATAGCTGCTGAGGTTTGTGGGAGGGGGCAGTAACAGGAGTAGCCCTCAACTTGCTATCTGACTGCTGATGCTGCTGCTGTGACAGTAAGAAATTTGCGTTTTCATATCTGGTTTTGCAGAGAATGTCACGATCAAAGTGTTCAAAAAGGAACTGTGAGCTTGGCATAAGTGAGAGGAAAAAACAGCAAAAAAGGTGAGAAGGAGTGAGAGTCAAAAGTCGGAGGAGGAGGGAGGCAGGTTGCACTTTGCTTTTCTACCAGAGCACTCTGATACATATTTAATACAAATGCTTACTCCGAGCGTGATACGAGAACATGATTCTCCAACGAAGGCAATGTGTGAAGTGAAATTATTCATGAATTTGCATAAAAACATTTGTTTGATCAAATTAATGGCTTTTGTTGCTTATATGTGTGAGTATGTGTTAGAGGGGGATGTCAGTGTTTTGCAAATGGAGAGACAGGAGACAACCAAATCTAATTGCTAAAATGGTAGGAAGATAAAACAGAAAAAAAGAAAATAAATAGACTGTTACAAAGGTATAGAGAGCATCATCTTGTCTTGACTGATGCTTGACCAGACCAGGAGACATTAAACTGACTGCTCACAGAATGTTTCTTTAGGTTGTTTTTTATCTCTTGAATGTCCTGCCGTGTCCATGCGTACTGCTGATAGATCTTGTGGTTTCTGTATCAAACTGTATGGGTGTAAACAATATCAAATCCTTATAAAAAAGGCCTTGTCATGCCCATTTGAGCACAAACTCACGAGTTTCCATCATACTGCTGCACAAGCACTGCAATAACCTAACATGCTGAAACCCAAATTAAGGTGCAAATATTCTTTAATCTGATTCAATCAAATTTTTAAAGTCATCACTCAGATCTCTCCCTTTCCTCTGTTCAACCGTTCAGCTCTCGGTCTATTTTTAACTATTCTTAAGTACGCGCAGACAGGCTGCACTTGGAAGCAGGGCTTTAGCAAGGGAGGAACGGCACACAAGTCTTATTTCACTCTATTTCTGGATTATCAAAAAGACAGGACCTGTGTTCTAATAATACAGCTAAAAGCAGAATTAAAAAAAATCCCAGTATGTCCAGAAATAGTTCTCAAAACCATTTTAGACATTTACAATGCGTGTATTTCTTGACTTTAATGAGTTTGTCTCTCTATCTCTGTGTAGTGGTAAGCAGAGATGTTGATAAATGACAGGCAAACAAATGATACTGATAACAGTATCATAAAATAATGTTATGTATTTAGAAGTATTATTTTTTTCTGTTGAAGACTGTCGAGAAGACAGTTTGCTGGTTCACCATCAAAAGGATGACTAAAAAAAAGTCAAACCATGTTCAGTTAATTTTAATGAGATGCTCAGAACAGCTAGAAAAGCCTGTGGTCTTTATCCAAGTACTTAAAACTATACCAACAAAGTAGGAAAATATCTATCTTTTCTCTGGCTTTAGGAAAACCTTTCACAAAAGGCTGTATTTCATAATATTTAGCATTCTTCTTTTTTACTTTAAGTGTTTGGGAGCAAAATGTCAGTCTTGAATCTGTTTCCATCCTCTCATACTACAAACACACACACACACACTTCTCATGCATTCTCACTCTGCAGTGAGTGGAAAAGCACAAACTCAAACACACACTCGTACACACACATACAGAGAGAGAGAGAGAGAGAGAGAGAGAGAGAGAGAGAGAGAGAGAGAGAGAGAGAATGGCCCAAGCTCACAACGGAAAACAAACAGACAGGGAGATGTCTAAAAGCTCTCAAGATGAGAGCTGAATGCAAATTGTTCTTTTGACAGTATCCTTTCCTGCTCACTCACCACTCTACCACAACAGAGATACAGAGACAGACTGAGAAAGACAGAGGGGAAGAGAGAGAGAGGGGTTGGGGAGCGGAGAAGGAGGAGAGAATAGTATCGAGCCATAACAGAGTTGATTGGAGAGGGCCTTATTAAATCTGTTTACATTCCCTGCTGGGCTCCATTCTGTCAGAGAGACTTTAAACTCCATGGGACGCTTTCTGAGGAGTTTTTACACCAAAATGGCTGCCTCTAATTAACAGGGACCTGCTGAGTCCCAGTGGCCAATTATATTCCTCTCCTAGTCCCTGCCCACCAGCATTTGAGCTGCTCAGCAGTCCACTTCATGTTGGTTGTGACCACTCTGGCTGCCCCTGCTCTCCCACTGTGGAGCCTAGTTCTGCGGACAGAACCTGCTGCATGTCCTGTTGACTTGGTGCAACCCACAGCCCTGTGTTGCTCTCAGCCTCAAGATGCAGCTTATTCTACACACAAGTTATAATTCTACTCATGTAGGAGGCAGAGCCAGCACTGGGCTTCTAGCTGAAAGTAACACATGTAGACAGTGTACAACTGTTGGGAACAAAAACACGTGAGAGGGTCTTGGGTAGAATTTAGAATAAATGATTGCTATTAGAATTTATCTGTTAGATAAATGAATTTGCCTTGAGTCAAACAATGCTCATGCTACAGTTGCTCTGAAGCAAAGTGCAATTAATTTCTAATGAGTAGTCGTGGGGTCAGTTCAGGAGAAAGGGGGAAAAAAATTATAATGTGTATGCAAAGAATTAGAGGTCCATCAGAGAAAGGTGCAGCTTTGCATGTGTGAACAAAAGCTTAACAGCACGATTGATCTGTAACAGATGTAGTATAAATACTTAAGCATCAATATGTACATATAAATTGAAACATTTTGACATTTGTAATATTTACTAGCTTTCTCAAATATTTACGGTAGATGAACACGTCAGCAGATGAACAATTCACTCATCTCTGCACGACTTCTTCTACCCCTTGCAACCCCACAGTCCTCCCTCTCGCCCTTCGTCTATTGCCCCATCCGTCAGTCTCTGCTCCAGTTCCAACTGTCCCAGTCAGCAGCATCACAAACCACAGCGTATTTATGTAAACACAGTACAATATCAGATCATATCACTTCATGGGTGTGTAAAATGGCTGGGCCATCCATTTGGCAGCAGTAGTCTCCTTACCATCTTTGGCTGTGTCAGCAATCCCTTCTCTGCCCAGCCCTGGAGCTGTGGGAGCTCTGCCTGACGCCACTGTGTCTCTGTCGACCCCTATGGAGCGGAGCACAGGGAGGGAGGGACGCACAGCCCACCGTCAACATCATACACTCACTTTACAAGGTTAGGGTTGTTGTGGGATTTGGGGAGTGGAGGGTTTGGAGTGATGGTGGAAAAATGGCAGCGCACTAGAAAAATACAGTTACACCTTTGACAGTCATTTTGCCAGTAAAACTAAAACAAAGACAGGTGGCTCAAGATTTTGGCTAGTATGAGGGGCTCAGAGGGTTTGTCATTAAGGGAAAAAATTGTTTGGGGTGATGATTAATATTTAGAAAACTGTATGATTCAAATTGTTGAAACATTGCTTCATGCCAAAAAGTGATTTGCTAAGATAGAAAAATTGGTTAAAAATATTATTTGTTCAGTTGTTTCATATCATTTGAGTGGACTGAACAAAACTGCATGTGTGTGTTGAAGCCGGCAGATTGGTGTGGTGACTGCAATGACCTTGGCAGAGTTTATAATGAGGGTTTCCCTCTTGCTCTCTGTGGGTAAACAAGCCTGTGGTTGAAGAGACAGAAATGCCACAAATGAGCACGAAGTCTGTTCACCAGCTCTCCAGAGCAGGGGGCTTAAATGCCTGCAGCTATCTATGGATGCTACAAGCAGCCAATTTAGTAGGAGAGGAGGAAGAGAGGAGGGATGACCTCTGCCTTCATTTACTCCTTCAGAGAGATGAAGACAGGGAGTGAGGGATCAGATGGGAAGAGGGAGAAAAGGCGAGAGCTGAATAATGGGGAAGACACTTCCAATACTTCAAAGAAAGGGAGAGACAGAGGTGGGGGAGGAGAGAGAGAGTCTGTACATGTTCTGTTGTCAATGTGTCTTGTAAACTTAGGCAGGAATGCATAATAGAGGTCTAAATGAGAGTGAACTGTCAGCTTGAAAGGCAAAAAGAAGATACAGAGGAGCGAGGGAGGCGAGAGAGGTTAGGGTAGAAAAGAGGACAAGGAGTACTGTTTCTACTAGTTGACAGGTAATGGAGAATATTGAGATATTTTGGGGATGACCCTAAAGAAATATCAAGTTGAGCCACCTTTGTTTTAGTCTGGTGAGGGACAAAGCGTTACTGTAGAATAACTGTTGTGTAAAATAGAGAAACACTTTTTAATTTGTAAATCTGACAGGGAGAAATTGGTTAGAAGCTGTTTAAATTTCAAATCTACTAAATGTAAACATTTTCAAGCTAGCAGCGTTGTTACATCTACGTCATGCAGGTGTTATAAAGCCAGTGAGGTGGATCTTTAACTACATGAAAGACTGGAGTGGATAGCTACACCCCTGGGACTAAGGTGCCCACACTAGCTACAGTTTGCCGCATACAGTACAGCTGACCAACATTTATCTCATCAAGATGGCAGAGGACAACATGCTGTATAGCTTGGTGTTTAATATAAAGCTGAAAAGCTAACCTGAAAAAAGAAAATGTTAGGCAGAGGTGAAACATCAAAAGCATTTTTCACCCATTCCGTAAAGCAGTCATTTTAACATACTCTGTTAGTGCGGCAGGGTATGGTGTGTCGCAGCAAGCAGACTGTGTTATCGTAGCATGTAGAAATGTGGTGATCAAAATGTAAGAAGCAGCAAGCAGATGCATATGAGTCTCCATTTCAACAGCCAACGTATAGTGCAAGAGAGCATAATGTCGGCAAAAAAAAGGAATATTACATTTCTCAGAAGTGCCGTTTAAGTCCCTGCATCCCATTTTCAAAACACTGCTCAGTACTCAATATTCAATGCTCAACCATTCCATAAAGCAAACACAGGCATAACACACACACACGCACACACACACACACACACACACACACACACACACACACACACACACACACACACACACACACACACAAACACCTCACCCACCCACACGCGCGCGCACACAATTTTATCTTTCTTCATATTCTCGCTGTCCTTGGGTTTATCACATGAACACACATATGTGTGTCTTCTGATAAAATCTCAAATAACACTGGAATAAGGGT